>JAWWMO010000174.1:34177629-34193466 GCA_035047845.1 Dendrocincla fuliginosa
GGAGGGGGAGGGACCCCACGGATCAGGGAGAGGACTTAAAACTATTATTCCCTGAATACGTTGGTGATGACCATGGTATGAGTTGTCCCCTCCAAGCCCATGGGATCCATCGGGGTGCAAAGACCACCCTGTTGGAGCAGGGGGAGGCATGAAAGAAGCTGTTACCTTGTGGGAGGCCCCCAAGATGGAGTGGAGGTCCTGCAAAGATTTGCAGCCAACACCCATGGAGGGAGAGACCCACGCTCAGCAAGAGGCCCCCAAGCTGCAGCAGAGTCTTGCAGAGATTTGTGGCCAAGACCCATGAAGGGAGAAATCCATGTTTAGCAGCTACAGCCAGCTTTTCATGAGAGACTGCACCCCCATGGAATGACCCATGAGATAGCAGAGGATCTCTCTCAAGGGGGGGACCCCACGGAATGCAGGGGAAGGACTCAGAGTTATGACTCCCCTGTGACTGTGGTGACGACTGTGGTGAAGCGAGCTGTCCCCTCTGCAGCCACAGGAAAGCCCCCTGAGACAGAACTGCTGCTTAAGTTTTGGACTTACATCTGCGAATGGCTGACCCAACAAAAACTGCCTGTAAACCTTCCATTCCCCTGTCCCCCACACCATTGAGGGAAGGGGAGGGCATGGACAGACTGAGGGGTGGTGGTGGAAGAGTGTTTCTAACCTGTTTCTATTTCTTGCTTTTAGTTTTTAGTTTGTTAGTAATAAATGTAACCATTATTTTAAGTTCTGCTTTGCCTGTTCTATTAAGCCAAGCTCCTCTTTCGGTTGTTATCTCTAGCCGTAAATTCCTACCTGTTTTTTTTTTCCTTCCCCCTGGAAGGTGAAAGAGGGTGAAGAAAAGGCCTTGAAAGAGTTTTGCTGGACACCAGGTACTTATCCAGGGTCAAACCACCACAGATAGAAAAAAAGTACAGCTTGAGCTATTAATTATCAGATAATCAATTCAAACACATATCACAGTAACTGTGATCCACATTTAGATGTGTATTCTTTACATAGCAAGTGGCCTTCTAAATTCACTGATGATATCTAGTAGTCACATGACAACATCTTATAGGTTGCACTGTTGATTAGCATTTTAAGACATAAAAGATGCTGTTCAGAGAAGCAACATCATCCAACTACAGATATTACAGATGTGTGAGATAATTTGATAACTTGAGATTTCAATCTTTGTTCCATAGTTCTGCAAACCATTTCATGCTCCCTGACTTAACTGCCCAGAGAACATAAATAAATTACTTCATTTTAGCCATAATGCCGTTCTGCTCTGCTAAGCCTCTTGACATTCAGAGGGAAGTTCTTTTGCAAATATCTACCTTTTGCCTTAGCATCACTGAGAACACTGAAGGCCAACACCTCAAATCAACCCAAATACATTTTTCTTGTTTTGCCACAAAGCCTCACTTGATCACTACAGCCTTCATGATCCCTTTTAACTGTGCCTTGAATGAATAACTGTTGTCCATCCATTTATCTTCTTCCCCAATATCAAGGATTACTTTGGAAACAGCAGAGCAGAGGAAGCATAGGCTAGCCCTATCAAACTGCAGTGTAAATTAAGGCGTCTGGACTCCTTAATAAAAAATACGGCTCATGGCCAGGAATCATATTTATTCCAAGTCCACTCTCCATCTGAAGCCCAGGAACAAACAATATAATCTGCTTAGCTCTTTCCAAAGTAACAGGACTGTTACAATGACAACTAAAAAACACAACACTTATGTTTTCACGGACATGAACAATACATGCTGGGACTAGAGGACTGTGAAGGCCAGGATCAATAAGCATCAATAGATATGGTGTGCCCAGGGAACAGAATTGTATTTAAAGGAGGATGGTTGCCAGGGTAAGTGCCCTACTTCTCCTTGGACAGCACTCACATAATAGTCCCTATTTCACTTCTCTAGTTCCCATTGGCAAGCCTCAAATAGGAGAAAATAGATATTCATACACCACCACAGATATCCAGTCATTACATCCCAGGATAGAGCTTGCCTTTGTTTGCCCATAGCGAGTGAATGTTCATGTCCTTTCTAGAAACATGCTACATAGCTGTATCATACCTATAGAAAACAGTTGTAGAGTTTTTGGTTCACTCTGATTCATGTAACTGGAAAAAGTACAGTCCCTGAGAAACTCTGACATGAAAAACAAGCTGTAAGACTATTTGAGCGGTTACAGGTAGATTTCCATACACTTTTCTATCTTGCACTTTGAGTAAAATACAATTTCTAATACCTGAGCACCCTTTACCAATGGAAACTCAGAGATACAGGCATTTTGCTGAAGTCTCTTCCTAGTAACACAGGTGGGACAGGGACAGAATACTTCTGGCAAGGAAGAATTTCCTGTTCTTAGAATTGCAAAACAGAGAAGAAAGTTGTTTGGGGTCCAGGGTGCATTAAACCCGTGGGGATTTGACAGCCTGGGTTTGGGGACAATTTAGAATGCTGCTTTGAACAGACCTCTTTGAGAAACCTTTCATAATTTACTCCAGTAGAGGCTCCTCACAAACAGGTCCACTAAAGAAGACTCAGTATGAGCCTCCCTCCCCTAAACGTGGCTCTGCAAATTGACCCAAATGGTCAGTGACTTCAGGGAAGAGCAGGATATACAGGCTCTCTTCATCTGGGTTAGCTGTTGAAGTATGGTAGAAAATTAATAAAGTGCAACAAAACATGTTCTGCTAGCCAACCCTGTAGCAAACTACTGTGTACTGATGCCAGGAGATTGTCCTTTGTCATCTGTTTACGATGTCCATTGCCAAGAAAAATTTTGTAAGCTGCCTGTTCTAAGCGTGGCAACTGCCAGCCTTGACTTTAATTATGGATTTTCCAGACAGCTGTCATAGTGTTTAGATGTTGGCATGATGAAATGATCCGAAATGGGACATGGATAGAGAATAAGCTGGCATAATGACATCGTGCACATATGACCATCTAAATACATTAAAAAATTATAGCTACTGAATTTGGTGCATAATGGATTCTCATGTTGGATGAGGTTTGTAGCATGAATCAGAGACCAAAACTAAACCTAAATTTTTTTCTGAACATTCAAACATTTCTTAATTCTATTTTGACTCACTTAGGGACATACTTTCTGAGTCTAAAAATTGAAAGCTGAAATTGGAAGCTTACTAAAGATTGATCTAATGCCATCCATGCAGTTGCTGAAAGTAGGTCACTAAGTATTCCTACCTGGCAAAAGTGATGGTCACACCTACTAGCATAAAGTTTTTATTGTGGACCCGCTGACCTCAGTGTCTAAATTACTATAATAGCATTGTGTTATTTCAAGTGATGCTTAAGGATTTTAACCACAGAATATGCTGAGATCGAAGCGACCTACAAGGATCATACAGTCCAACATTAGCCCTGCAGAAGACCATCCCCAGGAATCACATCTCAAATCCAGGTCTGTATAGGAGAAAACAAAGAGAGAACATTACTTTTCTAAAGTTATAGTAAAAAATTTTAACAACTGTATTAAATTGTATTAAATATGTATTAAATACATATTAATGTATTAAATTTCTATTTAAAAATATAAATATCATACGCAACATAGACTGAAGTCAACCATCATCCTGCCTGCATATTTCTTAGAAGGCAAAGAAATGTGTGGCAAAAATTTTGATTGATTAATGATGACAGGGTTATAGCTGTCGCTAGAAAAAGATGAAGATCTCAGGAAAGTTAGCTAAATACCCATAATATATTTACAGTACATACACATTTTTCTATATTCCCCAAAATGCAAACTCAAATAGTATACAAAGTTGCATCATGCATATCTCTTGCTTTAAGAGTATGATATTTAAATGAGCATAGTTTAGATAGGACAGACCAGCAAGGTCTATCCAAAAAAGAAAGGCAAGTGAAAATGCTGCACAAAAATTAATGAACTTGAAAATAGGAATATGCAAAAGCTTATCACATAGCTTATTCTTGTAACAATGCATAATTTGACATAATTTTAATTTATTATCTATTTGACGCATCTATTGTGTCCTTCCTTCCTTATTAAATTCTGCTCTACTCAGAACACTGCTACCTCTTTGACCTATAAAGACATTTCAAATGCTGAAGTATAATTATTGAAATAAAAGCCTCATAAGGGCTATCTAACACCTTTCCACACAGAACATTTTCTTGTACAGAGAATGCTTTTACTGTTGGTGGACTACTTTTTAAATTTTTGGCTGTTTGATTTTTTCCGCCCCTTTAAATGCATGGGTATGAAAATGAAATGCACTGCCACAAGTTCTGTAACTATGATACAAACACTGGTAGATAGAAGCTGCATCAAACTCAGTTACATTTTTACAGTCAAATAAATAGGTGAAAGTTCAAGTCAATGTCTTTCAAAAATATAGAGAAAAGTTTGAAGTAAAAAATCCATATGCTTTCTAACCCATTTCTTAATTGCACAGAGGTGCATATAATGTAAAAAAAATATCTGTTAAGACTGAACTGAATTACATTTACTATTCAGAATTCCAGCTAGTAATAATTCAATATCAAGAGAAGTTTTACTTCACTGAGTTTCACAAGACATTATGTAAAATTATGGAGAAGCTAGAGGAGAACTACCACAGAATATCAACATCTCTAGAAAATATGCTAAATACTTCATAATATAATCTGTATTTTGAAATTGTGTCTTGGTTTAAAGAAAAAAAAACCCTAAAAAGTATATTTATATATTGCTCTCATGACAGAAAAAGTGAGAATATGTGACTCTATAAGCATCTCAAAAGTTAAATTACCCCAAAGAATATATAAATTTAGAAAAATAATTTTTTTTAAATAATTTTGTTTCTTTGGATATTTAACTATTACAACTGGCAGGATTACAAAACCCTGTCACATGTAGGCACATGCTTAAATATTCTTGTTCTTCTTGGTCCCCTGGTTTTGCACAAATTCTGAAGGAGTTTAATAGGAATAAACTTTTAATTGTTAACCAATTACCTAAAAGCTTATCCTTTCATAAAAGCAGCACAGGAAAGTTAACATTTTGATTAATTTCAAATACTCCCTGACTTGGAAGTTGTCTGCATACAAATCTGACCTATAAAGCTAATCAAGAAGGGAAGAATACCTACATGTCTCTGTGAACTAAAACAATAATATTGGTGTGACTGTGAGGAGATCATTGCAAAAGGCAAAAGGAAATAATCTACGCCTATATGTGTTAGTCTATCTTGTTTACAAACTATGAAGAAAGTTACATGTTCCCAAAATTCAAGTACTATATAGACAATGAAATGCAGAATTCTTTTCTTTTTAATAAAAGATTCCCCAAGCAATTTGTTCTCTTTATCCTGGTGAAGTCAAATCTAAGGGTGAAATTAATCATAGCCTTCCACTCTCTAAAGTGGGTAGCCACTGAGAATATAGTGCCAGATCCTTCTCTTTTTTCCCAGATGTGCGTAAGGAAACAAAGAGAAGCATGGTTCTGGACGAATTTACATAGAATTATTCATAAAGAGCGGTTACAGACTGATACAAGTTACCTAGGGGTATGGCAGTATCCCCACATTCAAAGATTTTCAAAACTCTGTTGAAGAAGGCACATCAAGTTTCTGGTCTAAATAAATAAAATATTGACCATTTTTGAGGTACACATTTACAATAATTTTAAATTAGTCTGGTAGTTTTTCTTGGTTGACTTCAATTTCAAACAGTTTTCATGGCAGCTAACTTATTTCATCACTTAGTGTGATGAACTTAATTAAAATATTTCCCTTTGGACAAAAGAAAACAATTTATCATCTTGCAGCCCACTCACATACCTTTTAATTCCATATGCAGCTGGCTCTTACCTGCCCAGGAGCATCATAAACTAATCACAGTTGCCACCTACATGTACACTTCTAATAATAAATACACTCAAATTCATGCATTATGGAGTCTGAAAACATATTTAAAGAAAATTAAGCCAAGAACACAGGAAATGTCAGGAACATCCTACATGTTTTTGCATGTGGTATAAAATAAAGGAATGCACATAGTTCTGTGCTAACTGTAAAATATGAAATGCACAAATATTTGAGGAAATGGTTCT
Organism: Dendrocincla fuliginosa; assembly: GCA_035047845.1. Taxonomy (NCBI): domain Eukaryota; kingdom Metazoa; phylum Chordata; class Aves; order Passeriformes; family Dendrocolaptidae; genus Dendrocincla; species Dendrocincla fuliginosa. The sequence goes on from JAWWMO010000174.1 coordinate 34,183,714, forward strand.
CATGTTTTTCCCTTAGATTCAAGAATGACAATTATGGTTACAGAGTGGTATTTTTCATCTCAATGAAAAATTGATGGAGGAGAATGAAGCTCAGTTTCCTTGTATGTTGAGAAGCAGTTAGAATCCCATGCAACAGCTCTGTTCTACAGACACTGTTTAAAACACTTTTAAGACCATTTTCAAGGGGGGGAAAACAGAATGTTTCAACTGAAGAAGTACATGCAGTAGTAAAATCTGTAAATTCTGGGAACAGGTAGCTTAAGAAAGAAATAACTTGAGTATTAAAAGGAATTATCCTACCCATCTCAATCTTTATTACATAACTTTAGAGACAATTTTGAATTCATCTCTACACCATTGATAGTATAATTTATATCTATTCTCTTTTCCAGAGTCTCCTGAGTGATCATGAAAGGTCAAACTGTTTCCACCTCTCATGAAATCAGCAGTAAATACTCATAAAATGTATCTCTTCATCCAGTATGATGTATTTACTTCATAGCTTAAAGTAGTAAGAGAATTGGAAGATGATTTGCAGGGCAAGAAATATACTTTAAGTATTTTAAATACATCTAAAAGTCAGGAAGGGTACTCTATGTCTGAACAACAAGCTATTTAATCTCTATATTGAGGACAGGAGGAGGGATGATTCAACTGACTACAGGCCAATCATCTTATCTCAGTAACATGCAAAACTGAGAACATATTTTAAATCGTGATATCTAGACACACACAGTAAGTAGAAAACACTGCATGTGTTAACCAACAAGATGCAGTTTTTGAGTATTCCCGTTTTTGAAATTCACTTTCTACACAAATGAAACATGATACAGTCCATTTGTGGAACTCAGAGTCTCCATTTTTTATCATTACATGTAGTTTAAATGCATCCCTGAAGTACTCTATAAAAGTGGCATGAACATGGGCCTGGAGATGGAGTAATAATGTTCTCCAAGTTGATTTCAGTTGGGTTTTTTCTTACAAATGCAACTGTAATAGAATGTCAAATTGCTTGGCCAATAAAAACAAGGTAATATAGATGATGCCTAAAAATAAATGTGTTCTCCCTAGACAGGGATAGAATAGTATTATATTAGAAGAGACAGAAAAATACCTGGCAGATCAAGTGGGTATAAGTTGGTTAGAAATTAGAAGCTGCAGTTGCAGAAGTTCATAAATGTGCATTACATTGACACTTCTGAAATCCATGGAAAGATCTGATGTTTACTGCCACAGAATGCAGCAGTGAACACTTCAAGCAACTAAAAGGTAGTTACTCAAGGTGTGTCTAAGGAAGCATCATACAATGATTAGAAAAAGAATTTGCAGTAATCTATTACCCAATCAGAAAAAAAAAAAAAACAAGAGAGCATCACATCACAGGTCACTGAAATACTTTTTCCAATCGTTTTATTTTGCCACTGAATCCAGTTTAAGGATATTTTAAGTACAGTACACAGGTATAATTGTTGTCTAAATTGTATTAAAGGGTCATATAACCTTTTGGAATTAAACCTAATTGAAACAATCTGAATTCAACTACTACACATTAGAATCAGAGAATTTTGCTAGTAAGAAAATAAATAAGAAAAAGAAATATTTTTATTTTACTTTTAGATAGAATTATCAGTCTGTAACAAACTATGAAATTCCCCACAACACTTTATGGGGTCATAATGATCAGAGTTTCTGACTGTCAACTCATCAACAAATTGGATCAAGTTTTTGGATTCAATGAAATAAAAATTGGAGGATAAGTTAATTCTGCAGGTCAGAATTGTTACTTTTGCTTAAGAGAATGTTATGGGCCTGTTTAACTTTCACATAACAGGTATCAATACGTTAACTGACCCCTATAGAAATGTTTAAGGCTAGAATTATTTGCAAACAGGCTCGGTGCAATATTAGTGCAGCAAAGAGGCTTCTCACAATTCCTTTTTGTAAGGAAAAAAGTCTTATAACTGATGAGTGCCCTAGAGATAGCTGAAAATCATAGTAAATACCTTTTTATTTTATTTTACTTGAATAGGGAAAGCCCCCTTTAACCATATTTCATACATGAACACACTGACATTTTGTACTCTTCAGCTGTACTGACATACTTTTACATTCTTCATCTGTTTGATATCAGTGCCTGATGTGGCAAGTTTTTGAAAGTTTCCCAAATGAGAAATCATAGTCCATATCACAGTTTAATCCAGTGCTTGACCTTAGGAGAGAAAAGTAGGTTCATACTGTGAAAAAGTATGTGTTAAAAACTACAACACTGAAGCAACATTCTAAGTATTTTCAAGTCTAGCTAGATGAAGTAAAATACACAACACAGAAAGAATGAATTTATTATTACAAAGAGAAACAAAATATATTCTAGCAAAAGTGTTTTTCTTGTTATTGGTGAACACGGTATTGAAGAGGACCACATTTTGAACACACAATTACAAACACTAATAAACTGTGTTTCAAAATCCTACCGAAAGAGTAATGCAAAATAGCCATTTAGACACAGCATCACTTCAATATCTGTAGGAAATTGAAAGCACATATATGCACAGTCTTGATAGACATACAAATTGAATATTTTCTTTCAAAAGTTAAGGGATCAAATATCCCATACATCTAAGCACAGTGTTTTTCATTCAAAAATTGATGAAATATATCTGCTATGGCAATGGTTCTGTTAGCTATGTGAAGACAGATGTGTAAAGGTGAAACAAGAAATTCATGTAAAGTTGAAAGGAGTCAACTTTAACAGTAAATTTGCTACCTTGAAGCAATGAGACTAACACAACAAATTTGTATCTAGATACTCAAGATACATCTCATTTCCTCATAGATATTTGCAAAAACAGGATCGGAAAAAAAAAAAAAAATTACACTTCACTGGGAGATCTTGAATATTCCAGTCTTAATGGAATTTGGAAAGTGGTCTTATCATTTGCCAGAATCTCCATACCCTAAATATTATTGCTCTTCAACTTTACCTTTTTTTATTTTTTTTTTATATTTTACTTTTTTATATCATTAGAAATGACTATTAAAATCCCTTGAAGCAGATTTGCCTTCCACCCTGTCTGTTAACCTACCTACTTTCCCTTATAATTTGTCAAAGGAAAGTCACATTGCTAGAGAGGGTTACATTAGTGAAGAAACATTGCCATTGAGGTGTATGCTTTTTTGCTTTGTAATAACTTTACACAAAGTCTATATATAGGTGAAAAGACTTTCAAAGGATTAATAATTGTCACCTCGGTCTCAGAGTCAGATAGGTCTGTCACACATATGACTCTCAACAAATTGCAAAAACAAAAAATGGTTGAAACAGTATTTAGCTGACATTTACTTCATACCATATGTTTTCTTTTCCAGCAAACCTGAACTAAGATTTATCAATTTCCACAGACGTTAAAGCCAAAGAAAATATTCAAGCCTCTGCAAACGGAGGTAATATATTTTGTAGCTATTGAAATCAAACGATCATGCAGGACTATATGAAGATAACAAAGAAATGCCATATTTAGGTGGTCAACAACTTAATTTATACTGCATTATCAGTTATTACACAATAAAATATTTTAGACACTAATTTATTAAGTTTTAATAGTTCTTTGTTTTACAAAAAATGTTAATAAGAACACTACACATATTGAACTAGATTAAAATTTACTCTAAACCCTGTAACTTTCACAAAAACCAAAGGGTGATTTCTCTCTTGAGCCAGCTCAGATGCAGGTTGAATACTGTTTGACAGATAGGAAGCTCTAATTGGTACTTATTTCTGGTAGTGCAAAATTAAATGCAGAAAAAATGTAACCAAGTATCCAACCTTCAGAATATTTCTTACATTCAACTGGATTCCATAATATCAGAAGATGAGAAAGTATGCCTGAGCCTTTTTAATATATTTCTGACAAGTAGTACAGTATCACTTTCTTGACTAATACTTCTTCAAAACAATCTGCCAGGAAGGCTATTAGTAACATTGATTACACTGAGTGCAAAAAAGACCTTGTATGTCTCTTCCAAATCCATTTTTCTTTAGCATACATTCATGTCTCTGAACTTTTGTGCTAAAGCTGAGAAAATAACCTAAGTATGTATTATCTTTCCTATTACGATTTCTACAGTGTTATTGTAGTCTCTTCAATTTTCTTCCTTCTGCTGTGGAAAAACAAATTTTTGGACCCATTTTTAAACTTGTCCTTTTCTTTACTGAGTTTATGTGAGACCAAGATGTTAATATTCTTTCCTTTGCTTATCCTAGGTTCCTGTCTTTAGTTGGCAGTGAACCTCAAAGTATGGAAGTGTTCATTTCAATGCAGTCTATTACACCCTTCCTAAACCCCAACAGTTTTATTCATTATTGTTCACTGCAATACTTCTGCAGTTTGGTAAAAGTAATGATATTTCCCTGGTATCCTCTTTTGGAACAGGTTTGGGGTAAGATGGGGTGGGGGAGAGGCTTCCTTTTCTCAAGTGTGGCAGTAAAAGACAATACACAGTGGCTACTGAAAGGTTTATCTTCTTTTTAATCTATGGATGTCACCTCTTTCCTCAGCTATATATAAATTTTAAAATGGTAAAATAAACCAAAACTGACTTTTTGCTCTGTTCAGATTGAGTTCTTATGTCATAAAAGACTAAAAACTCCTGGTTTGAACCGGAGAGAAAACACTGGTTTTCATGAAAGTAGCTATCCATCAGTATTTGTCTGCAGCACTTAGTTGTCTGGTGGTTGGTCCCAGAACCATAGGTTTAACCAGCAAGATCATTTTGTCTTTGACTCCCTTCACCACATTGCCTCTTCTAAAAGGTGGCTTTTAGCTCAGAATTGTCATCAATCCATTTATTGCTATTGACAAATACTAGTACCATTTAAAGCTACTTTCTCTTGTGCAGCACAGTAGGCACCTAGTCTCCTGTATTGCACTGACAAGCACTGAAATGAGCTGAATATGTTCAAGGAACTTTAGCAGGTTTCCTCAGGCACAAGCTTAACTAGAGATAAATCAGGGCTTAAACCACAAACCCGAACCCCATTAATCCTACCAGGACCCATATGCACTTCCAGAACTTGAAATTTCATGCCGACAAGAACTCTCAGCAAAATCAGTACATTCACCCATACTTTTATATAGCAGGTATATACTATGATTTCTTCTTGCATAAAGACTACCAAAGCCTGCCTCATCTGTTAAAACTATGATACTTTCTGAAAGGTCACCCTTCCTTAAGCAATATCCCAATTTATTTTTATTTCATTATTTGCCTTCTGATCATCTCCTCCTTCAAAAACTATCTAAACCTGTAAGTCCGTATAGAAAAAGTTCAGTCATTTCCTCAAGCCACTGACTGAACTAGGTATAGAATTGAAACTCCACATGGGTACCTCAGAATGTTTCTTAGAATTACTTTTCTTTACCATCAAAGTTTTCCATAGAAGTGTGCCAAGTTCAATTAAGCCTTTATCGAAGAGAACTGCCAAGAATGTAGTTAAGACTAATTAATATAAATGAGATATAGCAAAAGTTGCCCTTCCAACACCATACAGTAAAAAGCCAATGATCAAACCCTTGCAGCCAATTTCTCCACCCTCTAGAAAAGGCTTGCAGAGCCTGACTGTCACTTAGAAGACCGACTTGTCTAAATCATTTCTATACATGCATTTGATACTCAAAGACAGAACCTCTCAATGGGTAAAGATTTCCATTGGGAGTTAGTGACTGTAACATCATTTTATACATGTTACATACATATGTATACCAAGAGACGTTAGAAAGACAGATAATTAAACTTCACAGGATTTTTAAACTCTTGACCCTCATGTAAACAGAGAGAAAAATTTTCATCTTTCCTAACATTAAGATGCAAGGATGTTGAGAAATTTAACATTTCTTACTGCTTTAAAATAGTATAAAAATGGTTGGCACAGATTTCACTGGTTTTCTAAACTTCTCCCTTTCTGCTTGTGTATTTTTTCCATCTCCTTCCTGTCTTTCAGAATTAATTTTTTTCCTGAGAAATTATGGAGGAAAGAGATTATATATTAGAAGTAATAAGAAATATTTAATAGGATTTCTTTTCCAACCATATATAAAACCAGGAACACCTACAAGGGAAGCAACTATAATATCTAATTAAAATTATTCCACATTAGACAATAAGAAGGAAATTAACAAGTGTCTCATATCATAATCTATGTGTTTAACACCAGCATACAAAACTCAATACGCATACAAACATTTTATTTTTTTTAAATAATAAGAGAGATCTTACATTATTTTTCCACGACAGCCAACTTTTTATTGAACTTGTAAGACAGCAAAAAATAAATATTATCAAATTAGATTTGTTCAGTAAAAAAGTTGGAAAAATATCAACAAAATTTAAAGCAATTGACAGTGCTTTAAAACAGATTACATCTTTTCAGTGCTTTTTTTTACATACCTGGTTATAAAAAACATATTCTGAGAATAAAAGGGAAAAAGGTTTTAGTTAAACTGATATTTCAGTACTCAGTATTTTGCAATGCATAATACCTGTAAGTAAAACGTTGTGTCAGCAACAATACATACAAGTTAAGGGATCATAATAATAACCAAGAAGTGGATCAGAGAAACAAGTAAATGTGACAGAGAAATATGATTCCCAGTGCATATTTCTAAATTTTTGTAGCAAAGACAAAATTGTACATCCTCTCCCTAGCAAGAAGTTTTGGAAGAGGAAAACAGCTGAAGTACAACAGCTTCTGCTAACCATCCCAATCTAGGTGCCATACTGCTCTGCATGATCACACTGTCAAAGGCAAAATGTAACTTAAATTCTAGCATTGGAAATACTATAAAACTAGTCTTTCCTTATACACCATGGTACACAGCTACCCTTTCTCCTCTCTGCCTTACCATGCTTTCCTAAGAGAGTTTCAGAGGTTACCAAGATTTTGGTACAGATGGCATAGAAAGTTATTTGAAGATCAACAAATTTAATTAAAATATCACAACTCTGCAGATTTATACTAACATTCTGTAATGCATCAACATTAACAATGCACATGTGAGAATAATAAGGGCAGGCAAGAGACAGATTCAGATTTCTCTTAATGCTTATCTCAAGACAAAGCATCCTTAACAGTGACTGGTAAACCTCATGAAATTAAATCAGAGATACCATGAAGCAAATAAGGCTCCAATAGTGTGAGCTTGTACCAGCAATTTTTAGCACCTGTGAAATGATACTTTAATTGCATTCTCTCCAGAAACCAGCATTTCTCACCCTTTTCACTTCAGACTATAAATCAAACAGACTTGAAAGTTATGTTTTTATCCTGAATGGCCTCATGGTCACCTGATATCTGGCTTTTGATTAGCTACACATTGGTTTTAATTATCCACTTGCTTTCAATTAAGTACCAGGAAATCCATCCTATTAACAGTACAAGCTAATCACCCTTGCACATAAAGAAGAGTCCTTTTTCTCTCAGGGTACATCTGAAGAATACAAATAGTTAAAATAGGGTTTTTTAGGCTTATAATCTTTTCGCTAACAGTGATAGTAAACCACCTGTTTAAAATCTATAGATAAATTAGTATTATGCATTAACAAAATGGTACCACATCTTGTTGTGATGGTAGCTTGAAAGAAATTTGATTTAGGAGTCAAGAGGCCATTTTGAAAACAATATATAGTTACTATGTTATCATAGTCTGAAAATCAAAATCCTGACCCCACTCTTCTTCAAGATATGGTTGTCTTTGTTCCATACAGTGCTTTGAAAACATGCCCTGTATATTCATAATTCAGTTTCTATAGCCAGCTGTGGGAGTAACCCTAATGTTCTGCAAATGGGTAAAATGATTTTGCACGTCTGCATACAACACGTTAGAATCTAGAAATAAAATATTAGGGAATGGTTCTAAAAATTATAATGAAGCATAAAATACACTAGGTTATTTTCTGTGTCCTATAATTTAGTACTTTCACTAAAATATGTACCATGAAGGGAGTAAATTTCATCGTTATTTTCTTTCCACATCTTGAATATTGTGCAGAAAATAAAAATTAATAACAATAATAATCCTCCAGAAAATTTAAAACCATAAAAAAATAAAGAAAATGTAAAGTGACATTATATAGATATGTGCATCTTTAATAAAAACAAATTATATTTAAAGAATAAGTGTGGTGCATTAGAAGAGGTTCAATAAACTGCATTTTAAAAAAATGCATTATGCATTTGTATTCAAATAGGCAATAAAGCTTTATTTTTTTCAATAAAAATAAAAATGGAATAAAAATATCCAGCACTAAAAAATAAACAACATACAGTAGAAGGACAATGAACTGTGGAAAAGATGTCGGGCTTTTACTGCAATGCTGGTCAAAACGCAAATTGCTATCAGACCATGTGTAAAATAGTCTTAGTCACTGAGACTCCTGTAAAAACATGTTTAGAATTTTATCTCTTCTTGAAAATGACTTCAGAGAAAAAAGACACTTTATTCATTTTCTGCATCCTAAAAATGTTTACAGGACAGAAGAGATGATGACGTATAGCAGGAAGGTATTATACCTGATGGTTCTTATATACCGGATGTAAGAAAGCCTGCCATAAGATCTAATTATCAGGAATTGCTTTTTCTGCCCCAAAGCAATCATTTTGATGACAGCCTTCTATGCACTGTAAAACAAAATGGGAAGCCTGTGCTATATAAACCGGCTCAGCGCTTCCTTTTACTTCCTGTGATATCAGTCTCCCCACCTCATTTATTTTCCACACATTAATGGTAGCAGTCACCTTGAGCTGTTGATGCAGAGTAATTTTCACAGAAACCTTGATCAGAAACCATAAATCAGCCTGATGTGCTTTTATGGTCTAATAACATTCTGCCTGCTCCTACAGGCCCTTATGTAAAACTGCATTGCGGAGAATTCCTTGGACTGTTTTTTTCACATGCACTCCTGTATCTGAAAGACATAAAATACCTGCAACGTAATAAGATTAAGATACTTTGTTTAAACCTATCTGAAAACATTCAGATATTAGCCTGTAAAGATGAAAACATTCAAATAATAAAACAGAAATTTTCTCTGCAGATTTTTCTGTATTTGGCTATTCCTTCCTATATTCAGTTAGAGAAACTAAGTATTCTCTCCCTGCTCTCCCAGATGCAGTGCATCAACAGGCAGAGCACACTGTAGCAGAATGCTTTGTCTAGATTAGAAAACGCTAACCTGTATAGCTGTATCAGCAAATCCACCCAGTGTTGGAGACTTCTGAAGGTGAATCTTGTCTGTAAGATTCCATCCTCATTTGCAGAGACATTAAATCTTTTAAGTGAAGAACTTAGAAAAGAGAGATTGATTTCATTGTTAAAACTGTCATTTTGTTCCCATGAAAAAGAGAATTATTACTTACCTTTAGCAATGCTTTCCCATGACATAAACAGATTATGTAAACCATAGGGGGCTTGCCATATACCCCACAGGTTTTTTTCTGCACCTGGTTTGTAAAGGTATAACCTAGTTTGGAGAAATCCTCAGAATTCCTGGTACTTCAAACTGGATTTTCAACATTTTTTCCTCTCTCTCTCTCTTTCAGCATAATCTCTATCTACTTCTGCTCCTACCTTTAAGGGAGAATAATTCCTCTCCCTGACCTCTCAAAGGTGATTTGTAATGATGTGGAGGGGGGGGGGGGGGGGGGGGGGGGGGGGGGGGGGGGGGGGGGGGGGGGGGGGGGGGGGGGGGGGGGGGGGG
>JAWWMO010000174.1:34201214-34216866 GCA_035047845.1 Dendrocincla fuliginosa
ATATAATTATAATTTATATAATTATATATAATATTAATATTAATATATAGTATACATATATACTATACTGTTATGTATATTATATTATATATCTATTATATTAGCTATATATAGTTATATATTTGTTTATATGATTAATAGTCTTAATTCTGTTTCTGCTCAGAAACTGGGCAGCTGATCAGGTCCTGATTCACATAGGCTGTTCCCCTGGGATTAAGACATTGGCTGTCTTGGATGGCTGCTGACTTGCGCCATTGTGAACTGTTAATCTCAAAGGCAAAGTGGATGAGAAAATGCCAGTTTCCCACCAAACTTTGACTGGGTTTTTGAGATATATATTGCATCAGATCCTAATTTCACTCCTTTCTAACTATTTAACTTTCAGAATAATAGAATCATAAAATGGTTTGCATTGCAAGGAACCTTTTAGATCCTCTAGTTTCAACTCCCTCCTGCCATGGACAGGGATAGCTTATGCTATCAAAGCCACATCCAGCCTGGCCTTAAACAATTTCAGGGAGGGGGCATGTACAACTTTTCTGGGCAACTTGTTCCAATGTCTCACCACCCTCACAGGAATTTATTCCTAATATCTAATCTAAACCTACCTTTTTCAGTTTAAGGCCATTACCCCTTGTGTCTATCACTAAACACCCTTGTAAAAAGTCCCTCTCCAGATTTCTTTTAGTCCCCTTTAGGTACTGAAAGGCTGCAGAAAGGTCTTCCTGGAGCCTTCTGTTTTCCAGCCTGAACAAAACCAAGTCTTATTCAGATATAGGTTTTGATTTCCATACATGTCATTTCAACAGATGATGAAAAAAGCCAAAGAATGTCTATATTCAAATATGGCTATGACTGTGTTGCTTTATTGGTTCTTGAATGTCTCTAAACAAAGCTAATCTAGCACAAAGTATCCATATGCACACCCTAATGGATACATTCAATCAACATACATTGCACTATCGTTGTTTTACTGTTATAAAATATTCTCTTAATGTTACCTCTCATCCCTCCTCTCTCTTTTCCATGTACAATGTCATGATTTAGATAAGACTGATACACGGAACTTTGACTTCATTTCTTTTGTTGTTTTCAGTCTATTTAGCGTTCTCATAGTCAATATTCATTATAGTTCAGGCAGGAACTCAGTAGGAACTGGAGGATTTGATGCCATATAATCAGGAAGACAGAAGTGGCCACTCACATCAATAAATCAGAATAGTGACTTATCTAAAACAAACAAACAAAACAACAACAACAAAAAAAACCCCAAACAAATAATATTTTGGAACAGTCACCAAGTTGCTGAAACACCTGTAATAAAGTTCACATCTGTTAACCCCTTATAGTTTTGGGAGTACATGGCTAGCACCCATGCAAAATCTGGTGTCTCCCAGAATGGGGAAGGATTCTTCAGAATGCCTGAGGAAGGGATGTTGTTCAAGAGCAGCAAACCAGTCATTCCTGACAGGATTATTTCTGATATAGATGAAAAAGTCAGGAATCATGGTGAGGAGAGCACATACTTGCTTACTCAGACGTCTTCTTAACATGAATATCAGGGCATTTTGATCAGGGTGGTAAGGCTTCTGCCTGTTGCTATGGCAATGCAAAAAGAATCTAACCGATCGAAAGAGGATTGTGTGAGAGTCTGTAGGCCATAATTTCCACTGAAAAACACTTCAATCATATTCCAGTCCAGCTCTTTGCTTTGCAAGCAAGTCCACTGAGGATGCAGAAGAGTTTCAAACACGCAGTTGTTTGAACATTTTGTGTGCTTTTTTTCTGGCAGACTGCCCATATATCAAGGAATTAGGTATTTTGGGCAGAGCTATTAACAGGTTACACTTTGTACTTATGTCAAGAAGCACAGACTCATTTGGTGTCCTGTGTTTGCGAGAGTCACTAGCTGTAAACAAAAAACTTGCATTCTTGGCAATACAAATAGGTATTCTTATGCCATGGTTGTCTGTATCATGTGGTAAGAATAGGCTGTACAGTGTTGGAGAGCTCCACAAAGGTTATATGAGCTGCTCTGGTACAGAATGAAAAAGTCTGGTGTGACCAGCTCACCTTCGCAAGGCCTTTGCCTTGGCGGATACTCATATGTCCTAAAGTATGCACAATCACATCCTCTGTTTTCTCCCCTGCTGTCACCTCCCCTGCCTTCTGCAATCCCTGACTCTGCGTCAGCTCCAGAGTTTTTGTTAGTGCTACTGAGGAGGTAAGTAGGCTCTTGGGGCTGAGATTATTGTGGCAGGCCTTTCTTATTGCCAGGAGTTGACTTCTCATCATCTGTCCACTAAAGGACCAGCCACACAATCTTTCTCTTCTGCTAAAGGGTGAGCATGCATTCAAAATGCCAAATGATCAGAAGAGTAATTTTCAATTAGAAAAAAGACGGTGGAGATGAAGGTGCAAGAAAACCAGTAACAGTATGTGGTGCAAGAAGTACATCTGAAATTTTAATAAAATGCTGGGATCTTGTAACTTCAGCAATACACCCCAAAGTATGTAGGGAAGTTTGGTTAATGGGAACTTTGGGTTTGCTTTTGAAAGTGACAAGTACAGTGAGTTTTAACTACTACTGTTTGTAAGTATGTACAGGTAGGAATAGACAGCATTTTGCATTTACCTGTGCTAGGCTTTTGTCTGTTTTTTTGTACTCATATCGTGACTTTCCAACACAGAAAAAACCCCTACAACACTTAAGCAATCATCAGAAATGTTTGTGATCTGTGACTGCAAGCAGATTACACAGAACATAGGCATATTTTTGTGATGATAAAGATGTTGGGGAAATAAATGCCAAAGACATGTAGTTAAACTCCCATTTTTAAAATTCAAAACACAGTAGCATTGTTCTTCTGCATATGTACAAAAAATAAAAGTTGGATAACAATATTAATTGTCACTGATGTGACCGACCAAAGACAACCCAAAACTTAGTATTTAATTCTTCTTAAACTTGCAGAACCTCTAAAGAATCTCATATGAAAACCATTTTAATTTCTCTGTATGTTCTTTAGTGCCATTGGGAGTAGAAAGGAAGGTTGTTAAAGTTAACGCCTCCCTTTACTGTTGTCCTTTAGTCTGTAGGAGTCACTCTTTCGTTACTAATTTGTATACCAAAAATGATGTTTGATTTTGTTTTGACATGAGTGAGTATTGATTTAATCATGCATGAAAGAAGAAATACTTTCTCAGGCAATTTACCTTCTTATGTAATATTCACTATATGACTTTAGAAAAAATTAATCAAAACTCTGTATGAGTCTTAATCTGAACTAATGAAGCTGCTCACAAGTTTCTATCAACACAACTTCATGGCACTTTGATAATTCTGCTCCTTTGTTAACTTATTTCACATTTTAATTGAAACTGTCTAAAACTATTTCATAATAAACAGCAATGCAGTATGCAGAAATGTTATCCTCCTTAATATTCTAGTCTTGGAGTACAGAAACCCAGATACCAAGGCTATTCATAAATGCTTGTTTATTTGGAAGAGAAGTAAGAACAAAATATGTGCACTGTCACTTCTGTGGATATGTGTGAATAGGTATCCCACCCCTTCCAAGCACTCATTATTCCCCATATTACCTCCTCTCTTTGCCTCCACTGTTTGTTTTCCTTCAGTCCAGACTCTTACAGGGCCAATGGATCAGGAAGAGTTCTCTTGTTACAGTGATATTTTGTTGTTTGTTTGTGGGGTGGTTTTTTTTGGTTGTTGTTTTAGTTTGTTTTTTTTTATTAATGGCGAATGAAACCCAATGAAACCCACATGGGGTTAAGCTTTTAGGGTGAGAATTTTTTAACATGGTAATACAAGTAAGGTTAGTACCAAAGTTCTGCTTTTTAATATTTAAGACCTTTTTTATATTAAGACCTATATTTAATACCCTTTAGAAAGCTGTGTATAGTTTACTTTGCTAAACTGCAATCAAGAGCTGCATGCATAATCTGTGTGGGAATGAATATATTGTGCATAAGGAGAAGAGAGTTTACCAGAGAGACAAATACCATAGATGTGCCTGAAAAAAACCGGGGTTAGTTGTAATGAATTATTGATAAAGTTGGGTTCAGAGATGTCACTGTAACAACTGTCACATAAATATTCTGTGCACACCTGAGGGAATACCATGGCTGAGATAAACAGAGCAAAAGTTATTAATAACAGATTGCTTTTTCTGTGTAAACAAAATTTTTTAAAAGTCCAGAAAAAAGTTTTAAACCTCATGTATTAGCATTAATATAATTACCTGTGTTTTTCTCATGACTGTTTATGAAGTCTACCTTCCATGCATTGATAATGAAAACTTTTCATATCATATACAGTCTTTCCCACATTTGTGTATTTAAAGCCTGCTATATCCTTATTTTCTTTTTCTCTTCTTCTTCAGTCATTCCCTCTGGGATGTTATAATCTGTTTTCCTTCTGCTGCTGTTACTTCAGCAACATTGCCTTTTATCCTGTGCATGTCCTGTAAATACTATAGCTACATAATATTCTCATCATTTGTACATTACTTTTTTTTTTTTTTTTTTTTTGTGCATCTGGACCAGTGGCAATATTAACACTAACTTCAAACCAAAAATCTTTGAGGATACTCTTTTAAACATATGAAAACAGATATATTATAGCCAGAAATTATTATGTAGATCCTAGAACCTAGAACACCAGTTAGGTGAACAACTATTTCATTTTCTGCATGAAAAAGGAAGGTTCAGCTACTTTGATGTCTTGGTAGAGATCTTCTGAGTCAAAACCTCTCTTTGTAAACTCAGTCTTGATTTGACTCAAATCTCTGCAATTTTGCATCAGGGCCAGAATTTATATGTGGCACTGCTGAAATATTCTATGAAGCTGGCCTCTCCAAGTTAATTATTCAGTATTTTTATTACTTTCTTATAAAACTGAAGTTCATGCTCTCTTTCTCCATGACAGTTATGCCAGGAAGTACTAGTAAGAGAGGCTGAAACAGTAGCAATGGCAATGTAGGCAGAACATTCCTTTCATTAGTAATAATTTTCTCTGCTCACAGGATTGCACATTTGTTCCAGACATCTTAAACTTTTTTAATTTCCTGCATCAGTGGGTCAAAATAAGTCATATACTCTTTTTTTTTTTCTAATACCTATGAGATCTACACACCTTAGTCAGAGTGCACATTGCCCACAGAAAATCAAGCTTTATTTACATGCCCACTTTTGTTCAATTAGATTTTATAGCATAGCTTCCAATTTACTTTCCATTATGTTTGACATTATTGATTTCTTGCTTTTCTTGGTTACTGATTGCCAGTTGAACCTGTTTCTACATGTAATTCCTACACTTATTGTGCCACATTCATTTCTTAAAAAAAAAAAAAACAAAACAAAAAAAAAAACAAGTATCCATAATTTGAAAGAAAAGGATTATGCAATAGGTGATTTCATTTTCCTTGGATTTTTATTAGGGATTTTAGTAAACTCCCTATGTCTCGGTATGTGAAAACATTAACTGGCATTCATTTGCATAGCCCACTCTTTCCAGACATTTTTTGACATATAACAACCAAAAAAATTATCATGAGCTAATTTTTGAATGTGCAAAAGGCACAGTTTCAGGAATCATGACAATAATATCCTCAAACATTTGCCATTTATTAATAAGTCCTGAATGTTTTACATAGATGTAAAAAAACCAATAGGGGTTAATAATCTTTTTCATATTTTTTACACTTAGTAATTCACTAGAAAAACTGAATGTAAGTGAAATGACATTTTCTTTCCTTAGGAAGTGTACTTTTGTATGTATCATATTTGCCTGTAATGCATAAAAGTAATGCGGCAACTAGCAATTGAAGACTGAAGATATTGACCAAAATCTGACTTAGAATATTGCTTAAAATGTCTTGTACAACTTATACACGTGCAACCTTTCTATTTCTCATACTCATTATGCCAGAACTACATATTCACTGAATGAATCCCTATGCGCTCTTCCTGACAGTCCATGTTGATGGAGTAAAGACAATCTCGAGTGGTAGATAGCAGCTAGAACACACAGAAAGTAATTTAGAAATTATATCCAGTGTGGTTAAAATATCAGTTGTTTGCTTACTAAGATGACTGTTTTTCATTCCATTAGATTTCTTACATTTTTAGAAAACATTTGGGTTTTTGAACACAGGTCTTTTTCAGATTTGGAAAATACCATAACATTCTCTGCTTAGGATTATGTTTCTATAATATTGTAGTCCCTCTCTTCCTCATTTTGTCTGGATGCTTTACTTACATGTATAACTGAATAACACGATATGACAAATCACACACAGTTTCTCAGTGTTTCTGTTATTCCTCTGTGAATACAGTTTCAAATTTCTTTTTTCTTGTTGCATGTTTACATATCAGTCCAAAAGCTTTAGATTTCTTGCCATTTGCAACCATAATAACTATGTTTCAGAGCGTAAATAACTTCCTAATCAAAGAAAGTATAGTAAAAGTTCAGATAGTCCACAAAAGGATTTTGGGCATGAAATTACTTCTTTAAGAGGAGACCTAGGTAAAACTAGGACATTGTTAATCCAAATACTATTCCTGTTACATGAACTAAGTCATTTAAAATGTAAACAAACTCTGAGGATATCAGAGTTTTTGTGGGCTATTTTTTTCCTTTTAAGTGTTACATAATGTTAAATAAATGCAAAAACAGTGTTGTGTTTTTCTTTAGTTCTATAAGATTGAAGCTGAAAACATGATGGTTGTTCTTCTTGAAATGATAAGCACCTTACAAACTAAATATGCTTAGTTTCTACATTTTCTTCAGTCCAGTGAGATGCAGTTGTGAAGTGTGCTGTATCTTGCATCTTTGCCTATAATGAGTACTATGTGTTTACGACACAAAAAGGAATAAAATGAAAAGGAATTTCAGGCTGATGTTTGTAAGTGATAAAATAATTCTAACCTATAGTATCTTTTGGTTATACTGAAAGGATGAATATGACTTCAGCAGAGATTTTCAGTCATACTGCAGTTTGTATGTTACCATGGACTGATGTTCTGCTTCCCTTATGGGTCTTCATGAATATGTTCTTCTCTAGTGAAACAGCAGGCTTCAGATAGATCAGATTAATAGAAGATGAAAACAAGAACCCCATCTGACACCATCACCAAAACCCCTCCCTCCACAACTCTCTACTAACTTTGTATTTCCTACAACAGTTACAGAAATACAATAAGTGACCTACAAACCAGCCCAGAATTGATTGCTCTGTCCTGTCTTTTGTTTGTTTGTTTGCTTTTTTGTGGTTTTATTTTTTTTTTCTGGTCTTTGCACTGTAGGCTTTGTGGGTTTGAAAGATTTTGGTTTCAATCAAAACTGAATTTATTCCTTTGTTTAGAAATGATATTTATGCTGTTTTCAATTTCTCCTTAAATCTCACTTCAACTAATTTCATAATGTAATGAAGCAGAAAGACTTAGGGAATATATTGGAGTCCTGTATGCTCAAAAGGAAAATAATGAACCTATATGTTTATGACATTCTCCAACAATTAAATTGTTAACTACTTGTTGTTGGTATGCTTTTATGCTCCCTATTAGTTAATAACTAGTTTAAGAAATTAAATTAACACAAGAATAAGAAACAAAACCTGTGTAAATTCCACGTTAAGCACTATTGCTTCATGTCTGCATTCTGTGGTTTAAATAATTGATTTTTCCTCTGAATAATTGGTGCCACCATTGAATTCCAGAATTTTCTATTGCAAAATAAAATTGTTTTGACCTCTTGCTTTGAACATGACAGTTATCTTGAATAACATAAGAATTGCATAAGATGTTATAGCAGGGCCATTTTGAGCAAGGTCTAAATATCAAGGAGCACTATCTATGCATCAGTATGCTTACATTCTCTGAACAATGCTAAAAACTTCTTTAGTGTTTTTAAGGGCTGATGTCCACCAGAATACATTTAATAATTTAAGAATACTTCTCACATCCTTATGTAAAATCCAGAATTTAAAGACCACTTGTTTGCCCAGGCAGAACTAACCAGATTCTGTTTTCTGAGTGATGAGGACAAAATAAGTGACATTTTCTTTCTCTACTTAGTGGGTAGCTCAGCTATATTCTAAACTTCTCTAAAGCCTTTCTATAAGTGATCAGAGTTCTGTGGACTTTTCTAACCAACTCATATCACTACAACCTCTTGCACAGTATGGGTCTCTTCCTTTGTTTCCCTTTCTGACAGTGGTACTCTCTCTATGCAAAAACATTATAATGTGCCCAAACTGTGTACTTGTATGAGGCACTTGGTGCAAAGATCCCCTCTCCCCATTATTTTCTCCTCTTCTTATTTCTTTTTAGTTTTTTTTTGTTTGATTTTTTTTTAATCAATAATCAAGCATTGTTTGTGTCCATACAAAAAAAGTGGTGGCAAAGCAGAGAAGATCTGGTTTGGTGTGGGCAAAGATTTAAATTTGCTTGATTTTGAATTTGCTTGATTTTGAATTTGCTTGATTTTGAATTTGCTTAACTTTATTAGTGTGATGCACTGTTACTGTAATATATCCAAATGAGATAATGATAAAAAGATAAGATGCAAATGCAAATGCTCACTTTGACATAGCAAACCTCTGTATAAAATAACTACTATGAACTGCATTAAATACTAATGTTGAAGTTAAGAAAAGTTCAAAACTGATTTGTCTGAAATGTTCAGTTCTGAAAAATAGGTGTTAACTTTTGTCCATGAATTTAATAGACTTTGCTACTGACACTACATGCATTTTCCCAAACCTATCAAGTTAAACGGACTGGTTATCAGTCTTGTATTTCTGTCTGTGGAATGGCTCCGACTTGCACGTCATGATAGGGTCATGGTCACATCAATCAAGACTTAAGAAGGGGAAATAAAACTAGTTATGCTTCAAATGCCTGACTGAATGCTACCATTGACTTCCTCTGTCTTTAAAATATTTCTTCATTTTTTTTTTTCTGATTGTGAAATGTCACAGTGTCACCTCACAGTAAGCGAACGGATTCTCAGTCCTAGTAACTATTATTGTACAGAATGGATATGCATTTGGAGTACTGCACTGGTTTGAACAATCCTCTATTCAGTTTCTCTGGACTAAGAACTGCTAAATAATTCTCTTAGCCTAGAGGGAATAAAAAAAAACATTTACTGATGGCTGTGTATTATCCTCAGAATTATTTTGTTTGTATCCCATATTTTCTCATGTCTACACTTGTTTCCCATAAGTGATGACTCTTTGAAATGAGGTCAGAAATTCCTTCATTGTTCTGATACACTGTTCCTTAGGATTGCATCGTTACAGCAGTGCCAGTAGACATCCTTATTAACAATCTTTCCAGTCATCTATGCTTTAGGATGAAACTTTGCTGTAAAGCACTAATTACATAAAGGCTGAAACACATTTGGAAGGGGATTGGGGAAAAAGTTTATCCTGTAATAGATACAGAGTGGTAGTAGAACTGAGGAAAAGAAATTCTGGTAGTGAATCTGACTTCCAAGAAGTTGTAATGGCATTCTTATATAAATAACCCTGTTGAATTGCACTTCTAACATGTCATTGCAGATAAAGGTTGCCAGAACCTAGAGCAGGAGTGAAGCATCTCTGTTAGTTATATAAAATGGTATTCCACCTATGTACTCAACAGTTAGTTTCACTGCTGAGTTGAAAAAAGTAAAAAAAACCTGATTTGGTAGACTGAGACCAATACAGAAACGTGAGATGGATGTATAATAGGTTATTTTGTGTGTGTGTGTCAAAGGTTAAAGGGTCAATGTCCTTTTTTAATTATTTTTATTTCTGAGGCAGAGCTATCCTTGCTATTGACTATGAGTAACACTGTTACTATTCCAAAAAGGAATTGTCAGAATGAAAACAAGGAAGGAAAGAGCAAAGCATGAATCCATCAAACTCAGTTCAGCAGGTGTCAAGTGGCAAGAGGAATGTGCACTTTTGCTGTGTTTTTATGTAGGCATGACATGATTTAAAGGTTCACTGAAAGTTTAAAGTCTTCTGCTTGGAAGAGAGCACAACTAACATCTTGTCTCTTGGCTAGTATTGGAGGAAAAACTCCACGAGCAGAGGCTCTTGCGAAAAGTCAGACTAGCTATTTGGTCCTTGTGAACAGCTGACCACTTTGCCACTGAGGCTATCTGCATGGTTCCACTGTAGTGAGGGCCACAGGTACACTGACTGCACAGCTCATTTTGCGGGCGTAATGGTGTGTGTTCTTTGGCATGTGGCTTAAGGTACATCTGTGTCTAGACTGCCTGAAACTGCATCAGAGGACGTTGACTAAACTTGACATTCTCTCCAGACAAACACTCCCATGATGTCCAATTATACTCTCAGACTCTGAGCCAGAGGGGATGATAAGGGAACTTGGCCTTCAGAATGCCTTTGAGGGTGAATATAAACTGCTTGAGTCTATGAGTGTTAGGCATACTAATGCTAAAACTGGATCCATACTTTTTAGGGTTTCAATTTCTATTAAGAAAAACCTGGTGAATGACACTAAATATTGTAGGACACAGTTTACCTGGAAAACCTAAAGTTAATCCTTCACCAAATTGCTTTTATAACCTCTGTTTCTTCTCATTAGTGGGTGAGAGGTTACTTCAGTTAGATGCATTTTTTAATCTGATGCTTCCGAAAGATACATCTGTGTACAACTCAGAGAAATAAGTGGGTTTTATATACTCACCTTTTTTGTCCTTAATTTTTTTTCAAATTATATTTATCTGAACAAGAAAAGTAATTTCCTTTTCAATTCAGTTTCACTGTTGAATTTCATGACTTTACTGTTAGTCAAAGTCACTCATTAGCTTTGAGCATACTTCTGGATAAAGAAAACAAAGAAATATATTTTTGAATAAACAAAACAAAAGCTGTACTTTTCTACTGAACTGTTAATCTTTTACATCAAAACAAGTAAACTCTCACAGAGTAAAACAAATTGCAACTCAGTCAGACCTTAAATATGTTACTCCATTATTATTGCATTTATCTTGCCCCCTTTTGCTTTTAATGAAAATTCATCTTTTCAAATAAGCTAAACTGGGAAAATTCTGGAATGAACACTAGGTATAATGGGGAATTGTTTTGGTATGATTCATATGCTATAAGAACTTCCATTAAGAAAAAAAAAAATAAGCATCTTTTTAATTTAATATCCACAACCATCAGTAAGACACTGTTGCTGAATTAATAAGCTTCACTTTATATCTTTGTTGATCAATTATAATTTATTGAAAAGAACTCTTCTGGAGAACCAGTAAAAAAGCACAGATAATTGTGGATACAATAACCTAGTGCTAAACCGGGAAAAAAATAGAAAAAAATATCAGAATTTTTAATTTCTCTTCACCACAACATTTAGGTAAGCTGAAAAATACTTAATTCAAAATTATTGCAAGCTTATTGATATTTCTGTACCATATATAATCCACCTGCAGCACTCATTGTCAAAAGTTATCTTTGAATATAACAAGATTGACAGATGATGGCATATTTCAAATAGTGGCTAGACCCTGCTATAACTTCTATTTAGCACATAAAAGCTTCATGATTAAGTGCTTAGGAATCTAAATATTAAGCATTATATAAAATTCTTTCACAAGTATATGTTGTATAGTCTGTAAGTTTTTTTCCAACTCTTGTACCTGATAGTTGTCATGGTTGGGATTTGGGATCCTTAACCGACTGCAGCTCTGATCCGAAGTAGTAAATTTTGTGACTGGATTTTCAAAGAAAAGAATGAATGAAGAAAAATGACTTCTTATTAAGTCTGAAATACAAAATACTGCAATTCTGTACAGGCAGTATTATGTTTTACCTGTTTATCACTTGAATAGTGTAGAGATAAAAAACTGTCAGAATGGAAGCTTTATTGCCTATCAGAATTCTGGCCCAGAATATTGCTTAATAGAATACATAAATAGCAGGAAAGAGAAAGAATTCAGGAACTATAAACAAAACAATGTAGATAATATATACTGTCCAAATAATGATGTCTGTTCATCATGAGGACTGGAAATCCCTACAGAAATAATGAATGTGTATTGATTAAACATGATATGAAGATAAAGTGTGGTAGAGAGAAGCTAGCTATTGTAACTCTGAGAGACTTAGTTTTTCACAACATATCACTGTAAATGCATGAATGTAAATCAAATTCTTGGCCAAACAACTATGAAGAGAGGAATCTTCCATGTCCTCAAAGTCTGGTTTCATTCCACTGGTTGTAAGAACATACAGATATTGCTCAGCTCAACACAGACTTGTATAATTTGAAGAAATCCCAATCTCCCAGACTAAAGCTGCTTAAAATGGGAATTGTCTTCCAGAAATATCTGCCTCTTTCTACTTGTAATGATACCTTACAAGGAAGTTACCAGTAACTGTGACACATTAGTGAGGTTTCTATAACTTCAAGGTGTAAATTAACAAATTTTTATATCTCTACCTTTCTATAATTAAATATGATGCATTTGCATACATATATTGATGTAATCTTTTTGGATTTCAGTAAAGCTTTTGATGCCACCTTTCAGAGGATCCTGCTAGACAAAATGTCCAACACACAGCTGGATATCCATGTGATAGGGGACCAATTGGCTCAGGGTTGAATACAGAGTGCAACAATGAATGACGGAACATCATGACAGGTCTCTGGTCCTATCACTAGTGGGTTCCACAGGGCTCCATCTTGGGCCCTGTGCTCCTCAACATCTTCCTAAATGATTTGGACAGAAGACTGGAAGGGATACTGAGCAAGTTTGCAGATGATACAAAACTGGGAGGAGCCGTTGACTTCCTGGGAGGCAGGGAGGTCCTGCAGAGAGACCTTGACAGATTAGAGGACTGGGCAATCACCAACCATATGAAGTTCAACAAGGAAAAGTTCCAGATTCTGCACCTGGGATGGGGTAACCCGAGATGTACTACAGACTGGTGAATGAGATGCTGGAGAGAAGTGCCATGGAAAGACACCTGGGGGTCCTGGTTGACGGCAAGTTGAATATGAGTCAGCAGTGACCTGTCAGCCAGGAGGGCCAACCGTGTCCTGGGGAGCATCAGGCAAAGCATCGCCAGCCAGTCAAGGGAGCAGATTGTCCTGCTCTGCTCTGCACTGGGGTGGCCTCACCTGGAACATAGTGTACAGTTTGGAGCATGCAACAAAAGAAAGATATTAAGCTATTAATATAGCTTAAGAGATATTAAGATATTAAGAGGAAGGCAACAAAGATGCTGAAGGACCTTGAGGGGAAGTTGTATGAGGAGCAGCTGAGGGTATTTGGTCTGTTCATCCTGGAGAAGACGAGACTGAGGGGAGACCTCACTGCAGTTACAACTTTCTTGTGAGGGGAGAGGAGGGGAAGACACTGATCTCTTCTCTGTGATGACCAGTGACAGAACTCAAGAAAATGGCCTGAAGTTCTGTCGGCTGGAGGGGTTAGGTTGGATATTTGGAAAAGACTCCAAATATCCAACTCCAGAAGGGAGTTGGGCACTGAACAGGCTCCCCAGGGAAGTGATCACAGCACCAGGCCTGGCAGAGTTCAAGAAGCATTTGGATGATACTCTGAGGCACATGGTGTGACTCTTGGGGACGGTCCTGTGGAGGGTTAAGAGTTGAACTAGATGATCCTTGTAGGCCTCTTCCAACTCTGCATATTTTGTGATTCTGTTACATAAGTTTTATCACATTTACTTTGTGAAAGCTGAAGATGGTACTTCAGCCAACATTACATAGCTATATTATATTGAATAAAGATGGAACACTGCTATATTTTTAGTCTTTTTACTTTCATTTTGGGATACTTATACACATAGCTGTTCTGTTTGGGACCAATATTGGTATCCCTTATTCATGTCCCTTCTCTTATATATGTAGATAGCCCAGGATTTTTGACAATCCAACCTTTAGTTTCATCTTCCACTTCACAATATTTTTTTGTGATTACTTTCGTAAGAGAGAAGAGAACTGATTCTGTTCCAAATCAGCTATCTCATCAATCGTAGGAAACAACACTTGTGAGGTCCGAAGTATGGAAAGAATGTACTGCAGTGTAAGCCTTGGATTGTTTTGTTTCTTTTTCTTGTCCCAAGAGAAAAGTAAGTGTGGATAGAGTGTAAAATCAAATCCAGTGATACATATTGTTGTTTCTCTCTCAGGTATTTCCTAGAGTATATTTTCTTTAGTCAGTTTAGAGTAAGTTAAAGTTTTTTTTAATTGCTCATTGCTTCTGCTACTGAAAATGCTTTGAATTGCTTCATTTTAATCATAATTAGAAACATTTGAAGATTTATTTTTACATATATACACACAAACTGAAAGACATATTTCTCCCTTTGCTTAACAGAAAAATAAAGAAAATTAAAAAAAGGTAGAAGACAGATCTTAGGAAAAGAAATGTTAAAAATAAGAGCGGTGTGAAGGAATATATCTGACATGCAGTCACTTTCTCTCTCTCTCTCAATCTCCCTGTGTACTAATGAACAGTTGCAAAGAAAAAGAACCTGAAGTTTAAAACACTCAGCTAAGCCTCCCAACAAGCACAAAATTGTAAATCCATGCCAGAGCTATCTGATGACATAGATGTTGAACTTTAAATGTCCAAGAACACATCCAATACCTATGAAAATTGCCCATTTATAGGAAATGCATTTAAATTTGCTTTGTCCGTGCCAAATACAGGGAAATGGTAGCTGAAGGAGCATAATTATCTTAAAATGATTCAAGAAGGATGACAGTCTTTCATGAAGCCTAATCAGTACCTTGGCTGTATCTATGAGCACAGAATGGTCAGGAACAATCTACTGAACTGCTAGCCCTCAATTATCATCATCTTTGACTTGTTGCCTAAGTACATGTGGTATTACAGGGTCAGTGCTTATTCCTGTGTGACTAACCATCCTTGAGGACATTCAAATACAATTTTTATTGTCTTTTCACTTGCTTTTATACAATTTTAGGAGTTAAGCAATACAGAAAATCTTGCCACAGGATGATCTGCTCCATCCTCCTTCACTGTGGTTTTACGTTGCTAGATTTTTCCATGTCACACTTTTCCTTCATTTGTGATTTGCCAATAGGTCAAAAGAAATAGTAGTTTTTCAGCTGTGGGGGCATGTGGTTATGCTCTTAATTGTATTTTTGGGGCAAATCCAATTTAGAAAAAACTCTGTTTTAATCATTGCTGTCGAAATACAGACCCAAGTTATATTATTAAGTTTTGTAGATGTGTTCTACACAGTGGACAGTGTTTGCTTTTATCTTTTTTCCACCTCTTCAGTAATTTTCTTCTTCCAGCACACTTTTGATATAATGTCTCATCCAGTTTCCCTGATAACTTGGTTATCAGGATTCCATAGGATATCATTTCAATATGGCAGTCTTATCCCTTTAAAAAGAGAAAAATAATCAAGTAGGTATTCTATCCATGCTATCTCTTATTTTCTTTGAGTTTAATGTATAGGTAGAATAATACTGTTCTGTTACACTTTTTGTATTGTTTTGGTGGGGTTTTGTTTTATTTTTATTTTTGTTTATTTTTGTTTTGTTCCCTGGGGGGGGGGGGGGGGGGGGGGGGGGGGGGGGGGGGGGGGGGGGGGGGGGGGGGGGGGGG
>JAWWMO010000174.1:34240874-34272173 GCA_035047845.1 Dendrocincla fuliginosa
GTGAAGGGGTAAAATGATATGTTGCCTTATTCTGTTGAAAACCATGGTTGAGTTTTCATGACACCAAATCTAGAACCATTGCCCTTTTATGAAACTGCAAAGAGTGAAGAGTCATGAAACTATAGACAATGAGGACTCATGTACAGTAAAGGTATTGTTCATCAACACAGACCTTTATACCTGAATATTTGCTAAGTCTAAACTAGTCAACCTGACTCATTCTACAGTCAAAAGACAGAAATAAAGATATTTCCTTTCACTTCAAAATGTTATTGCTCCCCAGAGACTATAGTTGTTGCAGTATGCTTGTTGTACCACAGCTAACACTGATTAAAATTTCTGTTCAATTAAAAACACCTGTTTCATCTGGGAGAAATCAGAGTTTTTGGTGAGATAGCATTTTAATAAAAATATCATATTACCGTGTAAAATAAAATCCACTTTTGTTTCAATAAGAAAAGGAAAAAAATTAAAATTGAAATGCATAATATGTCTTTCAGATGTGTAAATTATGTGTAAATAAATGAGTCTGGAAAAATGTTAATAATGGTACTTTGTTTTTCCCATCTGCAAGACTAATGTATCTCTTGTAAGGTTTTACTTAGAAACAACAGTAAAGACAAACAAAATAAATAAGCAAGTCAAGCTTTGGAAAATATTTTAGAGATACATTCTGAAATATCTATGCAAAAGATATTTATCTGAATGCTCTTGTGTAAGATTTTGAAAAATACCTTTAGGGAATAATTTAGATACAATAAAGAGAGAAGTAGCAGTAAGTACCTTTGTGAAGTTTCTTCTAGCCTTACGGACCATAATTTAATGAAAATGACAATACAGGCAGTGAAAATGCAGGCAGTTATATGGGATATCACTTATATTTTTGAATATTTTTGGTGTTTATTCCTTTCAATTTGCTTATTTTTCAAAATTTCTGATTATATGTGTAATTTTGTGAAATTTTAATGATAACATCTCATCTCCAGAGTAATTTTGTATCTATGGATACAAAAGAATGAAGGGTTAAGATTTTTTTAGTATCTGCCCATAGAAAAGATTAATATTTCTATTATATATTAAAAAAATAGATTTGTTTTCCTCATTATCAAAGGTAAAATTATCATCTTGCTGGGACACAAAGGGTGTTATCATAGTTAGAATTCGATTGTAAGCACAAATAGTGCCATTCTTTTTGTGTGTGGGATACAATCAGACATGATGCCAGTCACTTAGAGCCTCTTTTGGCAACTTTAACAATTTTTTAACAATAACATCTCACACTATTTTTAATGAATGCTTTTGTCCCTCATAAAAGAAGAAGCAGGAAGTTATCAGTCTATTTTATCATGCTTTGATGTATGCTTTTCTAAGTGTGCCTGCAATTTTTTGTTGGTAAAGAAACAGGAATCACTTAGAAGTATATATGCTTTCTGATTACTGAAGAGTGTTGCTTTAATGGACCTGGCCTGAATGATATTTGGAAATTATTTTTAATCAATTTTAAGCACTCTATACACTTGATATTTCAACTTGATCAGCTAAGTCAAGTGTTATTGCCAGCTGTTTGTTTACAATCGGACTTGAGGCTTTCACTTAACTACTGGTGCCATTTTTTTTTTTCTTTTCCTGGTGTTATTGTGCCTTCCAGGACTTCCAGTCATTTCTTCCTAATATCTAACCTGAACCTTCCCTGGCACAGTTTAAGACTGTGCCCTCTTGGCTAGTTGCCTGGAGGAAGAAACTGACCCCCACCTGGCTACTAACTCCTTTCAGGTAGTTGTAGAGAGTGATGAGGTCTCCCTTGAGCCTCCTCATTTACAGGCTGAACAACCCCAGCTCCCTCAGCTGCTCTTTAGAGGACTTGTGCTCCACTCCCTTCACCAGCCTTGTTGCTCTTCTCTGGATCAAGATCTCTGGATCAAGATCTCTGGATCAAGATCTCTGGATCTGCTCCAGCACCTCGACATCCTTCCTGAACTGAAGGGTCCAGAACTGGACACAGAACTCAAGGTGTGGCCTCACCAGCGCTGAGTACAGGGGAAGAATCACTTCCCTGGACCTGCTGGCCACGCTGTTCCTGATACAGGCCAGGATGCCATTGGCCTTCTTGGCCACCTGGGCACACTGCTGGCTCATGTTCACCTTGCTGTCAATCCAGACTCCCAGGTCCTTTTCTGCCTCTCCAGCCACTCTGTCCCCAGCCTGTAGTGCTCCATGGGGTTGCTGTGACCAAAGCGCAGGACTGGGCACTTGGCCTTGTTGAACCTCATCCCACTGGAGTCAGTCCAATTCTCCAGTCTGGCCAGGTCCCTCTGAAGAGCCCTCCCGCCTTCCAGCTCACCAACACCCCCAACACACAATTTAGTGCCATCTGCATATTTGCTAATGGTGGACTCAATCCCCTCACCTAAATCATCAGTGAAGATGTTAAACAGGACAGGTCCCAACACTGGTTCCTGGGGGACACCACTAGTGACCGGCTGCCATCTGGATGCAGCACCATTCACCAGCACTCTCTGGGCCTGGCCCTCCAGCCAGTTCCTAACCCAGTAGAGAGTGCCCCTGCTCAAGCTGTGGGCTGCCAGCTTTTTCAGGAGAATGCTGTGGAAGACGGTGTCAAAGGCTTTGCTGAAGTCCAGATAGACTGCACCTACAGCCTTTCCCTCATCCACCAGGCAGGTTACCCGAACATAAAAGGAGATGAGGTTGGTCAGACAGGACCTGCCCTTCCTAATCCCATGCTGGCTGGGTCTGATCCCTTGTCCATCCTGTAGGTGCTCTGTGATTGTACTTAAGATGATCTGCTCCGTAACCTTGCCAGGCACTGAGGTCAGGCTGATAGGCTTGTAGTTTCCCGTGACCTTCTTATGGCCCTTTTTGTGGATTGGTGTGACATTCACCAACTTCCAATTATCTGGGACCTCCCCAGAGAGCCAGGACTGTTGGTAAATAATGGACAGTGGCTTGGCAAAGTCCTCTGCCAGCTCCCTCATCACCCTAGGATGGATCCCATCTGGGCCCATTGACTTGCGAGGATCCAAGTGGCTCAGCAGGTATCAAACTATTTCCTCCTGGGTTACAGGGTGGTTATTTGGCTCCCTGTCCCTATGTACAAGTTTGCAGGTCAGTTGTCCTGAGGATCACCTTTCTTACTGTTGAAAACAGGCAAAGAAGGTGTTAAGTACCTCAGCTTTTTCCTCATCTTTGGTAATTATGTTCCTCCTCATGTCCAATAAGGAATGAAGGTTTCCCTTGCCCCCTCTTTTGCTATTGATGTATTTGTAGAAAGACTTTTTGTTATGTCTGTAATGTGACATTTTAGGATATCTGCACTCAAAGTATTAAAAAAAAATAAAAATAAAATTGTGCCCCAGATTAATTTATTTTGTACCAATAATTTGCACTGAAGTTTAGTTATCCTTTTCAGCTTCTGTACTAGATGAAGCTCAAGCATCCCTGAACAGCCATCAGATACTCATAATTCTCAGTCAGTTTTTACACTGGACCACATCTGAACTGCTGTCCTGTGTATGAAGGGGCAACATCATTCTTCTTGACCTGGAAGATATAGAAACATTGATATCAATTTTTACATATTGCTGTGCAAACCCAAGGTATTAAAATTAATATCTGAAATATCTATTCAAGTGAAATAACAACATTGAGATTTTATTTTCCTGGGAAAGATGAATTAAAAATTTAAGTTGTTGCTTACAAAAGTTTTCATAATTTATTTAAATGCATTTTAATTTTAGTTTCTCTCATGCTTGCAAACTAGGAAAAAAGGATTACTAAAGCCAAAATCACAATAGGGAAATCCTTATGCAATAATTCACCTTAAAAATACTTGTTTTTAGTATACTACTGAAGTCTGCTCTGTCCCACAGAGCTGTTCATTCCAAAGCTGGTGCAATATAGCCATTATCATAGAAACATAGTCTCCACCATATTGTGCTCAGACACCATTAGGTAGGATATTATAAAATATTTGCTTTCTGAGTTAACTTTTGCCTTCAACAAGAAGTTTTCTTCAAATAATTGGTACCTTCTCTGGATTTGTTTTAAGTAATCAGAATTTCAGGCTGCAAAATCTGGTGGATGAGTCTACAATAAAGTCAGATATTTATCTTTAGAACCTTTTGGAAACTTCCTTCACATCAACTCTGTTATTTACTATTATCCTACTTACAGGATAGGCAGATGTTAGAAATTTATGACTAATAGTGTGGGTTTCTTTTGACAGAGAATGATGACTTAGAAAAAAAAAAAAAGTGACATTTACCTTAAGACATTTTTCTGAATTTGCAAGAATAATCTATTTTAAAGTTTTAATTATCTGAACAGTTTTTTAAAATACAAATTTTCAGGATTTTTTTTTCTATTTTATTTTTAGAAATGGAATAAAAAACGCTTGATAGTTTAATTTTTATGAAGTCAGAAAACTGTAACTGAAGAAGTTTATGAATTGAGTAAAATTTAAAAGATAATGCAAAATATTGAATATGATAAACCAGTTGTGACAGGTTAAACTTGGCCAAATGCCAAGAGCCAAAGGGCCCAGGACAGAGGCCCCAAAGGCCCCTCCTGGCCGCAGGGGAAAAATAGGAGAAGGGGGGGGAAAACCCACAAAACTGGACTTCAGTAGAACTAAAACCAGTTTATATATATTTACATATATATACGTGTATATACAGAGGAGAAAAGAGAAAGAAAACAAGTTTTCACTTCCCTCTCACCAAAACTGTCGTTCCCGAATCTCAGGACAGCTCCTCCCGACCCAGCTGGCTGATCAGCAGGCCCACACCTACGGCCCACTCCCAGAGCAGAGGGACCGCAGGGAGCTCCTCTGCCCTCCAGCACTGCCAGAAGAAGGATTGCCCCCTGGTTTCCAACTCCCCCTCTTATATCTTTGGTTATGTAAAGAAATGAGATGGAATACTTCCTTAGTTATGACCCAGTTACAAGGAAAAACCCAAACCATACAACAGTTCACGTTATAGCCACAATATATTTTAAAATTATATGTAAACTTTTAGAGTATACTTTTTAGTTGCATGTATAATAAAAAAGTAACGTAATGTTTCTCATTTTTAAATCTTCTCGCCGACAGGTCATTTGTCATAGTTCAAGAGAAAAATGAGACTATAAAAAATGAAAATGCTTTCACAAATCTAATTGAAACTTTTCATTAGCCCTATGTTATTTTTAGACTGTCTCAAGGCTTCATAATTGAGCCTTTACAGTTGTACAAACAAATAGAAGACCGGTAAGAACCTGAAATTCATTATGTTTACTAATGAAGTCAGCCTGGAAACCTCTTCATTGAATATTGCAATTTGATTGCCATCATATTCTAGATTGGACTCTCGATTTGCATTTTAATGAACGTACAGTATTTAAAATGCAAACCAGGATTTTATCAGGGGTATTTCACTAGAATTGACAAGATTAAATCAAAAGTACCTAATGTTCTGTTTATAAAAATATGAAAAGAATAAATGCAAGGCAGGCACAATTTATTAGAACCAGCTTACAATAACTGACATTAATGAATTAATTTTAGATTCTTATGAAAGACTGTATTTTAAGCTCCTTATTGAGAAAGGTATTCTTCAAGATTATTGTTTTTACAGTGGACACCTAAATAGTTCTCTACACTTTTCATTGTCACTTGCCTTGAAATATTTATTGCATATGAAAAAAAAACAAAACCCAAACAATTACAGGAAGAGAAACAAATTTCTTAAGTACATACATACTGATTACTCCAGATTCAGAAGCGAATTAATTTTCTATGTATTTCATTATTTGTTCAATTATTATTTATTTCTGTAAATTTTACTTAGTTTCTTATTTCTTTTATTAAGGATTTTTTTTAAGAATATTTGGATGTTTGCTACACTTTTACTTAGTGGCAGAAAATTTTAAAGAAGAAAATGATTTACCTTCTTCTAAATTAATTCATCAACAAATTGAAACATGGAAATAATTATGGTTTTTTTTCCCTTTCCTGTTTTCTATTCTATCACTGAATAGAGTAGCTATGAGGAAAGACTGATAAAAGCAGATAAAAATGCTTCTGAGCAAATACAGAAAACTTGAATTGACTAGAGTTTTCTCATATTGAAATAGAATTTAATCCTCCCTCCAACAACCAACAAAGCGAAAACCCAAACACACCCAAACATACACAAAGTTAGCAGAAGTCAGAGTTCTTTTCAGTAGAACTGTAGGAAGCTGTCATGGACTAGGGTCATTAAGGCAAACACTCTTGTAAATGAGCAAATTAGCTGCTCTGATAAATGGCTGAAACTCCACTGCAGTTAGTGAAGCTGCACTGCACTGGACTTTTTCCAACTTGGAACAATTTAAAAAAGTTACTCTGAAGGGCTCATATATTTTACAGTGTTCCTGAGAATGGGAAAGGAAGGTAGAGATGACAAGAAGAAAGGTTTTTTCAAGAAAAATTTATCACTTTTCTTGTATTTTCCTATTTTGTTTCTTTTTCAGGTCTTTACACAGTTTATTTTAAACAAAAAAACCTCAGGAACTGAATGCATAACTTTCTAAGCAGTTGTGGAAATATCTGTTTGGACTGACCTGCTAAAGTTTTCTTTTTTTTTTTAATGCATATTTTACATATTACTTATTGGACAATATAATCTGCTTTTCTGCATAAAGTACTTTGTGTAAATCTGCCCAGATTCTTGATCCAGCTGATAGGATAACTGCTATAAAAGAGTGACTGTACTAATCAGCATTTCATGGAACATGTTTCACATTTCAGTCCTTAAATAAATCTGTTATTACAATCAATCATTCTTCTTTACTGAAAAACTCTTCCCTTCATCAACCACATTTTTTTTTTCTTTTCATCATGAATATTTTATAGATATTTAAAACATGATCCACTTCAGTTAAGAAGGATCCCATTCTTCTTTCTTGAATTGATGTTTCTGTCATTTGAGATATTTCTCTTACTTCTTTTCTTTTTTTAAAAAAAAAAAAATATTTGATAGATTGAGCTACTTATAGTTTAGAATTTCTAGCAAGTTGTAAAGAGTTTCTGTAATATTTTTTTTTTCCATAGATACATCCCTTCAGTAGCTGATCTAAGAATTTGGAGAGCCACAGCAGTAAAAGCTATGAATAGACCTGAATTGTATATCTTCTTCATAGCAAAGTAGTTGAGTTTAGTTTTATTTTAATTTTATTATTCTTGAAAAGAAAGTCTCTGTGCCAAGCTACTTAATTCACCAAGCCAGTCAATGATCTTTCCTTCTTTGAAGCATGGTTCAATTGCAGCCATTCTCAAAAATGATGAAAAGAAACTGGCAAGAGTTGTAAAGGGTTCCAGGTCCATTTATGTTGTTATGCCAGCTTTGGAGATTTAACTTTCTGCTCATTCCACATCAGAAAGCTTGCATGAAGCAGAAGTCAGTTCTTGAGAATGGGAGCACTCAAATGAAACTTCAGATTATGGACAGAGAGTCTGACCAACTTTGTCTCTCTTTTATAAAAAAGTAGCAATCATTGGTTTCTGACATTGACACAATGACAACAAATACAACTAGGAATTACAGGAATTACACTCAAAGTTCCTAGTGCAAAAGGGAGCCTAAAAATGCAAAGTACTTTACTCAAATTAGAACTGTCAGACTTCAACAGGACTGAGAATTGGGAAAAGACCCTGAAAGCCTCCATATTCCACTTACCGTTAAATTTACTCTGTATTGAAAACTAAACATTCTGGATATTAATGCTGCTTTTTTTTTTTTTCTTCCCCTTCCCCCCCCCCCCCCCCCCCCCCCCCCAATTAGATGTTGCTCTTTGATCAAGTTTGAACAGGCTATGATAGAAGAATCAGGAAAGCAAAGAGTAAATATATCATCTAGAGAGCATTACTGGATCTCTTCTTTAAAATTTTGCAAGAATCTAAAACACCATGGTGGTGAAGAAGACTATTTTTAGGCACACAGGGTATTGCAACCAAGAATAATCAGGATTTAACAGTGAATACAATGATTTTCAAAGGTTTCTGGAGGACTTATGTACTGGTTTTCAGGGGAAAGTCATTACCCAAGTGACTTACAACAGAATTCATTTCCCTGAATTCATGCACCTGAAATGTAGGTACATAGCATAGAAGGGACCTTTCAGTGTTTTTCACAATCAAGTGAGAAAACTAAGCCCCAGTAATGAGACTTTGTCACCTCTCATGTCTTTGCATGGATTGCTCCGTGTAGGTTCTCTTTTCTTGCAACTGATCACAAAGAGTTCAAACAGAATTTCAATATGCTACTACTTTTTAGATGGTTAAAGCTAGCTGAAGTACAGCCTCCTGCAAGCGATTTTGGGCAGCATTAATGTAAGGTTGGATTTCAGTTTTGGGGAGGGGAAGGATAACCAGTCTTCAGGTAGATACATCAGCAACTATTAATTCCAAAAGTTTTTGAAAGTAGAGCTCAATTTTGCTGAAAAATTAATAGTAAAATAAATGGTTTGCAATAGAACAGATCTGGAATATAGTAAGTATCTCATTTTTCTGCTGTTTCCTTGCACAAGGGACTTTTTCAGGTTCATCTCTACTCCGGCAATCTTTCTATCACTTTTTGTGTTGCAGTAGTTTGGCAGAGTTCCCTCTAGATACCAGAGAAACAAAAGAAATCTTTGTCACTCACTTTTTTCACTTTTGAAAGGGAAATAAGTCTTGATTTTTTCCTGAATTACTCTTAGGTCCATTTTATATTTAATAGTGTCTGATACATGGTGAGATAACCAATATTTTAACTTCATTTCCAGAATGCCATCTCTTTATCCCTGGGATAAATGCAGCCTTGGTGTAACTTTGCTAGTCAGGTAAAAGTTATATATTGGTCTCAATTTATTCTGTTTTTTTCTGAGAACTACTGAGATCAAACAGGTAGAAAAATGAAAATTTGGAAGAAGGTGCCCCATTAAAATTTGGGTGTAGTTTGACTCAAAATACGGATGAAAACTGAAACCATTTTAATAACTTCAAAAACCTTGCAACCAAGCAAGAGCTGACTTTAGGCATTTCAACTCCTTTCTTAAAGGACAATAATTTTTTTTGTGCCTGAAATTATTGTCTAACTTTCGTGCTGCTTGAAGCCATTAGCTCCTTTAATTTGTTGATTAGACTTTTATAGCATTTTATGGTATGCCAGTCAGAATCCATGACACTACTCACAAGTTGTTTTATAAAAATATAACACATTTTGGCATATTTTCATAGCAGAAATTTTGTACATTACTTTATATTTTTAAGGATGCTTATTTATTCATGCAGTCAGCACTGTCCTATATAGACAACATATTTTGCAACTTTATTACCTTTTCTTGGGTTACAGAATTTTCCATTAAAAATGCCATATATTTGTAAGTATTTGTTAAAAGCTTTGTTTAAAACAAAGAAGAACAATGGCTCTAACTCATAAATATTCATGGGTTTAGTTAGGAGCTTAAATTGTGTGACATTTTTTCTAATTGTTTACAGGGTGATATAAATGCTTAACATCTATCTATTGTGAAAAAGGAATGCCAGGAGACATGCAAAGACAATTCTTGGATGAATAACAACATACGCTTCAACAGCGATTTTTTTAATAGGGATTCATTGAAAGTTTCATAAGTAGAAAGCTGATGTTTCAATTTTCACAATTAACTTAATCCTTAGAAATATAAGCTAAATATTTTCACTGGAAAAGTGAATTTGTCAATAAGTATGGTACAATCATCATATAATCAGTTTTTAAAATGTGTGTGTACTAAGCCCTGGAAAAAAGGAAATCATCTTGAAAAGAGATGTCATTTTTAGTGCTGTGTTTATTGCTTGTCCATTCCAATTGCAGCCTAACTCCTATGCCCAAGGGAGACATCTTCACTTATGACTTGGCACAGTGTGAACGCAACAGATGGACAGAAGTAGCCAAAAGCCAGTGCTCTATTTACATTTAGGGTGTTTGCTGATGACAGGATTCTCAAATAGGAATTTTCAAACAGCTGTCAATCCTAAAACTATAACCCTATGTTTAAACTGGTACAACACTACTAATTCAGCTTTGGGATATTTCCACATAAAAACACAGTAAGTAAAAGTAAAGCTTTCATTTTTAGTTTTTATTCTGTGGTACATATGAGCTGCGACATGGAAACATACTTGAGTCTTTGAACACTGCATCCTGGCCATTATCTTCTGTTTAATCCCGTGAAAATATCCTTTACTAAACACAGCTGAAAGTTGAAGCTGCTGGGACATGTTTGGAAATCAGACCAAGTAGAATGGTGTAATTTCACCACAAACAGACATATTCATGCAGCAAACAAAGGCACTTTCAATGTCAGTGTCTGCTGAGGACATCCACCCTTCTGGACTTTTACATTCAGCAGGATCAAGACAGGTAAAAAGCACTGATTATTTCAAACTTACTGAAGATACTGCAGAAAATCTAACTATTCTTCCCAAATCCTTTTTGCCTTTAGAATCAAAGGATTGTGTACTGAGCTTGATTGGTTCTATCAAGAAATGGAGGAGTTTTGTATCATATTTCAACATCTGTGACAAATATTTGATCTGTGACATTCTGGTCCTGGAGAATGTTACCAACAGGGATGTTAACAAAAAAATATTTTTATTGTAATCAGAGGGCTGCTATGGATTTTTGGAAGCTGTAGAAGGTGCTTGTGCATTTCAGAGCAACACACACTCTCCATGGAAGACAATAAAATAATGTGGTCGGAGAATGTTGTGACTTTTGTGTCCTATACCCTCATCATATTCTCGGTTCCAGTGCTTAGGGACACTGGTCTATTCTCTTTGTACTCTGATATAATCACTTAGAAGACATTGCAATAATTTTAATTCCTATTTAAATGAGTTTGTTGAGAATTAAGTGTTATTTAGAGATGTTTAGAGGTTCTACCTGTAAAATGCTAATAGAATAGTGTACAGTGCTTAACAAGGGTAAATTCATTCTTCTACTTTTATGGATCTTTGTCACAACAGTTTTTATACATGAGGTGTACTAAGAAGTATATATGGGCCACCATCTATAAAATAGAATCATAAATGAGCTTCCAATGCAGAATATTTTAATCAAAATTTAAGAACATTTTGTAACCTGGACATTTATAAGCCTGAATTTGTATTTTATTATTTATTTTTTGTTCAGAGCATCTATTATTCTTCTACAAAATGCTTTTTTACATTGCTTTAAATTTTCTTGAAAATCTTTGTGAAATATCTGGTCTCTGTTATATGGTTGAAAGTAAGAAAGTTATTAGAAACAAAAAAATAAAATGCTAATTTTTTGAGGTTTTTTTGTGTTTTGCCCTCTTCATTTATTTGTTTGGGGTTTTTGGTTTGGTTTTTGTTTTTTTTTTTTTTTTCTCAGTGGATTCCTTATCTATCACTGTGTTTATTGTACAGTGGCTACCTACAAATACAGTCAGCCACAGGACTTAGCTGATTGTACAACAACCAGTATGAGAGAGCTCTAGTGTACTTGGGATCCTTAAACACTTCCAAATTTACTTTTATATAGTCTAGACAAATAGGAGACAGGCAGTGCTGAAAACAAGAAAACTAGTCCACCACTACACTCTGCTGCTGCTTTGCATTCTGCTCTGCTGCATGCTACCAGCTTGAGTTTGCTATTCTAAATTCTCCACAAATGCTTTGAACTTGAGCTATGGCTGGATTATTAGACAAAAATATGGTTTGAAAAAAGCTGACCATGGGACCTGGCAAGCGTAAGCTTTCTCTCCAACATGTTCTTATCTCTGTTGCATGGGTCTACATTGAAGGAAAGGAATAAAAAGAGAAAAAATGTGCATCTGACCTTGGAATCTGATCCTGTGCATAAGTTTTCTTGAGAAAGCATAATAAAAAGGAAATAACCTTAATACCTATGTATTCTATGTATAGAAAATAGAGTCTGATAAAAATAGGGGTAGCAGAACTAATAAAGGAAGGATGTATGTGATATAGAATATATTAATACAGTTTTAAAAGATAAATATAATATAACTAAGCATTTAATTAGGATAAATAATACCTTGTCTCGCTATGGATCACTTTGAGCACATTATATTAAGAAGTACTTATTTTTCTGTCACTTAGAGGTGTTAGTTTTATATATCATGATGGAAAGCAGTTTCCTTTTCCAGGACTCTCCTGAGCATGGAAAGAAATAGTACAGGACATTCTGTCTTACATTTCTGGCAAGTTATTTAACTGCTTCTGCTAAATCACATTTTAAAACCCTGACAGTAACATAAATGGCCATGGATTTGCTCCTAACATACCATAATATCATAACTCTCTTCAGTAAGGCAGTGATGAACAAGTTTAAGCAGTGCAATGGACTCTCTGTGGGCATGTAGTCCCTTATGCCTTCTTAGTAAGCATGCAGAGATATATACTTTACAAGACACAGCAAGCCAGGGGAAAAGCACCCCATTAATTTCCAGCAACTGGAGTGGTTTGTTTTGTAATGAAATTTTGTTCTGTCCAACTAATACAAACTGGAGCCTGTTTACTGTTACTTTTTATGTTCCATAGAAGAAATCTTTGACAGAAAATTTCACTCTCTGAAGGTTATATGTTCTCTACAGAGACATAATGCTGAAATACTTTTCCTGGAGAAATATACTCAAGAAGGAAACAGCATGCTCTAAGTTCATATTTTGTTTCTTACTTTGTCTATATTTTTGTTGATCAATAAAGGATAGAAAATTCATTTGTGCAATACATGAAATCCCTTGGTGTTTGTTAATTTACATTGATAGAGGCAGAATACATTAAGACAGCTATTCTGGATTTCTTTAAAATCTTCCAAAACCAGTAATATTACTGATTGATAGGGCTGGTACCTGGTGAAAATAATAATTAGAATTATGCGTCTGATTTTGTTTTCAGTGTTTAGACAAGAAAATTTTGTGCATACCCTGTGCCTATGGTTATTTTTCTTAATCTACAGATAAATCAAAATCATGCCTTGCTAACTTGAACAATTGTTAAATAAAAGTCTTTTTATAAAAACTGGAGTGCTGGCCTGAATTCATTGTATTGCCCAGATAGTTCTGCAGGTACTTTTGCATAAAGAAAATCCTTTATAATTCATAAATTCATTACCTTGCACCTCTCTCTGGTAACCAGTTTTCTGCAGAAGATTTTTGTAGTAAAAGGCAGAATTACTTCCATATGTACAGCTCCATCATGTCAATGCTCAGCATCTATTTTTTCTATGACCCCACAATGATTGTCTGCAGGCCTTTAGCAACCATGACTTTTCAAAAAGTTCCTACCAAATGTGTTCATTAATGTCTAATAATTGTATAATAATTAGTGTATAATATCTGTTCAAGGAGCTGCTTTAGCACATACTGAAAGAACAGTTTCAGAGGGAAGGAGTGGAGCAGAGAGGTGAAAACTGCAGATGGTACAATGCTTTGAATGGCCTTCGGCTAGAGATACACAGTTTTTAAAAATACAACAAAAGCCAAGTAACACAACATTTCATGTTAAAGTATTAAGAGAAGAAGGAGTAAGGAGTGATTGAAATGTCAGATCTTTATTACACGACAACAAACCTCAGTAAATAATAGAATTAATTCTTAAATACCAGAGAACTTGGTCTGACTGTAATCCTGAACCAGAATATTTTACTGTTTTAGAGAACAGTGATGGTATGGAAATTTTTTTCAGAGGCTCAGAACTTCACAAACGTCATAAAAATTAGTATGAATGTTTGGCTGAATATTTCCTGATAAAGGGCATCCCCTTTTGTTGTTCATTTTTCTCCAGTCTGAAATGATTCATATACTCAAGATATACACACACCATGATGTAATTCAGTTTCAATTTCACTGCACAATGTGAATAATACATTTCAATCAATTTTCAAATAATCCACATTGAGAAATTTTTTCATCTAAGCAATTCATCGTTTGAATTTCAAAGAAATTCAAAGGAAATCAAGATCATTGGTTGGCCAAAACACAAACATCATTGCAATTATTATTGTTCCTTTGGAAAATTAAGTGTGCAAAAAATGGACAAAGATGAATATACTTCTTAATACATCAGAAGTAACCAAAATCAGTGCATTAATCATTGATACAATTCTGCATATTTTATAATATTTTTTTTCCATGATGGTAAAATATGATGTTATTTCATATTTAGGATTGATTTAAAAATTACCTTTCAATTTTTAAAGTCTTGCATGCAGAGGCTTTTGGCATGAAATGTAATAGAATTACATTTATTCCAAACTGATAATTCTGGATTAATGTTTTCATTTTTGCAGTGCAGAAATGACTCTAAATTCGAGTTAACTGAAGCTTTGCAGATGATTTACAATGAAACATTAAGAAAGGGGACTCAACTGTCATTCTGGATTAATTAAACCCTAATATATAAAGAGAATTAATTTAGTTAATATCTGCAGTCCTCATTTTGCTGGAACTAAAACCAAGAAAGAAACCCTCATGAATATGAGGCTATTTTTTTCTCTCAAATATTCTCTTCTAATCCTGTTTAGATGCTTTAGAATCCCATTAATTCCATCGGAGGCACAGAAGTCTGCAGCTGTGTAGACGTTTGCAGGAAAAATAGTGATCAAACTACACTTTGACATATTAAAACCAGAATCTATACATTTTCAGAGGTTTGAGCTAATGAGATTAAATCTTGCTACTTTTAAAGTATTTCTGTCACTTCCCAGCAGGTTTTTGAAACAAAAGTATTTGGGTTTTTTTTTGTTTGGTTTTTGTTTGTTTGTTGTTGGTTTTTTTCATGAAGTGTGTAAGACAGTGCTCCTCAAAATTTAAATATACCAGTCTTTTACCCAAAACCTTTTATCTGAATCCTGTACAAGATGCTGCCCTTTTATCTACATTGTAAAAATGCTTTGTGGAAATAACTGGTGTGAAAGAAATTGTTTAGCTAGTTCTTACTGTACCTTCACTGCAGTGCAAGTGAATACCCTCACCTCAAAAAGAAACTGTAAAAAATTCTTAAAATTACCAAAAGAAGAAGCAGTAGCTTCTGTAAAAGGAATTTAGAAACAAAGTTACCATAATGAAATGAAAATTTTTTATTACCTGAACTGAGTGCTGCTCAAGGTCTCTGACCATCATGACATCTTAGTGTCTGAATCATTGAATAATTTGGGTTGAAAGGGACCTTAAAGATAACTCAGTTCCAAGCCTCCTGCCACGGGCAGGGTTGCCTTCCACAAGACCAGGTTGCTCAAAACCCCATCCAACCTTACCTTGAACACTTCCAGGCATGGGACAACTTCCCTGGACAACCTGTTTTCCAGTGCCTCACCAGTGAAGCATTTTTGCCTAACATTTAATCTAAATCTGCACTCCTTCAGCTTAAGACCTTTTCCCCTTACCCTGCATTACCAATGTGAAAAGTCCCTCTTCATCTCTGTTGTGTCCACCCTGATGTACCAAAAGGCTGCTATAAGGTCTCTCTCAAGCTTTCTCTACTCCAGGCTGAATAACGTCAACACTCAAAGCCTGTCTCCATAGCAGAGATGCTCCAGCCCTCAGATCATCATTGCGGTTCTCCTCTGGACACTGTCCAGCAGGTCCATGTCTTTTTTATGTTGGTGACCCAGAGTGGGATGCAGTACTTCAGATGGAGTCTCATGCAAGCAGAGCAGAAGGAGAGACTCACCTCCTTGAACTGCTGGCCATGCTGCTTTTGATGCTGCCAAGGATATGGTTGACTTTCTGGATTGCAAGTGCACATTGCTGGCTCATGTGCAGCCATGTGCTGCATTTTATCATTTTATCCACCAATATCCTCAAGTCTTTCTCTGCAGGGATGCTCTCTAAAT
The DNA here is from genome assembly GCA_035047845.1 of Dendrocincla fuliginosa. Classification (NCBI taxonomy): domain Eukaryota; kingdom Metazoa; phylum Chordata; class Aves; order Passeriformes; family Dendrocolaptidae; genus Dendrocincla; species Dendrocincla fuliginosa. Next base: position 34,256,753 of record JAWWMO010000174.1, read on the forward strand.
ATATCTATATGCACTGGGAATTAATTTGTGAGGCTCAAACATATTTTGATATGAAAGATTGTCAAGAGTTCAGCTCAAAGATTTTTTTGATATGTCCAGTTATCTCTATTAGAACTGTCTAAATTAATTTTCTGGTCAAAAGGTACAAAACTACACTCTCTCCCAAGCAGTTAGACACTGCTCACAGCTAAATGTCCTTTCACATATTCTGCACCACCCTTTCCGAGCCTAGCTGATGATGCATCATTGCTCAAACTGGGATAATTTTGGATTTATGGATAAATCTTCCAGATTAAACAGGAAGAGCTTACTGCTACTTGTGAGTACAGGAGAACTTTAACAAGGTTATTTTTGACAATATTTTGGGCATATGTGCCTGAAGGTTGAGTTCAGATAAGTTCACCTTTGTCTTGGCTCAGAGTAACTGAAGCAATTACATGCACTTAAAAGCCTGATTTCAGCAAATGTCTTGCACTGGGAGCCACTACACCAGATATTATACCTGGAGGCACTACAGTTAGGACTGATGATTGCACTTGTGTAGTCATTGGCACTACATGATTATTTAAGTTTTCATGCAGTGATCTGAGAAATATTGCTTTAGTATTGGATTTTAATTGTTATATAGATTGCACAGAAAAAAAACAAGCCGGGTTATTTTTAAAATGTAAGCAGCATGTAAACAGAAGAAGAAAAATAATGCAAAATCCTTCTACTAAGAACTCCCTTTGGAATTATTTGAGAAATGTTTTCAGCCTAGCTGGTCATTCAGTACAGAATCTTTGAGTTTAGTCTACATCATCACACTGGCGAGATGCTGTCTCTAGCCAAGAACTTACTGACTTGAAATAGCTACAGAAACTAAGTCAGCCTAAAAGCATTACAGATTTGTAAAACAGTAACTTTGCCAAACACTTAAAATGCTGTCATAGTATTCACATATTCCTTCATGCAACTAGATGATTAAAAAGAAAACATTTGTTCACACTTCATTTTCATTTTTCAAAGTGCTAGTGTAGTTACTCATTCAAGGAAAGGATATATTCAGGACAAATAAGTTACATTTCAGTAATTAACAAGTAAAAGTAATTATACTTATTCTTGTACATTAATGGACTTCAAGCAAATCTGCACCAAAAATGTATATTAATTTGTATCTAAAAATACGTATTTGGAGAGCATTAATAAGTCATGACCTTGAGGCAGTAGGGCAAATTCAAATTAATTTATTTTGCATAAAGGAAAAAGTGAACTTCTGAATAACATGAAGCTTATTTGTTAGTACCTGGCATTCCAGAAAGGTATTCAAGGTAATATTCAATGCAGTGAACATCACCTGGAATGTCATGTAGATACATGGTGACTCACACTTGAGAGGGGAATTTGGAATAAATGACAATGGGAGGATGATCAAGGTAAGTATCTTAGAGCTGTTTTATAGCAAGGAATACTAATGTATTTTGGTCTGTTGCCCCATAGTAGCTTTGGCTGCTTTTTATGAATATGTTGGTCTTGTAATCACCATGGAGGAAGAAGAAATGTTTAAGTAAAAGCATAAAAGCAGGGACAAAACTAAAAGCATATTAATTATATATAAAGTAGAAAATGTATTGTGGTGATCTGTACTTGCGCAAGATGTCTTCTGCTTCCTGCAGAATGGGGGCATGAACAGAATGGAGCTCATTAGCCCCTGTGCTCATTAGCACCACGTTGTCCCTCTGGGTACAAAGTAAAAGGAAAAAGAGTCTGGTAAAGAGTGGCAGTCACAGTCCTGTTGAGGTTCCGGTCCTCTGGATCTGGTGAGGGGCACTCCAAGTCCCAAAACCCAAGGATTATATATGTTCAGGTGAGAATGCCCAGTACCTCCTCCCAGGGCAGGTTATTTCACAATGGGTGATTTAACTCTGTGAGTCCTGGGATATTTTTGGAATCTTTGATGGCCCATTAGCAGATATGACCCCTGAGGCTTAGTGTGAATGTGCTAATGACTTCCCAGAGGGGAGTTATCACACCTGAGACATTGATGTGAAGACAGGAACACTCCCCAATCTCACAGGGTTCTCTAACACCCAGTTTGAGGGGTCAGGTGTGCCCTGGGAAGCTGCTGCAAAACAGTCTATTATTAACAGTTCATCAGAAATGATGTAGAGGGTATAGAATACACAGTTTTGGTTACACCCACATAGTGATAAATTGGTCCCAGCCAGTGTAGCTAGGTAAGCTTACATATATTTTCTTTCTATGTTATTCATTGCTGGCTTGATAGATTAGAATTCAGCTCATGATACCTTGTGTTGAACTAAACTCTCCCTATGGTCAGTTTGTATAAATCCTATTTCAGAGAATGTAGATACATGCCTGAGAACTCTCATCTGAATTCTCTCTCATTCTTACAAGAGTCACCAGTATCGTAAATAAAGAATATTATGGCAGATATTATCCCATGAATGACAACATTTACATTCCTGGAGGAAGATGCAGAAGAATTATCTTACAAGGAAGGTACTTAATGTACTTCTGTCAAAGAGTAACAGGTCAATGAATTTTGTTCCAGAAATACAAATATAAGTTACTCCCCTATGTACCCATATATAAGACATTACTGGATCCTGCAGAGATATTACAGACAGTGGAATCTCAAAATGGTTACTAACATCAGCAGATTCCTTTATATATATTCCATATTATTCTTTGCTACTTATATAATTCTCAAAATGTAGGACTAGATTGTTCTGTCAGATAAGAACTGAATACCTAAACCAGCAAGTGGCTCATATGATGATGACAGAAGGGCTTTATATACTAAATGATGCTGTGATTCTGTGGAAGTGGTAGAGTAACCATCCATGGAGGTGTTCAGGAAACAACTGGACATGTCACTTAGTGCCATGGTCTAGTTTACAATGTGGTAGTCAATCAGAGGTTGGACTCACCAATCTTAGAGATCTTTTCTAACCTAAGTGATTCTGTGATATTATGTACTATTGCATAAAGCTTTAAATTGGCATATATAAGAAGGTAAAGCCCTATGTATTAATACTTGTATCTTTTGATATCTTATTCAGATCAAGTCATCAGCCTATAGCTCACTGCTCTTCTGCCAGCTGTATTTCCTGGCCTTTAGCCTTGTAAACACTCTTACCTGCACAAGAGTGTTCAGCTGCTGAATAGCACAGCTAAATGAGACAGCAGGTGATGGTGGTGAGTTTTAATAATCATGGTAAGTGAAGACTAGAGTTGAAGTTCTGTGGAAGTTTGTTTAGTGTTTTTCATAGAATTGAAATAGTTTAGTAAATTACACTAAATAAGAAGAAATAAAAGGTAGAAGTGGTTTAGACGAAAGGTCTCATCATTCCTGTATTATATGTCTGACAGTGATCTTTCACTATTACTCCAGGGTGACCACAGTTGGGTCTAGTCAGCAGCTGCTGCAGCAGTAGCAGTTCATCTGCCCTATAAACAGTTCCTGAGACCTCTGCAGAAGTCAAGCCAGATGATTTGTCTCTTCAGATTATAAATTTCAGCCAAAAGGCCTAATCACTACTGCTATTTAAACAGCATTAATATTATCAATGTCATGTGCAGATGTTAGTAGTATCCTTGATCCTTTTCTACATTTGCCGTGGAAAAAGAGGAAAGATTTGTAGAATATCTTGACCTTGCAGGTTGGGCCAACTGTCTCCTACTATTATACAGACAACACTTTTTTTTTCCTTTTTTTTTTTTTTTCAAATTCTCTGCACCTATGTGAGTAAATATGGCTTTTTGAAAAAACAACATCTTACTAACTGAAAACACAATGCCTTAGGACTGTCATATTTATAATCTGACAGTTCTAAGTGAATATGTCAAATTACAATAATCAGAATCAAATTTATGTAGTCTAACTTATGGTGTAATAAGCAAAGTATACTAGGTTACATAAAATGCTGCAGCAATTGGTTCTGATGAAGACATGTGATCACTGCCATATGCCTAAAGTAGCTTTTCTCTTAAGAAAACAGGTTAGCAACTTGTCTTTTACTTAAAGTTTGGATAAAAAATATGGATCTGAGTGTGACAGCATTATTTACACAAAGAGAAATTATGTCTCATCATTTCTTCACTACAGAAACTTGCTTTTATTAATGAAAAAAGATTATGTGAGAAGACAACAAATCTTTCTGACAGTTTAATAGACACGTATCAGTAATATCCAAGAAGAAGGAAGGAAGGAATTCGGAAGGAATTCGGAAGGAAGGAATTTGGAAGGAAGGAATTTGGAATTCAGAATTCGGAAGGAAGGAAGGAAGGAAGGAAGCCTCCTTCATTAGGCTACATTTTGATTACCACTTGGAGGTTTATTTTTTTAATTTTGTAAATTTCTATATGGTATTTCTAGAGTGTTTAATAATGAACTACCATTAAATCAAGGGTCTAGTTTCCATATATGTACACATATATGTGGCATCCTATAGTATCTCATCATTAAATTTTTTCTAAAATTTGAACATATGCAAAAAATTCATTTTATGTTCTAGTTCATGCATTTTATCTGGTTTAGAAAAATCTCTTAAAGATTTTCTGCAAGCTTTTTAAAGCCAAGTTTCTTGGGGAAAAAAAAGGAAAAGATATAACTTTCTAACTAGCTTATTTTGGCTCAGGTTTTTTTGAGGCAGATGTTACAAATGATGAGACTTGTCTCTTCTGAGCCTCAGTGTAGAAATTATTCACCACAGCAGACATAGTCCTTTCAATTTTGCTGCCAGTTATGAGCTTGAGTAACATACCTCAATGCCCTGATTAGTTTTTGTTTTCACTCCCTCCTGATTATTGGTAGGACTGGAACAGAATGATAAGGGTATTCTTTCTGATAAATCTGATTTTGAGAGACAGCTTACTTTCTATTTCTTTGTTGACTTGGTTTTGTTAAATTAATCTAGCAATTAGCTCTATCAGTCTTTAAAAATAATTTAAGAACTCATCTGCCTTACCACTTATTTTCTTCATAATGTTCTATTTCTCAGAGAGCTTTTGTAACACTGTCTTGACTGAGGTCTGAATTACATGGGAAAAACTCAGAGTTATTGAGGGAGGAATTAATATGTGTAAATAAATTTTGTTCCTTTTCTGTACACCTTTTGTACCCTTTTAATCTGAATATGGGTTATGTTCTGAAGATTTTTTCCTTCATTTTAATTAGTAGTACAAATTCTAAGCACCATTTTTTTAAATTTTCTATTTTTTGTAACACGTTCTAAAGTATACTGAAATCTGTGTCCTATTTCTACTTGTATACTGCATATAAACAAGTCACTTTCCTCTGAGCCTTATAATTCTTTGTAGCCTCTAGTTGTGATTATATATAAATGCTCAATAGTTAAAAAATTATTAATAAATGTGACCTTGAAGATGTCTCTGACCCTGGGCAAAGGTGAGGGGGAGTGGAGAAGAGTAATTATTTCTCCTGTTTAATGAATAGTGATTTTAGTTTCCCCAAGACCACGTGACAGAGCCAATGGCTGAGCTTGCAAATACAATTCTTGCCTCATCTAACCTGATCAAATTCAATTCATCTAATTTACTCCAGTACAACCAGGACTTCAGCCCAAGTCTCCTGACTGATGGCATTATAGAATAATTACAAAGCAACCCAGTGAATTAGTGTGTGATGGTGTTCCAATAATTTGCCTCAATCAGAAAATTTTTCCATCATCTCCTAATAGTATGTGAAAAAAGATGCAGCGATCCCCACGGTGCTCACTATAATAACCAGATTGGTGTTCTACTACCTTCATAAGCAAGATGCTCAGCACTGAGTTTTGTATGAAATTTGTGCCCTTACGTAACTCAAAATGCCTTTAAAAATTATTTAGTCTGTCAATGATGCCTACATGATTTTGAATACCAAATTCTTTTACAGAATACTGCCTTTTTGCATCACAATAACACATAAATGAAAATACTGTATGACTCATGATAAATAATTTTATTTATGTTCAGAATGAATTTTCAAGCCTGAACAGACTTAAAATATTCTAACACAATTATATTCTACTCTCCTCCCTTTAGAGAAAAAAAAAAAAAAAAAAGAAATCCTTTATTCCTTTATTAATCCTTTATATTATAACAGTATTTTAAGCTGTTTTCCAAACTGAGCTGATGTGTGATGCATTCTGGGCAGATGAGTTTTGTACTGGTTACAGGTTTTCATCAGGGTGCACTATTAAGAAAGTTGATATGCTGTGTAATGGTCTTAGATCATTTAACTGGATCATTGCATTCTGATAAAAATGGGAACCTTAATTCTGGGACCCATAGATCTTCCTGAGGAACAGCAGTAGAATGGACACTGTTATTCTCTAGTAGAACAGAATACTCTTAGACTCTTTCAATTCAAAAAATATCCAGATTTTGTGTAATGTAACTCTGCCTTTAAGGCTTAGAAAGTCACATAGAAATTATTTTGTTACTATATCTTGCAGAAAAGCCAGTATTTCTATATTCTTCTTAAAATTTTCTTAGGTAACTAAGCATACATTTGTATGTATTAAAAGATGTCTTTCATCAATATGTCTGTCTTTGAATGGCTGTGCTACAATTTTCTTTATTTTAACCATGAAGAAAACTGTCGTGTTTGCCAACTCACTGTATGTTTATTTCCATTCCGGTTTTGTTAAACACTGATTAAGAACAAAAAATGAGTTCTGAAACTGCAAATATTTATAAAACTGATGGGCAAAAAGCTAAACAAAATGGGTACCTTATTTTCCTTAGCCACAGTCATGCACAATTTTTTTAAAGAAAAAAAAATATGGTTCATGTTTAGGTTTAGTTATCAAAATCCACAGCATTTAGGCTGACAGCTTTTGAAATACATAAACTATTTCTGTCTTTTTTGTTTCCATAGCAACTGAGTGCTCAAAGCTTTAGTTTTGCACTTGAGGAAGGAAAAAACACCCTCTCAGAGTAGGATCTGGAATAGTGTGGAACAAAAGAGGAATGGAGAAAATGGAAAATTATGCAACTACACTGACATCACCAGCCCCTCCCTCAAAATAACCCAAAAAACAACCAACCCCAAATAAGCCTAGCACAGAGCTTTTCTCCCTCACTTTGATGTTATGGATTTTTTCAGTTGGTGAGTGTTTTGCCTTGGACATTTATGTAATCAAAGGCTGGCCTCTTTCATTGTGTAGTGCTTTAGGAGAATAAAATGCTCACAGTGACATTTATTTATCTATCACTCAGTTCAACATGAAATGGAATTTCATTATAAACAAAAGCTTAATAGATATTCTGTATCTTCTTGCATTAAAAAGTATTGCTATTCATAAATGTACCATTAAGAGTACGTCACTGTTTTGGATTTTGATTTGTTTTGATTAAAAACCTGTTTAAAGAGGAATTCTGTGTGGTAAGATTTGCCACATGAGGGAGACTATTTTACCAAACAGAAAACTATATATGTAGAAGTATATTTATGCATATGTAGAAGTGTATTTATTTACGTTGAAAAACATTCATTGGGAACAGAACAAGGTAATGGGAGTTACGGAAGGTATTCCATGGATAATATATGTGTAGAAAGATGCTATAGGGTTTTTTTCCATGTATACTAAATTTTTGTGCTTTATTTCCTAATAAAAGAGTAAAGGTAAGAGAACATCCCTGGACAATTCATCCCCAACAAGAAGAACCAGCAATGTGCATTCAACAAATGCGGAAACTTGATTGCTTTCAGGCATTCCTGGGAAAGGATTTAATGTTTTCCATCTATGCAGATGTGCAGATTTCACCTTAGTCTTACTTGCTAATTTGTCAAGTAGGTATAATATTCATGAGAGAAGACATTATATAATGCTACATAAAACATACAGATTTTAAGTGCAGTGGAACTAGCTGAGCACACAATTCTGCATCATTTCTGCTGTGAAATTAACTTGCACATAATAATCCTTCCTTCTGTGGCAAGAGGTGCAACAGGAATAGATCCAGTGTCAAAAGAGATCACACTGATTTCAAGCTGAACTATTCTTGAGTTTTATTAGGCAAATTGAAGACTATAAAGATACGTGATTTTAAGTTCCAAAGATTTCACTTGTCAAAAACCTAGCCCCTAGGACAAGAATTAAATTTGAACTAGCTGCATACAACACTGTGTATAGTATATAAAAAGCAATTTAATAAGCTGCAGTTGCAGAAATTCCCCTTAGAATATTAACACAGTGTTTTATCAAGGAGGTATTATCTTTAATGCATACTGTCCTGATTAACAAAAACAGCTGGATAAAGGCCATATAAGGTGGCATATGAATAAATACAGCCTGGAATTTCTTCCTGCTCTCTGCTTTGCTTTGTCAAATAAATACATAAAATATTCCATTTAATAGCTGAAATACATACTGGCTCAGTAGACCATGAAGACATCCTTTAGGATACGTACTATCTGTCCTTAAAGGAGAGAAAGGCTTCTAAAATACTCACTACTCTGTTTTCGAATGAACCACTCATGCTTTTCATGTACCTAGTAGACATTTGCAGATATGCCTTTGTGATAAATTTCATTCTTGAACCCTATTAATTATAATGTTATGATCAGTAAAACTTAGCTTTAGTTTAGCTCAATATGAAAGCCTCCATTACTTCTATTGTAAGTCTGATTTTTAAGTGCTCTGTGTTTGCAGCTGAGAAAGAAATAGCATAAATCTAAAACTGACATATTTGATAATAAGGAAAATGAGGTTTTCATGTGCAATATGAAAAATTTGAAAAAATACAGTGAAACTGGCTAATATATCATTAAAAGCTACTTTGTCTTCAGCAAGATGTGAATATTTTGTAAGATTTCTAAACTTTTTAATGTTATCCACACAGAAAAAACTGCTGAAAAATCCATACTTATATATTTGAAGAATAAAACTGTTATTTGAATCATAGACTCATAGAATGGTTTGGATCAAAAGGGGACCTTAAACATCTTCTAGTTCCAATCCCCTTGCATCAGGCAGGGGCACCTTCAACTAGACCAAGGTTGCTCAAAGGCCCATCCAACCTGGCCTTGAACACCTTCAAGGGATGGGGCACCCACAGCATCTCAGTGCAACCTGTTCAAGTGCCTCACCACCCTCACAGTAAAGAATTTCTTCCTAGTATCTAACCCACCCTCTTTCAGTTTGAATCTGTTGACCTTGACGTGTCAGTACATGCTCTTTTACAAGGTCCCTCTCCATCTTTCTTGTAGGCTTCTCTCAGGTATTGGAAGGCCACAATTAGGTCACTCTGAAGCCTTCCCTTTTCCAGACTGAACAATCCCAATTCTCTCAGCCTTTCCTCACAGAAGAGGTGCTTCATCTTTCTGATCATCTTGGTGGCCCTTCCCTGGACTTGCTCCAACAGGTCCATGTCCTTCCAGTTTTGGGGACTCCTGAGCAGGAATAAAGATGGTGTCTCACCAGAGCGGACCATGGAGTCAGAATCCCCTCCCTTGAGCTGTTGGCCATGCTGTTTTTGATGCAGCACAGGATACGATTTGGTAACACTATTGGATTCTACACCTTTTCTGTAGTAGTGTCAAAATTTCTCAGATAAACGTTCTACTGTTTTACAGGCTAATGTTTCAGGTATACATCATAGGACATAATTATACTGACATTTGCTTTTAAAGTAATAAATTATGAAAGCTGTTGATTTTCAGAAGTACCTAAACAAGATAGCCATGTTAGGGAAATCTTTGTGGCACCTGATCAGTATAACTAGTTGTCTAATAACTGAAAAATCTGTCCTTAGATATGTTGGTACTAAAAAAATCCATTACAAGACTGATGGTCAGGTGTTCCAAGATATTTCTTCACAGAACTCTAACTGAAAAATCATTTAATTAGAGCTTAAGTATCTTTGAAGATATGAGTTTTCAGAAGTTTTTGAAAGATCTGATCATAAACATAAAATGATATGTATTTCTCTTAAGTAGCTCATACAAAACATATCATTCTGAATCAGTTTTGTACAGTGAGTTTTAAATTAACTAATAAAGCAGGTTTAGTGAGAAAGGGGAACAGTATGTAGTAAAGGATTAAGGTTTAAAATTTATGTCTTCTTTGTATCTCACATACTGTTTTAAGTGACTGTTTAGAAAAATCAAACCACTTTGGTAAGCTAGCATTGATGTTGACTTTTTTTTCCTCCTCAGATGGCATGGCTCTTGATTGTATGGACACTGTTCTGACCTTGGTAAATATTGAATAGATTTTGCATAAATGCAGTCTTTTTGAATCTTTCTTTGTTTACCCTCATATACTCTTATCTCAGTGTTCTATGTCACTGCTGTTTCATACACCGTGTCAAAAAATGATGTTGACCCAAAATAATGTTTCTTCCAGAACCCAGACCCAAGTAATGACACTACAGATAACTTCATGCAGTTATAATAAGGGGCTTTTGGTACAGAAAGAAGTTGCTGTGACTCCCCTCAGTGGAGTTCATCTTTGAGTGTTATCAGAAGGTTTTATTTCTGTATACACTGTATTTCTGTCTTTTACATCAGAATAGGCAAACCAAAAGTCTCAAGTGCAATCTAACTTGTATGACTCAAGAGAAAATTATGAAGAAATCCCTTGTCACCAAAACTATCTCTTGAAGTAATCTGTTGGATTTATGGCTCTCTGTAATCATGGTCAAATTCAGTTTTTGACTCTAAACCTGTAATTCTAAAAAACTATTCTGGTGTATTATTTCAATATGCTAATGTACTGAACTATAATCTCTAGATGGAAATATATTCTCTCTCGAGTCTTCTGTAAAAACTCTGTTCATAGACTTTCAAATTATTTTTCAAAGCAAATTCTCTTCTATTTTGAGAAATTATAGAATGTGAGCGGGGTAGTTTTGGACCTTCTGGTAAAGTGGAGAAACATTCATTTCCAATTGGAGAAGATAGTTTTGTTTTGATTTTTTTTTTCCTCCATAAATTCCTCCAGAACTTTGTAATGATGTTTTAATGGAAAGCTCTGGAAGTAATCAAGAGATTCTTCCACATATTTTGTTGAATAGAACTAAGCCCATGGCTGTTGTGTATAGAGAATAAGATAAAAGTCATTGAGGTATCTTAGTCTTGAAGACACGAACAGGCCAAATCTTATCCTTCTTTCTCTTCCTCTAATTTTTTTTTCTCACATGCAGGTGGATTGCCATAAAACCTGATGATATCTGTATATGGTTCAATGTCAGAAATTACTGCTGTTTTAACAGAAATATTTGCTATGTCAACAGAATAAAATAATAATTAAAAATTATATGTCTTATTGAGACAACTTTTCCATATTCTTTAAGGTGTTAACACTTCTTTTCAAAACCTACAGATGAAGTTATGAAGTGCAATGGAGGAGAAACAGAACACCTTTGGTCATAATATAGTTAGTGTCGTACAAAATCAAATTATGACAGAATGTAAACATAATGTACGTATATAATTTATAGAATGCAAACATATATATGTATAAGTAGAATACAAAAGCCATCTAAATTGAAATATATTTGGTTTAACACCAATAATATAATCCAGAAAGAAAATGCCAGATCATTTTTACCTATCAGTTTTACTTTGATTGTGAAACAGGTAAATCACTGAATCTTTATTACTACCTGGTTTTATACTGAAACCTGTTGTTGCATTGCATCTGGGAATGAATTTGAATACACTGTATGGTTTTATAACATTTTAAATCATACCACCTTTTGGTCTTTTGTTAGTGGCAAAATTTCAGGGAAGTGTCTCAGGCATTTCTCTTTTCTTATTGCCAGCTAATGTATTCTTTCAGCACATAAAAAACAAGAAGCAAATGCTTTTGGTAATTTTCAGACTGCATTTTCTACTGTTTAATGTTTCAAACAATACTCTAGATTTAATGGAAGAATTCAAAACACAATGTACAAAATGCTCTTGTTAAATCCAATGACTGACCGCAAGATGTCTTGAAACAGCAAGCCATATAAATGCTAATAAATGACCATTGCATAAATGTAGTACCAAAATGGAATACAGACATAAAGAAAAATAAGGAAACTAGCCCCATCCCCCTTCTTCTCCCTCTCTCAACAAAACACTCCTTACTTCTTAGAACCTATCTATAAAGCACACACAAAAATCAGAAACAATTTTTAGCCTTTTATACCAGCTTGAAATGACATTACACTCTCATTTTCCTCTCTTCTTTAATAATTTTTATGACCTTTTCCCAATATAATTTCTCAAATCACCAGTAGATATTCTGCAGTCTTCATTAGATATTCAGACTTTAAAGCAATCAGAGATTATATGGCACAAACATGTTGATGTTTGCATGGTTATAATGCATTGGGACAGTTTTAGCGACTTGTATGCATAACAATCCTCAGAAAAAAACAATGTCCATGTTGGTCCATTTCTTTGGCAAAGAGTAAATAACGTTGTCATTTCTATGTTCCTGAAGAGTATGGGACCTCTGATCTCACAGAAAAGAACAAAAAAGAATGATGAGGTGACACCAGGAAGAGAAGGAACTGCCCCAGGGTGGATTTTCATTCTTAGTCTTAGGGAGAAGAGTGTCCTTTTAGAGTTTAAAACAGAAAATGTGAAATGGGTGACAGAACTGAGGGTACGAGGAAATGGAGGCCTACTGAAGAGTGAAAATAGTATAGAAATTATACTGTGTGTAATACAGCAATATATAAATTATGCATGCCACCAAGGTTAAGAGAAGCTCCAAATCAGAAGAAATAAATTGGTAAATTTACATTTGGCTGTTTTCATCCTCTTGACTCTCTGTTCATTCTGAAATACGCAAATGTGTCCCTCTAAATGCAATATAGATTAAGGATCTACAATGTTCCTGCATTAGTGTATACAGAATGGTGATGTTATTTCAAGTACTAGGATTCAGGAGGTTTCACTTATGCTATTGGAATCCTTCAGTTTGTCAGTATCGCATGACAAGCATATTCAATTACCTCTCAAAAATTTTTGCCAGGTTGCAAAGGTGTATTTTTAATGTAAACAAAACTATCAGAAATGGTAGTTTGATAGCAGTGTCAATCATAGCATAAAATTTCAAAACTAAATGTCACTGAAACTTTAGGAGGAAAATAGAAACTGAAATTGGATCCTTGCAAAAACACTATCACTTTTTCCAAGCAAAAAGTTGAGAAGGAACAGCTCCACGTAAGAATTAAAGATGTTGATTTTGATATGCAGTTTCTTCCCTAGGACAGTCAGAGCCGCAAATTCCCTGTGTATGCATAAACAGATGCATACACAGCTATTGGTATATGTGCAGATACCACTCAGACAAACACACGTTTCAGGAAATTGTCATTACAGTACACCAAATTCTATGTTTCAGTTAGACAGTTATGACACAACTAAAACCACTTGGGTATATGCTTTGCAAAGTCAAAACCCCTTTCAGTTACAGTGACTAGATGTTCAGATTTTCTACCATTATTAATTTTAGTTTTAATTAAAGTCCAGCTAGAAGACTCTTCTTTTTTGCTAATTTATCTTTCTGCATTAAAAAACAGATTAAAACTTTTTTTTATTTTTTTTTTTTATTTTTTTGTTAATCTCCATAATGGCCATTGGTGCCCCATCCTGATGATGGAATGACTTGTCAACCTGTTCTGGTGATTGAAATTAGTGAGCCAATGAGTCTTGTAAATTGTATTTGAAGGTGCTGGATGAACTCAAGGATCCAAACCTTTGTGAAAAAAATCTCCTATACTTATGTCATTGTTATGTCCTATTGTATTTTATCTATTGAGCGAGCTCTCATGAATGCAGATCCACTCAGGACCTGATCATATCCACAGCATTTCTTTGTGTGTTTCCATATTACTAATGAAGCTTTGCAAACAACACGCTACTTCAATTATGTAAGATTAGTGTATAGAAGGAGAGTTGAGAGAGATATTGTAGAATTGCTTCCCATGTCTCACTCAAAGATGTCACAGTGTGTTGACTGTGCCTGAATGCCAAATATAGCATTCTCAGATCTGATCATTAATAAGCATTCTGGAGAAAGGGAGTGCTGCTGTCCAAGAATATGTAACACCATTGATCTTAATCAGGTGCAGATGACACAATGTTGTCACATGAATATGATTCGTCTCTTGAATTGATTAATTTTAGTCCCTAATTTTTTCTTTTTTTTTTTTTTTTATTCTTTTCAATTTTATTTTTCAATGACCTTAAGAGCATTCTTAAGAAAATAATTAAAAGAAAAAATAACTTTTTGGGCCATAGGTAGCTTTTAGAAATGTTGATGAGTAAATTCAAGTTTATTCTATACATTTGATAGAGGAAAACTGAAAAAGATGTGTTTGCAATCAGGATTGCTTGCTACCCTGCCTAGGTTCGAACAAGTGTATTTTCAAATGGCTTTTCATTTTCAGTAAAAACAGAAGAACAGGAAAAATGTGAGAATGGATGGATGGTTAGTTTATTCTTGTAAAAGATGGAGGAGTTATATTTGTTGAGTGAGTACACTGTTCAGATTCACAGAGAGAGTATGCCCTCAATTTCCTTGCACTATACGAGTGTTCAGTCAACTGACGAAGTTCACAACTCAAAGGGCAGCCTACACTTTGTTCTAAGTTCCTGCTGGAATGGAAAACCTGACAGGGGGAAACTCGCACAAAGGATATTGTGCTGTTAAAGTTTGTTCAAAGCGACAGTTGTCAGATCTCTTTGAAATGAAATTGAAAAGGAAAAACCAATTTTCTTTGAGAACAAAGTTCAGCTCATTTGGTGTGCCTTACCTGTCTAATTTCCTTCCCCGTAAAAGAAATTTTGACTTGGTCTATTTGAAAATGTAGTTTATACTAGTACAGGCATAGCTCAGAAAGTTTAATTCTAGTTAATATAGTGTCTATAGACAGTAGGTAAAAACGATTTTTTTCTCTTTAGACCAAGATAAGTATCAAATTTTGCTAAAAGGATTGAATATTTTTATTTTGTCTAACCAAATATACCTTTTAAGGATTTGAATTAAAATAGGCAACATGACTCAATGGTTTTTATACACTTTTTCAGTAGTGGATAAATAGTGACATTTAAGATACATCAAGAGTAAGTTGAGCTCCCAGAAAAATTTAGATATTTATGAAAAATATCAAAACAATATAGTAGTAAATCTAAATCCACCACATATTTTTAAAGATTTCCAATGTATATTAATTTGACTTTGAATAAGATTATAATAAAATATAAATATATAATATAAAAAAGGTTTTTTAACAATAAAATTCTATGGTCACAGAATGACAGAATATGCCAAGTTAGAAGCGACCCATAAGGATCATTGAGTCCAGCTCCTTAGCCCTGCGTAAGACCATCCTCAAGAGTCACACCATGTGCCTGAGAGTATTGTCCAAATGCTTCTTGAACTCTGCCAGGCTTGGTGCTGTG
>JAWWMO010000174.1:34290041-34301985 GCA_035047845.1 Dendrocincla fuliginosa
TGCCTGCCCCTGCTCTTCCCCTCATGAGGAAGTTGTAACTGCAGTGAGGTCTCCCCTCAGTCTCCTCTTCTCCAGGCTGAACATACCAAGTGACCTCAGCCACTCATACGGCTTCCCCTCAAGGCCCTTCCCCACCTTCCTTCCAGAAAAGCCAGAGGTTCATCACTGAAAATAGAATTTTGAATAAAGGACTGCCTAACCTTGCTACTCCATGAACATGGAGGATGGGTGTTTTAAATCTTATACATGTCTACATTATACATATTTAATACAGACAATGGACATTCTCGTCCAAACATAGTATATGTCAAGGTAGATATCTTCTTCCTGACAGGAGGGTCAAGAAAGGCAGACTAATGGAAGTGATTATACATCAGTTTTATCTAACATATATTTGCAGGCTAGTTCAAGATGAAGAAGCTCTCTAAAATGGCAAGAAGGAGACTTGAGTCCTTCTCATTCATATATCACTGTCAGTTAAAATGTTTGAATTTCCTGGAGTTCCCTGACCATTCCACTGTAGGCAAACTTGAAGTTGAAGATGCTCAATTTCTTTTCCATTAGAAGGCAAAATGAAGGCATCTTAGTGACAGAGCTTTAAGTGCACCCTCATATCTCCTGGGGTTTGGCTGCCTGAGCTGGGAACCGGATGAGGAACAGGCCAGCTGAAAGTAGTTGCTTGTCCTCTGGGAACCCCTGGGGAGAGCAACACCTATCATTGCTGCTGGGAGTCCACAGACAAGGCTGGTACCTCATCCCATGGGAATGGCTTTTATGATAGGGAGTCACCCTCTGGGACTTGCCTGAAATACAGTCCAAGTTATATCACAGTCATGTACCCTGTTGGTCTGGACCCTGAACTTGTCGCAGATAATGAACTCCCCAGCTTGAGTTTGGACATGCCTGTAGACTTGCCCAGCAATTGTGGGGTTGTGTCTGACCCTCATTATGGTCTCCAGAGTGGTTCAAAGCTGGAAACACTGACTTCACAGCATTTCCTCAGGCAGATCTCATCACCATGGATTTTTCTTGAAAATCTGTCTATCTTAAGTTACCCCTAGCCTACCCTGCTCCTGGCTGGGGCAAAGGAAAAGGCCCTGGCTACAAGACACTCATGAGGAGTCCACATGGCTTGTGACATCAGCCTGCGGGGAGATACTGGCTTGCACAGCCCCTGAGTCTTCATAGTACACCATTCATCGGCTGGTAGCATTCTCCATGCCTATTTCAAATGTCTGGTTAGTGAAAAACAAGGAACTAGGAACTAGTTGCTAAACTCAGGTGCTAAACTCAGCAAGCATGACAGTGTTCGCCTCAGCTAGAGATTCTGCTTTTAGATGAGAAAGAGGCCTACCAAATACACAAAGAATCTATTTTACATTTTACTATGCCTAAGCTCAGACACAAGAAGAATACACTGAAACCTACTTAATGATTGCAGCAGATATCAGTCTGTCCAGAGACCTTGAAGCTATGAAGTTTGAATAATGCATCTATTCCTTTAAACATAGGTCTATTTATGAAAACAGCAGCACATTTCTTATTTTAAAATGGGGAACTGGAGATGAGTTTTCTCCTTATCCCTCTTTTCCCACTAAATTAAATTCCATAACAGCTATCCATATATTTCAGAGTTTCTAAAATCAAAACAATTACTTCTGGGCAATTATCAAGAATGAAAGCTCTCAGCCTGAGAAATAACTGTTTCAGAAAAAAAAAATTAAAAAATATACAAAGCTAATTGAATTGTGCAGATAAATTATTCATCAATTTGCAGAGCAAGAAAAAGGCAAATATATTGGCATATTTTGGTTAAACAGCTTAAGATATGCATAAAGGGGGAAAAAATGAAGCTGTGATATTTGGTGGGACTGTGAAAGTCATCACGTTTCCACCATCCAAGAATCACTCTGTGTCAACAGAACTTGGACATTCCTTTTCTTTCCATGAATGAAAATTGACTAATTGAATTTGAGCTAATGAATGTAATTTAAAATGCCAAGAAAATAGAGACAATTTTAAAATTATGGATGCCATCTCTATTTTTAACCTGTATCATGATACCTAAAAATAATTATAAAACAGAGTGTGTGATTAGAAAGTATACAGTTTTCATGCCTGAACAATTGTGCAGAGCCAATGGACAAAGGAAGATCAGCTGGCGTCATCAACCTGGAGTTGTGTGACACTGTTCTGCACAACTTCCTTGTCTATAAACTGGAGAGAAATGGATTTAATGGGTGGATCACTTGATGGATAAGGAATTGACTGGATGAGTGTACTCAGTATTGTGCGTGAAGACTTGTGGTGACTGGTGCCCCTTATGGCTCTTAAGGGACTGGTATTTAACAACTTTATTGGTGACATGGACAGTGAGATTGAGGGCACCCTCAGCAAGACTGGTGATGACACCAAGCTGTGTGGTGTGGTTAACACACTGGAGCGAAGGCATGTCATCCGGAGGGATCTTGACAGGCTTCATACAAATCTCATGAAGTTAGGTATGGTCCTGTGGTTTGGTCAGGGCAATTCCGAACAAGGCTACAGGATTGACAATAACCCTGCAAAGAAGGACTTGAGGGTATTTGCGGATAAAATATGAGCAAGCCAGTTCAAGGCTAGGTTGGATGGGGTTTTGCGGAAAGGTGTCCCAGTCCATGGCAGGGACATTGCAACTAGGTGTTTTTAATGTCCCTCCCAACACAAGCCATTCTATTATGAAAACTATTTACTACTGAAAAGTCATATTCAAAATAATGTCTACATTTTTTAAATAAGACTGTTTGTTTATACCTAAATGCATCCATTAAGTCTACTTAAAAAAACAAAAAAAGAACCCAGCCAAAGGCCCCCTAATTCTCTTTTGTGTTTTATGAGTTCACAAAAAAATTATTTTAAAAACTTTTGTTCCCGAGACTTCTTTTTGTACCCAGACTGAACTAAGCCCAGAAGACGAATTGAAAGAAGAAGAAAAGAAATCCTTGGCTTTAAGCAGCATGCACACTCTTGTCTGGTTGTCCTTGTCTTAACTTTAGCTATAACTAGAAGAAATATAACATCATTAAAAATTATAACAGAAGTTGTTGGTGCCAATCAATATCTGGTCTCTTCCTATATTTGCAAATGTATAGTATTAAGCAATAAACTAGACAGATGGATATAAGTTCCAAACACCAATCCCAAATTCTAACCTTGTTTTATAGTTAGAAAACTCATCAGTAGAACAATAGAAAATGTAAATACTTGATTTCACATGATGACAGAATTCTTTCTGATATAAGCCAATATCTTTTCCTATTCACCTTGTGTAGATGGGGCTTTTAATTTTATATGTGTTTAGGATTAGGTTTGGTGTTACATTTATGGGTTGGAAATTCAGAACTTCAAATGACCAGTTTACCAGTTTATTCTGGGCTCTGCCATGACCTCAAAGATATGCCAAATAGAAAATATGTTTTGAAATGGAAAGTGTTGTAAGATTCTTTAATGCTACAGAGCCTGCAGCACTGAGAAAA
Source organism: Dendrocincla fuliginosa (assembly GCA_035047845.1). Taxonomy (NCBI): domain Eukaryota; kingdom Metazoa; phylum Chordata; class Aves; order Passeriformes; family Dendrocolaptidae; genus Dendrocincla; species Dendrocincla fuliginosa. The sequence goes on from JAWWMO010000174.1 coordinate 34,293,557, forward strand.
AAAGCTTATGACATTGCAATTAACTATGGTTTGTATTTTTTTTTACTTTGAGTTGGTTTCTCCTGTTGGATTCGTGTTAGGGTTTATTTGGAGTTTAACTTTCAGTTTTAGAAACTAAAGCATGAAGATCCTTATTTCCTTTCAATGTTCCCAAGACCTGTGCAGACCTGTGCAGGTCTGGTAACTTAAGACATAAATTACCTAACTCCTTTCTTACTAAATTAATAGTATGAAGGCTTTGCCACAGCCTGTCAGTTTCGTGTTGTTATAGTATGACCTCAAGAGTGTGTGTTACATTCTTTTGGGATGTAGCATGAAAATATGAGGGAAATGAATATAAATATTCTTCAAAAAATAATGCTATCTGTTGAATACAATGAAACCAGATGCCCTGAGCATTAAGGATGGCCCTGGAAATTCACATTTTATGATTTTCTATAACAAACTGGGAATACTGTTGAGACTAGGCTTTATATTTGTTGCATCTAAACACAATGTTTCCTTCTCCTTCAGAGTAAATGACAACCATAACACAAAGTTATGAAGTAGTGACATCTGGCTCCTCAGCAGACACCTCAGGCAACTGCAGTAATGACTTTGGAGATGACTGTGTATCTGTAATAGAGTTAAGTTTGTTGTCTGGATTGTATTAACCTCTTACTCTCTTAGGCATTTTGCCCTATAGCTCATATTGGAATTGCTGAGCCACTCATAACCCTGATTTACAAGCCTTTTCTTGTGTTTTCATCTGCTACTATTGTTGGTTTTGCTGTTTGTGTCCCCACCACCACCTGCAGAAAGCTGTGAACATATTTTGCAAAAAGAAAGATTTTGTCAACCGGAATTACATTTTTAATGCTTGATAAAACTGACGATTTTAGACAACACTTAGTGCTTCTTAAGAAAAGACGCTACAAAGGAAGTGGACATCTACTGAATGCTTAGAATTGAGACCAACATCTCAAACTCAGTTGTAAAAAGCAACAATTCTAGTAATGGAAGTTAAAAAAGAAAAAAAGATTTCTTGCAAGATGAGTGTGTATAAAAACATAAGGGCAAGCATAGCAGACAGTATTTTTGACTTGAAGCAGAAAAATTCATTAATGTTATTAGGTCAAAATATTTGGCAGTTTAATAGGGAATGAATTAAAAATGTACTTTCTTCACTTTTATTGAGGCATACAATAAAATCTGTGTGATCTACTACAATGTCAGTTAGAAGATATCTGAAGTCCTGTATTTTGAAATAAAATCACTTTTTAACTCTCCTAAGTTTAATTGTAGCTGATTGATCTATGTGATGCATAAACCCTAGAAACACAGATTGGATTAGTTTATTTCCTGCAGAAGAATTGTTGGTACCTTGGACAAATCTCCTCAATGTACATGGCATAAAAAACTATTATTTTCATATTTACAGCCATTAGGTCTTGAGCACTTTAAATTTTCCCTTCCTGTATATGACTTATGTTTCAAATGTAGTCAGCTGGTACAAGTTAATTTAACCCTTGGGAACAATACCATCCTCTGTACTGTTCACCTTCAGAAAGCACCAGAACTTTGTGGAAAGAAGCACAGCACAGCACCAGTGCAGACAGATAGCAACAGATACAATGTGATACTTAAGACTTCCTCTAGGACACAAGAACATGAAAAGATAGATGAATGTCTTTCTTCTGATCTTAGAAGCACAATGAAGTTAGAAAGTTATCTGCCCCTTGATTCTATCTTCTAGAAATTATATGATAGCACTGTGCTTCAGCCATTTTCGTCTATGAACGACAACTCTATTTTACGGTGGCAGAAATGATGTATTATACAACTAGTAATGCAGTTTTTCATGTGAGCTTAGGATTTACACCATCTAGGCTTTCACCTTCACCAAGAAAATAGCTAGCAATGATCACAGCATGACAGAGTATGCTAAGTTGGAAAGGACCCTCAAGGATCATCAAGTTCAATCCTTAGTCTTGCATAGGACCATGCTGAAGAGTCACACCATATGCCTGATAGTATTGCAAAAAGGCTTCTTGAACTCTGCCAGACTTGGTGCTGTGACCACTTCCCTGGAGAGCCTGTTCTAGTGCTCAACTACCCTCTGGGTAAAGAACCTTTTTCTAATATTCAAACTAAACCTGCCCCAACAAAACTTCACCTCATTCTCTCAGGTCACCACAGAGAAGAGATCAGTGCCTGCCCCTGCTCTTCCCCTCTTGAGGAAATTGTAACTACAAGGAGTTCTCCCTCAATCTCCTCTTCTCCAGGATGAACAGACCAAGTGGCATCAGCATCTTCTCATGCAGTTTCCCCTCAAGGCCCTTCACCATCTTTGTTTCCCACTTTTGGATGCTTTCTAAGAGCTTGGTGCCTTTCTTATGCTACAGTGCCCAAAACTGCACACAATATTCAAGGTGAGGCTGCCCCAGTGAGGAGCAGATCAGGACAATCCCCTCCCTTGACTGGCTGGTGATGCTTTGCCTGATGCCCCCAGGACACAGTTGGCCCTCCTGGCTGCCAGGGCACTGCTGACTCAGATTCAACTTGCCATTGATTGGGACCTACAGGTGTCTTTCCATGGCACTGCTTTCCAGCACTTCATTCCCCAGTCTGTCTGTACATCCAGAGTTAATCCATCCCAGGTGCAGAATCCAGCACTTTCCCTTTTTGAACTTCATATGGTTGGTGATTATCCAATTATCAAATTTGTCAAGGTCTCTCTGCAGGGCAGAGACTCCCTGCCTTTGAGGGAGTCAACAGCTACTCTGAGGTTTGTGTCATTTGCAAAATTTGCTCAGTATCCCTTCCAGTCCCATGTCCAAGTCATTTATGAAGATGTTGAAGAGCGCAGGGCCTAAGATAGGTCACCAGTCTGATGTCACCCCATTCACTGTTACCCTCTGTGCTCAACCCAGGAGCAGTTTGTCCAGCAGGATCCTGTGAGAGATGGTATCAAAAGCTTTACTGAAATCCAAGTAAGCTGGCTTCCCTTGATCACCTAAGTGGGCTACCTTATCATTAAAGGAAGTCAGATTGGATAAGCAGGACTTTCCTCTGCTGAAGCCATGTTGGCTATGACCAATGACTGCATTGTCTTTCAATATTTCCCAAAATAATCTTCTCCATAACTTTACCAGGCACTGAATTAGGCACTGAGATTAATAACCCTGTAGTTTCTGGAGTCCTCTTTCTTGCCCTTCTTAAAAATCAGGCCTGCTTCCAGTCAGCTGTGACCTCTCCAGATTCCCAAGACTGCTCAAAAATCAAGAGAGGTTTTGTGGTGATATCAGCCAACTCTTAGGATTCTGGTATTAATCCCCTCAGTCCCATAGATTTGCAGGGATCCAGCTGTAGCAGCAGATCCTGCACAATTTGTGTGGGGTTGTGCCAGCTATGTGACACTCCCAGTTAATTTTTGGCAAGTCGAAGTCGCCCATAAGGACCAGAGTAGTTGACTCAGAAGTGTTGCTTAGTTCCTCAAAGAATAATGATAGTCAATCCAGTAATTCAGATGCATTAATGAGATAAATATAAAAAATTTAAAGTTCTGACCCTGAGCTAGAAAGATTATAGATCTTGTCTGGAATGTGTTAAAATACACAGATGTTACCATATGTAAGCTGTGCTCCAGTTGTGCTACACATCAATCTTTTTACCTCCTTTGGAATTAAAAAGAATAATAAAATAGAATTCATAAAATAGGGTTTGTTTTCTTTAAGCACTAAGAATTTACAAGCAATTTTCTAAGAAACTTGGTACAAAATTCAAGATCCCTAATGATGAAAATATACATTATCATTTCCCAAAGAATCTCAACAATTTGAAAACAGATCCCATAACAGCATAAAATTGTCTCTTATTTAATTTAATTAGCAAAAGTTTTGAGAAAGTTTTGATGACCCTGGAAAATTATTTTGCTATTTTTCAAGTCAAAAGAAGTACCATATAGATAGTATTGCAACATGATATGCCTTTCAGCTATGAATTATTCTCAGAAACAGTGTAATTTTCTTTTCAAAAGTTGTCAGTCTCTTGTGTCTTCCTTAACACAAACTTCAACCTCATTAAAAAAATCATTGCTGCTGGTAAAGGTGTAGACAGATGTTTTATCTTCACATTTTGTGCATAAATGCAAGTACGCTGATGTAAATTGATCAAACTGTTGAAACAAATCATTTAAGATTTGTGCAGTGATTAATAATAGATGCCAGTAATCAAATCTCCCTGCCACCAGCACATCTGTTACAGAGAGTCTCTGGTTTGCCCTGTTATGCAAATGTGCAATAAAACAAATAAATTACTTGTTTTAACAGCTGGTTGAAAAACATTATTTTAGGTGATTTTTTTTAATGTATTGTTTTTACCATTGATAGCCACTTGATGTGGCTAATTTAGCTATGCTTATGTAGGGTGTCAGAATCCAACTTGATGCAGACTAATTCAATTATGTTTATGTAGAGTGTCAGGATCCAACTCTACTCAGAAACTGATGCAGAATTTTAAAGGTATTTAGAATTTCTCATAGACACATAGCTTCTGAAAGAACAAAGTGCACAGAAGTAGAGGGTTTCCCTTGAATTCAACACTTCAAAAATTCGTTCATATAACTTGGCTCTTCAATACTAGTAGTGTCATTTACGTAAGTTGACCTTTATGGTACCTTGAAAACAACATTTGATTCATCACTGCACATCAAAATGAATATGACCTCAAAAAATTGTTTCTAGACATTTTAGTTGATAGGCTCATAAACTGCGGAGAGGGAAGTTATGAGCACAGAATTACCCTCCATTTAAGGCGTACTTAGACTATATAGTTTGGTTATGCACACTACAGATTTCAGCAGCCTTTAGCACTAGGATCAGAGAATCATAGAATTGTATAGATTGGAAAAGACCTCCAAGATCATAGAGCCTAACCATTAGCCTAACACTGTCAAGTCCACCACTCTAAGTGCCAAATCTCTATGTCTTTTGAACACTTACAGAGATGGGGACTCAACCACTTCCTTGGGCAGCCTGTTCCAAAGTTTTACAGCCCTTTCACTGAAGAAGTTTTTCCTAATATCCACTCTAAACCTTCCCTAGTGCAACTTGAGGACATTTCCTCTTGTTCTATCACTTGCTACTTGGAGAATTTCAAATTTTTTAAAGTAAGCAACAATAATTTTTTCCTCTTTTTGTTTCAGGGTTGTACAACAGGCTGTGTGAGACTTGTGTTAGGGTTTGTTTGTTTGTTTGTTTTTTCTGCAATGCCCAAGATATTGAAATAACTAAGATTACTTTTACCTCTGTAGAATGGAGGAAAAACCAAAGTGAAAAACTTAGCTGTGAAAATATTTCTTTCTTTTTTTATGCAACCACACATGTTGCTTCCAAAATTTTATATGCTAAATTACACATTTTATGGAGTACTATAAAACCAGTCAAACATTACTTTCAAACAAACATCATCTTTCAGCTCCCTGGGCTACCAAATAACCAACTGTGTCAGCAAAGTATATTGCTCTGGAGGGACCCATTTTAATGTAGTCATAGCAGAATATGTTGGTTTATAAAATGCATTCAAAAACAACCAGACATATAGACAAAGACAGACAGAACTCACCCTGCAAAGAGAGATAAAGTATAAATATTTCCACCCTTCTCAATTACTAGAAAGTTAAAAAATTGTAAAAAAAATTCATGTCCTTTTATTCTGTATTACAAAGACACAGGTATACAGGAAGCATATAAGAATATGTTGCATGGTCCATACTCCATTTTGCTGGATGTTGAAATTCAACTTCTGTAATACCTTTCTATCATATCTTTCTGCAATATCTTTCTCTGTTGAAAAAATTATTATTAGCATATTTTAGTAAACAGTTTGATCCAAATGTCAAAGTTAAATTTTGGTTTTTACTTCTCTATTTACTTTTTTTCTGTCTTTTTGTATGTGTAACAGAAAAGACAATTGATTCAAAAGAGATCTTTAAAAGAAGGCATCACAATTATTAAAAAGAAAAAATGTAGAATATTAAAAAGAATTCATTTAGAGAAAAACTGTAAAATATCTGGGCTTGTCCAAATTCAAATAGGTCTCCTCAGCTGAGAAACTAGGTTTCAGAAATAACACAAATGAAATTCCTCTTATTCACACGTATACACTTGAATTGGTCCGAGTCAATAATTAATATAACAATTCAGTGACTCACAGAAAGCTTGGACAGTCATCAAGGAAATCTTACGTGAACCAAGAGGTGATCCAACTCAATACAAAATTCAGAGTTGCAATTCCCACATTCCTGTGTAGATGGGGTTTGCAAAACTCACAACTTTCTTGGATCAGTAATTAATAAATATTTAGCAACATAAAGAATCATCAGGCTGACAATAAGCATTCATGCAAACATGTGAGATCTGCTAAAAATATATCCTGTGTTTGAAATCCAGTAAGTTAGTAGGAATTGAGGAACAGGAAATAAAGAATAAAATCAATACTGAGGTGCTGTAACAAAACAATGAAAAAAGAATGTGCCCTTGTAGTGATAAAGTACAGCAGAAACAATTATATGGGAAGGTGAATGGAAATAAATCATTTCATCAAAGAATAGAATTAGTCTGATAGGATCAGTGGAATTACAGGTAATGAATGAATAAACTAAAGTTACAGATAAAACAAAAATTATGTGTGTATGTAAAACATACATCCTATGTGACCGAGGAGAGCACTGACAGCATAAAGATGGCCACAGAAACCTATGGTAATAGAAATTCTAAAGAAACAAAATAAAAACGAGTATTTTTTAAAATACTAAGAAATCTATAAATCAGAGAGAGAGTTGAACACTCTTCAAATGTCCTCACCAAACAATCTCCCTCCTCCCTGGCCTCAGCTGTTTGCAGATGTCAGTCAGCTGTTCTAAATGCCCTCCATTAAATACATTAAAAACCCCTTATAGATTTGATTTTTTTTTTCTGTTAGCAAAACAGAAATATAGAGGTGTTGCTCAGCTAAAACTCTCATGAACTGATTTTCCGCTCTATGGTTTGTATTAACTAACTCTTCATTTAAACACTATTTTCTCTTCTATTTTGTTCTTCAGACTACTGTCCTTCACTGATAACTGCAGGTTTACAAGAGAAAACTGATTAGCATGTCCTCAGAAGCTGTGCATTAAAATCTGCAAGGTCAGTTTTATCCTACTACCTAAGTGAAGATCAGTATATGAAATGCCATCAGATGTTTGATACTCTTTACCCATGACAGAAACAATCAAGCTCATTTTTTATTCTGTCTTTTATATAAATTTTAGTGACAATTTAAACCACCTATTTCCAACTACTATAACACCCTATTGTGAAATGAGCTGAGTTTAGGTAGTGAAACTTGATGTATTGATGTGGTGCTAATCATTACACAACTTCTTGATGGTGGAGAGGATGTCATGTTCACAGAACCTCACCAGCATTTGACATAGCAAAGCACTGCTGACAGCTACACCATAACACATAGCAAGATCAAATACCACTCTGTGGTAGGACTAGAATGGCCTCTGTGAGAATAAGCAATATTTTTCCAATGAACTGTACAGCTCAAGCTGGTGGCAGAGACAGTGAAATACATCACCACAAAGAGGGCATCTGTGTGTATATTGTGTAACATCACTAATAGAAGTGAAATAATCCTCTTTAGCACAAGTAATATTATCTATGCAGTTAATTTGTGCACCACTGCTCAGAACAAAACCCATACCTGAGCCGAATCTTATTATCACTGTTTTTCCTGTGTTCTGAGATGTATGTAATTGAAACAAAATATTTTTCTTTTGTAATACTAGTGTAGGAACGTTTCTTTCTCCAAAGAAAAATGAGGCCACAAAACATCTTAGAACAAGTTCAAAACTTTCAACACATTGCAACTACAGTGCTACTCTCAGAAAATTCAGTTTAATATTGCTTAAGATAGCTTCTTTTAAAGCAATTATCAAAAAGACAAAGTATGAAGTCAGTGCTCAGAACAATGTACATTGCAGAGTGTACATATTTTTCCACAGAATGCCATTGATTCCTAAATGAGGCATTGGAAAACACATTTAAAAATTGTGGGAGAACACCTCTCTAAACCACCCGGAGACGACCAAGATGAACATTTTTATGAGTGGATGGAGCTGGCGGCGAGATAGATCAGATTGGACCTCATAAGAAGATTACTAATACAGTAATCAATCGGTGTTTAACAAGGGGTTTGGTTTAGATAGTTGTTGTATGTATTAGTATAGCAGTTATAATTATTGCATTTCAATTGTATTTCTATGTTTGTTCCTATTGGTTGTTGGTGTCCCAGTTACAATTTCCCTATTGGTTGGTTAACCCCCGGTTTTCTATTGGCTGGCCTGTGGTGCAGTCTAACACCACCTTATAAGGCTAGCCACACCCTAATTTTCCATG
>JAWWMO010000174.1:34328643-34352877 GCA_035047845.1 Dendrocincla fuliginosa
AATTTAAATTGAGCAATAATTTAGCAGGATGGAAAATTCAAGTGGATGTTCCCAAACACTGATGTGCGGCATTTAACTAAGCTTTTATTTTAAAATTATGCTGCTTGTTAGCTTGTAAATAATGATGTTCACACAACTTCCTGAGCTGTCATAACATTTAACTTAACAAAAACTGCTAGCAAAACTAAGTAACAAATAGTCTAGCCCCTGATAGAAAAATTTCACCTGACAAAAAATTTCAATCAGCATAATCTATATTTCATGAAAACTTGTGTTATGTAACCACAGCCTCAACACACAATAACAAGGTTCTAAGCCATTATTGAATTAACATATAGCATGGAAGTATTTTTTTTTTTAATATATATACATAATGAGAAAAAATTGTGTTTGCAGCTGATGGCCAAAGGCAGTCTAAAAAACTCTATTTTCAGAGTGTCATTTTCATCATTGCTGATGCCACTGATTATGATTTTACAAAGCAGGTGAGTAAGTATTCCACTGCCTGTAGTTCATGCCTCACAACAAACAGAAAAGAGGATGGAAAAAATCAACTTTTGCAAAATGGAAGAGGACAAAACAAGTGAGGAATAAAAAGTTGTGCTTCTATTTCACTAACAGATTCCAAGAGACAGAATGAAAAGAAGAAATGAGAGAAAGCTTTCAGTGTTGACAGTGTAGTTTGACTAACAAAAATCCATTCTGTAAACAAACTTTTCTTATTTTATCTTAATCTTTCAGCAAAGGTATACACAAATATGAATCATATTTTTAACCAAAAGTGATAATTGTGTATGTATGTGCATACAATTTATATAGAATAAAACATTCAAAATTTGTATCTTGTACTAATTTATGTGAAAAAAAATTACTGACCTATGGGCTCAAGATCATTGACCCTGCAGTGATGTTATCCTGGTATCACATACTTGCATCATCAACTGCTGGTCACCATGACATTATTTCTGAGCTATCTTTAATGTTATCTCAAGGGAACATTTTAAATATCAGTTTCTGCATAAATATAAATTTCTGCAGTACTGTACTAGCACACTTTCCTTGTGGTAGCTATGGGGGTAAGACTGAAGGAATGGAACTTAGTCCCTTAGTTCTGTGCCACATCTATTCAACAAGGTTATATAGGGGATGTATTAATATGGAATGCTGCACATGCCCCCAGGTGGGGAACTTCTGTAGCAGTAAGTGGCGCCCACCAAGGACTCTTTGAGAAGGAGAAGACTCAAGATATAGTAAAAAGATGCCTCTCTACAGGTGCTAAATTTGTTTTTTTGTGGATGCACTGTGATTTTCCACAGTATTTTAAGGGTTTCTCAGTTTCTGACTAATGCAATTATTAAAGTACAGAGTTGCTAAGGCAACCTCCTAGAACATTCCTTCCCTGAGGTCCACAGAAAATCCCAAGGAGCAAAGAAAGCAGTTAATTCCTACCTACCAAGCACTCAAACTTTCATTTTTTTTTCTAGAATCTAATTCCTTTTCTCACATCTTTTAGCTCAGTTACTGGCAAAGAAAAATGAGGAAAAAAAATCCTCCTTAACATTCAGAAACATGTCTTGCATACTATCAAGTCCCTGAATGTTCTCTATTGTAAAAATCATACATCTCTTCTGACCTTGTTGTCTTTGTTTTGTTACATAAATTATTCAGTTCTGATGTGTTGTATAGGTCAGACACTGAACAAAAACCATTTCAGAGACAAAAAAATTACAAGGAGGTTTGCTTTCTCCACCCCCCCTGCAATTTGTTCAAATATAAGCTACTGCAGAAGTTGATTAAATACACAATATCCAAATAAAATATGCACTTTGCAATGAATTAAGTCTGTGTTAAAGCTAGAATACTCCAGGGGTTTGCAACCCAAAAAAGGAAAATTAGCCTGAAATGGATATTCCCTGCTTGGATGTGAAAAAAAAATAATTAGAATTATCATTATCAAACCAGCTCAAAGGGACTGCCTAAGTTATGTAATCTCATATGTTGTCTCACCAGCATTTGCCTGTCAAAAAGGTACCTTTGTTGGTTTTTTAATCACATATTTTTTTTTTTATTTCACCAGTCCAAGCAATGTAGCTCATTCAATCTGCAACATTTTTAGTTTACTTATTGTAGATGAAGCACAGCAGAAAATAGATTTTTATTGAACTTCATTTTAGTGACTTTACAGATGTCTTTTTATCCATCTCTCCTACTGTTTATGCTCCTTTAGCTGCTGCTCAGGAGAAAACATCTATTTAGGAAAACAAAACAAAAAAAATCAGGTTTTATTTTCACTTTATTTTTAATTTTAACATGCTTATTAAAGTCTGTGGTACAGTAAATACATTGAGAGTTTGAAAAAAACAGTTTGCAGTCTCAGTGAACTCCTGCACAAGGCAGTATAGCCACTGTAGATTTGCTGGTTGCAATTAGCTATCTTTTCTTTTAATCTCCATTTTATCATCTGACTCTTCTCAGACTATCACCCCTGGTATCTTTAGTGCCATACTTTTTTTAGGACAGACTTATAAACGATGCACACCCATATCAGGCTTATTAACAGACTTTTCCCAGACCTTTCCCATACACCCCTCAATTAGGCAATTTCTCATCTATATTTTTCATGCCTCCACTGTAAAAAAAAAAAAAAAAAATAAAAAGCATGTTGGAAATTAAGTATGCTAATATACACCAATCCTAGAAAGTACTGGTTCCTTGAATGTTATTCTAAACAGCACCCCATTTGTAAGGAGAGGAAGCACTACTGTTTTCAAATTCACAACCTACTGTTTTATCAGGTTTTTATTCTATTCTTCTAATTCTCTATTATCCTCATATCCTTGATAAGGGTGCAAATCACTTAGCTTTGCTGCTATCACATATTCAATTCAGATAAAAGGCAGAGAAAGTAAACTACAAAGTTACTGTTCAAGTGAAAATAAGAACAAAGTAATAAAAAGATACAAACGGTATCTGCTTCCTTCATATTGTTCTTTTTTCTATCTATAATTTGAATTTCCACTTTGTGATGTCTAAAGGGTGCCTTCCCCCTCCCTGTCTTCTCTCTCTCTTGTCTACTGAAAGACTGTAGTGAGGAGGAGAATTTTATTGTTTATTTTATTTTTTTTTATTTTTGCTTCACTCATTTTTCTTTACATGGCTCTTAGATATCACATAGGAGACCCCTGAGAATAGAGAACAGATGTCAAATTATCATTATATCTTCTGAGATTTATTTCTCCATTAAAAAAAAATAAAAACAAAATATTAAAATAAATCTTAGGGCACTTGGAAACAACCTTTAGGAAAGGAACATTGTGGTGAGGACTCATTCCTTTCTTTCTCTTTGCAGGTTGGGATCTTCTGAAAGTTCTTGGAAGTTTCCAGGCTTCTGGCAAAGTACAAAGTCAAGAACACAAGAATCAAGAATCGCAGAAGCAGCACCCAGATACTGCTCTGCAAACTGCTGTATCTGCTGGCTGCCTCTGATAGTTGTGCTCTGGTGCTGGGTGTTACGTAGACCCACACAGAGGAACAAAACAACTATATACAGCAATGCTTAGCTGGATACCCCAACTAACTCAGAGCTCTGGTGAAGTTTCCTGAAAATGGTTGATGCAAGCGAGATCAGATTTCAAATTAACCTGTAAGGAATTCTGAGTGAATCATGAGCAGCTTATACAATTACTGTAGACATGAGGACAATGAGATTAGATCTTTGAGACATTTCAGAGTCTTTCCACTAGGCTTTGGACTGAGTCCCAAAAACACTGAGTTTCACCAGCTGTTCTATTACAACTGCAATATTGAAACACATGCAGTCTTTTTTTTTCATTGCTTTTAGATATATTTGAGCTATTTATACCTGTACAGTTCCAGCCCAAATTCCTGCAGGTTAAATGTGAAAAAGTATAATTTAGATTCAGACTAAAAGAGCTGGTAAATTTCATTACTGGAAGATGCTGCATCACTGGAGGTCTGGTTATTGAGAGGAGATATAAAACTAATGTCATACATTAAGTGGCAGAGGGCCAGTGGTCATGCTTGAATGACACATAATTCAAAGCATATATAATATTAGTGGCTTTGTGTGACTGCCAAAGTCACTCTATCCAGATATGTAATTTATACAGTACTTCCCAAAATGCTTTGACTTCCACTGAATGGTATAAATGCCTTTATATGTCAACATAATAGAAGCCTTCACAGAAAGTATTTATTTGTGAATTATCAAGACCTTTAAATGCCTTCTGAGTGCCAGCCTCTGTGAGATAGCAAAAATGAGGATGTGCCAGTGATTAGTCACTTTTTCCTCCAAAAAATGTTATCCTTTGTTACCCAAAATATGCAGTTTCATTATAGTTTTGTTGATTTTTTTTTTTTTTTGCTGTGTCCATTTTTTTAGATTGAGTATATTCCTTCCTATAACATCAATGGGTCCTGAGTAACTTGTGTTTTCTCAGTTACTGATGATTTTCATCTATTTGGACAACCAAGACAGGAAAGATCTTTTTCATCAATGTAAAGTCAGCTATCAACTAAATCATAATCACTCACAAGTTGGTATCATAAAAGGACTTAAGATTGCCTGTCTCAGAAAGACCTGGAGGGAGAACTGTCTTTATATTTTAACTCTTGATAAGCTACTCAATAAAAATATCCTTCCCACAGCACTTGGAAAGCAGGTAATGAAATCCACAGTCAACTGATTTCAACAGGGGTCTTTATGTGTCTGTGGCACTGCCATTTTTCTTGTAAGTTCACATAGCTAAGTTGCTACTAAACCAATATTTATGGTTTCTGTGACCCACTGCTTCTGAATAGCTTATATTTTCTCATGATATTGATCACAGAATCACAGAATCACAGAATATGCTGAGTTGGAAGGGACCCACAAGGACCATCAAGTTCAACCCTTAGCCCTGCACGGGACCATTCCCAAGAGTTACACCAGGTGCTTGAGAGTATCATCCAAACGCTTCTTGAACTCTGCCAGGCTTGGTGCTGTGACCACTTCCCTGGGGAGCCTGTTCTAGTACCCAGCCACCCTCTGGGTGCAAAATCTTTCCCTAGTCTCCAAACTAAACCTCCTCTGACACAACTTCAGGCCATTCCCTCGGGTCCTGTCCCTGGTCACCACAGAGAAGAGATCAGTGCCTGCCCCTGCTCTTCCTCTCATGAGGAAGTTGTAACTGCAATGAGGTCTCCTCTCAGTCTCCTCTTCTCCAGGATGAACAGAGCATGTGCCCTCAGCCCCTCTTTATACAGCTTCCCCTCAAGACCCTTCACCATCTTCATTGTCCTCTTTTGGATGCTCTCTAATGGCTTAATATCTTTCTTATATTGCCCTGCAATATAAACACAAAGTAGAGTGGGACAATCCCCTCCCTTTACTGGCTGGCAATGTTTTGCCTGGTGCCCCCCAGGACACGGTTGGCCCTCCTGGCTGCCAGGGCACTGCTGACTCATATTCAATTTGCCATCCACCAGAATCCCCAGGTCCCTTTCTGTGGCACTGCTTTTCAGCATCTCATTTCCCAGTCTGTATGTTGTCTGATGATTCATTGCAAAAGGTTCACAATGGTAAAGATTTGGGTTTTGGTCAGCACTGACTATCTATTACATTTCCTTTAAGTTTCTATCACTCTTACTGGGGAAGATACTGGAAGAAATAACATTCAATCTACTAATAATGTATTTGAGGTATATATTACTCTTCTGATGACTATACACAGTTTGAAACAAAGAACAATCAAAGGAAATTTGACTACAAAGAAATTTGATAATCCATCTAATTCATCTGCTACCTTAAGGGATTAGTTATCTTGCAAGCATTTTGTCTCACCTATTTTTTAAAACCTTTGAACAGAAGATGTTTTTCTCACAAAACCCTCTTGTACTTAATAAAGTCTCTAAGAGATTGGGACACTCCTTAGCTCTCTATTTGGGTTGCTGATCCATTGGACTTTCAAAATAATCCCAAACCTCCATAGTTTTCTCTTCCTAATTCCCTGTGAAACCAGAAGTCCTAAGGAAGCCTCTAAATGCCATGGCTTATAGGGTTTAGAAAGGTTTTATTCATTATGCTATTTGTCTGCTCAAGTCCCTTACTATCCAAAATCAAACTATGTTTATAAGGTTTATGTAAATTGCTTGGGGCAAAAATGGTCAGATATAGACTATTACTATCAAAAAATGATCTACCAAATATTTGATAAGTATATGTGTTTTACATGATTAGAGTTACAAAATAAAACAGTCTGGATGTCTTTATGAACACTTTTCAAAAATGACAACCAAAGAAACGTTTTGAATTTTTTATCTTCTCTAACAAGATGACAGATCTAACACAATACGAATGCATAGAAAAATTAACTCAAATGCCTGGATGTTGTTCTGCTGGTGCAGAGTTTGAAGAAGGATAGCTGAAGTAAACATTGCAACAAGTCATTCTCTGCTGGTAGATTCAGCTCTTATCATTAAGACCTGGTATCTCCAAGTCTTTCATGTACTTGGCGAGGAAATGCGTAATGGGAAGGTGGGGAGATGGAGGGGTGGACATGGACTGCACGAAAGCATAGGGATGGAGGAAGAGAAAGGAGAAGAAAAGAAAGAGACAATTATAAGCTGCAACTTTTCAAGGCCTGATCAAACTTTTTATCATCTTTTACAAGGAAATCAGCTGAAAATATTTCATGAAAATAAAATTTTGCCTTATTATGGAATGACTCTAAGTTAGCTGAATGTCTGCTCAGAAATATCAGGACACAAGTTTGGAAACCTTTGCACAGCTCTGTTAGACAACTTTCTAGTCATTACAGTCCTGACCCTACCCCACTGAAAAAAAAGTCTGCAGCGTTATTAAATACATATCATACAAAGAATGGATCTAAAAAAAAGGTATAACCAAAAAGAGGAAATTAATGTCAGGAGCAACTTTTAGAGTCTTCGTTGTTACCATGAATTGATTAAAACCCAGATCCAGGAGAGAAACCCAATCTGGGATGCATAGCAATGGAGAAGTAATCAAATTTGCAAGGTATTTTGAAGATTATCCAGTGTAATCAGAAAGCCACAGTGTTTTTTATGGTGTGCAAGAACTATTAATATTCTCCCATACTTGGAAGGCTGACTTAAGTGCTTCTTAACTCCGGGCTGGACTTAAGGTGACTCCTTCTTACCTTCCCTGTTAGTAAATGGAAATAAAAAAGGAAAATAAATTATGAGAGGTTTTGGTTCTTGTAACAGTAATGCCAGGGAGAAGAGGGGGAACACGTCCAGAAAGATAAGAGCTAATATCCAGGCTATCAAAAATGAGTAAGGACAGCAAAAGAGAAGAGCAGAAATGCAGTGTTGAAAACAGAATGGTGATACCAATCTGTATTTCCTGTCTTTTTTCTCTAAGATATGAGACCGCTGCCTGAAATGATAGATTCAATTAACCTTCCACTTTATCCTGTTACTTACATTGAAGTGTGTATTTCACTTCACTTGATGTTGACAGTCATTTAGATATACATATACTAACAAATCAGCATGGAATTATTGCATAATTATCTATTTGCATAAGCATAACAAAATAGTGCTTAATATTAAAAATAAATTTAATTTAATTTTGTTTTGGAAAAGGAATTATTAGCAATATTTCTTCTTTTTAAAAAGAAATGTTTCTATTTTACTGACATTGGAAATGTCAGAAATACCAGAAATAGGAAAGTAGCTTTGTCAACTATTCAAAATTTACATTTGGATATTTAGGCCTGTAAAGAAATTCTGTATTTAGCCTGAACGTTTATGTGTGTGTGTGAATATGTAACTATCTTGCATTGTTAACATCAAATTAGTGTTTCATATGACTTTCAAGTGAACTGCAGTTATAAACCTCGAGCTCAGAAGCACTATATATTACAATATAGTATATATAATAGATATATAGCAAAAAATATGAGCCCAAACTCAGCACAAATCATGTGATTTAAAAATTGAACTTCACTGTGAAATATTCTTGAAAATACTTGAATTATTTCCATCTGCATAGATTCATACCCTTCATTGCTCATGAATACAGGTTCTGTATTTCAAAGATTTAAGAGACTGTAAGATTTAATGACTGTTAGAATGAGTGGAAAAGCTAGTGTGAGTATTGAAGTTTGTGACTGTCTTGTGTGTTTGTTCAGCAGTTTCTTTGTTTAAAGTGAAAAATCTCTACTGTATTATGAACAAATTCAAACACCACTACAAATAGAAGAGAAAGAAGATCTGAAACATAAAGTGATTTTGAAAAAAAAATCCCAACCTTGCAGGTAATTTGAATCTTGAAACCAAAATGCTGGTTACATTTACATTTTGCTTGTATTTCACCAGCAAAAGCTGAAACTCTATTTTTTTAAAGGATGTTAAAGGATCCACAGCCTTCAGTGCTTATATTGACCTCGGAAAAGAATGTAACAGAAGATCTACTTCCTCCTGGGAGTAGCATTTACTGTGAAATCAGTGGAGCAATGATAGCATGCATCGTATGATAGGGAGCAAGATAAAATGGACTCTAGGCCTTAGGCCTGTTAGAGAAAACCACTGTAGTCCTCGAGTGTTTACCCAGTTGCTTAAAATCCTAATCTTTTGCTTAGATCCAAGACTTCTCCTTGTTTCAAAGCTTCACTGGTTTTTTTTCCAGTCCATCTCCACAGAACTTCTGTGTCTTTTCCCAGTTCTTTTGTTCCACTTACTTCCATAAAAAACTTTGCTGCTGCTGAATGTGAAATAGCTAGGAAACCTCACGCCGGCTCTGGTATCATAAACCTTAACCATGATTCTACTCTAGTGAAAGGTGGAGAAGAGAAAATAAGATTGTTTATCATCTTTTTGTTTTGGAAGTTCTTAGATCCATTTCTGACAGGTGACCAGCTTTTTGACTGTAACCACACCTAGTTATGGGTTGAACACAACATGGACAAGGAAAAAGAATTGCCCTGAAATTGGAATATTTGTTGAGTGTCTAATGCTAGGAATGGGAAAAAAAAAAAAAAAAGAAAAAAGAAAAAAAAGGTTTTATTGCATTAAACATAATTAATAAGTCATGAAAGACTTTTTCTAAGAATAACAATATCCCAAATAAAAGTATTAAAAACTAACCTTTTCTGGGTTTAGCCCATGAGGCAACTAAGCACCAGGCAGCTGCTCACTCACATCCCTGCCCCCAGTGGGACAGCAGAAGAGGAATAGAAGAGTAAAAGCAAGAAAACTTGTGTGCCCAGATAAAAATTATTTAATAAGGAAAGAAATGGAAGAAGGAAGAATAAAAAAAAAACAAAACCAGTGATGCAAAGGGAGTCACTCACCACATCTCAAGGCTCTGCCAGTTCTCAAGCAAAAGATGGTTAACCCTTCTAAAACCCCCTTTTTCCTTTTTATTGGCAAGGATGATATTACACGGCATGAAATATCTCTTTGGGTTTCTTTGGGCTATCTTCCTGGTTGTGCACCCTCACAAAGCCTTGCATATCCCCCACCCTAGTCACTGAGAGGGGCAGAGGGAGAAAAGGTCTTGATGTTGTGAAGCACTTGATGTTGTTTAGCAACTGCTGAAATATTGGTGTGCTATCAACACTGCTTTAGGCACAAATCTGAAAAACCCATCGCCATACAAGCCGTTGTGAAGAAAATTCATTCCATCCCAGACAGACTTAGTACATAATCATAATTTGCTTAAGAATTTTTATACATTTTTTTAGCATATGTTAAAATAATTTGCCAACTAGAAGACTATAATGATTTTTACAACAGTGCAACAGGTATTACTTGAAAGGACTAAAATTGTGGCTGTCATCCTGAGGCTGAGTATTGACTTTCTTCAGATTACTGCATTGTATTTGTTTTACTAGGGTCTCATGAAGCTGAGAAAATTTGCCAGGATACTACTATCTGCTGCTCTACAATTTTGAGTTTAGAATCCTCAAGATTTTCTTAAAATTAAAAATATATGGGCACTTACTTATAGGTATGCACACACACATTCTCACTAATATATATATATGTGTGTGTGTGTGGATAAATAATGTATCTCTTCAGGTTCACACAGAAACTAAAAATTTATTGAGGAATACTGTGGGTCATATTTTGCCATTTGAAAAGAGTAGAGTTTAAAAGTTGTCTTTCAATAATCTATTAGTCCTGAAGAAACTAAAGGTTTTTAACAGACTTGCATAAGTGCCAGTGGGTTAGAACTTGGTCAGTAGTATTTGTCAAACTGGCAAAATAATCAAAATTCTGAGATCCAATAGAAATAAATAAATATATTAATATTAATAAATTAACAGAGGATCCTGAGTTTCAGGACTGTGCTGGGAAGAAATTGTGACTTTTGAAAACCCATGATGCCTAAACGTTTTAGAGCCTAACTAATCTGTGCTGTCATCATTAAACAGTGTAACATTTGAAGGTTTTTAGTAGATGACAATCTCCTAAATTTACTATCTCATTGCTGTTGACAGCTTGCCTTGATCATAACCAATGCTGCATGGTCAAAAATTAATAAAGCCAGTGACATCACTAAGAAGTTGTAGGGAGTTTTATATTTAATTCTTTCTTTTCAATTCTTGAACATATTACATAAATCCCATTTACAATGTAGAGCATAGAAGTCAATCCTTTTCTACTCTTGTGCAAACCCTAATACTATCTATGGAGTGGACTGCTACTTCAGTGGAAATAATTGTTCATACACAAGGTTATTATAGATACCATCTGGAGTAGTGGCAGAGAATTACATGGTTTAAATGATGGGCAAGAATGTACTGCAGGACAGGTGAAAATTTAAAAGTAATATAACATGGTGAGTCACTTGCTTTAAGTGTTAAAGATCCTCTGGTATAAATTTCCTTGCCAAAGTTAGAAGGACTTTATGTTTGGCTACTTTCAGCTTCCAGTAAAGAAATCAGTTTCAAGCAAAATATATGATCTGAATATATTTTAAATGGGTATTAATTTCAATGCTCTTATGGTGTGTTATTTCAGAGATGAGTAGTGGAGTTCCTTGGTGATTTTCCATGATTACAAATCCCCGTGATTGAAAGCAAGCAGCTTGTATGAATGACATATTCAAAGTAAAGTGATATTGCTACTTGCTGATATAACTGGTAAAAATGAAAAGCAGCTGATTTATCTCATTGTTCTTTCTCACACACCTTGACAGATGAAAAACTGACACAAAACTTGTGATTAAAATCAGACATTTTCTTAAAGTTATATTTTTTTATTTGTAGTTCAGTTTGCTCTGCAGTTCTAACATGTTATTTTTTTTTTTTAATTAAAATTCTTACGTACTTCCATTGTCTTTGAAAACATATATTCCCTTTAGCACCTGACAGAAGAATCAGGATAGATTCTCTGGAAGCCAAAAAGGGCAAAGAATTTATCCTATCCCGGCAAAAAGTACAGAAGAAGTGCTCTTTGAAGAAGCAACAGTTTTGGGGATCCTAGAATACTTCCCTCCTTGGCCTGAATATTCCCTTTTTTCTGGTAGAAAGATTAAAGGAGCAAGAGGGCTGTGGAGACTCTGTCCAACACATATCCTCTATGCCTATTTTTGTCTCTGTGTCCAGTGCCACTGCGATCCACTACAAGACCAAGGTTACACTGAATCACTGGGGTAGGCGTCCCTTACAGCCCCTTTGCACAGACCAATTTAATGAATTGTTGTGCCAGATGGTTCATCACCCTTCAAAAAAATGGAACTGTTGAACTCTGTGACTTTAGTATTGTCAACAGCAAATGTTCAAAAGTATATGCCAGGCTTACCAAAAATCAATTTTCATAACAGGAGTTGCAAAAACAGTGTATAATTTGAAAGCACTATTTTTCTGTTTTGCAGGATATTGAGGTCATATTTTCAAGCCTCAATTATAAGAACCACAACAAAAATTTCTTATTAAAAAGAATATATTTGCACATAAACTAATGAGCATTACATATTATTATAAATTTAATAAAATGTTTTAAGAAAGGCTTTAGATCTGTTGAGATTATGATTAAGTCACATAAAATGATGAATGATAATCAGTATTTTTACTGGTTTTCTATTTCACAGAAAGTTAATTCTGATACATTGTCATAAACAAAGCATTCTTTTTCTGGAAATGAAGAATTATCTAAGTCTCTGGATTTTGCATAAAATTCTTCTTAAGTTCTTTGAATAAACTTGTAAAATGAGACTATGGCATTTTGATAAATCTGAGAGTATTGCAAATGAAAGAATAAAAAAAAAAAATCATCTTCTCCTCCCAGAGAAGTTGAAGGGTGAATTTCGGGAGTGCTTCATGCGTTACTCTGAGAGAAGAAAATATGAGAATGACATTTGTAAAGTTCTATTAATCATTGCTGTTGAAGCTATTTTAGCCATTGTCATGCTTGATCCTCAAATCCCAGGGAGCACTAGAACAGTAAAAGTTTGTCTTGCTTAGCCTACATCCAGAAAAGAATTCTTTACACCCCATGTTGCAGTTTTCTGTTGTGTTGACTGTTCCTGTCAAGAATCAGGGGGAAATTTTGATGAAGAGTGGACCACTGTTGGCAAAGTCCAAAATCATAAACTTCCTACAGCCTCTTCTTTTAGTGTGTGCTTGAGAATGAATATGTTGGTTTTATTATTACTAATATAAAGGAAGAGCACATTATTTTGAAAATTAAAATCTGATCTTTTTATAAGATAGCAAGATAGTTCCAATAAAATTGACTGCACACACAGTGGCTGTGTAAAAAGCTATGTATTGACAAAACATCACTGCACAAGAAAATGCAGCAGTATAATTTAAAACCCATAAATAGTAGCAGGTACCTTAAAATTTTTCTGACTTCCTTTCACTCTCCTCCTTCTATCTTGCAGCAAAGGTTTATAAATGAGAGTTTTAAAAGCATTTCCCCAGCACTCCTTGGTAGTAATTGTACTCACCATTACTGACAATAAGACTGAAACAGTAAAGAATATACAAGTGCTATTTCTTTGAATGCCTCTTCCTTTGATCACTGCTCCTCTAAATAATATAAGAGATTGCCAAGATTTTTCTTTAGTGTCAATTTATAACAAAGAAAGTACCATTGCTTCCTAGTGATTTTAACTGATGCATTCCTGTTGAAGCCTGATTTTATACCCCAGCTACTGCTAAAATACAGCATTACCACGCTGAAATTCAAGAGTCGATTTCTCGTACATTGAATACAGTTACAAAATTTATTCACTGATCCATTGACATTTAAAAATTCCTTAAATTTTTTAAGTCCATATTGACCTAGCACCTTTGAATTATAATATCTTTAGGATATTATACTTTTCATTTTGTGGGGTCTTTTTTATTATTTTCATTATTTTCTAAACCTCCCCTCCCCCTGTTTTTAAGACTATTCTCTCACTGCAGAGCTTTCAGACAGAGACATCTATTTTACATTTTATGGCCCAGTACGTGAAATGAAAGTCAAACTCCAACAGCATTCTCAAAGAAAGCCTCTGCTGCTTGTCTACACTATTTAGCTTTAACCTCTTTGCACATGAAATTATCCAGTAACTGCCTGAAACTTTAAAAGCAAAGCAATATCATCAAATCAAAACTGAATAGTAGCTCAATAAGTGAAAGACAGTAAGCCAAATAAATGGATAAGCAAGCCTATATAAGTACTGCATACTTTCAAACCTTCAATTGCTGGTTACCAGACAACTGCATAGAGTGCTAAGAAACCTCGAGGGGAAAAAAAAAAAATCCTTTTATTTCTAGATATATGTATGTATTAAGTTCAAGGGGTTAGTGAAATATGGGTAAGTGAAATAAATGCACAAAATTCATTTAACTTCATAGAGATTTAAAAATTCAATAGCCCCAGATGGTACAGAAGACTAAGAAAATCTGAATTTATACCAATTACACTTTTTTTTCATACTACTGCTATGTTTACTATCCATTCATAAACCGCATAATGCATATACAGATATATATTTTCCTTACCTCTTGATAAATAGAATTTTTTAAAAAATATGAAAAATTAGAAATTGTAAATATAAAGGCATATTAATTGTTTTTTCTGTCTTTCAAAAAATGCTAGAAAATTGAAGTGATTGTTACTTGTTACTTAATTGCCATTTAGTCTTCTATGAAATTGCACATGCAGTCAAGAATACTGCTTTGTTTAAATATTTTATACACATATTTCCATGCATCTTCAATGGGAATATTTGCAATATTTCTGATGCAACATTTCCAATACCCACAAAGTTTATGTGCTGAGTAACTATAGAATGGAATGTAGGGAACTGATGTTCAACATGACATATAACAATGATAATGAGTCATACAAAGGGAGTTGTTCTTAATCAGAAATAGAAACACATGATCAAAAATTAATTTTATAGAATCATGGTCCTAGCTGACTGGAATCTGGTGAAAATTGTCTCATTTTTCTAGAAGGGCAAGAAGGAAGACCACAGAAACCACAGGGCGGTCAGCCTCAGGTAAAGTTAGGGAGAAAAATATTCTGGGAAGTATTGAAAAATGCCTGAAAGACAGTGTAGTCTTCATCACAGACAGCATGGCTTCATGAAAGGAAAGTTCTGCTTTTGAAACTTCATTTCCTTTCTTTGGCCAAAGCTATGATAGTCTATAGAAGGCAAGTTTTTTGTTTTGGGTTGTTCATTTGTTTTGTTTTGATTGGGTGGTTTTGCCAAGTAATTTCCTTTTCTGAAATCTGACAGTTAAAAAAATATTCAAGTCAGTTGAAAACACCATTTCTGCTTTTATCCAATTACATTTTCAGACCCTTTCAAAAATTCCAGATTTCTTGACTTTCTTACTCTGCTATAAATTCATTCTCTGGTGAATAATATGTTGCTACAGTTCACTGTGTAAGTGGACCAGTAGTCTGCCCCAAAATATTCTCACACTTTATCTCTTTTTTCTTTTTCCTTATTAGAAAACATTGATTTGTCAAAACAAACCTATATCAGTAAACATAGCCCTTTTTTTCTTTTTGTTTTGTTGGAGTTTATTTGGGGAGGAGGAGCTGTGAAACTGTTTCAAAACTTTTCTTGACTTCAAGAGGAATTATACAAACAACCAAACAAGAAAAAAAACACAAACAAACATAAAAGCTCCAAGTCTTCTCCTTTTTTCACCCATTTTGTTGGTTAAAACACTGCCCAGGCAGTGATAAATCTAAGTTTAAATAATTTTCCCATTCAGACATAGAGTGGAACCCTCAAATCTAATTTTCATTATGAATGCCTAAAAAACTTGGAAAGAGAATCACTCAATTGCTCCACTCCAACAGACATTGAACTGTTTTATACAGAGTGAATGGAAGATGATAACAAAACTTCATACCTTTGAATGACACAAAATATCTATTTGAAAATACATCTTGTCCATTATAAGCAAGTGCATTAGCTAATAACCAAGGAACTATACTAAGCAAAAGCAAGATTTAGTTGTCCCTATCAGTCATCTTCCAAATATTTGAAAGGACACTTCCTATGTGGTGAAAAGTGTATTACAAGGTGTTTAAAATATGTTTGAGAATGTGAACCTCCCTTCATTTTATTCATTATATTCTCCACCATGTCATAATTTCCTACGTAGTCCTTGGCACAATATAGTAGCTGCACTCCCAAATGTGAATATTTACTAATATAGGTAAGATAAAATTGATAAATATTTTAATTCCAGAAGATTGGAATTCCATTAAAACTATCTGGTGGGTTTTGGTTTATAAAATCTTTCCTTCAAATATATTCTTACAGTTTAAAGGAAATAAATATTTGTGTTGTTTATTTCAGCAACTGCATATTTCAGAATATGAACAACTAATCATCATCGTTAGGATCCGATATTTATACATGATATATTTCTTTTGGAATCTGATATAGATGACGTGAGAGAGCAGATTTGTATTTCACTGGGTAGTTAACTGGATGAAATCAAACAACTTTTGTCTGTGTGGGCAAAGTGGGCCAGGCTCCCATTCTGGGAAGGCACACGTTCTGCAGCCTAGTGGTGACATGGGAGGCGTGTGGCAGAGCTGCCAATCCAAAAAGCCCCACCTGGCAGCCCATCCACACCACACCCCCTAGAGCCTCTGATTGACTGGACCACTTCTCACTGTGGCCTAAAGGGCATTGAGTGGCCAGTGGATTGGATGTCCCTCCTGGGAGGGGTAGACAGAGTGGCCAGGGCACATAAAGAGAGGCACAGAGGACCTCCATCTTGGCCTGCCTTTCTTTGCTGCACCTGCCACTATATGACTCTTGACAGTAACTATTATTCTCTCTTTCTTCACTCCTTTTTTCTTCCTTCAGTCTCTCTTCTTCCTCTTGTGGGTAACTTAAGACTGATGGCTTGTATTTTTAGTAAGTTGTATGAGATTGGTGTTGTGTGCTTTAGTAAAATGCTTTTCCTTGTTGTTTTGTTACTCCTATAAAACCTTTTGCCAAAATGCTTATTTTCTCACTAGATTAAAAAAATCTCTTGGGAAAGGTGTGTAAAGGCATATTGTCTTTATGCAAATTCAAGGTATTAAAGGCTCTGCAAAACTTCAGGTGGGTGAACTCTTGAGAGTCAAATGGAAGTAAATCTCCTGGGCAGTGCATAGCTTGAACAGACTATAGGGCAATCCTTTCTTCCTGAAAACAATGAAAGCATTCCTACTGTTGTTAAAGTCACCATCAAGTACACACTGCAAAACAACTTATTCACACACTAAGGAATTGCACCATTACCATTTAGATAAGAGATGTAATGATAAAAAAATGAACTAGAGAAAGACTTAAAACAGATTTATTAAATGTTAGGCTAAAGGAGAAAAAGTCATTGAAATAAATGCTTGACAAGACAGTTGTAATAGTGTTGAAGGAGACTGATGATATTACAGTTGCCATTCTATAATGAATTTAGTTAACATCACCTGAAGGTGCAGACTAAGCAGGAGGTAATGGGTGAACAGAATGTCAAGGAAAAAAATCTCTTCCTTCCTTATCTCTCACCAAGGGAAAAAAATCATTTTGAATTTCCAAATTTGGTAAGAAGTAATCTTTTCGAAATAAAGATTTAAAAATCAGATATTTAAATAACATTCTATGCACTACTAACATGAGAAAACAATTCAGTCATTCACATGCCATTGCTTCCCTCTCAACACAGAAGGCCTTGACAATGCTGAAAGATGTAAGGAACTAAGGAACTAGTAGGATTTTAAAAGTACGTAGAGTTGTTGGTCCTTCCCATATGCATTATTCAATTGGCATTCAGACTATGCAGGCACTAGAGAACTCACAGAAAATGGTGGATAACAACAGAAGTATATAGTACTTTGGGATGATGAACTAACATACCTTTAAATGATAGAACAGCTTTCAGAAAGAACAGATCCAGAAGCTTTGGCACAATCATGTAGGTCTGATGTCCTCTGTGCACAAAGAAGTAATAATAAAAATGTCTATTCTCTTCTCTTTTCTCAGGTACTTCCATTGTTGAGGTGGCAGTTTCTAACAGTTCCTTCTCAGACAACAGTTTAGAGATTAAAGAGAAAGGCTGACAATTTTTTTTTAAATTAATAATATGCTGTCAAAAAAAATTTCTTTGATGAGATGTAAGGTCATTGAAAATGCTAGCAAAGGCAAATCAAGTATCCAGTTCTCATTTGTGTAATATTACCAGACACACATTTCAGATGTATCCTCCTGTATCCTCATTTCATATACACGTACTCTCTGCAATTTGTTTTATTATAGAGTTAAAAATTCTAGCAAATGTCCACTTTCTAGGAAAACACGTATTATATTTAAAAATTACCAGGCTTAAAGATATTTCTAAGACACATCTTGGTATGAGTTCCAGTTCATATGTAATGCATTTGCTATAATATACAAGAAACCAGACCAAACCAAACTGCCAACAAACAAACAAACAAACTCCACACAAATCTCCATCCACAGTGTAAGTAATGGGAAAAGCGAATAATTTTATCTGTAAACAGAAGAATAATATAAATATTAGCAAAAAGAAAACTGGAAGAAGGAAAAAATATTAATACCTTCTTGAGGGATTGTAAATTAAATTTGCTTATGTTCTTATATTTTGTTTGTTTTTCTCCTACAACTCCGACAATGTATTATGAAAGGACAATACATAAATGTTTCCATAGAATTTAAAAGTGATCTTGAAACAGCTGTAATTAAACTAATAATAAAAAACCCGTTTGGGATTCTATATTGTTTGCCCAGAACTATCATGGTAATAATAATACAGACAATACATTAGTTGCTTAAGTTAAAAGAGATTTTCCTTTTTTTGTAAGACAGTCTGGAACATTCACTGTGTGAGACTAGGATTCATTCTCCCTGAGGCCAATGAAGGCTCTCTCTGCTGGAGATGTTACATTTGTCATTGAATCCTGATTGCACCTTCATAGGAGAAACATGCCTGATCTGGTTCCCTTTAATATCCACAGTAGTGTTGCCAGCTACTTACAAGGCAGGAGCTGAAACATGACCTAAGCACTGCCTTCATGGAGTTAACTTCCTTCAGCTTCTGTTGCCTGCTAAAAAAACCTTGAAGTTTAATGTTCATAAATCCCACAGGACTCATTCCTATACAGGAAGGTAACATTTGGTTACGCACATGACAGTTATGTACAAAGGCAGTCAGCACGTCTTTACTGAATGTGCAAACCCTGGGACAGGCATGATTGTTGGCTGAGCATCTACAAGCAGATATTTGTCAGTAGTCAGTGACAGAATTTCATTCATGAGAATGAAATTATTAACATCATCAAAGGAGCTTTAAAATCAAAGATAGCCATCATAAAATGTCCTTTGTGCAGAATCACTCTGCTGACAATAATAATTGACCAAAATAAATTCATTTCTTCTAGGTCTGCTGTCTCCCTTGTGAGAGATACAAAAGATATATGATTATGGATTCTGTGAATTGTAGATTGGGTAAGACTGGACAGCCTAAAGTTTCACCAAAATAACGTTTCTGGTATCTCCAGCTTCCATGAGTGTGAAATAGCTCTGATTCAAACACCTTCAACAACCATGATTTTCTATACCAACAGCCTACATTATTTGAGGTGCAAGTTAGGCTGCCCTCCTTAAATGAAAAGATCCTCTTTTAGCTGTGTGTCTAGTCAAAAACTCAGATCACATTTGCGTGGTACCACCTGCACTCTCTGTGGAGTAAAGTCACTGTCTAGAGAAGATAATGATTATAATTTAATCGTAGAAAAGAGAATGAAGTATAAGGTTAACCATACAAAACTCATAGTATTGAGTGGAAAGAGTTCTAAAGTATCCTTTTATGAAGGACTTCTAAAAATGATAAGTGATTCTAAAATATTCTGAATTACTTTTTTTTGAGCCAACATATCAGTTTATATGGATGAGGAAGGGTAGGGTGAAAACTGCTTTTATTCTGCTCTGAGAACTTTATCTTTTCCTTTTGATCTGACTCATATCAAGCACTAAATTCTCCGTGATTTAATTTCTTATTAGCAGCATTGAATCACAGTGGCTTTCATAGGATTTCAGAGCTAATAGCTCTATTCTTTGTTTGTGTACAAGCAGATACATTATTGCTGATAATATTTTGGCTTTCACCTTGTTCAGATTTTCTAAAAAGCATGCTAAAAACTAATTTGAGTGATTCGGGGACTTTACTGCAACTTTGAGTAAGAGTCAAGCAATCTCTGAATTATAATTTACTTGTCTTAACACAGCTCTTCTCCATAGGTACAACATATGTCTGAAATATGATTGTATAAAGTGAAATTTAACAGGGAAGTATGAGGATTAAAATAGGTTATCATGTAGTTAACAGTGATGTATGTACTGAGAGGACAGAATAATTTTTGTGGTTTGCCATTTTGTTTGGTTACATTCTTCAGTCTAACCTGGGTAATGTGTTACCTTACTGGTGCACTGCCATTTGAGTTATCGTGAGGTACACATAGGTCTCCAAGTGCTGACACTGAGAAATTGCAATTATTATTGAATTGGACTTGGATATATTTCATTACACTGATATTTATTTTTCTCTCATGAACTGCAATATATAGCTGTCGTCTTCAGCTCAGAACCCACCAAAGTTTTTAAAGAACTTGAACACATTACTGAAGTCACATTGCAATAACTCTAATAAATTGCACCTCTGAACTCATCTCTGGTTTATTTATATACTGGATCACAGGTTATTAACAGAAAATAACCCACTGAGATGCAACATTCTTGTTTACAGTGAGATGCTAGTGGTGACAGCAGGAATATAAAACATAAAACCAACAGGGAATATAGAACTAATAAAAAGACAAGGGTCTATAAAAGTAGGAAAAAAAAAAAGCCAAACCAAAGCCAACTGTGAAGGCAAAGGTAAGATAAAATAAACTTCCATCATAAAACAATCAAAATCTGCTGTATATTTATAGATGCCAGAGAGCACAAATACCCACTGAGCTTGAATATTTCTGGGTGTCAGGAAATCTGTGTGCTATTCAGAATCACAACTTGATCAGCAGAACACATCTCTCTGAAATGCTGGTTATGTCTACTTCACTATAGCAAATGAAAAGGATAAAAAAGAAAAACTTATGTCACTGGGGAAAACAGCAATAGAAAAAGGTAGGAGAAAAATGTTGCTGGCTACCTCTTGAAAATCCAGTCCTGTTTGTCCTCCTCTGAACCAAGATTCAATGAACTCTTTGAAATTATATCCTTATCCCTCAGATCTATTCCATTATCCATACAGAGAATAGCTCCACAATTTTCTGAAAACCTTATCTGCCCTTACCAGCATGATGTGTCTTGGTTCAGACAACATGGAGTCACACAGCACCCTTTCCCATAAGAGCAGACTCTTCAGGAGTCTGAAGGTTTTATAATGTGAATAAATATTCCTTATTCTTCTTCCGATTCTGGCTGTCCATAGCAAAATACAATAAACTAATTTTAGTCAGTACAGGTACTTCAGTCTGGGCTAATCACTGACCTCCTTCATTAATTCTCCATAGTATCCAGCAAGGTTAAATGAGATCACCAGCTCCCCAAGAGCTGCATATCTTGTGGGGTAATTTCACTGAGGGTCTACTCTGGGTGGATGCCTTTCCACCATTCTGCATCTCTAGCAAGGAATATTCCTGTATCATTAAGGTTGGGGGTTTTTTGGATTGTTTATTTGTTTGTTGGGTTGTTTTGTTTCCCTATTATTTTTTCCCCCTGCTTCATTCTGAACAACAAAATTCTTCACAGTATTGTCGAGAAAGTTGAAGTACAGAACCACCTGTGTTATTTTTTCAGCTGAAGGGAATCATCATTGCTACAAATAGAATCAGTTTTTGTATCAGCTTCATGTTCACCTCTCCTAATGAGCAGAGATATCTGATTTATTCACTTGTTCTGGGTTTAAAGTCACTGACTATCATAGTTGCAGTGGAAGTGGTATACAGCCATACCACTATAATATAAGTCATACAAATCCCTTGTGAGGTTCTCCAAGTAGAATAACAGCATTCTTGTACGTTTTTCAGGAAAATCTTCCCTTAATATTTACTACAGAATAGTGGGCAACAGTTCTCTGCACTATTTCCCATGCAACTCTATGTAACCAATCTTTATAGGGCTGATTAGTACTCACATTCTAAAAATTATGTGTTAAGACAATTAAAATCATCTGCTTCCTTGCCACTCTACCAAACACTATACTGTCTTCAGCAAATCTTGGAAATTTATTGATCTGATCCAAATGACTTACTCTTTGCCTTGGGGTACTGTTAATATGTAATGTAACCATTTGTTCTATTTCATCTAATATATCTTGCTCTTGCTCTGAATGTAAAAATATGTATTTATCAGTAATCATTTTAATTGTATAAAAAAGTAACAAATAGAACATATTTTTACCTGTTATGTCTTAAGCAGTGATATGCAAATTGAACTTTAATAGCCAAATCAGAAGTGGGCACCTAATCTACGGTACAAAGCTATTTTAATTTATAATGGACATTTTTGCTTAGCTCATATGTATCTGATGCATATAAAAGAAAATAGAAAAAAAAAAAAGGCATTTACAAAAGGGTACAATGGTCCCTGAAGACACAACATCTCATTTTCAATTCAGTTGGCAAGAATACTAATTGCATTATCGCATATTCAGCAGCATTCAGCAAAGTTATTTATTCATATCCTTAAGACCCAGAATGTCTGGCAGGTCACTGCCAATAAGCACCGCCTTGAGAATCTCAAGCAACGGTATACAAAGAAAATTAGATGTAGAGCTGCTGAAAAATATCTCTCACAAAGAAAATAAACCTCTGATGTTTCTGTCTTTACTACATGAGTGAGTGAAAAAAATGTACTTGCCTACATGAACTAAACAAAGCAAACAAGCCCATAACTTTCATGAGTATAAAAGAGAAAGGAGGGAAAAAATGAAGGGAAAATATGCAGGCTGATCTGCAAATCATAAAACGTGATTATAAAAGATACAGAGGAGCCAGGAGTTGGCATGCCAAACAAGAAGCTGCATCCTACAATTATATCTCTATCATGTGTGTGTTGTGCTCAGTTTCACAGATTCTGAAGTAATTCTATGAAATTCCAGAATAACTTTCAATATTTTTTGTCTTTCATTTTTTTCATTGCATTTGTCATTAAATTAAAATGTGCATGAAGAGAGAAATTGGAAAAACAAAGAGGAAAGAGGAAAAATCAGGACGTTTAGTGACATTCATTGGCTCTTCTGAGAAAATTCAGCAATGCGTTATTTAAACACAACAGGAACAAATTAAGACTCAAATAATAAGTTTAAACCACAATCATGTTGGGTGGCATCCTGGTCTTCAGAAGCATCAACCACACCAGTCAGCTTCATATCATCTGCAAACTTGCTCAGGGTGCACTTGATCCCTCTGTCTATCTCATTAAATGAAGTTATGAAATAACTCTGCTCCCCGTATGGACCCCTGAGGGACCCCACTTGTCACTTATGTCCATCAGGATGTCATTGGTCTGCACTCTGAGTGTGACCATCCAGCCCCTTTATTATCCAATAGTCCACTCATCAATTTCATGGGAAGAAGGCTGTTGAGAAGGGCTGTGTCAAACTTTACAGAAGTCTAAGCAAATGACAACAGCAATCCCTTCCTTGCCCACTGGTAGAGTCACTCCATCATAGAAGGCCACCAGGTTGGTCAGGCAGGATTTGCCCTTAGTGAAGCCGTGCTGGTGGTCTTGAATCACCTCCTTGCCCTCCATGTACTTTTAGTAGAGCTTCTAGGAAGATCTGTTCCATGACCTTCCCAGGCACAGAGGTGAGGCTGAAAGGTTTTAGTTCCCAGGGTCCTTCTTTCTTCCCTTTTTAAAGCTATGTACAATGTTTCCCTTTTTTCAGTCACCTGGGACTTCATTTGACTGCCAAGGCTTTTCAAATATCATGGAATGTTGCTTGGCAACTAGATCAGCCAATTTCCCCAGGACTCTGGGATGCATCTTATTAGATCCCATAGACTTATGTGCATTCAGGTTCATCAGGTAGTTATGAATCTGATCTTTACTTACAGTGGGAGGGATTTTGCTCCCCTGGTTCCCATCATGCTGCCCATCTACTTGACAGGTGTAGGAAGAGAGGTTACTGTTGAAAACTGAGGCAAAAACGTTGAGTATGTCAGCCTTCTCCTCATCTGTTGTTACCATTGTTCTTTGTCACCTGGGTCTTTGGCCTTCCTTTTCTAGTTAACACACTTGTACAAGCCCTTCCTGTTATTCTCTGCATCTCTTCCCAGGTTCAGTTCCAGCTTCGCCTTGGCCTTCCCCATCCCTACACAACCAAACTTCATCTCTATACACTTCCCAGGTTACCTGTCCTTGTCTCCACTCCCTGTGCATTTGCTTTTCCCTTTAGTTTGAACATCAGCTCCCTACCAAGCTATGCTCATCTCTTGCCTTCCTTGCTGGATTTCTTGTTCCTGGGGATTGTCAGCTCTTGTACTCTATGGAAGGATTCCTCAAAGATCTGCAGGTGTGTTTCACTCCTTGTCTCTGAGGGCAGTATCCCAGGCAGTCCCACTGACTCTCTCTCTGAAGAGCTGGAAGTTTACTTTCCTAAAGTTCAGGGGCCTAATTTTACTCCTTACATGACCCATATCCCTCAGGACTGCCAGGTCCACCAGTGCATGATCACTGCAGCCCAGGCTGCCTCCAGTCTTGATGTC
>JAWWMO010000174.1:34352977-34417113 GCA_035047845.1 Dendrocincla fuliginosa
TGACCCATATCCCTCAGGACTGCCAGGTCCACCAGTGCATGATCACTGCAGCCCAGGCTGCCTCCAGTCTTGATGTCCCTGAGTAGCTCACTTACATTGCTGACCATCACATCCAGTATTGTATCCCCTTAGGTAGGACTGTTTATTACCTGGCTCAAGAAGTTATCCTCCATGCATTCCAGAAGTCTCCTGGATTGTCTTCTGTTCACCATGTTACTTTTCCAGGAGATGTTGTGGTGACGGAAGTAGGACAAGAGCCTGTGAGTGCAATGACTGCTGTAACTGTATCAAGAAGGCTGCACCTTGATCAGGCAGCCTGTAGTTGACATCAACCACAAGGTTCCCTTTGTTGCCTCAGTCTCTGATTCTTACCCATAGGCTTTTGACCTGCTCATATCTGTTCTTCAAAGACAGTTCTTCACACTCAAGCCACCTCTAGATGTAGAGTGCAACCCCTCCACCTTTTCTTCTTGCCCTGTCTCTTAAGAACAGTCTGTAGCCATCAGCTCCAACTACTGCACTCCTGTCATGGGATTTGCCCCACCAAGTTAAGTAATGACAACACAGTGGCTTATAAGGCCTTCTTTTTGTTACCCATGCTGCGTCCATTCATGTGAAGGAAACTCAGCTGGGCTGTCAGATGTGTCACCTTCCTAGAGCAACATGCCTTAAAGCCTTTGAGATATTTCTCTGGTGTTGCCTTGCTGGCTTCTGTTACCTCAGGAGTCCCCGGCTCATCTCCATAAGACTGCAATATGCTGCAGTGTGGCTGACACATTTCACAGTCACTGGCAAAAGGCCCTCAGTAATGACTGCATCAAAAATACCTCAGAATCATCTTCTCTAACATGACTGAGATGCCATCCTTAAATAGTCAAACAATATCCCTTCAAAGCACAGCACTAACTTAAAAAGTAATTTTCTACTCTCTCAATGATACTATGTTCTTTCTCATTGTCACTGATCGTAGGATACTATTTTCCATTTAATGAAGTGTAATATAAATGGATTTTTGTTCGGTTGGTTTTCTTTGAGTTGTTGTTTTGGGGGGTTTTTGTTGGTGGTGCTTTTGTTTGACACTTTTTTTTTTCTTTTAAGCTACATGAACACTAATTTGGCTACCTAAAAATTAACATAGTTCAGATTAATATCTTCTGTCAAGCAATTCAGAGTGATCAGTTTAGTGGACTTATAAATATTGTTATTTGTCATTCCATTAAATTTTGTAATCTTACAAGTGGTTGGTTTGGTTTGGTTTTTGGTTTTTTTAGTGGTGGAAGTTTCCTTGAGGTTCAGAAACTGAAATCACCTGTCTTCTGAACCTGGATATTAATTTAATTCAATTTAATTGACCTATACAGTATCTCTACATTAATCCAAACCATTAGACAGAATTCAAACACATTTTCCAGTGCTTGAGCAGTGAGTTCAGGTCTGTCACTCTGCACTCCATCCTCTCCCCCAGCATCCTCAGTGTGATCAGAACTTAGTAATAGCTTGTTTTCCTTACTATCTTTGTAACTTCATCTCTCAGTATAAGTTCAGTCTAACTTGACTTTCAACAATTGTAAGATCTTTAAGTAATCTTTCTAGAATACATTAAATCTTATCATTAGCGGTCTTCACAGCAATGCAGTATAAGCTAAATTTGCTAAGTAGAATAGAGTTCATTTTTCAAACAAGTCTCAACAGGCATGTAGTGTCTTCATAATGGATGACTAAAAAAAAATGAAACAGCTTAAAACAAGTGATATATTTTGGCTTTGTTGTGTGCTACTAATAACAACAGAGCTGAGGAAGAAAATCACTGTATTTCAGTGGGGGTATTTGTGGAGTGAGCTATTGTCAGTGTAGTGGTAGCACAGTCAAATTCATGGACTATGCTTACAGTGTGCTACATTATTATGTTAAATGTGGTAAAGTCCTAGAAATATTGCTTTCATAGGAGAATGCAGAATGAATTATCCTCCAAAGTCAAAGTAAGACAGCACACCACATAGTCTACCTTCCTATTTGGAACGTATATAACTCAATTGTTGCACTTCAGGACATACAAAATCTTCTATCTGTGTTGCTTCTTGCTGCACCCAACACGAACCACACACCACCTCCTTCCCTCAGAATCCATATTCATTTTGCATTATCTCCCATTTTTTCAAGTTATTATTTATGCAGCTGGGGAATGACAAAAGATAGGGCAGCAAATCTGACGTCAGGATAGCCATAGCCACTGCTGGAGACCATAACTAACTGCAGGAGGTCTTTTCAGCTCACAGATCATACTCTCTTGAATGCTGGAAGCCTCAGTTCCAGCTGAGAAGATAGTATAGGGCATGGATAGCCTTAGAGTTAAGACTTCCCAAAGAGCATCTAAATCCCAATCCCCTAGGTTTTTAAAAGCCTTAAAGAAAACCAAACCAAACCAAAAAAACTAACCAAAAAACCCAATAAAAAATGATTAACATTAGTGGACTTTATAATTCTTTATAAAGAAACTGAGCACATTTTATGAACATGCACTCTCAGTACTCTCTGACTCATAGACATGCACACATACCTCTAAGAAAAAAAACAAAACCAAACACTTGCATACACAGAGTTTGTCCTTTCTAATTCAGGCCTTTTGAAATTACTCAGAATATTTCCATACAAACCATATTTGATTAATGAGGCCAGCTCACATTAGTCACAGTTTTTTCAAGTAAAAGTTTGATACAGGCCATCTGCTGGAGCGCAAGACTGCAAAAGCAGGTTAAAGCACTGAAAGAAGCATCCAGAGAGAGATAAAGAACAAAAACAGGCTGTCTTCTGACTTAGTTCCTCTAATACGTTAAAACATGGTTTGACATCAATAAAAGCAAAAACAGGGTGACATGTCCTCCACTGTTGCTGAGATAAACCTTAAATTCAGATCCTGCATTGTTCATTGTTTCATTGTTCTTCTGCATATTCAATAACATTATAAGATTGGGGTTTTTTGTTTGTTTTAGTTTGGTTTTTTTACATACAGTGTTAAAGGCACGCAGTCTCTGTTGAAAAAAAGTACTGGAAATCTCCAACTTTATGTTTTTAATTTCTTCCAAATCAATAAATTTGAAGGTGGTTGTGAACTGCAACATGGTACATAGGAGTAACCTTCCTGCCTTCCAGTGTCAGGCACTCTTCATACAAGTCATGATCCATAAGCAATATCCAGAATCTGTGATTTTCTGTGCTGGTCCTTCTGTAAGACAGACTTACAGAACTGCATCTATAGAG
The DNA here is from genome assembly GCA_035047845.1 of Dendrocincla fuliginosa. Lineage (NCBI taxonomy): Eukaryota > Metazoa > Chordata > Aves > Passeriformes > Dendrocolaptidae > Dendrocincla > Dendrocincla fuliginosa. Next base: position 34,356,236 of record JAWWMO010000174.1, read on the forward strand.
TCAACAGTACACATGTGGATGTCCAGGAGGAGATCAACAAGCCAGAGTTTTCAGCTTTTGATACATAACAGCTGGTGTAGGGGTAAACAGCTCTTTTTTTGGAAGTTATTGCTAGTGAGGAGGCAGTTAATTTTTGCTAAGGAAGCTTTCATGCTTGGAACAAGGCATCTTCCCCAGGCACAGTTTTGGGATTTTTCTCTGCATGCATTCCACAGAAGGTTACTCCCTGGGTACAAGAGAGGTAACACTCACAGATATGCTGCAAGGCCTTGGCAGCCGATGGGGTAGGTGGTGGGATGGGGGTGGAGTGATGATAAAGTCCGAGGAACAAACAAAAGCCTTGCCTTCGCCTTTACTCTGAGGCCCAGTGCTGTCTGTACAGTGATGCCAGGATCCATAAGTTTTCAGCATTCTTGCCTCTGAAATAAACCTTTTGAATCCTTTCCACTGCTTATTGTTCTTTGGGGTAATACTTGTGCATATTTTGCTTTACAGGTAGAATGTTATTAGTGACCCTAAATGGACCCTTACAGCTGTAAAAGTTGGTCACAGAATTTGACTTTGAGAGTACTTGTGTACAAAGGATAAATGCAGAGGGTAAACACATATTGGATTTTTTCCTTTCAGTCCCCAAAGGTTCTGCAAATAGCTTATGACTTTTCAACTAGAATCACCCTGAGTATTTCTATCAAAACTTCTGCCATAATCAGGTCATTTCTGAATAATATATTGAGAGTGTTCTATTTTGAAATGTCAGATAAATAATTTGGTTGTGAATGTACACAGAGGCCACAGGGGCAAGGTTCTGTTCTGTCTTAAACTTATTAGCTCTTGAAAACAGTCTCATAGTTTTACTGTGAATTTCTCTCAAATAGTGAAAATTCTGAGTAGTGCAATATTTTGGATAACAAGTATGAAAATAATAGAACACACTGTACAGATTTTTTATGCAAATTTTGATGCTTAATCTCCTATGGCATTATTTCCATATCACATGAACATAATTGACTGTGGAAATGCTTCAGGTTTTTTATCCTTCCTTCCAGCTGCTAGTGCCTGCAATGAAATGAAATGAAATGAAAATCCCTAACATTTTTTGTTCAAACTAAAAACAGCACCTTAAACTTCCTTTAGGGTGTATTTGTTACATGGGACAAAAGGGAAAATTGATTGGAAAGAAACAATGTCTTTAAGTGGGTGGAAGTATTATACATTAAGCATAAGATTTCCCAACACTTTAAAAACAGTATTTCATGGAAAGTACATAGCAGTAATCAAACTTGAAGACAGGGGGGAAAAGAAGAATAAAAAGCAAAAGCTATCTAAGCAACAGCTGTGGCTTGGGTAGCCAGGAGGATTTAGAGAATCAACAAGTTACAAATCCTTTAAACAAATGGTGGGCATACCAGCTTGTCAGCTGTATAAATATACCGACTTTTTCTGGTTGTTTCTTACACTCATAAGTTAATTTTTTTTTTATGTGTCTTGCATCCTAGTAAAACAAAACACCAAGTATTACTTCTTTTACTTTTCATAATTATTTTTCTTTCTCCTTCCGCATATACTGATGCACTGCTTTTATTGAGGAGGGTAACAAATGATGAACCTGACACAGTTATTTAGCATGAGATTCTTAGTTAAGTACTCAGTTCTGAGCAGAGTCTTTATCCAGATAGATTAGACCACTGTACCATCTCAGACATCAAAGTAAAATTTTAATATCTCTGCTGTGTTTCAAAAACATGTAAATACCTTCTGGTCAAAGACAGAGAGGTCACTGCAGACACCTGTTTTTATTTTATGCCAGAAGGAGAATATTGAACGCAATCCCTGCTGTTGAAATGAACTATAGCCTCCTGTGTTCATGATATATTCCCACACAAGGAGTAACTAGAGTTTTGCTTTCCTCCTTGCCTCCATCATACCCTCTGAAATCCTGTATGCTCACATTCATTTATCAATCCTAATCCCCATTTTAGTGAATTTCCTGAACTAATCTGGCAGCTGCTTTCCCAAGACCAAGTCTACAATGTATTCAGATAAGAATGGACTGGTTCGGAGAGTTGCGTTAGTTTCATAAATTCTTACAAAGCTATAAATTATATTTCTTGAAAACAGTCAGAGTAACAGTATGTTTGATAAGAGTAGAGACACAGTATGTTTTGACTTATTAAATTTATCATATGGCAAGACAAACTTTCATAATCTACAATAGAAAAGATGAGGTGATTTGCACCTCCTGGGTGCTTGATCCTGAGATTAGTTCAGTTAGTTAGAGCATGGTGTTAATAATGCCAAGGTCATGAGTTCGATCACTATATGAACTTTGTGGGTCCCTTCAAACTCACAATATTCTATGAAATTTAACATTTTATTTGGTCATCTCACTTCTTGCCTGAATGGCTTTGGACAGAATAATGAATGATAGCATCATATTTCATCACCATCCCCGTACCTCACACATAGCAAGAGGTGGTACTTGGCAGTAAATGGGTAATATTCTATAGTTTTTCTCCTTCACCTCACAACAAAAAGCACAGGTAAAAGACAGGAAACATCTTAAAGCAAACACGTTTCATTTTCTCTTCATTTTTTTTTCCATCAGTGAAAAACATACAAAAACATACAAACCCTAACAGTTCAGACCATGTTCTTGTTATACTCATCTACTCATGTGAGAAGGTTAAATGCAGTCTCCAAACTCTGCATACCACCTGAGTCATGAAGAACCCTCTGGCACAGCTCCCACCCGATTAAAAAAAATTACCATTTTAGTCACCAAAGCATGGAACCTGATCTATTTAGACAAAACAAGTTCTACTTACAGCTGGTTTTCTGAGCATATTAACTTCTGCATATTTATCTGACTAGGCACAGCATCAGACAGTGGCCTCAAACAGTGTCCAGTCTTAGAGTAATTTTTTATGGAATGGAGCTTGGAATCACCTTCAGCTTCTCAGTGTCCCATGCTTTAGCAAATCCATGTCTACTCTCTCTGTAATAACATAGTCTAGGTATTTTATTGGAAAGAACCTAGCAAAAAAGGAATTCCTTACAAGCATCTAGAAATATATAAATCTCTGTTTTAGCAATTTATAATTATATATGAATTTTTAGAACCTTTCTGATAACAAAGAGATGCATCATATTTTTATTCCAGTTAAATCTCTTGGCAAAACTATTCTAGACAAGTTGAATAAAATCTGTCTTTAACACATAACTATATATAATGATAATATTGTAAGACCCACACAGCAAGCTTTCTATATTACTATATTGGGGTTACTTGGCATAATTTTGTTAGTGGGGTAGCATCTAGAAAAAGAGACTAAGAGTTGCCCTTGTGCTGGACATAGCTGGTTCCAGCCAGCTTCAAAATGGACCCACCACTGAAAGGTTAAAAATGAAGCTGTGAGGAAGAGGCATCTAACAGGATATCCTCATAGGCAAACTTGGGAGGTGTGTACTTGAAGAGTGGATGGTGAGGTGGATTAAGAACTGACTGAATGGCATATCATTGAGAGATATAGTCACTGATACAGGGTCTAGCTATAAGCCTGTCACTAGCAGTGTCCCCCAGTGTTCAGTATTGGGTCCAGTCTATAATTTATTCATCAGTGACTTGGATGAAGGGGCAGAGGCCTCCTCAGCAAGTTTGCTGATCACACAATGATAGAACAGTGGCTGATACGCCAGAGGGCTGTGCAGCCTTTCAAAAGGGACCTCAGCAGCTTGGAGAGATGGGCGGAGAAGAACTGTCTGAAATTCAACAAAGACAAATGCAGAGTCCTGCACCTGGGCAAGAATAACCCCAGGACTATCCACTTTGGTCTCTGCATATGTCTTTGTGTTAAGTGAACAGCATCTTCTGCTGTTAAAAAGAAACCAGAAGCCAAGATAAGTAGGTATGCCAGAAGGTATATAGACACATGCATAAAACTTTTTGAACAAGTAGAGATGTATTTGAAAAAGTATGCAGAACTTGAAAATGTACCAACTACGGCAACATAAACTCACATCCTATGTGCCATGAGGAGGAAAATCCTCCATTTAAGGAGAGTGACCTCACTAATTTCATGGTTCTAAAGAGCTGAAATCCTTGAGTCACTGTGTCGTTCTATTATCTCTCATTGCTTTTGTTCTTTCAACTCTGTCTTCTCAAAGTTAGAAAAAAGGTCATCATGCCTGCAAAATTTGTAAAATTCTCAACTACCCTCTCCTTTTTCTTTCACTTTGAAACAATGCACTTCAAACAATAAATTCAAAAGCAAATGATCAAATTAAATTATCTTTTGCAGTCCTCTTTATGATATTGTGTTAAACTATGGCCTCGAAACCCTATGTTTCTATGGGGAAATAATGGCCTTAGTAATGGTAGAATATTTTATCCAATAACAATAGTACTAGTGTTTATCACCACTGTGTGCTCACCATGATTTGGTTTGGATTTTATGGCTGCTCAGCAACGCTATAATGAACCTATAACCCTAAATATCTTATCTAGATGGAAATATATTATGTTCCTGTGTTAAGTTGCATTGGCCAGACAGCTGTCCATTCACAATAAATAATGTAATTCAATAGTTTTTAGGTTCTATTCTCCTTCAGACTGATCTGTCAGGGAAAAATAATCAGAAACTACTAGCTGAGAATTCTCCCAATAAAAGTTGATGAGAATACCTCATTCACCATGAATCTCCATGTGGGATTAATGCACTGGAGAGACTGCTAGTTACCTGTATAATTTAAATTAACCTCAGAAAGAGAGTAACACAGAGGAAAGAAAACCCTCCTTCCATATGCCTTTAACAAACACTTTGTAGGGAAACCTAAGGCTACGATACCTAAAATGACCTTATCTTTGTCATTATTTCCCTTGGGAATGATCAACATACATCTAGGAACAGCCAGTTCCTAGGAGGTGTTTATTTGGTCATAAATGTCCATGAAACTATTCAGATTCATGAAAGTTCCATGGTTCTGTAGACTGTTAATTTATGAAGCACTCACATTATACATATATATTCTCTTGATATTTTCTTTATAGCAGAACAAATCATAATACAAGGAAATTGAGCAATCAGAGACATGATACTTTTCTTGAAAAACAAAGTGCAAGTAAAAAATCTGCACACAAAGTACAGTTCACAAGTACAAAACCATTTTTTTTAAAAAGTATGTAAAAATCCTTTGCACAGAGAGACAGGAATTAGTAAGAGTCAAAATGCATTGTCTGCTTCCACTCAAATAGACACAGAATTGGAAAGAAGTGCTAGAAGGTGATGTCACTGTAAAAAGTCAAGCTTTATCTATGTACTCAAGGTTACTCGTGGGCTATAATTTGCTGTTTCTACCTGTCTGTCCTTTTCTCTCCTTTAAACACTAACATGTGGGATTCAAAGATGGGAAAAATTTGTTTCCTCATTTCATCCCATTAATTCATTTTGCCATATGAAGTACAAGTGTATCTGACATGAAAAACCCCCTCTCAATAAAAGTAGATGATGGTCTTTCATGTTAATTCGGGAAGGGGCAATGATATCCAGCAGAGATTATGTAACCAATGGGAGGTAGAGACCACAAGAAAAACATCTTCTCGGAAGAAGTAAAGAAAAAGCCCATTGGGGCAGATCTAAAATTCATAATAATCTTTTTCACCTATAGTTTTGTTTCCATGGGTTCATAAAAGGAAACACTTTACATTATGCAAGCACAGCGATTAGGTCCTTTTATGCCAGTAAAAACAATGATGCCCATATAATCAAGGCTATTATAAGCCAAACTCGTAGTAAGAGTAATAGTGTCTCTGAATCTCCCTGGAATGCATACTCAGCTGCCTTTTTTGCAGTAAAAAAATATGCTGTAAAGGGAAGAATATAAAATAAGTGGGCAGAATTAAACTACAGTTTAGTCTTAAAAAAATCTAATGACCTTTGGGAAATGTTGCATGACTGATCTCTTTCTGCAGGCATTTCCTGATTCATAAATCTATTTTAATCATGGTCCATGGGCAAAAGTGCAAAATTGGCCTTGATCCACAGCACTGCTCACTGCTGTCACTTTGGGAGGTTCACGGAAAGATCAAGGATAGTAACTGTAGCAACTAAATATTTAGTCATTATTATTCTTTCAGTACCCTATGGTTACACTCAGCATCATTAATAAGTGAATGTGCTCATTGTTAACTTACCATTTCTGCTCCTTGTTCTTTCAATATCTTTTTCTCTCTCCTTAGGGAACTTTGCTCTTCTTTAGGAAACTGTCCTTTTCCATCCTTTATTAGATTTTTTTTTTTAGCACCACTAGTAAAAACCATTTCACTAAAGTAATCTGCAGCAGAATTAATACAATTGCTTAATAGTGATAATGAAATGCCATTAATTGGTCTGGTCTCTTTTTGGAATTAAGCAGGATATAATAATAATAATTCACCATTTTAAGAACCATTTTGTAAGGCTTTCTATAGACCAAAGTTGATAGTGCCATGTTATTATATTCTACCAAATATACTTTATGTGGAACGAGTTACGATCTTTATGAGTAGAAACATATTTTTTTTAAATGAGTGGTAAATCTAAATATATGAATATAATTCTAATTCAATCTTAGCAATCCTTAGAAATAAAATTTTTAAAAAAGGTACTAAAGAGTGATTTTTAAGTGCGAGTAGCAATAAAGTAAAATTAATCTAATTAATTTTTAAAAAGTAGCGAAGTATTCTCATTCCTGTCTCAGTGGGCTGGTTTTCAGGGGAGCTGATAATATGTAAGCACAGAGTACTGGAAATACTACTGTAAAAGTAATTTTGGATAGGTCGCAAAATGAACTTCTCATGTTGACATCTTGAAGATGCTTTTGTGCTCAGGATAGTCTATGAAAAATCCTTCTCTGTGAAGAATTCTGAGTCATATACCTAAATTGGCTTACATGGCATTTTAGAACAAAGTGAGTGGACAGTTTTCCCTGTGTACCATATTTTTGAAAATCTCAAAGAAGGCACTCCTCATTTTTTTCTAAATAAAGCAGATTAAAATCCAGATGGAACAGCCTGAAACTTTTCAGTTTGTTTGCTTTTCATGAAAACTGTTACCCTTAGACAAAAGAGTCAAGAAATACAGGCATGTTCCAGCAGTAAAATTCTTTTAAACTTACAATTTCATAAAGTTATGAAAGAGTCAAGTTAAAAATCTTTTCAAGTCTCTTGTAATGGCAGGTATGAAACAGAAAAAAAAAACAAACATGCATTTGAATATATATTTATGTATACTGTCACAGCATTTTGACTTGTATTTCTTTGTGTACCTTGTAAACAAGTTTAGAAAACAACTATAAGTCATAAAAAAGACATTAAATGAACTCCGTGATAATCTTCTTACTCTACTACTGTGCTCCATCTTGGCAATAATTTTTTTTGATCGTTTGTGTCTCTGCTGGTTTTGGCTGAGGTTGAGTTAATTTTTCTTACAGTAGCTAGTAAGAGCCTTTTGGATTTGTGGTGAAAACAGTGTTGAAAATACAGGGATATTTTTGTTATTGCTGAGCAGCTCTTGCACAGAGTCAAGACGTTTTTCCACTCTTCTCCCCACCGACAAGGAGGCTGGGGGTGTACAAGGAACTGGGAGGGGACACAGTCAGGACAGATGACCCCACACTGCAAAAGAGGTATCCCATACCATTTGACATAACACACATAAAGCTGGGTGAAGAAGAAGAGATTGGGAGTGTTCAGAGTGATGTTTGTCTTCCCAAGTAACTGTTAGGTGTGCTGGAGCCCTGCTGTCCTGGGGGTGTCTGAACACCTACCTGCCTATGGGAAATGGTGAATGAATCCCTTGTTTTGCTTTGCTTGCATGTATGCCTTTTTCTTTCCCTATTAAACTGTCTTTAGCTCAACTCACAAGTTTTGTCACTTTTACCCAGAGCTGTAAGCTGGGGTTAAACCACAAAAGTATTTTGTGTGTGGGTTTTTTTGATTTTTTTTTGTTTTGTTTGTTTGTTTTTTTTTCTGCAGTATGCTTCCATAAGTAATCTGAAATAGAAAAACAACAGTGAATATTAATTACATTTAAGATATATGAAAATAGGATAAAAAATATATATGAGATTAAATTTATTTCTATTCCTTTTTCCAAGAGAGGTGTGTATCAATATAATTAATCTGTCCTATTGTGGTACTCAAAGACATTTCAAGTTTAAAGACTTTTTCTGTAGAGCCTAAAGAAAGTCAAGTCTTAGAGCCACACACCTTAACTTTACATCTTTATCTTTAGTTTCCTTTCTATTCAATGCCTTAGTATTACTTAATCTTTGGCTAAGATCTAAGTAGAAATACATTTCCTTCTTAATTTCCTTTTAGATCTTGCGAAGGGGTCCAGCCCCTATAGCTCCAGCCGTCGTATCATATGTTGCCATAGTAAGAATGGAAATAGTGGCTTCCTGGTTTTTTGGTGTTTGCTCTTGCAAACATATAGTAACATTATTTTGTAATTTCTCCGTACTTTTCCATGTCAGAGATTGCTTGAAAACAGTGATATTGATAAGGTTCTGCTGCCCCTGTGCACTCACATATACCGTCCTGAAGCTTGCGTGAAAACTATATATACAATGCAGGTGTCAGCACAAAAAAATATTCCCTTCAGGATGCACCTCTTTAAATCCATTATCTTACATTACATCTCCCAGAACATATGAACTTCCTAATTTTTTTTAACTTTATTTTTGGATTATTAATGAAAATATTCCAATATTACATAACAGCTCATGAAAATAACTTTCTGTCCCATCAGGAAGACTGAAAGAAGAAATCCAATGTTCTTAAATTTCTTCCCATTAATTATGAGAAACATTCATTACATTAATTTTATGAATTTTCTAAGCTTTTCTGGCAACATTTCATCATATGAAATGCAAGCAGTTTGCTGTACTTACATTTTGTTCACAATTTTTTTCTATTCAGCTCTTGCTAATGCTCTCATTTTAATAATAGCAACAAGATTTTGATTCCTGCTCAGTGAATTCACCCTTTTGTTTGCCTAATCTGCATATGAGAGATTAAAGGGATTGCTTTGAAATTACAAGAAAGAGAACATAATATTCCACACTTAAGGATTAAAGAAATATGCTAATTCCATTTGGGAGGGAAAAAAAGAAGCAATTTTACTGCTCTGGTGTGTATATATCTCAGCATAATTATGTGAAAACGGTGACTCAATGTGTTTCCTGTATTTGGCGAAATTATTATTTTTACTGGAAAACTGATTTTTCATTAACAAAAACTTATAATATTTTTATATAAATTATTGCTTTTAAATGTACAAAATACAGTGTAGCTGGACTGAACAAAATTTAATAATCCCGTATCATATGTTGTTTCTTTACAAGATTCAGCCTCTGTTGGAGGCAGAATCTATGACTTCTCTAAATTCATGCCCTCATCACCATGTCACCTCAAGAGCTGGCCAATACACAATGCAGAAGGCTAGTGTTGTGAACCATCATTTAACACTGCTAAATGCTCTAAGTCAGTCCATCAACACTGATATGTTTCTTCAAAAACATGATTATTTTCCATATACTTAGATCTCATTTTACAACAAAGACTCATTTTTCATCTTTTAGAAATTATCTACAATTTATGTATAATTTTTACAAGTTTTCCTCTTCCCTAAATTGCTTTCTGAAAAGGATTATTTTCTTTAAGTCAAAATTGATATAGGCATTATAAATTTGCTCAATTTCAGTGTTATCATTTTAGACCAAGTGGATTTCCTCAGGAACAAATAACTTTTCTTATATCAAAAAACTTTCAAATATTCTCCTATTATTTCATCTAATATTGCCACAAATTTAGTGTTGCTTTTGGTGTCACCTAACAGTGACAGTGTAGTAGCAGAGGGTAAGAAAATTTAAGCACCAAGAACTGAGCAAGCAAGCAATAAAGAGGGAACCTTCTGAACATCTACTGTTCACACATGAAATATCACCTAAGTACGAGTTCTACAGTTATTTTCATTTCACAGTGAAATCTCACCCATTTTGTCAAATGCATTCCAGTTTCTACAAATGATTCTGTTCATTACTGATGTAGGCAGCTTCTGGGTGACAGTTTCTGTGGCCTTCCAGGTCCAAAGTTCTGCTCATTCATTTGTTACAGAAAAAAGGGCAAGTGTGGCTGGTCACTGCCTAGGCAAACCTCATCAGGCTGCATGGGTCCTAGCAGCCCATCTTCTGCAGCAGCAACACCAGCAAAGCTAGTGTGCCATGCTTGCTTCACTTTCTGGTGCAAAAAGTCACATTTTTCTTTCCTGTAATGAGAAGTTTCATACTTGCTTCTCTTGATCCATAACTTGGATGCACAGATATTTATGCGTATCCCTTCGATGTCACTTTAAATTAGTGGGATTAGCATAGACACCTTCATTGCACAGGACAACCCCAGGCTTTCACAAATTTGTTTTGATGTTGGATTTGTAAACATTTTAAAGTATTACTCTCTAAATTTTTATTAAAATGAATGGCTGAAAGTTATACAAACATACATTTGTGTCCTAAAAAATACATGCAAAATTCATGAGGATAGTTGTCTGACAATTAATGTAAACTGTCTGTTTGTCATGGAACCAATATCAGGAGTATTTATATAGCTGCTGATGTCACATTCCTTGAGGTATAGAGGCATTTAAAATTTTATAATTTAATTTTCCTTATTTTAAAAATAAACACTTAATTCTGAATTTTTATTTTGACATAAAGGCAATTAATACATTCAAGCAAAGTAAACACAATTCTTATTCCATTGAGCTTTACTAAATAATACAAATGGGGTTGTATTTTTTATTTTCTTAGTTTTAGTCTTTAAAAATAGAATAAGGAAAATGTATATGCAAATTTATTTATATAAAAAAGTACATTTTTTCACCCATGACTTCTAGTCTCTGAGAAATAAAACTAATTCCAAAGGTAATGATGTTCATGTAGAAAAGTCCACACAGTACTTTAAATTTCAATTGTTACAGGTAATGCCCAAGAAGAAATAGGTAGACGAACAACCAGAAATAAATGAAAAATATCCTGTAGCATCAAGGCCAGTTAATAAAACTTCTGTCATGCTGGTGTACTTCTGAAACAGATAGTCTGACCTAAGTGTGGATGTCAGACCATGTGGATGAAAGACCTTTCAGGAAAGTTTCATATTAAGCTGTCAGCGCACACAACAAAGTGTTTCAAAACATGGGAAAAGAAGGCTCAGGAGACCAATGAGAAGCAAGAATTATAAAACCCAACCATCAAATTTTCAATCCTAGGGACTCAGTAAATATTGATTTCCACAGTTTCGTATTTTTTAATCATTTCATGATGTGGAATTAATTAAGAAAAAAAGCAAGTAACTTTCTGAGGAGGAGAACATCTAACCAGACTTCCATGTCATTACACCATGTAAGGTGTACACTGGAGAGACCTTATTGCAGTCCTCTAGTACTTGGAAGAGGCTTACAAGAAAGACAGGGAGACATCAGGGATTGTAGTAAGAGGAAGAAGGGTAGGAGGTTAAAACTGGAGCAAGGTAGGTACGGATTAGATATTGATATTAGGCAGAAGATCCTTATTGAAAGGGTGGTGAGATGCTGGAAGGGGTTGTCCAGGGAAGCTGTGGATATCTTACTCCTGAAAGTGCTCAAGACCAGACTGAATGGGGGTTTGAGCCTCCTGCTCTAGTGGAAGGTGTCCCTGCCCACGCCAGGGGGGCTTGGTCCTTGATGTTGTTTCCAGCCCAAACCATTCTATGATTCTGTGCTTTAATTTAAGATTAGGAAAGTAAATTTTGACTTACACATATTTTATACAGATTCTTAATATTCTGCACTGTGGATGTTTAAGTCTGAAAAGTCCTTATATGATTTCTTTCTGAGGATTTTAGTTGGACATAAACATAGGAAAATATTTTTTGTATTGATTCTTACCTTAGCCAGGAAATATTTAAAAAATTATATAATGTAACTTCTGCAGTAAGATTACAAATCATACCTACACATCGATAATTAAATGTTGTGATTGATGAATTATTACAGAGCTCAAACTGTATAGTAAGAATGATTTTAAAGTATAAGTACATTTCCTCATACTCTAGAGTTTGGACTAAGCCATTTAAAAACATTTAATGTCATGCTTATTATTTGAGCTTTCAGAAAGAGTAAGCAGTTACACATCTAGTTACATTTAAACATATGTCAAGCATTTATAGTTCTCCCCATTTGGAAGGTACCTTCTAACGAGGATCTTAAACCTAAGATCAAAGTGCAGTAAATATGCTCACTACTACATGCCTGTGAAGTAAAGAAATATTTTGAATCTTTTTATAGGGATGTTTCTATTTCAGTACCTAGATTTTGCCCATAAAATGTTTAGCCTTTAATAGGTATTCAGGATTTAGATGTTTCAGGAGTGACTACAGATTTTTCAGAAATGAGTTACAGGTATATGATGGTTGTGATGCTATGACAATTCTACTTGTGGGTTAGGAAAAGGTCTAAGGAGAAGCACAAGGCATTGCCATATGTCACATGCAACTGACACAGATTTCATATATTGCTAAACATTCAAACCAGGCAAAATGCATGTATCTACTTACATAACTTACACCTAATAGGTGGTTAGTCAGTCCTCATGAATATCAGTTCAGTCAACTCTTCTGTTCTTGTACTGAAATATTTTCTTTGTATGATAAAAGATTTGCATGCAGCGTCTTTTTTGAAAGTCCAACAGAGCTGACAAAGAGTTGCTATTGCTTTTGATGCTGTCAACTGAATTAACAAAAACAGTCAGTCTTCCAAGGCTTACCTGCATATGTCATGGAAAAGAGTAATGTGTTTGGGATAAAGAAAATACTGGTCTAGGTTACTCTCTCTCTTACTCTTTAAACAGCTTATGAAAACAGCTGAAAATAATATACTCTGATTCTCCTTTTCATGGAAATTTGCTGTGACCTTAAAATGCATCAGGATTTTACACAGAATCATTATTCAGAACTGAAATTCACATGTACTGTGCAGAGTGCTTGTCAGAGTCTTGTAAATGATGCTCCATATACTTCTTCCACCACACTTGAATATGTAACAAGAAAACAAGAAAAAAAGTCAGCTTTTCAGTGAAAGCAAGCCTGATACTTCTTAAGAGAAAAGTCTTTATTTGGCTTTTTACCACGTTTTCATTGTCTAACTTGGTAGTCATGGTTAAATTAGTGGCTTTCTGAGAAAAAGGAGTCACCCTCTTATTAATCTTAAGGCCTCATCTGTTAAATATATGCAAAAGACTGGAGTCTGAAGTCTGGATGATAAAGCTACTACTCTGAATGACTGAGATATTTGTGTGCAAAAGAAAAAGTCTCCTTACTTCTTTACAAAAATAGTTGTCCTCTCCTTGCCTCCTCTCCTATCCCCTTCCTTCCCTTCCCCTCTCCTGCCCTCTTCTCCTTCCTGTAGGCCAACATAAATGAGTGGGGAGGATTGAAGCTCCTTCTAAGAACCCGAAGTCGAGTTCAAGTTCAATTCCTTTAACATTTGAACTAATACGTTAAAAAAATCTTAAACATGGAACCCTATCATAGTCACATGAAGTACAAAATATGCTGTGCTCTATAAGTCTAGTCTCCATGTTTTGTTGTGTATCTAGCAGCAAGTTATATCTAGACTATTAAGAAATATGTTTACAGTAAAAATTTTTTGATCCATTGAACAAATTTAGGGTAAAGAGAGGGGCAACATAATGTGTTACACAGCTGAGTTTCTGGTATTGATATAAAGCTTCTTGAAGATAAAACAATGAACCAGTAGTGCATCTTTTAGTTAATATGACTATCCTCGACATTAAAAATTACGTCACTGAAACTTTATTACTCATACAGAAAAGAGTGGGACTTAGTCATGTGTGTCAGACAAAGTACGATCTATCACCACTTACTTCATATTGTGTTGTGAGTAACATGTATGCTAATAGGATGATAGCCATGACCAGTATTCTCTGGGATTCTTTATGATGTTCACAGAGTCTTTCATCAGAAGTTTATAAAACTATGAAATGGATGTACAGTAATTTCTCCAAGTATTTTGTAGAACCAAAAGAAATACATACTTTGTTTAGAAAAGAGACTTTATCCTCAGTGGGAATGACCCCATCAGTGTGGTTGCAGTAGTTTGCTGCCTTAAAATAATGGATCTTTATTGTGATTTCTAGCCAAATGGTTTTGTCAAATTCTGCCACATAAATTGATTTCTTATTAAAATTTATCTTTTTCTATGGCTAGAATTTGGGTGGCCTATTTCCACAATGACAGAAATAACATATCTGATCAACCATTTCAGAATTCAAGACTTTAAGAAAACCCCATATATGTAATGTCAGTTTGTTACTTTTCCAATTTTCACTCTGTCCACTTACAGTCTGACCAGCCAGTTAGACACAGATGTACACTGATTCTTGACTTGGATAATCTTGTTTGCATAATCTGTCTAACATCATCATTCCGACACAAGTTCGAACCATAAAACTACCTTGGAAAACAAACAAAACACAAGTAAAACTACAGCAACTATGAAGTAGCAAGGAAAAACACTCAACAAGACTACAAGTCTGAAATTCCTAAAAATTACTGATGTCCCTGGTCAAGAACTAGAGAAAATAGAGCACATATTATGTTTGGCACATAGTTAGCTGAATAGTTCTCTAAATAATTAAATTTTTGTGCTGATTCTCTAGTAGACTTTCTCCCTAGGAGTGAGACACTTTGTGCCTTTTTATTCTAGAAAAGGGGGGGGAAAGTTTGAAAATATGTCACTTCTTTCTTTAAGTATTTACTAAAGTTGTAGATACAAAACCTATCCTTTTTTCTTTTCCCCTCCCCTTTTATTTAAATGAAAATGACAGAGTAGAAAGTGAGTTTCCAGTGTCCAACAGAGCTGCTTTAGGGAGCACAGTAAGCAGCTGTAGGGGACCAGCTGAGAGATTAATAAAGTCATCTGAAAGAGGAAATTAAAAACCATAGGGATAGCACTATATGGTTTTTTTTCCAACATAAAAAGAGTCAGGGACATCCAGTGGGTTTTACCTGGGGGAAGGAAAAGGGAAATGCTTTAAGAGCATAAAGTGGCTTGCTTTCTCTGCAGCTGCTGAAAGTTTGCAGAGTTGTCATTCTCTAACCACTCATATGTCTCATCTCTCTCCTCTTCTCTTTATTTACAGCATGAGAATACTGTGAGAACAAAGCAAATATTATTAACGCAATGCTGATTTTCTTCCATAGATATGTTTTATAAGAAGGCAAGAATCTGATAGAAACAATTGCTACCCATAGACTTTTGCAGATGTGGAAAATCTTGTGTGATCCCTTGTAAGTAGGGTCAGCCACTGCACTTACACTGCTTTCACATTTTCCCTTCTTTTTCATCATGCAGTAAGGCACTGCAGAGTTGGGAAGAGATGTTTCAAAATCCCATTACTTCTAGTAAAACTCTCTGCATAATAAGCATTATGCTGAGAACATATAACAATATGTCCCAAATGTAAATGATTCCTTGATTTTTAAAATTTGAATTTTGTAAATAGGGAGTTGTGAAGATTTATTCACTGCTCTTTTTACAGCATTCTGCATATATCATAAAAAAGCAGTGAATATTTAACAAATACTAATTATTAAAACTAATTTTAAACTAATTATTAAAATGAGATAGAGAAGAAACACAAATATTCAAAAGCTAGAAATATCCAGCCCTAAGCTTTCAGTATCATTATCAAGCTTTAATATTATGTAAAAAATCCTCTGTACATTTTTATTCTAAAGAGCCTATAGAAAATAAAATAAAAAAAAAGACAAAGGTAAACTGTTAATAAATAATTCCAACCCTAGTAAGTTCTAGTGGATCTTCTTGCACAACTACTTTGTTTGAGACCTTAAGTGGACTCACATAAGAGTCTCAATCAGAGTCTCAGTCTCACTCAATCAGAAAAAGTAGGGTGCTCTTTAAAGCCTATATTTTATGATAGCATTTTTCTCTAAATAATTGATTGCGCCCCACACAGCACTGCAAAAGGCTTTGCCCTAATCTCTGAAACAGTGTTTGTTTGAGGGTTTCTGCACATCAATGACAATTTTCTGTTGATGAAGAAACAGGACAAGCTATATGGGAGGCCATGAGGCATTGGTGTTGCAGGAAGATGGATACTTTTGCTTAGAACTAGGAAGAAAGCAGATTGAAAATCAAATCTATTTGTGTGATCTATCTGTGGACATGTACTGCATAACATATGTTGGAAGAAAAACTTGTTTTGTAATTTGTGAACTAATGTTGGATAAGATTTGAACTATATCTCTAGTTGAATCCTTAGTACCTCATATGGGTAAACTTCAAAAAGTTTAAGAGTTATGAGTTTGGGTCTTCAGAAATATGAACACAATACATATTTGTATTTTAGAAGGAATCCTGAAGCTAGATGGATATGCTGAAGAGCATAACATTTTCAGTCTGTAAGGCTGAAATTATTGTTATTCTATAACTTATTGATGACTTAGTCACCCAATTTTTTGGTGAGTTCTGTAGGCTTCAAAACTTTAAAGTCTGATATTCTTGGAATTAATATTGACTTTTTTTGCTTTAAATATAGATAAGATGTTAATGCAGTGGCTGCCAAATCATAGTACTCCATAGTACTTGTGAAGCAAAAAATCTGTATGGCCATTGGTTTCTCTGTGACTCCGTGTTTCAGAAAAAAATTATATAATCTACACTTTAAAAATGACTACATTTATGCTAAATATGAGAGATCCAGATTATCGCAGGTGGCAACTCAGACAGGGAAATGGAGGGCTGTAATTATAGTTATAATTATGTATAATGATATGCAGACTGCTGCCTTAATAAACAGCTCCGTCATTGTGCAAAATGGGGCACAAAACACCTTTGTCTCCTTTGGGACACACAGAATTTCATCTTGAATGGGTCCTTTGAGAAACACTTGGGAGATATGTAAATAAATACTGGACCATTTATTTGCCAATGTGGACATTATGGTCTTTCTTCTTACTAAAATTAGTGCCATAGTATAGTCTCCTTGAGAACATGACATAACAGGAAAGATAATTTGTCTAGTCCCGAGGTGACTTTTCAAACATTGTTGAAAAAAACCAAAACAATGTGCTGTAGGGATAAGGTGGCATAATGAGGCAGGAAAGCCAAACTAAACTCATCCCACACAGTACAACATGTTTGGTTTAGAAAGTGAATTTTCACCTTTGCTGTCAGAGATTCTGCTCACAGGAAAACCATATGTTGAATTTTTAGATACTTTCTCTCTCCTCCCTGAATGCAAGCAGTTTTTTATCATAAAACCTCTTCCTTTGGGAAAGATTAAATCTATCTGCCATTGATGTTGCAATGATTCCAATGCCTGCTCTGTATTCAGGTATATTTGATAGGTCATTGGGTGTGCAAAAAAACACAGAAGAAATGTATTCTCCTACAGAGCGCACTATCTCATATTACTTTTGAAATAAAAAGTAAGCTGTGATTTTAACTGCTAGGGACTACACATGATCAGTATACAAGAAACTGTGGTTGTTTTAAGTTGAGGAAATTTAAGTTGAGGTAGAATTTGCTCATAACTAACCATTTTTCTCTACAGTTAGTTTGCTCAGGACCGCGTTTCCCATCGGGCTAGTAAAGGATATTGTGCTTTGAGGTACCAGGTATTAATATAATGTGGAGAACTTGGAAAGTCTTTATAATGACTGTAACTAATACTTGCTTGATAACAAGCTCCCTGAAATATTCCAGCCTCCCAGGTAATAAGTGAAACGATCACCTCCACTTCATTGGACGTGATGAATCTCACAAACTTCAATCAAGATTCATTGGAACTACAGGAGACTTTTCGCTGTGCAAAATACCTCACAAAGTCAATAACCTCTGCATGCTGAGTGTGATTGAACATGACATATCTGATTGGCAATGCCTAGGGTAAGATTTTACCTATAAAGGATGACACCAAGCTCAGACAGAAGGTAAAGTAAAATATACTCAGTAAAAAATCCTGCAGTCTCAATAAATTATATGGAAAAATCTCATCTTAGAGCCTTTAGACTTGCAGATAGTGTGGCATCTTCATATGAAGATCCAGCTGTCATGAGGTTTAGTAAATATAACCATTAAATAACACATACCAAGAAGATTGAAATGTGCAAGACATCACACTCATTATTAAGAAGAGAAAGAGAAGTCTTTCAGTCAGCAGAGGCAGAGAGAACCCTTTTTTATATTCACAGAATTGTACACAGTGTTATAGTGGCAAATTAAAAAGAAAAATCTCAGCCAGAATTTTATCTGGTTTATTTTAATTTCATGATTGCTAATGTATTTTGTTCTTGTTACAACTTTCTCTTATATTGTCACTTATATGAGCTGAAAAGTAATCATTGCTAGATTGCTCATTTTCTCTCTTTTTTAAAAAAATAAAGACAACTATCCTGAAACCTGGTCTTCCAGCTGTAAAAACGTAAAAAGATCCCCATCTGCTGAGATGACTCGGTGTAAAAATCTCCATTTAGTTTGTCCTTCCAAAGTCAAGAGTGTGATTATTCCATAATTCTCTCACCTGATTAATTCTTAACTATGAACATAATTGCACTCTCCAGAAGGTAAATCACTCTTATAAATCAACTGCTACTGACAGTTTCCTCTTGTGCACTCTAGCACACCACAGCAAAGTCAGTCTGAGATTTCAGAAATAGACCATTGTTAAAACACAGATTTTGCAGAAGGTCTGCTCATTAATGAATTACAGGTAACATGATATACAAGAAAATAAAAAGAAAACCACAAAAAAGGACAGAGTGATGGCTTTATAAATCCTTCAGCTACTGCAGAAACCTTTTTTCTGGCCACAACAAGCAAATAAAGCAGTCATTGCATATACAGTTGCACTGCTGCAAGCTGATGTGAAGAGAACACTTGACATTTATGAACTCTAATCTACTCTTACATTGCCAAAGGTGGGCTTGAAACTGGAACTGACTTCAAACAACAAATCAAATAAAAATAAATCAAGTGAAAAAACTGCACAGTGCATATTTTTCATGTTTCCCCCACCTCCCTCACCTCACTGCCCCTGATTTAGCAAGGATACTTTTTTTCCTGATCCTAGCTACTGATCACTTTATGGTCTAACACATAAGTTTTAATAACACCACGTGACTGCAGCTCCCAATTGGATTGAAAGCACTCCAAGGGGCTTCTCTTCACATGCAGGAAAAGTCAATATTTAATATATTTCTCCATTTTTTTTTCAAGAATCTATACAGTCCAACCTTTGGCTAAAGAAATAAGAAACCTTTTAAGCATATTTTCTGAAACATTCAAGACAAGAAAACCTACATTGTCCAATGATGGACAGAGAAAAAACTCTGACTGCCTAACCTTGAATGGTTTAAGACTTTGATACATTTGAATTCTAAGTAGCGTCATTGCAAGTCACAGAGGGACAACCTATCTTGACATAATGATAGGTATTTAATTGGGTCTGACCTTGAAATTATTAATTCTTTTATTTTAGAAAGGATAGAAAAAAATTATGATAAATCTTTTGTATCTTAGTTTTTGATGTAGTATTCACTTTATTGAATTTTCTTTCCTTTTTTCTTTTTTTCTTTCTTTTCTGTAGAAGACTAAATAAAAACTAAATTCTCTCTGGGTACAGAAGAAATTGCTATCATGAGTACTTTTAATTGTTTCTGATTCTTTTTCCCGGTTCCTTTGCTTGTCTTTGGTTTCCCTAGAGAAATGAAAAATTACTATGAGATAATGAAATCTTTGAAAAACATAGTTCCAAATAACTGGGCCAGAATTACTCCTGAAATCAATAACACTACAGGAGGGATGAATTTATTTTCTTACATTTATTTTTTTGTGTGTAATTCCACTATCTCAAACCTACAGTTTGAAAATGAAATGTAAAAATAAATATGCTATGTTTTCAGTTAAATCTAGGAATCTATAACATAAATATCTTAGAGAAAAACTTCAAATGAAACTTGATATACAAGCAACTGATTAAAGGAGAAATTTTTTTAAAGAATGAAATTCTACTCAACACTTTTTTAAAAAAATTAAACTATCCAGATTTTATTTTCTATCTTTTTAACATAGTTCTATTTGAACTCCTTTAATTGGCTAAGGAATGAAAGCTTCAGGAAAAAGAGTGAGACATCATCTATTAGCTACTGATGATCTTAAAACCATCTTCTACAGGATAAGCACCAGCCAACTTTATCATGCTCTGGAGGATACCTTCTTTAAGACCTTTCTGTATACTCTGACATACCTGTCCCTGAGCTCTACACTGCCAACAGCTACCTTGAATTTTCACACAATGCTGGAGCTAATTTGTCACTTTAATGTATATACACATTTAACTTACATACGGACTTACTTAACTAGACATTTAGTCATAACTTGTTCTTAAGATCAATCTCTGTTGCACAGGCAGGCTCTGTAAAACATGTATTGAAGGAATTGTTATTTTGTTATTCTCCAAGCCTTTTTATGATAATGTCTTTCAGCTTTGTTCTCAATCCTATGTCATTTCTGAAATCGCACATTATAATCAAAAGCAAAAAGGAAATTTGTGATGAATCTTCTATGAAATTCCTAAATCAGATATTGAACAACCACTTGTCTTATTATGCTCAGAATAGAGTTTTTCATAATTTACCTTTTTTTTTTTTTTAAATCTTTGGAAGGAAAAAACATTTTGTAAAGCAGTTTTATTCACATAACTTTACTTTGCAGCTAAGGTTTTGGCTCTACACTCAATTCAAATATTTACTGTGTGGAAAGTTTCTGTTAAACAATATTCTTCTCAATAAGGTTCACAGAATCACAGAGTAGTTGGTGTTGGAAGCGAGCTCTGGGGATCATCCGGTTCAGCCCTCCTGCTAAAACAGGTTCATCCAGAGCAGGTTGCACAGGATCATATCCAGACAGGAACTGTGTATCTCCAGGCAAGGAGATTCCAAAACTTATCTGGGCAGCCTGTTCTAGTGCTCTGTCACTCCCAAAGTGAAGTTTTTCCTCATATTTGGATGGAACCTCCTATGTTCCAGTCTGTACCTGTTGCTCCTTATCCTGTGGCTTAGCACCACTGAAAAATGTCTGGCCCCATTGCCTCAACATTAGTCCTTAACATAATTTTATGATTTGATAAGATCCCATCTCAGTCATCTCTTCTCCAGGCCAAACAGGCCTTGTTCTCCCAAACTTTCCTCACAACAGAGGTGTTCCAGTCCCCTAAAGATCTTCATAGCCCTCTTGGTAACCCTTGCCAGTAGTTCCTTGTATTTTTTGGACTGGGGAGTCTTTTCAAAACCCTTTACTTTGATTGGGAGGATTGATTTAAAAACTAAATGTACTCCCAGGTCTTCTACTGCCACTCCCAGCATTCTGTAACCATTTCTGATGCTGCTCAGGCTGCTCCTGGCTGTATCACGGGCACCCGCATGAAACAACTGAATAATGACTGATTAATAATGGACTTTGTGAGCCCTGCTAGTCACTCAGTGACATCCCTGATATAAGCCTGCAGAAAAGAGGGTTTGGATTTGTCCTTTTGCAAACTTTCCTTGTTTCCACTAAAAAGGGCATAGTTACAACATAGAAAAGAAGTTGTGGTAAAAAAGTAGATAGCAAATATAGTTTTGACAAAACTGCTGTCTTGAAATTTCAAATGGAAACTACTCGAGTTAATATATTTTGAAAATTTCCAAACTCTACTCATATGGACTTTTCTATCTGCTTGCATTGAAAAATGAAGGTTTATTTAGTTCTTAAAGCCAGATTTTACAAGTCAGTAACACAGCTAGGAAAATGTTATAATTTATGGGTTTTGCCTCATATACATACTTAGATTCATATAGATGTGATGTGACTGTAAGCCACTACTTTCATTTAACTATCTGTATACACAAAGCAAAATGAAATATGCATAGGTATAATGCAGCCAAATTCCTACAACATTTGAGACTATTTACAACTAGGATTAATACAAATAAATGCCCTTCTGAGAAGCTCAAGATGGCACATACATTATTTTTGTAAAAGGAGGTATCCAGTTCAAGATTTTCATGCAGGGCTGTCTCTAATTAAAAGGCAAAATAAGGTGAGCAAATCCCTTATCTTGCTTATACTGCTGCACACTACAGTGGTTTGAATCACATTTTATAAACCATACCTGATTTATTTTGAGGTTCTAAAATACCATATGTGCTGAATTCACTTGACAGATGGATATTGATATTTGTTCTCATCTGCATGAACACTAGCTGAAGCATATGCAAACCTGTTAATGATATTAAAGCTGTGCCAATTAAGGTCATATTCAAACCTCTGATGAAAACTGATAACATGTTTCACAAATTCCACTTCTGAATTTTTTATTTTGATTTTGATATGCCATTTGTTGATATTGGGCAGCTAAAATAAAATTTAATACAGTAGACATATTACACAATTATATTCAAATACTCTATTCCTCAAAGTAAGTTAAAGAATAGTCAAAGCACTAATACACAAAGGGGACTATAAAGGAAAGCTATAATGTAGTCATGTTTTCAAAAAACTAGAAATAAATGGGAGTTTTATCTCCTTCCTGGTGCTAAGGAAGTTGTTATATTCAGAACTTCAAATGAAATGCCTTCAATGCCTTTCAGGGTAAATATGAGAGCAAATCACAGACAGAGAGGTGTCTTTCCCATAGGGGAAGGTTTGCAACAAAGGGGAACTTCAAAAATAGAAGGTCAAATTCTGTCCCAGACTGTCTATAGTATTTTTCTAATAAAGGAGACTAGTTTAATGCTCTATTATACTATCTTTAAGTCTCAATAACTGAAGAAGTATGTTATGCTAGATAATGTAGTAGGGGATTCACATCCTTTTCCTAACTCAGTAATCAGACAAGGTAGGACAATGATGGGCAATTCTGGAAAAATTCTAGGTATCACTCTGTGGACAAATCAGGTGCTTCCTTCTATTGTCTTCTTTTGCTTTCGCTAGAAATTATTTGTCTTCATATGTATACCCACACATGACAACAGCTGGAGAGATGGTCATATATAGACAAGAACAAAGCAGTTAGAAATGAGCAGTAAGTCATCAGACCCCAACTGTCAATGCTGCAAACAAGATATTCTGTGTATCAATTTGCAATAAGGATAATGAAAGCTTTTTTTTTATTTTCTTTTTTCTTTTTTTTTTCTTTTTTTCCTTTGTCTTTTTTCTTTTTTCTTTTTTTTTTTTAATTTAAGAACTTTAAAAATTACTCAGTAAAAGTGCAAGTACAAGATATTACAATTACATTTGACCCAACTTTTTGGCAGTTACTGGTAGTTACTAAATCAGACACTGAGAAACTGATGGCATCCTTATTATCAGATTTGCAGAAGAACTATCAGGGACACAAGATCCCTGTTTACGCATATACATATATTTTGTTGGCAAATTTATAGTACAGATACACTATGCATTCTAGAGGAAGGAAAAAACATTACATTAACTGCAAATTTCTTTTGCTTTGTTCCTGGTACCCACACCAGAGTTTGATTAGACCAAGTGGAAGCAGTCTTTTACAACACAGGATGCATATACACATTGAAACGGGGTCCTAAGAAAAGAAAGAAATGTTTCTGATGCAGAAAATACTTTGTTACTGATAGATAATTAAAAAAAAAAAAAAAAAAAAACAGCAACACATGAACAACAACTCTAGAAATGCCTCTATTTTCACATTCATGTCAAACTGGTCACATAATTACATAAGATTGCTAAGTTTAACTCCAGTACTTGTCCCTCTGATTCTTATTCACTATTGTCTCCCCAGCTATTCAACACAGTAAAGTGTGCCATTCTCCTATTTCCCCCAGGAAATCTTTTCCAGAGAGATCACTTAACCTTTCCAAAACATGAATTCTTTTATGCAGAGATGTCATTCTAGAAAGACTTGGTAACTTTTTCAAGTGTGAAATTGAAGTTCACATCTTAGAAGGTTAAGAAACTTATAGGAGCCTAACTACTATGATTTGTCTGCCTATGATTAAATGAATTATTTTAAAGACCCCAAAAATGCAATTGCTGAAGTCCTCACAAACATTAACATGTAGGTTTGCACAGTGTTGATCTGTGAAAGTGTAGGTTGCAAACTGAGATACTGAGAAGCAAATAAAATAAATGTATAGAAATAAATTACAGTTATAGAGTTAAAACAAATTTATATTCCATAATGATACATTTGGTTTGTGGAAGGAGAAAAGATACTTGACACTTCTTTGATCTCGATGTTGGACCTTAGTCATAATAATATTCCATAGGATCACATTACAGTCAATGAAAACAGGACTTAAAACACCTCTTTGTAATTTTCCATTTCCATAATAAATGTTGGCTTATGTGATTACCATTTCTCTAGAATATACTGGGAAAAGAAAAGAGAGTCTAAAGTAATATTATCTATCTTGAGAGACTTGGGGGGAGAACTGGAGGAAGAGGGTGCGATGTGGAAAGAAAGTCAGAGGGAGAGATTCTTTAGGCCTAGAAATATTTTTTTTTCCATAATTTCTGAGACAAATGCAAGAACTACATTGGTACTTCAACTCACTATCCAGGAACCAAATAAAAGTATGAGTCTCTAACCCGAACTTTCATAATCTCTAGAAACTATAAATCTTTTTGATTCCATTTGTGATTAAAAGATGAGGAGGAAAAGGTAATGAGCTACACAGCAGTCATTTTAATGAATTCACTAGTAAAGGTTTACATCTTTATCTTCTACAAGTGTTCATAAATATCTTTTTAATTCAACACCTAATGGTTCCTCTGTCTGTTTTCAGAAGGTATCCACATATTCTGTGCTAGCCTTCTGTATTTTGCCACTGCTTTAATCTCCTGGTGAGTGACTCTTACTACTGTTCTTTGTACTTAGTCCACATGATATATTTTAATCCTGCACAAAATAATTCACATATAGAATAAAAGCCAGGTGGGAAAATGCTAGTTTGAGGTAGATAAATTCTGAAGCAGAATTCTGCATTGCTATATTTTCCGTTTCATTGCCTTCTTAACTCCTGACTTCACTGCAGCATTTTTTAACAAAATAATTTGACACAATATAAAATTGTGCTTCTACCAACAAAATGTGAGATACAGATTATATTAGTGACAACACAGGTGAGATTGTTCAGCATAAGTGAAATTCAGAGACAGATAAAAAACCTGCAATCATACACTTTTTCATGTAGTGCATATGTGAAATAATTTAAAATAACTGTACTTAACATTCAAGTATTATCTAAGTCTATTTAATAGAAACAGGAATGCAGAAAAAAATCAATTTTGTCCTTGATTTCTCTGTATCCATAAAGGACAACAACTGTAAATCTGAATAATTTTAATACCATGATGTTTCCAAAGCTAAATCCCTTGATTATTATTATTGATTTCCAGCAGCCACATTTTTTAATTTAAATGTAAATCTTTTCAACTTTACCCTTTGTATTTAGACCTGCATCTCTTTATATCTATCCTCAGCACTGACAAAAACTATTTCCCTAAAGATGATGAATCAATAACAATTTACCTTGCAGTATTATGCTTGCACAAATATTTAATACTTGTATTGTGTCCTTCGACTTGCACCTTGCTATAATAAAAATAGTTTTGGAATGGAAGAAGATCAGGTTGGAATGTGTTAGTACTCTGGCATAGAAGCTTGTATCTATTTATAAAATGAGAAAAAATGATAAAACGAAACTTCTGCCAATTAATGTTAATTTAAATAGATATACCTGCAGATATATAGATACAGAAACTAGAAGTTCTATTTACCTGACATAAGCAGAAATGCAGTTCTGTTCCATTCTTATATGCATCCTTTTAAAATTAGAAATTAATTTTAGTAGGAATTTTGACAACTGTGAATGTTTCACTAAAAAGATTCATTAGCAAATCAAATGGTAAAGTCAAATCCATTTTACTGTATATATATTTGATACCCCTTCAAAAGTTTAGAATGTTATTCAGAGTTTGATATCAGCTTTTGGGATTTTTTTTCCAGTGCTTAAGATCTCCAAAAAGCTACAAACAGTTATGAATACCTAAGATTTGCACTTTTGTAAATTTTACTAACCTTTTTTTTTTTTTTGCGAAGACAGAATAGTATGATTTTAATGAACAAGTCATAGAATAATTAACTCATCAAAATGTGAGAAATTTTCTGCAATATCACTTTCTCTCTGTAAAAAATATGAATCTTTAAAATCCTATTCACCTCCTAGGGGATGAATCTCAATAACCCAGTAGTGTTGATCAAGGCCTGGGCTCCATTTTACAAGAGAGACGTGGAGCTGCTGGAGCAGATCCAGCAGAGAGCAACCAAGACCAAGGGTCTGGGAAATCTGTCATACCATGAAAGGCTGAGCGAGCTGGGCCTGTTCAGCCTCAAGAGGAGATGACTGAGAGGCGACCTCACCAATGTCTATAAGTATCTAAAGTTTGGGTGCCAGTACAGTGGAGCCAGGCTCTTCTTGGTGATGTCAACCAACAGGACAGGAATCAACAGGCAGAAACAGGATGACTGTGCTTGAGCAGGGAGATTTGACCAGATGGCCCATTGTGGTCCCTCTCAACCAGACTGATTCTGTGATTTTCACACTGCAAAAGTGTAACTGGACAATTTTCTTATTTTCCATATTTTGATAACACTTGGAAAGACTAAATTTCTTATTTAATGATGAGACTTTCATTTATTTGTTTTGTTGGGAGGGTTTTGTTTGGGTTTTTTGTTTGGTTTGTTTTTGCTGTGTTTTGTTTTGCTTTGTTTTGTTTTTTAAACTTCTCAGTGAAACTGGAGAAACCAGCACATTCATTTCAGGATTCAAATCTGGAATATCCTCTTTCTCTCACAAAGTTTTCTGCATTTCCCAAGTCTTGTGTAATGCAACAGTGTTGCAGCTTTAACCTCTGTTGAAAAATGGCAGTTTTCCTCAACATCTGGGATGTGTTTGCTGTAGTGATCGTAATGTGAATGCAAAGCTGTTTTTTAAAGTAGTTAACATGTTTTTAATACAGTTTGAAGGAGAAAAAAAGTCCAAAAAGGCTTGCTATAGACATAATTTGAAGTTCATCTTGTTTTCAATATGCTAGTAGGCAGGACTATCACTATATATAGTGTTGTGACTTTTTGGTTTTTTCTTTCTGGCTCATTTCATAAAAGGATAAAAATGACCAGCAGAAACATCTGTGGAGAATCTATGCCAAGGTACTGTGGATAAAACTTTTCCAAACTTAGTTACTACTGTTATGAGAAGAAGACCAAATAGGAATCGAAAAACTCAAACAAGCAAAACCCATGAAAAAAAAACCAAACTAAACCAAACCAAACCAAAACCAAAAAATAAACCCCAAACCAACCAAACAAACAAACCAACACAACCCTCAAAACATAAGGTGGGAATTATTTTCACTTGATATTTCATCTGATGCTACTGATGTATTAGAATTTTAGGTACCATTGAGGGGAAGCAGAGGTTTCTGCAGGAACAGTGTCAAGGCTCACATACATGATACCTTCATTAGCTCATCTGCCCTGAAAAAGAATAAAGCTTACATAATGATATTCATAACAAATTCTGTACGACTTTGTTCTGGCTCCGACCAGGTCAGAGTTAAATTCTTTCATAGCAGGTCATATGCTACCATGTTTTGGATTTATGGCCAAAACAGTGTTGACAGCTTGCCAATGTTTGTGGCTTTTCTAAACAGCACCTGCACAACCTCAGAATTTTCTGATTTTATTTTATCATTCTGCTTTCTCGCCCATGTACCCCCAACCAAGAAGGTTTAGGGTGGGCAAGAACCTAGAAGGGGTCAAAGATGAAAAAACTGACTGAAATTTTCCAGGTGATACTCCAGACCACATAAAATCAAACTCAGAAATAAAAAAATGGTTATAGGGGAAGAAGAGGTGGGGCAGGGGTGATGTTGGGTGGTGTGGGTCTTCCAAGGTGGCCGTTGCTCAAAGACTGTCTGGGTGTTAGCCTCCTTGTGGGACGCAGTTGCCTGTGGATCACTTTTTTTTCCTCTTCTTTGTTCACTTATTAAACTATCTTTATCTTGACCTATTAGTTTACTCACTTTTGAACTTCCTGTTCTGTTCCTCATCTCACTGAGGGCAGGGGAGTGCAAAGCAGCTGTGAGAGTGCTTAGTTCCTGGCTGGCCAGTATAGCACTGAGTAATTTCAACCAAATTAGATACACTTTATGTTGCCAGAGGTTCCTACAGTTTCCATACTAAGAAGACCTTGCTAATACCTCTACTGACAGAGGGACTGCAGAACACACTCCTTTCATTTGAACTGTCAAAAAATCTACATAACACAAATGCATGACCCTGACTACAGGAGACCACCCTTTATCTCTTTTCTGACACTGTAAGCCATGTGTTTGCAGCAATTTCTTCCACCTGTATTATTTATGACCTAGAACAGTTTCTATTAATTTCTACGTTGTAGGGCTGCAGGTAGGATGGCAGGAGCTTTAGAGGAATTGTTTTAAGTTCAATGGGAGCCATAATATAAGGTTCATTACTCTACATGTTAAAATTGAGTGCTCAGAACAGGAAATAACACAATAGCCATTAGATACCAGAGCTTTATCACAGGGCAGAGGCACTCAGGACCCATTTCTTCACTGTATCCAAACTACAAAGACAGGTTTATTTAATAATTTATGTAATAACAGATTTGTGTAATATAAGTTATGTTATACATAACTTTTTTATGTAAGAAGAACTCAGAAATCAGCAAAACGTTACAGACTCTGGGTCCATCTTTTCACCTTGTAGCACAGAAGATGGAGGCATGCAGACAGTGAAAAGTCAAAGTGGTTTCGTTCCTATCATTCCTCAGTTAACAGATGGCTTATGTTTAATTGTCTGTGTATGCACTCATATTGGAAATAACAAATATGAACTATTCTTTGACAACAAAGAAAAAACAACAAAAAACAATACTACCAAAAAATCCCATATAAATGTTTTGAAGGAAACTATTTCACAAGAAAGTCTTTACTCTTATGAATAATATCAGACATCTTGTTATTACTTGCTAAATAGATATGCTGGATAGTTCTTGAAAAGTTACATAACACATACTAGAGGAAAGGGTAAATAAGCCAGAGTACATTATGAATAATATGTTCTAAGTGTCTAAAAAGACTGGATTCAGAGTTCAGTCAGCTTGGAAAGCTTTTGTTTTGGTTAGCCAGTAAAAGAAGGAGCAATAGAGATTTCAGAGACAAAGCTGACAGTGGAAAAGACAGTATAAATATTTTAAATTTTTTATGATGCTATTTTGTAGCAGCAAAGAATAGCAAAAAATTCTTCTATTTATCATCTACAATATTCCTTATTTACATCAAATATGTCATAATGAGAAGAGGAAAAAATTATGAGGATTAAAATTTATTTCTCATATAATCCCTATTATTTTCTTCTAATTCTTAAATTAAAAAGTCATATTGGTAAAAGTAAACTTTTCTGGAACATGAAGAAGCCACTAGAGATTTAGTTCTGAGATATGTATATATATATACACACACTGTGATTATAATCACAGAATCACAGAATAAGCTGAATTGGAAGGAACCCACAAGGATCATTGAGTCCAGCTCCTGGCCCTGCACAGGACACCCTAAGATTCACACCTGAATCTGAGAGTGTCTGAGAGCACTCTCCAAATGCTTCTTGAACTCTGGTAGGCTTGGTGCTGTGACCCTTTCCTTATGGAACTTATTCCAGTGCTCATCCACCCTGTGGGTGAATTGGTGCTGTAATTTATTAAATTATATTATTTCCCAATTTTATCAGTAGAAATGAAAAAGTTGGTATCCTCAGAAAGAATATTATAAAATAAAACCTGATAATAATATGAGAAACACAGTAGAGGTCCTAAAACCATTGTAGGAGTAGATGACAATATTTTATAGCTACTTGACTTAAGACTGATACATTTTTCCTGGTCTATTCCAGAGACAGAGGAGGTATACAACCCTTCGTTTAAAAGTAAATTTGAAAGAAAACACTGTATTCTATCAATATTAAGCCTTAAATCTGAAGTAATGACAGTGAGAACTCTTCAGAGTAATGTAGGTACCTTATTTGCCACACAGAACATAACCAAAATTAGATCAGGTTATATGAAATAGTAAAAAAAATCAGTAAACTAGAAAAATAAAATTGAAACAAAAAGAAATATAAAAAGATAGGAAACAATAAAACAAGAATTTCCTCATATTTCTTTGCACCAAGGTTTGTGTTAGCTACAAGTGTCATATTTTACAGGAAAAAGATATATTCCTGTCACTGCATCATATTTTGCTGGGACATAGAGTCTGTTAACAATGTGAAAGTATTTTACAGCTTCAGAATAAAATCAGCGAAATGAAAGGAACACATGGTAAAAGTCAATAGAGGTAATAGAGCTGCTGATTTGCCTCAGTATGTCTTTGCTGGGTGGGACAGGATACATGCTGCTTTGAGTATTTCATTCAATTTACTGAAATCATCAATGTCTTGTACAACAACATGCAAGAATATAAAGAACTCATTCTATAACCTGTTCTTTAACTTGCAAATGCATGCAAGGTACAAGAGATCTGGAAAGACAGCAGGTGTGAAAGCTGTCTAGGGCACATCTAAGAAGTTCAATCATTTCTTATGTATCTCATAGAATGCTACTGAACAAAATAGAAACAAACCCAATCTCAACATTTCCGTTGCAACGCTAAAGAGAACAAAATTGAAATAAGTGCAGAACATGTGACCAATTTATAATTTTTATTAGTAGAAGCAACTTTTTTTTTTTTTTTTTTAATACTAATGTCAAGGTCCTGTATAGGACTTGGGTCACACATTGAAAATTACAATCTAGAAATTCCTACTCATCTTGCCAGTGAACCTTTAATGGTGCTTAGCTTGCATTCTTCCCCCACTTTATGACTGCCCAGTATCTTTGGACTGGATTTGCACTTCTGCACTTGATCAATTGAACTGGTTTAGGTAATTAAGTACCTAGTCTGGCAGGGTTTGCCTTTCTCAGTAAGTGAAAGCTGAAGATTTACTAATTTTACTAGTTTTTTTTTTTTTTAAACTTAGTGTTCAAGAGAAGGTGATACTGCTGCTGCATTCTCTCCATCTGTTTCATTTTGTTCCAACACAAGTCAAAGAGAATTTTAAAATGCACAAATGTAAAAACTGAGTTGATAAGATATGTTAAGGACATAACATCTAGACTCTTTGGAAAAATATATGGATCCTACTATTCAGAATTGGGTTTTGACCCATAGGCAGAAAGTGATATCTGAACACTTACATTATTTGATAAAAAGTATAAAGTATATTTACAGCTCTAAATGTCTCTTGTGTTCACAGATTTTCAAAAATATTTTGCTATAAGTCTGTATTTTGCTATAAGAATGGGTTAAATCATAGTATTATTCTAATATTTTTCTAATTTCATAGGACCTCCTTATAGTTAGGAATCATGCAGATTTTTTTCCACTACAGAAACTGATTAAGCCTACCTTAGATGAATTTTACTTCTAGTAGTCTCTAGTAATAAGTAAATTCATCTTTCTTTTTTTTTCTTTCCATTTTCTTTTTCATCACAGCAAGAATAAGTATTTTCAAGACAAACATTAAGCAGCTGGTGAATCCCAGTATCATTCACTAATATCTAATCAATAAAACATCAAATGCTACCAATTTTTTCTTTTACTGCTTGTTATACTCAAAAGAGATAGCTTTTTTAAAAAAAAATTCATTTTTTTTAAATTCCTTATATGAATTTAGTGTAGGCACTGCTGCAAATAATTATTCAAAAACTTGCACCTGCAAGTACCTTCTTTTAATGAGGGCAAATAAATTGACATCCAGTCTTCCAGTAGTCCAACACTGTCAGAAGAATGTAGGGGAACTCTCTTCCTCAGAAACCCAAAGTGATGTAGATGACCACTATGCTTTGTGTGGCTACAGGATTTTTAAAAAAGAGGGCCTTAGACAGTGAAAGAAAACATAAGCATTCCTTTAATATCATATATATATATAGAATTGACAAACAAACCAAATCTGACAACGTTTAGAGTAATGAAATTGGAATAAAAGAGTTAAACATCTTCATGTAACTGGGTGCAGAGCCAGGACAATGTTGTGATACAACCGAATTATCAATTAGGTGTTTGTTCTAGGCTTATTCTAGCACAGAAAAAGGTACATTCTGAACCCTGGGTACTAAACAACTAATGCTGACTAAGATGATTTGTAGGTATGGCAAGAAAAGATATATCTAGGAAGTTACTTTTCAGTATATGTCAGATGTCTTTGATAAAGGTACATGAATCCTCTCAAGTGAGGGGCTTACTTCCCACACACAGAAAGAGAGAGAGAGAGACAGAATGAGAGAGAGAGAGAGAGAGAAAAGAGACAAAATCTGCTCTTCATTCAGTGCAGGAAGCTGTCTCCAAAGGATAGTTCCAAGAATGCAGACATGGGTAAGAAAGAGCCATGAATCAGCAGGTGGAAGGAATGGCATATAAAAGCACTAGTAAATGATGTTTTGATATCTCACTTCACAATAGAGTTGAGTGAAACCAAAAGCCTGTGAAAGCATTCATGCATGGAGAAGATGAATGTTTGAGGGAGTTTTAGGTTGGGGATGGGAGGTGAAGGGGACATTAGTTAGAGGCTCTTGCCAGGCAAAATACATGAGGTAAATTCCCCTCTGATGTGGTTTCAATGTACAGTCAAAAAGTCCACTCACCTCAAAGACAGTGTTATAGTTCCTTCATTACTGTATATGCATGTATTAGTCATGCAGCTGAAGCTGTTATATATCCTGGAGATTTTAACACAGGGATAAGAAATCATTACAAAAGCAAGGAGAAAGAGAAGGTGAAAAAAGATGGAAACATTAAGATGCCAGAATGTAAATAAGTTCCTCTCCTGAGCCTCTTATACATATATCTAAAGTAAATTTAGTCTCTCATTAAAGCCAGTGATCTTATCTCTTATTTCCAGCAGTCCACTGTAGTCCCAGAGGCACAAAAAAAGTTAGTGCTCATTGCTGTTATCTTTTCTAACCTAAAGAAAACACACTGATGAATAACAAGAAAAAACATTGTGCCTGACTGATAAGACACCATCCCTTCCAGCATTCTGTGTCTGTAAAGTGCAAATGAACACAGTGGAAAAGGAAAAAATTGAAAGTCTCTGTGTTGGGGTAAATTCTTTGAAATTCTGAATATAGAGAATTTGAGGTAGGATCAGTAAAAACCTAAAGCTGCAAGCTTTTGGAAAATCATACCTAGGGTATCCAAAAGATGAAGTGACCTAAATCAGCAATACATTCTGGAAATTCTTAGGGTCTTTATTCAACATGCACAGAGCAAAAGTAAAGACAAAGACATACCAGGCCAGCTGTAGGTTTGAAACTAGAATTTGTGTTTATTGACAAGATCTCTATGCTCTGCTTCAAACTGAACCTCTACCTTTAGGCATAAAAGATTAGAAAGTGGTAGCAAGAACGATTTATAAATGTGTAGCTGCATTTGTTGACATGATGTGGCTCAGAGTGAGTTATATTACTCTTATTTTTCATTTTCTTTAATGTAAATTTTCATAGAGTTCAAAAGAAAATTCAATTTAAAGAAGTATTTTTAAAAGCATGTGAGGGAAAAAATAGTCTTGCCAAGGAAAAAGACATACCTTTCTTTTTCTGCTATTCTCTTGGTCCATATTCATATTTGTTTGTCAATGAACTGTTTGCTGAAATCCCTAAATTGGTGAGACATGGCAAAACATTGTCTTATGAAGTATCTAATTTTAGATAACCAGGTAATATATCCTCTTCTTAGCTACATATAAACTAGTCATATTTTCCAATATGTGAATGATGAACTGTAAAGATACACTCAAAACTCCCAAAAGGACCAATAATAACTTGATTTTCTAAAGCATTGAAGGGAGCAGAAACACTTGTTTAAATTCTCCATGCTATTTACTTTAGATGAAGGTGGCACAGTAGGTGACTTTGCTGTCATTGTACTTTATGATGAGTTAGTGAAATGAATTCAGTGACCCATAAGGTCATGCTGAACACTCAAAGCACAACCAAAATGATTATTACACTGCACATTCTATATTGGTATGTTAGAATAAAAAAAAAAAAAAAATACAGCAACTTTGTAACCTGCATGCTTTCCTGTAGAAAATCAATATAATAAATTATGCCTGCCTTTACAGCAAGGCTTTTTAAAATTTAGTTTTTGAAACTTCCTTACAAATTATTACTGAAAACAATATTTGTGTGTTAGTCTAGACATACACTTAAATGTCAACACCTAATAGAAGATCATGAAAGAGAGATTTTGGCACATAGATTAATTTTATACATATAAACTCTGTATATATCTAATATTGATATATAAATCTCAGTATATATACTAAATTCTAGGAATACAAGATTGCCAGGATTTGGATTGAAGATCAGATGTAGTTTAAGCCTTTAGCTAAGGGCTGCAACTCAGTTATTCTTATTTACTTAATTTGTATATTCTGTGATTATTTATTTATTTATAGGCATTTTACAGTATTAAGCACCTCAGTATTGCATTTTTTAACACTGACTCGTTATTTTACTGTTGGTATAATGTAGAACATGACAAGGACACTAAATTGGTTCCTGAAATGCTTCTAACTGTTGATTCAAGAAAAGAAGTGAACAATTAGATTAGATCAGGCAAATGAAACCTGTCATGTTATACTGAACACAGAAAGCTATACCATACGTGAGTCTGCCCAGAAAATTTAAATATAAAACCAAGAAAGTTTCAATTGACACAAGATTCTTTGTCTTCAGCTTGATTAGCTTTAGACTGCCTTTATGTGTGAATGTCTCATTACTATCCAAGCCCCAAGCAGCAGTCAGGCATCAGTAAGCTGTCCAGAGCCCTCAAGACTTCCGAAAGCTGTGGAAAAGCTAGATATTGGGATGGTTAAGCAACAGTCTCTTGTGTTTGAGAGTAAAAACCAAGTACTTAACATCTGGAAATACAAAGAAGCAGTTTCTGTGGGCAGCCTGCTTAAACATCTCCTCAGGAACCACAGCACCACAGCAGAAAGAATGGAATATAGGGCCTGATTTGTCTGCTCCTGAAGTGACATGCCCTGAGCCACCAACAGGAAAAACGTCAGACTCACACAAGTGAATGCCGTATTCAGAGAAACATGTTTACATCCACTGTTTTTTAATCTGTCTGCATTCAGCATTTTCCAGCAGGATGCGTTTACCTGTGTATGACATTATGCTGAGCCTTCATTTCTACTTTTTATACAGTTATATTTATTTACAAAAGAGGTGGCTAAATCAAGCACTGTGAAGGTAGATAGTGACAATTTTAAAAAGATGCAGAGATAACTGAATTTTTATTTCCCTGAAAAACACATGACTTGTTAAAGTTATCAGACTATCAGGCTTAAGGGACATTAGATGTCAACAGAAAAGTCATACCACAGAAAACTGGTTGGAGCTCTGGGAAACTTCAATATCAAATACCGATAAACTCCATCTGAATTTGAGGAAGAACTTCTTTACTGTGAGGGTGACTATGCACTAGAACAGATTGCCCAGAGAGGGCACTGGAGATATTTAAGAACTGTTTGGATGTAATCCTGTGTCATGTGTTCTGGAATGACTCTGCTTAAGCAGGGAGGTTAGACCTGGTGAACCCAGGTCCCTTCCAACCTTAACCATTCTGTAATTCTGTACCTAAATTCCTGAAAGTCCTTCTCTATTCATGTCCTAGTGTTTGTTAATGACCTAAAATCCACATATACCACTATGCTTAAGCATCTGATGTTACACCCAGCATTACTATGTACCTCTTCCCATTGTTCTAAACAGCATGTATACTCTATCTGTAATTCCTAGACCAGTCAGGAAGTGCAGGAGGACAAGGAGGGAGGATTTAGCCTGATCTCTGTATCAGACTCCATAGATTTTGTGGATATGACTGAACTGGTTTGACACAAAAATGGTTATCTTGTTCTTGTTGGGCTCGCACCTTTTTATTCCTACTCCCATTTTCAAACTCTGCCCTGTGCCAAGGCATTTCAGGCTGGCTGACTCTTGAGTTCTCTTCTCAAGAATATTTGTATAGTGGGTTATAAGGCAGCTGCTCTCGTAAAAAAAGTAACTTTTTGGAATATATGCCAGAAGTAGAAAA
The DNA here is from genome assembly GCA_035047845.1 of Dendrocincla fuliginosa. Taxonomy (NCBI): domain Eukaryota; kingdom Metazoa; phylum Chordata; class Aves; order Passeriformes; family Dendrocolaptidae; genus Dendrocincla; species Dendrocincla fuliginosa. The sequence continues at coordinate 34,392,601 of JAWWMO010000174.1, forward strand.
CGGGGAGCAGATTGAAGAAATGGACTGACAAGAACTGCATGCAGTTCCACAAAGGGTAGCACCAGGTTCTGCACCTGGGCAGGTGCAAACCCAGGCACCAATACATGTAGGGAGTTGACCCCCTGGAAAACAGGGGAAGAGAATTTAGGGATTTCACAAGAATTTTTATGGGATGTTCAGGGGAGCAACCAATGGCAGGGAAACAGATGGTATATTTATGGATGACTTATGGGAACAAGTGTGGGGAAATAGAATTAAGAAGATAAAAGTGGATATAGTTACTTGATTGGTACAACTGTCTGCATGTTATCTATCTTATCTTCATACTATATTTTTCTCTAATTCTTTCCTGGGCAAGGTACTCTGACTCTCTTACTACCTGTCTGTACAGGGGTCTGGGTGCCAGCAACTGCAGCCAGACCATGGGTCAGAGATTCCATGTGCCTGGAATACCATGACTGGCGAGACTCAAGTGAAACCTAGTGAAACCCAGTGAAACCCAGTGCCAGCCACAGGACTAGGACCAAGAATTAGAGGTTTGGCTGCCAGCAGCTGAATCATATGAGGCTCTCACATGTCAGCACTAGTGAAGATCAAGCCAGACACTCTGGGGAGTGGTGGATAAAGTGGCTGAGGTGACAGGGAGGATCAGATTATATGTCTCTAAATGTGACACTGTGGAGGACCTGGCTACTGGAGATCAAAGAAGTGCTGGCCAGCTTTGGGGGCTGTGTATGTGAGTATGACTATGAGTAAGGGATCTGTAATACCAATTGGAGTGGGATTTTGACCTTGAGTCTTGTATGTCCATTTTAGAGCAAAAGGGGGGTCTGAGATCCACAGCCACTGCTAGGCAGATTGAGTGTCTGAGTCTGACTGTTGGAAGGATCCATGCTGTAAAAGTGTGTATTTATAGCCTTACTATGCATTTTCACCTTGCTCAGCTAGATAGGGGAGCAGGATGAGGCCACTGGTTCTGCCTGTGTTCATGTGAGTACTCTGTGTGTCTTGTCTGTCTCCATCAGTCTGTGTGGATGGCCATGTATGTTTGTGTGTATGTGTTCTCTGTGTGCATGTGTTCTCTGTGTGCATGTGTCTGCTGGGAACACTCATTCAGCCTTGCTGAAGGGACCTGAGCCATCGAACAACATCAGTTTCACCTCACCCAACCTCTCAGTGCTGACACGGCGTATTTTCCCCTAACAGGTAGTAGCCTAGAGAGTACATAACAAAATCCATGCATGAGACCAGTGTTTTAGAGGCTTCCGATTCTGGAGAGTGCAGGTACAAGGAATAAATTATACACTGCTGATTTAATTTACCCTCACAGAAATATTTGAAACTGAGTCCCTCATTCACCAACCTTTCTGCTTGCCAGCAATATACAGAATATGGAAATTCAGCCGAAAGGCAGAACATTTATACTTGTTCTTTAAATCTTATGATGATTTTTGGGTCATGATTAGGGAGAGAGAGAACAGGCTGAAAAGCAGTAGCATTTGGCTGAACTTCACTGAAACACCCTGGAAAAGGATGGACAGCCAGAAGGCAAATGCTGAGTAAATTCTTTGATCATAAATCTTACCTACTGCCAGAAAATCCTTTTGATAAGAGCCATGAAGAAACAAAACATTAAGAACAACATGGCACCCCACCATGTTGCAGGGGAGGATTCAAGATTAACTTTTGTTTTCTCTTCAGGTAACACACCTCATAATGTCATCCATTGAAGTTCAGTGCAGCATGAATAGAAAAGAGCTCTCCTGACACTGCTCTACTGCTTTCTGACTGCTTCACCTTGTACAGCCCTGGAAACTTGGAGTTTTCTTTTTACTTTTGGTCTTCTTCCAGGGAGTTCTTACTGACCATGGGCTGCCAGTACCTTGAATTTTAGGTTCTTGAACCAAATCATCGGAGCAGAAAGCTCACACACTTTACACTGCCAAAAATTCATTCACAGCCACATTCATTATCTGTGGGAAGAGACAGAAAAACTTTGTGAACAAATTTGAATGATTCAGAGCTTGCTACTCTCCCCACGAGGCTTTCCCATTCTTCAAAATAATGCAGAAAATCTTGGAGGCAAAAATATTTTCAATATTCTTAGATGAACAAACAGAAGAGTCCTAATGCAAACAGTAACATATGTTTTCTTGCCAGAGAAGGACTCCTCTGGGATACCACCAAGCCAAATGGGTTGAAGACAGACTGCTAAGCACACAGTATGATAGTCACTTAATTCAATAAGTTGGCTTGCTGGCAGAACTTGATTCCTTATATTTCAAAGCGGCTGGAAAAATGACAAATTCAGGAGATAGGTTCTATCAAACGATATCATAGAAGCATCTGCTCTCAAAATTGCAGATAAAATGTTTAAAGAAATAAAGTACTTTCCAGAAGTTACAGTCAACTCGACAAAAACCTTTGAAACAACAGCAACCGTGTTTAAATGTCTGTGGTAAGTGGATGATGCAGAACTTGGTTTAAAGTTCATGAAGAGTGCTTTATAAGCCAGAGGTATGAGAGCCAGAAATTAAAAGGGTGAGGTAAGAATATGAAAAACTAAATGCAGTAAGACAAATTACAGTTTAATGTACACATTATTAGGTAACTATTTTAGAGAGAATAGTTTTTCTAAAGGGTTCTAAATCAAAAAATGAAAAATCCTATTATATTCCAAGATACAAAGGGTGTAAGCAGGAATTCAACACGCAGCAACATGTTGTCACCAGCAAGATGAACTTTTTTGTTCAAGAAAACTTGTTTCATTTTCAGGGACTTATCTTGCAAAGGGGACAATAAGCATTTGTTGTAACTGTGTAAGACTGAAATGGTCCCTTTAACTGATGTCATGGCAGTTCAAAACAAAACATTTAACCTTTTGAATGATTTTATATAGCCATTTTTCAAGGACAGAAGTCATCAACAGAAGTCCAATCTTATATCACATAGGATGCTGAAAGTTTAAGACAGAAAAAATATTAGATCTTAAAAAAAATAACACAGATAGGACAGGTGAAAACACCAATTCAAGCCATTCAAATTCAGTAAAATAATAAATTTTATAAATTTATTTCAAAATTATTGATTTCACAATGCCCAATATTCAGTACAGATTTTTCAAGAAAGACTTATTTGATTAAAAATATTGGGACACATTTGTAGCCACACTGAATATAAAAGAAAGATTTGTCTATGACATATTTTGGTCTATAGTTCCAATTTCAACTCCAATCAGCTGATTACTTACCTTCATCTGCTTCAAGCTGTCATATTACAGAAGGAGCACTGAATTTCATTCAGAAATAGCTCTGTTTATTCATCTAAACTGAATGTTAGTTCTTATTTTGAAGTTGTGAAGTTGATAATTGTTTTAAAGATACTGGTAGCACATGCTGTAAGTGAGAGCTATTTCATATTTAATCATAGCTTCGATCCACAGTGCAATAATCCTGACTCACATGTTATTTTATTCCTACAAAGGATTGTGCTAGCCTAGTCAGGACAGAAGTTGAAGGGCTCACTTTTGAGCAAAAAGAGGTGAACATTGTCTGGAATTTTACTGGACTTGTAAAAACTTTTTTCTGTTTTTTTTAAGAATCACAGTCTCACTATACTTTATTGGTTTGGTTTGGTTTTTTCTTTGTAATGTGACTACATTTTGAAGTGAAATAAACTATTTTTCACTCCAGAATTTAGGTTTTTAATTTATTAGTTCAGCTGCTACTCTGTGATGGGGAAAGTGGAAATGATGGAAAACTACAGGAGAAAAGTCAATGAAAAGTCTTTTGAGATTGCAGTCATGTCTATTTGAAAATTACCTAGTGTCCTCAAAACATACTAGTCCCTTGTGGAATCTACATATTTTAATTAACAATCTCTTTTCATCAATCCAGTCTAAATTTACACTGACCTGAATTTAAGGGGTACATCTCACACAATACCTCTGGGTGAGGGGAAGACAAATATCATTGCCAACTCTATTTTTCTAAGTATTTGCAACAACAGTATTGGAAACCAACCAATCAACCAACCAACCAACCAACCAACCAAAAACAAACAACAAAACAACACTATAGAGGAATAAAGCTTTCTTACTTATTTACATATTAAGTCTCTTAAGACCAGAGGGAGTATCCTGAAAAAAATCAATATACTATGCAAGGAGCAAAAGCAAGTCATAGGCCAATCTTACTCCCAGGTAAATAGACCATGTAAATAAAACAGAGAAAAAGAGAAAAAGATGAGGTGGAAGCAATTCCATTGCTGAAAAGGTTTCTCTACTATTCATTCCCTTCTGTCTCCCAAATTATGGTATTGCACATTCTGGTGCCAAAAATACCCACTTGGAAACAGAGACCTGTTCGCTAAGTAAGCCATCGTTGCAGGGGATTCTGTCACCACAGCCACAGTTATATAGGTTTGTGATTGCACTAAAGACTCTGTGTTATCTTGCCCACAGGCTACAAAAGTGGTAGTGCTCACCTGAGGTCTGGGAAAAAGCCACCAGTTACAGTCAGGGTGATGAAATGAAGATTGGCAGAACTGTAGAGTCGCTTCTGAAAAAGAAGGGGCTGAAACTGTTTGGTACTCTCCGGTTTTGCAAAGATAAAATAATAAATAAATAATAATAAAGAGTGAATATGACAGATGACTCTAGAATCATAAAAATTCATGGATAAAATTAATAGGAAAGATTGATGATTCCCTATTTCCCATAGCGTAAAAAAATTGAAATGCTAAACTTAATGCATTATCATTGAAACATAGCATTATAGTTTTGAAAGGGGAATACAATGGGGACAGAATTCATTTTACATATATATGAAAAAGGTAAAAATTCTAGAACAATTTTTTTCTAGAGAAATATTTGGATTATTTCTCATTTTTTATTAAGAAGCTCTCAAAATGTTGTCATCTCCTAGAAATTAGATTAAATAGAATATTACATACATAAAGCAGTTTTTCTGTAGCTGTGACACTTTTCTCTGTGTAGATGTTGACTCTGGAAATCTTAGACAACTGTTAGAGTACACACAAGGAGAAAAATATTTATGTGATTCAGTCAATTCACCTTCATTAAGGAGCACACTGAAGATACAACACTTAGATTGAAATCCACAGTATTCAACCCCCCACAATATGAGAACATTTGGTGCTGTTTGTATTTGTTTATGTAGGTGAAAGTCTGTTTACACAACAGAATTATGAACAGTGTGAGACTGTTTACATCTAAGGTTGTGTTTTGAAATCATTTCTACTCAAGAGCTGAATAAAGTAGAAGAGCAATATATTATGAATCTTTGGTAACAAGTTAATGCAGCTGCTTATTTTATAATGAGAAAGAAAAGTGCCAGATAAGCTCTATTTAAAGTTTTTCACTTGGGGAGGTCAATATATTATTCTGTACTTTCAGAGAGTGATGATCTGATAAAATTTCAGCAATCTTGGCATAAATTATATTATACACAATTCACATAAATTACTATTAATATATTTGCTGAGTTACTTGCAATTTGTCAAAAGATATTTCTACTTATAGTTTAAATACTGTGCAAAAGAGATATGATGAAAGTAGTCATTTAATCTCTATATGAGAGTGAGTAAATGTCAATTACCTTTTCTTGCTACAGTTGTAAAATCATGCTGAGAAAAGCATGTTTCTTTTTTCAACCTCTTCTTGTTATTTCATATGAATGAAACAATTATTTTTTTTTCATTCTTAATTGAATGAAGTGTACTCCTATATATTATTTTTATGAATTTTATTATGCTAAAAATAATACAGTAGATATATCTGAAAATCCTTTAGTTGAATACTAAATTATGGAACAATTTTGCAAGCAAGAAAGAAAATCTACATGGTATTCAGTCATAATAAGCTCATGAGAAATAGAGAAAGAGCTATTAAATGTGCTAGATATGTAGAGGGAAATAATAATACAGGTAAGAAAAGGAATATAAAAGCAGAAAGAATAAATTATAGTAAAAGTGTTCATACATATCTTATAGAAAAGACTAAGATATGTTCTTTGGTAATTCTAGAGATGTACTTGAGGTGTTACATAATGGAATTAATCAGCCTTGTTTCCATGAATACAAAATCCCTCTTACTAAAAAGTTTAGTACTACATTTATAATGGGTTATATAAAAGGCAGGAATATTAATGTACCCTAGCTAGATGTTCTTACTTTTGGACTCAGTCTGATAGTCTGAACAAAAGTGGCTGGAAATCAAATTCTGTTAAATCAGTACCAGTGGTCTAACCAAACTCATGGCCATGTCTCCATGCGACTGAGTTTCAGCAAATATGCCAGAGGACACAAAATACACTGGTAGAGCATTGGAAACAAAAGTCTCTGGATTTCAGTTTTTTTCATTACCTTTTGAAGAAGGCCATGAACAAACTAACATATATGTGTGTAAGATTAAGTACAAAATATTACACTTAAATAAATGTGTGTATATCACAGATGATGATGATGTATGTTTTACCTCTATAATCATTTTCATGACCTTTTCTCAATTAAGTGATGAATATCATGCTATGTTGAGAATTATTTATTTTCTCATCTGTAAAAGGCTTTTTTTTTTTTTTTTTTCAGAAATGCATAATGTAAGTTAAAAGGTGAGATGCACATGATTTCATTCTGAAACACACTACTCTCACAGTGGCTTATGCTATCTTCTTGTTCTTTTTCCTTGTCCAATATAAACAAGAATATTGGCTGCATTAAATGGAAGTTTTTTGACTAATGTTGGCTATAAAGTATTATGCGTAAAATCTAATTACTGTGTTGATTTCATTCACTATCTTTGGAAAAAAATGTTTCATTACTATGCTAATAGAAACAGCTCTTGTTTCCACACTGTCCTGATAGACTGTAATATGAAGCCACTGAAAGTCAAATTCCTTACTAATTTATAGCTTGTGCTATAAAGTGTTGGCTAAAGGCTAAAAGTCTGTGTTATCCAAGTCTCTGCAGTTATACCACAGAGTTTGGCTATTGGTGGCTCTATAGTAGTTTAAAACTCAGTTCTCTACATAAACTCATTTTTATACACTAGATTCTGGAAAACAAATTATACTTTGAAACCCTATATTACAGGTAACTGGTAAATGAAGTAAGGAATATATTCTTTAAATCTTAACCATTACTAAGAATTAGTGCAGATGAGGCAGCACAATTTGCATAAAATCATGCTGCTGTTCTGTTTAGGCATCAAGCAGTGTGGTACCAGGAAATCAGGATACCATTTGTCTTTCATATACACAGTGAGTAAAAAAGTGTAATGAAAAAGAACCATCAGGTTTCATATGTAGATGTTACTGTCACACTCACACATATTGCAATGCCAACAGCTAAAGGCACAATCTGTATTTGGTTTTGCCTTCCCACTAGTGTGAGCCCTTCAGTAATAATCTTTCCAACTAGCAAAACTTGGTTTTTTTCAGCTATCACTAACCAGCCCAGCTGTCATCCATAAAATTTCTGTTAATATATTTTGCTTTAATACCCTAGGACTAGATATTTTTGGGACTGAAAAGTTTGTTGAAATTTAGGCCAATGACAAGTAAATAGATCTGCAATATTGAGTGAAATAAAACCTTTTATTAATCTAAAGTTCAAATATCTTCCTGATATTGGTTATTTTTTTTAAACTATATATTTTTTATACATGCTTGAAGTATGATTACTTTGTACAGCGAAATTAGTGCTGCTGTTCAAGAAACAAATAATACAAACCCAGCACACTTAACTGCATTCATCCAAATACTGTGATCAATTCATTGTTATGTTTAAACTGAGCTATTTCATTTCCCCCGAGGCCTTTTCCCCAGGGATCCTCCTTTCCAAGCCATTTTCTCAGAGATATGCCTGTATTTTGAAAAGAAATCTGCTGGGATAAGAGCTGAGAAAATGAAATACAAGGCAGGGGATCAGAAAGTGTGAGTATGCAGAATAGAATAAAAGATGGCACTAAAAGGGGATAAATAAAACAGGGGAATGAAAGAAAACAAGAAAGCACATTGCTACAGGCTAAAAGAGAAGTTTCTTTGCCAACTCCAAATCCTGAGACTGATTACAGGATACAGATACAGGCAGTATTGCTCTTGTAATGGAAAAGATAATTTATTAAAATAAGAATATTCCAATGCATCATTTATTCAATTCTTTGGTATTTGAATTTTCATACCATGTGCTAGTGTAACCAACTTTCACCTGTTACTTTAATCCCAGATGAGCAGCATTTTCTGGAATGGCACATGTTAAGTCTTGAAGTTATAGAAAGGAAATGCTCTAAAACTAGATGTTCAGTGAAACACTTAAACTTCCCAATTTTGAGAGCCTTGATGACAATGAATTATTTCTCTTATTTTGCAAAACTGATATATCACATACGCCAAACACCAAACCTACTGGAAAATGCAACGGAAGTACCAAATTATTTATTTTTCAATAAACAAGACTAAAGATTTCAGCCAGCATTCTCTGTTCTGTGCTCATAGCAACACATCTAATCTAAAAATCTTTGTGTATATTTTGTGTCATCAAATGTAAAAGTTTCCTTACTACTTGAAAAGGAGTGAGTAGTGCTAGAGTGATTTTATCCCATGCTCTGATAAAAGGAACCTAACAGTGTTACAGTATTAGAGTGCCTGAGTTCTAATGAGCAGCTACCATGTCACACTCATGTAACACCTGCTGGCCCCTGGAATGGATTTTTGCTGCTAAGAATGAAAAGCTGCCTTATGAGGCTTAGAATCCACCAAAGGCAAAACAAGAAGAGGTGAATATATATACACTATGCCACTTTTTAATGCCTGTAAAAGAGCATTATTTGCAGTTCACCAACTCTGAAAAGTTTTTTAAGGCAGTATCTTGGTTTGCACAACTGGATGCATATACAAGCAGCTGCTGTTGTTAAAGGCACTTCATATGCATAAGTTTAGGTGGAACTTCTACAACCAATTAATCATCAAATAGCAAATGGTGACATAGTGGGTTTGTAAAGATGCAATGTTGCATGGCCATTAAATAATGTCACAAATTATATCCCTATCTTTTAACAACAATTAAGCTTCCTGGAATGTAACTGAAAATGGCATGTCCAATGAAATTGTGATAGAATCATGCAATCACAGAATCATAGAATGGTTTGGCTTGGAAAGAACCTGAGGCACTTCGTTCCAGCCCCCCTACCATGGGCAGGGGCACCTTCAACAGCTTAATTGTGTCTTGCCAAATCCATGTGTTAGAGAAAACTCGTTTGACAAATAGATCATCCTCAGTCCAGAAAGGATCCCCAGGGCATGTCCTACCTGCATTCCAGTTGCCACTGCAGAAGTGCAAGGACCTCCAGCAATCTCTCTGTTCCAGCTTCCAGTCCCCTATAGTTGCCTCTCGTATCCTAGAGACTGCCAAATGGCACTAGATACCTAACTGATTGTGACAGGATGAACTTTGGACTGCACTAAAGAGAAAGCTGCTACCAAAATTTCCTAGATGAGGGGTAGACTTTCAGATTGGGGGACCTAAATTCTCCTAAAAGCTACTTTTCCATCTATCACTGACAGGTGATGGAAGCAATAATTTATTTATATCAACCCCTTGAACCAAGTGAATGGATAAAATAATAGATGGCACAAAAATGTAGGTTTGTATGGACAATGCTGAGTGTGGAATTCATCTTGAGGAGAGAAGGCATGCATGTGGACCCTACCTCCAAGAGCATTCCCAGGTCATGTCCTCTGCATATGTAAGGTGAGCAAATTAACACTTTTGTTGATCATCTTACCTGAGATAAGTCAGCCTAGTAGAGATCCAGCATTTGCAGTGTAGTAAAGCTCTCAAAGAAAAATGCCATATAGTAGCAATAGTGAACTGTCAGCCTCTGAAAAAAAAGTAGTTCTCTACAGCATTGGGTAAATGCATAACAATTGATCACATATTTTGGATTTCTCCATGGAAAATCCATTTGTTGCTGATGTTTAATATAAAACACAAAAAAAACCCAAACTTTTCTTTTCAGTATTTCTCTCTGAGAGAGAAAGTGAAAAACTTCAAAGGAATTTCTGAAATATTTATAAGTTGACCAACATTAGAAACACTGAACATCAAACACACTTCCCTGGAAGAATTTCTAAACTAATTTTCTGGTTTATATCTACCATTTCATGAAGACAATTCCTGACAAATAATTGGTTTTTATTTTATTGTCAAACTAAGAATGGCATCATAAACTTGGTGTTTACTAGAACTCCCAAATAACCAGGATTAGTTTTAAACTAAGATGCCTCAGATATGACAGTCACCTTTCAAACAAGAAGAATCAAAAACCAAGATGTAGCCTTTATAAGTAAGTAATAAATTTCACTGATTGTAAGACTACTGCATTAAAGATCAGTGTTTTTAAACCTCACACCTACACAGGGCACTGCCAAAGTCAGAAATGCTAAGCTGTCATTCTGTAATATGAAATTACCACTCTTCCAGACTTGACTTTTTGAAAAAGATTTTTCCTCTGAAGTGTATGTGAGGTCAATGACACCTTGCTAGTCTCTGTCTGTAAAATGGCATAAAGACACTCATTTTTATTTAAAAGAAATTCCTTTTCAGAAGTAGATTTGATTTTTCTGATTTTGCTGTTCAAAGAAGCATCCAAGACAACTTTTTGTGTTTTAAGCATGTCAACTCCACAGAAGTCTAAGTGTAGAGCCTGTATTGCAACATTTCAGGGCTGAGAGGAGAAGTAAAAATAGCTTTAGTGTAAAAGATCTGGGCCTGATATTTCCTAATTTTACAGATTTTACTAAATATATTATTTTTTTCCTGAATTTCTCATTTTGTGTGAAAATTGAGAGGAGCAAAGGGTGATGACAAACTCAAAACCTCACTCTTGATTTGGCATGGCCAAAGAAGGGCCAAGAAGCTGGTGAAGGGTGTAGATAACATGTCTTACGAGGAGTGGCTGAGGTAATTGGAGTTGTTTAGTCCAGAGAAGAGGAGGCTTGGGGTAGACTTCATTGCTCTCTACGATTAACTGAGAGGAGATTGTAGTGAGGTGAAGGGTCAGTCTCTTCTGTCACGGCTCAAGTGAAGCAATGAGATGAAATGCCCTTAATTGGCACCACATAAAGTTCAGCTTAGATACTAGAAAAGAAAAATATTCACTGAAAGAGTAGTTAGTCACTGGAATAAGCCACCCAAGGAAGTGGTGGAGTCACCATCTCTAGAAGAGTTCAAGATCAATCTGGATGTGGTACTTGGGGATATATTTTAGGGGTGATTATGGTGGTTCTTAGCTGATAATTGGACTAGATGATCTTGAAATTATTTCCAACCTTGATGATTCTGTGATTCAAAAAGTCCAGCAACCCAGCCCTTAAGATGCATGAGAATTGGCTGAAGGTTCAAAGACAGAAGACAAAGACAGAAGGTTATTTATTACAGCTTTTGTTCATGAAAATAATCACATTCTCACTCAAAATCTTGTCCTCACTTTATATTAATTGAATGATGGTTTGACTAATACCAAAATTAACACAGTTTAAGGTTTGTGACTGTGCAGAGTGAACACTCTTTGAAACAGACTAAGGTTTTGAGAAGATTATGTAGTTATCTACTACAGAATACAAACATCTTTCTCACTTGCTTTTGTTTTATCTATAAGGCATATAAGTGAAGAATGGCACATTTTCTTTTAGTAAAGAAAATATAACACTGAAACAAGTATTAGAGATGTCAAATCAATATTGCAAGTGTTGAAAAAATAAGATGATTAGTCTGTGAAACCATTAAAAATAAAAGAGGATTTTCAACTATCAATTTCCTCTTTAAAATTTTATCACTACTGTCTAAAATTCTATTTGAACTTTACTTTAATTTTCAAGTTGGGGATAATTTAGTCTATTGAGAATATATCTTTGGGGCAGTACAGGTTTTCTTCAGAAATTGTGTACCTAATTTCTACTGGTTTCTAGCAAAGAGCAAAGGGGAGGAGTAAAGATAATATACCACTGGAACACTATCTAATGACAGGCAATGCTATAAATACTATTAAAGATTTAACAGTAGAAGACTGATGATGGAATACTGTCAAAAGGCTTTTCCAGCCTCCAGATAATGTAGTGAGGTATTTCTGTTGTAATTAGGACAGAGCTAAGTCAATTACTGGGGAAGCAAACAAGTCTTTAAAGCTTCCCAGGGCCATAGAAAAACACATACTTTTTGGTTTCAGTGAAACCAGACTGAAGCACCCCACCACACCAGAAACACTGACACACATGAACACAGCCTACCTTAAATAAAAAAAAAAAAAAAAAAGACACCTCAAGTGCATTCAAATGTCTGGGATCTGAAGCCAGCAGCACTGTAAAAGCTTGCATAATGCAGTTCACAGTGTAATTAACATTTTAATTTCCTGTGAAATGCACACTAGTGTAGGAAGTGGTGAAATTCAAAGAAAGACTGATAAGGACAAAGTTTTTGAAATTATAAGATAAAGAACAAAATAAGTTTTAAAAGTTTCTAATCCTACTCTTTACTTCTGTAAAGAACCTCATATCCCCACAAAACATCCACAGAATCCTAGAATGTTGGAAGGGACCTTAATGACCATCTAGTCCCAACCCCTCCATGCTGTAGGCAGGGACACCTCCCACTATAACCAAGGTGCCCAAGGTTATTCAGTTTGGTCTTTGCCTCTCCCAGGGTTGGGGCATCCACAAGCTCCCTAGGCAACCTGTTCCTCACTGCAATGAATTTTTCCTAATATTTAGCTTAAATTTCTCCTCTTTCAATTTGTGCATGGAATTCCCTTTATTTCAAAGGAGTTGTTTGGGTAAGTCAAGGCTTTTTTCTTCCTTTTTTTTTTAAGTATATTTGCGTATACTTTTTCTCTATCATGTTGTTGTGGGCTAACCCCAGCTGTCAGCTAAACCCCACAGAATCCCTGACTCACTCCTCTTGGTGGGATGGGGCAGAGAATCTGAAGGGTTAAGTAAAAGTAGTCTTGATTTGAGATAAAGAAGGTTTAACAGGTAAAGTAAACACTGCATGCAAGCAAAGCTAGACAAGGAATTAATTCACCGCTTCCCATGAGCAGGCAAGTGTTCAGACACCCCCAGTAAAGCAGGACTCCAGCATGCCTAATGCTGACTTGGGAAGTCATCATCCATCACCCCAGAAGTGCATCTCTTCCTCATTCTTTCACTACCTTTATATGCTGAGTGTTGCATCACGTGGTATAGTATATCTCTTTGGTCAGCTGGGATCAAGTGTCCCAGCTGTGTCCCCTCCCAACTTCTTTTGGACTTCCAGCCTCCTAGCTGACGAGTTGGTGCAAGGAGCAAAAAAGTCCTTGACTCTGTGTAACTGACACAAATACCTCTCTAGTATCAACACTCTTTCCAGCACAAATCCGAAATATGGCCTTGCACTATTGACTTTGAAGAAAATTAACCCTATCCACCAGTACACATATGAACTCAACTATAACAAGAGTGCTTATTGATGATGTTTTGATTGATGATATTCTGGTGATCCTAATGTGTCCCTTCTAACTCAGGGTATTCTGTGAGTCTATGATACTCTTAAGTGTAGCTCCAGAATACATTGACTTTGTTAAGACCAATGTGATCTCCAAGGGAGATTAGGGCATACAAAATTGAAAGAAGTAGAGTGACATGCTTAGTACTAAAATAATAAGGTAAAAACCAAGGAAAGTCCAAAAAAGTTCCTAGCTAAGAAATGAGTGAGTCATTTGGCTCTATTCATAAAAGAGACAACATTTGAAAACTTTTATAGCAACATTTCCTCAAATATTTTAGTACAGCTTACGTAGAGACACAATGATGAGAGTGAACCAGATTTTGATCTGTCTCATTTAATGTTGCAAAAGTCTGATTATTTCATCAGAATCAAGAGTTATTTATTTTATTGATTTGAGTCAAATTATTAAGCAGGATAAGAGCTTTATGCTGTTATTCATGGAAATCAAATCTCTTTGTTACTTTCACAATTTTTAAAAATAATATTACGAATCATAAATAAGAAATTCAGGCTTTATACTCAAAGAAAAACAGGAGAACATGATTTCATATTAGAATCTGCAACAAGAGATTTAAGGGAAAAAAAAAGGAAGAAACTTAATTGTTGTTTTCTTAAAGACTTACATGGCCTTATTAAATCTGGAACCAGTGAAGAAGAATGAAGCAGCTGTTAGGAGTCTGAACAGAAACCAAACAGCCACTTAAGAGCTATATTGTTTTCTTTTTGTTCTTAGAGATTTATTTTATCCCATGGCAGTTTACGAAAGAACAAGAAGAAAACATTTGCTTATGAGAACAAAAACAAGCGTCAAAATTGAAACAACTGAAATTAAAACATTGTTATTGTTTCATTTCTCTAGGATACATCTTCATGCAGAACATTGAACATCTGTCAAGGAGTAAGGAGATACTGATGAGGTTTAGACACAGATTTTCAAATAAGTAGTTCCACGAGCCAATGGAGCTTGATTTTCAACATTTCTGCTGTGCAAGACCTCTCTCTTTAGTAAATGTATTAATAAAGTCTCTCTCTCATATCTGCTGTCTATTTCCATAAAAATCACCAGAAATTTTAGTGTTTGAGACCAAAACCTCATTGTCAAATGAGTGGATGGATTCAAAAGTAACTGATTTGAGAAAAGTTCTTTGTGTCACGTGCAGAATTTGACTGTGCATGTATTCTTACATGTGCTAAAAAAACCCCACATCCTTGCATTAGAATGAAACTAACGTACTACAAATTGCAACCTAATCAAGGAGACAAAACAAAGGCATTTTGAGGGGGATCCTGGAGACCTAACATGTCACAAACATAACTTAGTCAGTCTTTCTATATTTGTTATGAGATATTCAGACTAGCTTCTGAGCCCATAGTACTGAGCCCTGAGCCCATAGTACTAAGCCCTGCACCAGTCCCATTAAAATACTCGTATTAGGTAAAGAAAGGTTGGTACTTCAGAATAATTGCAGCTTTTGCAATTGCAGCATATGTCACTAACCTTAGAAAAGACTAGATCCTTAGCGCTGACTGATGTGCAGTGGGTGACTTCCACAGTACTTTTTATTTGCAGACTAATAGAGTGGCTGCTTGGAAGCTGACTGTTCTGTTTAGCTGCAATTTTTTTTTGTGTAATTAAGAAGTCTGTTAAAAACACAGTGTCTGTAGTAAGACTAATTTTTAACTCATATACAAACAAGTACAATGATGTTACTTGTGAATTTGAATGACAGAGGAAGTAACAACACAGGCAGCAGGTCTTACAATGCAACAGAAGACATCCTGCTTAAAATAACCCTCCTAATATAAATCTATATCCAATAAATCTATCATGTTATCTAGAAAGGGTTGTAAAATATTTACAAAATAAGCATTGGGGGCCCTGAACATATTTTGTTTTCTGATTCTGCCATGTTTTTGCAATATGTTGAGGCAGAAACAGTCATATCAAGGAAGAGGAAACCAATGTGTTAGAGCCACAGCAAAGTCAATACTTCAAAAGGAGGCTAAGTTTTATCTGAGGAGCAGAGATGGTTTTTGCTGCCCTAAGTTATATTTTTTTATGTAAATAGTGGTCAAAGATCTTAGTTTCTGATAGCTGTCATTGACTGAGGACTGACTCATCATAAAAAAGGGTCCAGCAAGAAATAGCAAATGCCACCTTGTACTGTAGTAATTCCTCACTAAGAAATGTAATCAATACTAAGTGGGCTAAAGGTATTTTATAAACCAATACAAATTTAGAGAAGTTAGGAAAAATAGGATTAGTAATGGAGTGAGAAACTGAGAATTGTTTACTGCATAAAAGTGTATCTGCTAAAAAAATCTCTTCCCAGTGCAGGAATGAAAAAGATAAAAAATAAAGATTACTTTACCAACTTATTCATCAGGTTGACATTGCCATAATAGAGCAGGATATTCTTTCTACAGCAGAGTGGCTGATGTTAGCAGTACTACAGTAAGACTGGCAACTTATGTTAGTTCATTTTACTTGTCTTCCTTTTGGGAATATACATGTTGTATCTTGCCTAATTTCCTTTGCATTGATATGGCACAAGGATACAAAGCATAAAAATTAATCCAAGCAACAACCAGATACAGCATATATTAATGTGCTCAGCCTGGAGCAAGAGGCTAGAGAGGATGTTGTATGGAAAACTGATACAGACAAACTGACTAAATAAGAATATCAAGCTATTTATATAGCATTAATCCATTGGGTTGAGAAGATGAACACTCTTGGGAGACCACAGTTTGTCCTGTTAAGTTTTATTCCAGCTGCTGGGTTATTATGAAGCAGAAAGTTATTAGGAGGAAATAAATGCATGTGGAAATATCAGCTTCTGCCTCCAGTAATTTAAAGCTTATTCACATCTTCTTTATTCTTGTTTATAGAAAAAGGATAATCCACCTCATGAATCACCCCCAGTGTTTTGTGGGCTGTTAGTCTTCCCATTATTTAAAGGACACACTAAGGTATGAGGTGTATGAGACCATGTTTAACACTTTCCTAAAGGGATTCAAGCTCTTGTAAGTGACTTACAGATTGTGGCAGGAAGCCCAGTTTACTCTGGATTGTGATGCTTCAGTTTAAAAGTGTCATTTTGTAGATCTGTCACTGATTTTTGATTTCTAAAGTGGAATCTTCTCTGTTGCAAACTGAAATAAGGTAAGCAGGAATACAGTTCTAGCCTTTTGAACTATATGAGCAGCACTGCAAAGGACTAGAATCAAAACCTTATTACATTCTTCTTCCTGGATAAATCAACTGCCTAGTCACAGAAAGGTTATGGTAACTTTCAAATCATAAATGATCCACAGGATTTGGAATATATTGACTGTTTTAATTATTATAAGCAAAATTGTAAAACACATATTTGGAAACCTTATGACCATTATGTAATTTTCATAGGAAACATGAATAATTTGAAGTCAGTCCTGAAGGTGAAAGAAACAGTGAGAGTAAAATGAAGAAGATTATCTGAAAACTAGACCAACTCATTGATATAATGAAAACCAATTGATATATAATGATCTAGTACTTTCCAGTGTGTTCTGGAGAGACCCAAATTTGATGTTTCTTTAAAAATATGCCTTGGATATGAGAACATGTATGAAATGGAAAAGGAAAAAAAATATTTTTGGGGGTTTTTTTTACTGTTAGAATATAGATAAAAAAACAAAACTGATAAGTCTTTTTCTACTCAGAATACAGGCTTGACATTTTTCAGTTTGTATTTGAAAGGCCTGTCCTCTCTCTGGGATCACTTGAAATCATGGACTGATACCACAACTGAATACACATCTCAGCCTTGGATGACACCCTTTCACTGAAAAACTGCAGTGGATATTCTTGGATAGATAGTATTCCAACCATCCTAAAACTGATATTTTCCTAAGCCATTCTGTCCTGCAGTAAAGTTGACCACTACCTATCAAGCTTACGTCCTCCTCAGTGGTAAGGACAATGCTAGCCTGCTTTTACCCTAGAAGCTTTCTCTAATACAACTATTCTACCTTGATGAACTTGCTGTCCAGGAGAGATTTTCTATCCACACAAGTGTCACAGCAGTCTTAAAGGTACCCCTCTGACAGAAAGGAGAATTCTCTCAGAGTGAAAAAGAAGTAAAACTGACTTGACAGCTTTGCAATGTAAATATAAGCCACCCTAAGCTCAAAGAATA
The DNA here is from genome assembly GCA_035047845.1 of Dendrocincla fuliginosa. Taxonomy (NCBI): domain Eukaryota; kingdom Metazoa; phylum Chordata; class Aves; order Passeriformes; family Dendrocolaptidae; genus Dendrocincla; species Dendrocincla fuliginosa. The sequence continues at coordinate 34,410,339 of JAWWMO010000174.1, forward strand.
CCAATAAATTTCACAGGCCTCTTGTTGAAAAAAAAAAAAACCACAAAAAAAAACCCCAAAAAACAAACCCAAGAAACCTAGGGGGTTTTTCAGTTTTAATTCATAGACTGCTGTTCTGAATTTTTCTTCTTACTAGGAGTCACCAACACTTCATTTTGACAAACTTGGCTGAGAACTTGGCGTGACATTTCTTCTGGTTTCAGTCATTGGTTATCTATTGTTAAAAAATGAGTTATTTAACTTCCTTCTTAGCAAAGGGCAGGAACTCATGAATGATACGTCTCTTTTATAATGCATAATAAAGAAATCATATTTTCTGTGATAGGCACTAGTTGCACTTACAATTAAGTTTGCTGATAGATAGCATGCATGACAGTAACAAATCAAATTTCCTAACACCTGAATGCTGACTAGCATTTATTTATAGCATGTTTTTCATTTTCTCCCTGACAATTTATTACCAAGCATTGGTCTCTGAATGACTAATAAGAACCCAACTGGGTGGCAATTGGGATAGTATTCTGATTAAAGTTGATTTTAAGAGTGATAGAATTGAGTTTAGCAAAATACTATGACTGAAGTTTTAGTTACAGCTACAGGATTTTCTTACCCTGACAGGCATACCAGTCTTAGATGCATCTGTGATACTTTTACCACCCCATTCTTTCAGTATTTTAATGTTGTATGCTTTACTCTTTTCATAATAGCCTAAAAGGGAAAGGAGATTTTGTTATGCTCATTTTACTGGTGTATGGAGAATTGAAGCATAGGGAGATTAAAACTGTGATAAGTTTCACCTCACTTTAAGCATCTATCAAAACTACTTGTAGGAGAGAGAGATTATCTCTAAAGGTGATTTGTCTTATACTAAAATAGATGGAAGACGTTGCCTGCTTGCATTATCCTCCAGTGGTTAGATATATCTAGAAAAATCTAGGTAACTTGGTTGGTTTGGTTGTTGGTTTTCAGACTGCCATATGTAGGCAACAAATATTCCACTAGGTGATTTGGTCAAGGTCACAAAGTCTACAGCAGATCAGGGAACTCAAACTAGATATCACAGTTTTCCGATTAGCACTGTAATTGACACACTCGACTTTCCCTTTAAACTTCTGTTAACTGTTTTGTGTGAGACACTTTACCATCACTGCTCAAATCTTTGACAGAAAGAAAAAAGATTGGTATAAAATCTCATTTCTCTTTTAATATATTCTGCTTTGCAACCTCTGATTAATTGGTTTCATTTCCCCAGTTTTAAAACAGAGACTTTAAGAACTCTGGAAATATAACACTGAAGAAGTTTCAAAAAGACCCTGTATTAACAAAAGTACCTTAGGGTTCCTAGGTACAATTTCTGTCAATGCTGGAATCGAGTTGCATAACATCTATTAGCACATTCATTGTGAATATTGTTGGGCTGACTCAGAAAACCACACCTCAAATATTAGAGCATAGAAGGTGTTTTCTTCAGAGAGCAATGTCCTTAAGAAGAAATCTACACAGATCTGACTCCCTCTCAAACCCTTATTCCTTTACATCTTCTCTGTCTCTGTGATCTCTCTATCCAACTCTACTCTGTTCACAATCTTCAATTTAGCATTTTCTGTCTATCCACCTGTTCATTGGAAAGCAGATAATGAAAGTAGTTTGTCTGCCAGCCACTGTCTTGACTGTACCTTCAAAACCATACATTCAACTTATCCAAGAGAAATGTGTCTCAGGTTTCTTTCTGTATTATATTATTTGTTTTCTTTTTCACAGTTTTTAAGTCTGCTCTTTACATTCAGTGGATGAATGCAGAAATTCAATATTGGGTTACTAGGGGCATTTAAAGCCCAAAATTCTCAAGACAATATGCATAATACCCTTCAGTTACTGCTCTTGCTTCCTTTGTTTTTGAGCAAAGGAATAACTTTTGAGCAGTATGGATGCAATTATAACCCACATTTATATTTCTGTCTGGAATACAAATTTTTATGTTGCTTACAAATGTTTCAATGAGTTATACTGCAATTAGCTGAAATAACTGGCAAAAATCTCATGCTTTTGTTAAAGTGAAACTGGTAGTATCAGAGGGTTTCTTGTAATCTAAAATTAAACACGATGGTGCAGACAGAAGAACCTAACTCCAGGTCCTTGGGAAAAAAAAAAAGGCAATTTCAGAGAATAGTTGACTGCAAATAATTTGCTTCTTTACATTAGGATCATTCAGTCCAAATAGCTAATTTTTTTCTCGAACCGTTTTAGAAGAGGTCTAGAAGAGGTCTGGACAGATACTCTGACACAGGTCATTTCATTAACGATGCCTGCATTAGAAGAAAATTCAGAAAAATACAGAACAAAAACCTTCCCTTTAACAGTTTGATTCAACACAATCAAAATCAATGATAATTTTGTCCTTAGCTTCCATTTCTCAGAGAAAATAGAATGCCTTTAAATGAACAGAAAGGAGGATTAGATGGTAAAGAAGGTCTATATTCTCAGAAATCTGAAAACAAACAAACAAACAAACAAACCCCCTCAGTTGAGATATAACCATAAGTTCTTTGATTCACTAGTGTGACCAGTCAAAATTGGCCAAATGCCAAGAGCCAAAGGGCCCAAGACAGAGGCCCCAAAGGCCCCTCCCAGCCACAGGGGAATAAGGGAGAAAGGTGGGGGGAAAACCCCACAAAACCGGACTTCAGTAGAACTAAACCAGTTTATATATATTTACATATATATGCATGTATATGCAGAGGAGAAAAGAGAAAGAAAACAAGTTTTCACTTCCCTCTCACCAAAACTGTCGTTCCCGAATCTCAGGACAGCTCCTCCCGACCCAGCTGGCTGATCAGCAGACCCACACCTACGGCCCACTCCACAGCAGAGGGACCGCAGGCAGCTCCTCTGCCCTCCAGCACTGCCAGAAGAAGAATTTCCCCCTGACTTCTGACTCCCCCTCTTTATATGTTTGGTTATGTAAAGAAATGAGATGGAATACTTCCTTAGTTATGACCCAGTTACCAGGAAAAGCCCAAACCAAAACCACTACAACTAGAAATTAATAATTTTATACTGGGAAACCATTCAATGAAAATCAATAACAAAAAACAAAAAAAAAAAGAAAAAAAGAAGAAAAATCTATTGAACTCAAGGATGTGTAACATGTTTGTACATTTTCTAATATTTGCTAATATTTTCTTTTCTTCCACAACTCCTGAAAAGATGTATATCCCAATTACCCTTTTCAGACAAAGCTAAGCTGCAAGAAATTCTGTTAGCAGCAAGTGGAACTAACCATCCCTCTGAAAACTAGGTACCTTAATTGTCCAAGTTCAGTGCTTTGCATATTGAACTACATGCTGTAGTGCTTAAAGTTTTGACCCATTCAAACCAAATTCTTAAATAGCAGGGTCAACACCACAGTGTGTTGTTAGAGGAAAAAACCCAAGAAACTACTAAATGATTATAGAACTCTAGTATATTATGCAGTTTTATTATGGCAAGATGCCCAGGCCTCATAAAAGATAAATGAGGTTTGAAGTAGGGGGAGAGAAGAGTGTTGTTAAATTTAATAGAAGTTCTTTTATCTTTTTTTCTTTTTTTTTTTTTTAAATTGGCAAGGGAATGCAAAAGACATCAAAGCAGTTTTCTCTTTTCCTATAAATCTATAAGAAAATGAATTTCAGCAGCAACTTTTCTATTTATTACTTAAGTTCTTTTGGAAGCTGAAAGGGGATATAAATCAGTGCTTGTCAAATTGCTTTGGAGAAATATAATAAATCCAATATATATGGGAAAAGTTTATGAGTATTTTTGTATATATAAAACATACAGTTATTGGATCCTTTTTCTGACTTATTAAAATGGTTTTAAAAAAATAACCTACCAGATCCATCCGTATGCATTTCACTTTGAGAAATACTCATTAATTTCTAGACTAGAAGCCTAACAATACTATACAGCAAGTTAGATAAATAACACTGCTATTGCTTTACCTAAAACCATGGGCAGAAGTAGGAATCTGATCAAAGAGAAGTGGAAAAATGTACAAATCCAGAATGCTGTACTTGACCATGACAGTCATGACAGTCACAGGAAGAACATGTTATTGCCCAGCTACTCATAAGCTAATTACACTTTTTTTGTTGGTTTGTTTGGTTTTTTTTGCTAGCAAGAAGAAAAATCTGTCTGCCAAAGTTCACCATGATGTATGTGAACGCAATACATTTCATATTTTCACATTGTCTTTTAAGTCTTTTGTTGCAAAACCTTACATAAATCCTTTTTTGTTTGCATTGTAGTCTGATTTTTGAAGATTTTGCACATATTTCACCGATGTGTGCACTGCAACTAAGTAATTCATATCTACACTGGTCAATGTTTGGGTTCCAGAAAAAAAACCCAGTTATCATAGCATTGTCCTTCTAAAGACAGGTTATCTTCTGCATAGCTAATTAGTCCAGGCCTAGCTTTATGCTAAGATATCATTGCATTTTCTTTGTCATGGCTTAACAGTTTACTTTAGCATTACCAGTTACTTGGGATGAAATACAAGAATTGCTACACAGTGCAAATGCAACTTATGTAGTAGGTCTTTTGCATGAGGGTTGTCCAGTGTCACTGCTTCATAGATTTCTTTCCAGCAAAAAATCAATAATATTTTGCATTTGCATATGATATTGGCCTACCTGGTTATAGAATCATAGAATGTTAAGGATTGCAAGGGACCTCAAAGATCATCTAGTTCCAACACTCCCTGCCATGAGCAGAGACACCTCTCATTAGATCAGGTTGCTCAAGATCATGTCCAACCTGGCATTGAATGTTGTCAGGGTTAGGGCAGCCACAACCTCCCTGGGCAACCTCTTGCAGTATCTCACCAACCTCACACTAAAGAATTTCTTCTTAATGTCCAGCCTCAATTTCTCCTCTTTCAATTTGTACCCATTCCTCCTTTTCCTTGTACAGTTCCTGACAAAGAGTGCCCTACCAGCTTCCTTTTAGACCCCCTTCAGATACTGGAATATTGCTATGAGGTCTCCATGCAAACGTTTCTTCTCCAAGCTGAACAGCCACAACTTTCTCAGCTTGCCTTTGTAAGAGAGGTGTTCCAGTCCTCTTATCAATTTTGTGCCCTCTCCTGGATTTGATGCAACAGTTCCATGTCCTCCTTATTTGGGGGTAGCAGAACTGTATGCAGTACTTTGGGTGGGGTCTGACAAGAGAATCTCACAAGAATCTCCTCCCTCGACCTACTGAACATGCTTCTTTTGATACACCCCAGGAAATGCAAGCACACACTGCTAGCTCATGTTGAGTTTTTCATCAACTAGCACCCCCAAGTCTTTCTCCAAAGGGATGCTCTCAAGCACTTCTCCACCCAACCTGTGGGTGTGTCTGAGATTGCTGTAAGCCAGGTTAGGACCTTGCACTTTGTTTTGTTAAACTTCATGAGATTTGCATCAGCCCACCTATCAACATGTCAAAGCCCCTCTGGATGGCATACTTTTCCTCCATCTTGTTTACTGCACTACACAGCTTGGTGTCATCAGCAGACTTGCTGAGGATGCATTCAATCCCACTGTCCATGTCACCAGCAAAGATGTGGAACTGTATCTACCCCAGCAGTGACCTGTGAGGGACATCACTTGTCGCTGGTGTCCACGTAGATAATGAGTCACTGACCACAGTTCTTTGCATACCATCATCCCACTTTATCCACTCAGTGGTCCATCCCTCAAATCCTTGTCTCTCTAATTTAGAGACATGGATGTCATGCAGAACAGTGTCACATTCTTTGCATAAGTTCAAGTAGATGGTGTCACTTTCTCTGCTGCTATCCACCAATGTTATTGCCCGGTCATAGAAGATCAACAAATTTGTCAGGCATGAATTCCCCTTCATAAGGCCATGTTGTCTGTTACCAATCACCTCTTTTTTTTTCTCCACGTGCCTTAGCATAGTTTCCAGGAGAATCTGCTCCATGATCTTGCCTGGCACAGAGGTGAGACTGACTGGTCTATAGTTTCCTGGATCTTTCTCTTTCCCTTTTATAAAACTAGGAGTTATATTTCCCTTTTTCCAATCCTTGGGAACTTTATCTGACTGCCATTATTAGCAATTTTGTCTGTCAGCTCCCTCAGGACCCACAGAGGCATCTCATCAGGTCTCAGGCACTTGCTCACATTCAGGTTCTGTAGATGGTCTTGAACCTGATTCTCTCCCTACAGGGAGCTTAGGGTCCTCATTCTTCCAGTTACTGCCTTTGCCTTTCTCAACTTTGGGGGCATGGTTAGAGCACTTACCACTAAAGACTGAGTCATAGAAGTCATTAAGTACCTCAGCCTTCTCTTTTTCCAGGGCATCCACATCTCCTGTTTCCTTCCAGAGAGGGGCCCATGTTATCCTTAGTCTTTCTTTTGTTTACAACATATCTATAGAAGCCCTTCCTGCTATCCTTGATATACCTGGCCAGACTCTAACTGAGCCTTGGCTTCAGTGACTTTGTCCCTAGCTTCCCATACAATTTCTCTGTGTTCTATCCACACCTCTACCTGTCTATCTACCTGTCCTTGTTTCCATCTTCTGAAAGCTTTTTTTTTATTTTTTTTTACTCTGAGTTTTCTCAGCAGCTCCTTATCTATCCATGAAGACCTCCTGGTATTTTTGCCCAATTTCCTTCTTGTTGCTGAGCTTGAAGGAGGTGATCTTTAAATATCAGACAGCATCTATGGGTCCCTCTTTCCTCCAGGGCAAGTCCTGTGGGACTCTACCAGGACCTACTGGTCCC
>JAWWMO010000174.1:34417213-34429601 GCA_035047845.1 Dendrocincla fuliginosa
AATATCAGACAGCATCTATGGGTCCCTCTTTCCTCCAGGGCAAGTCCTGTGGGACTCTACCAGGACCTACTGGTCCCTAAGAAGGCCAAAGTCTGCTCTAGTGAAATCCAGGGCAGTGAGCTTACTAAGAGTCCTTTTCACTGCACTAAGCCCTTTTCACCCTCTCATGGTCACTACTGCCAAGGTTGCCTTGGAGCACTACATTCTCCAGCAGCTCCTTCCTGTTGTTGAGCACAAGTTTCAGTATGGCACCTCTCCTTGCTGGTTTCTCAATCACTTTTGTAATGAAATTGTCATTGACACGCTTGAGGAACCTTGCTTTTGCCTGGCTGTGTTGCCCCTCCGACATATAGGTGTGGCTGAAATCCTCCATCCATGAGTGTGAGGCTGCTCCTATATGCCTATAGAGGGTTTCATCCACACCATTCTCCTGATTGGGTGGCCTGCATTAGATTCCTATTATAACAACTCCTGTCCTTGTCCTCCCTTTGAACTTGATCCACAAGCTCTTGGTTGGTTCCTCATCCTTCCCCAGACAGAGTTCCATACACTCCAGCCAGTCATTGGCATAGAAGGCTACAACCCTTCCTCATCTCCCTATCTGTCTTTCCTAAAATGCCTAAAAGCTTCCATTCCAATGTTCCAGTCATAGGGGTCATCCCATGACATCTCCATGATGGCAATGATATCGTATCTATGCAGATGTGTGCACACATATGTCTCTAGTTCCTCTTGTCTGTTCCCTATACAATGTGTGTTTGCGTATAGGCATCTGAGCTGGGCCCTGGATAAAGTTGACTCGCTGGCTGCAGTATCTGCAATGCCCTTGAACTGTTCTGGGCAATCATTATGGGTACTGGTGTCTAACTGGCAGGATTGGTGTGAATAGGTGACCTTTTCTCTCAACCAATCTGGTTTAAAGTCCTCTTCACCAATCTGGCAAGTCCCTGACCAAAGATACGTTTTCCCTCCTTTGTCAGGTGGACCTCATCAACCCCCAGTAGAAAAGCAAAGCAAGCTCCACAGTCAGTGTAACCAAAACCTTGGCTATAGCACTATTGTTCTAACTAGTTGTTGACCTGCCAGATTCATCTGGCCATTTTGAGCACTGTTCTTTTGTCCCAAAGGACTGATAAAAAACTGAATTCCAGAGCCCTTTACCACCTCTACCAGCATTCTGCAGTCCCTCCTAATGCTTCCCAGACTGCTGCTGACTATATCACCAGCTCCCACAAGACTCAGTCGGTTAAGATTTACCTTGGTTGTGTACAAACTCTGCTAAAAAATGTATATATGTATATAAATATATAAATATTAATTATTGTGTTGAAATTAACATACTGGAAGTCCTAACCTGCAGGTCATTAGGAAGATAACAGTAACAGAACTGCCCCCTTCCATGTCTCTTTTCTCCTTCATAGATTGTTCATATTGCAGTATATATATTAATAGCTTAAACTGTAGATTAAAGAAAAAAAAGAAGGCAAGATTCCAGATGCCCTCTCCAGAATATATTTTCTTGCAAAAAAACCCACCCACACTAATTCTTCTATTGTTGGAAGAATTATGGCACAATGAAATGAAGGATATACAGCATATAAAAGGAAAATAAACCATAAAAAAACTGGCCTAAAAGGAAACATAAGAAAAAGAAACTTTTCCCAATTACCTATTTCTTCCCATGCAGTGATTATCTCAATGCAATCTAATGCTCAGAGTTTGTACCTTGAAATAAAACCTCCCCAAAGAATCAGAGTTTTTGGATTTTTTGCAAAATATAAGAAAAATTATTTGATCATTAGGGTTCTGACATGGAGTTCACATGAGCTCTTACAAGCCTGTGGCAATTTCAGACAAATTGAAGTTCTAATTCACAGATCAGACTTCAATGTGACATCTTTCCCTTGCTGGGAATCTGTTAATTTCTTTTTTAAAACAGACGATCTTTCTCTCTTCATACGCAAATCTCTTTTCTTATGTGGCTTTCCTTTTCATATTCCTTATCTTTAACAATCTGTCATCAAAAAATTTAATTCTTCACTTTGCATTACTTTAATTCCGTGTTTCTAATACAGCATAAATTCAACATACGCACAAGTGCAATACATCAATCCTTTCTCTTACATGAGGCAGTTACATCTAATTGTGATGACTTATGTGTTATGGTCATGTTATTCAATTACCCATACAATAATTTTAGACTATAATTTAGGGGGGTTTCCATAGACATACTTAAATCTTTTGATTTTAGATATTGCAAGTAAAATGTTAATAAATATGTTAACTATATTCAAATGCATTGTAAATGAGCAAGACACAATATTAATATATGTTAGCAATATTTCATTTCAATATTCTCTTAGATCTTCTTATTTGTGCTTTTCAAACTAACTAATTACTGAAAATTTAAACAAAAAATAAACTCCTTTATCATGACTGGCACTTTTGTTTTATAAAATACAAGCTACGTTTTCCTCATTTGAGCCAAGGTTGCTATAGTTAATTATATGAAAAATTGCATAAAAGGTAATTTTGCATTCTTTAGGAGACACCCCAAATATTTCTGTTGCTAACTTTACCCAGCTTAGAGTGCCATAAGTATTATGCAATTCTAGAAGTACTAAGTAAATTTTTCTATTTAAAATGAATAGGCCACCAACTTTTCTTTGAACATCTAAGCTATTTTATTCCAGTACGGGGGAGAGCTTATCTATAATTCAGTTTTCAACAAGCGTGGGTTAGATCAGTGTGCAACCCTAAGGGTCTAAATCAATATTTTAAGAATCAACTAATTTAGCACTATGAGGTAAAGAAAACTACAAAAAAAAAAAACATAAAACCCCAACACATCTAAGTAACTACTGCAGGACTGTGGTGATTAAATTCATGATTTAATGGGCATTTTAGAAAACTGTAAGGTAGCTTTTTCAATGTATTATGCACACAGATATCATTGTAATTGCAAAGGGGATTTGTAACAGTGCAATAGCTATTGCTGCATCACTTCAGGGACTTTGCAAGCTGCACATCTGAAAAGTCATGGGAAGATTTTTCAGTGCTCCAGCTTTCAAGAAAAATAATTTAAAATGCAGAGCATCTATGAAAATATGCTTATAAAAGAACGTTGCTAAACCTTCCAAATATACCTTGATTACAAGAATGTGTCTTTAACTCACACCATGTTATCATTGTTATCATTACCATTGTAAAATAGATTGAACGAGGAGGCTGGAATTCTGCATGCAAAGAAAAGATAGATACTAAATTATATTTTTCATATGTTTTACAAGTGGATTCAGGCATTGTTTACTGTTAATCTGTGAATTTATTGAGTAGGAATAGAAATCACTTTAGAGAATGACAGGCATATTTTAAACACAGAAGAATCCTTGCATTATTTTAATAGTTACATTCTGCTTCAAGAGTAAGAGTATTCTTTTTATTACAAACATTTTTATTTAACCTTCATGGCTTTGTTTTTCTTCCTTCATCAATAGAAGATGGTGAGATAAGACACAAGGTAACCTAAATAGAACTAGTGAACTCTGGCCCCAAAGAGTCATTTTACTTAAAACTTCAGGATTGGGCTCTAAAAAATTAAAATAAAGTAATAAAGTGACAGTGAATGATCCTATTAGAGTAAATTATGGATACTAATATTTTCAGATAGGGAGACTGACATATCTTTCAATGACCAACATAAATAACAGCATAAAATATAAGCAAACATGGAAATATTAATGCAGTGAGGCATACCTAAAAGGATCCACCCACTGTTTCACAGTGTGTTACAAGCATTTGACACTAAACAAAAAGAAAGACCTCTGAGAAACAGCAGTGTCAGAGTGATATGTCTGCTGCAGGACACTTCTGCTGTAATTTGTAATACTAGGCAGCTGGCTGTCCCTCTATGGTAAGTTTTTTACATCTCAGAAATACCCACAAGAGCAAAGGGCACTGCTGGATTTTTTAAGGGAAGCCCTTTGAAAGAGGGAATGATTTCTTGAAATCAACAATTCTCACTCTTTCCCTGATAAGCAGAGCTATTTTCTAGGGCCTCTTGAGAAATAAATCATTTACATCTGTAAACCTTGTCACTAGTCTTCCATAGATGATTTGAGTCACACCCTGGCCAGTGTTCTTCTCCTTGTCCTTTCCCTTCTAGACTCTGCAGCAAGAAGAAACTTATCTTCAGTGAGAAAATTAATTAATGCAATTATGAAAATATAGATTTAACAGTATCACGTGTTATGATACTCTCTATTAAGATAGATAAAGCTTGGTATAATGCAAATCATATCAAATGAATCAGTGCCCACTGGTTACAGGGTGAACTGGCATACAACCTTGCTAGTTCACTCTCAATCATCTTTGAAAGGTCATGGCAGTCAAGAGAGGTGCCTGAGGACTGCACAAAAGCAAATGTCACTCCAGTTTTAAGAAAAGACAGAAGGAGGACACAGGGAACTAAAGGCCTTTCAGCCTCACCTCAAATTCCTATAAAGGTGGTGGAATGGTTCATCCCAGAGACGATCCCTGAAGATACCTCTAGAGTTAATTACCTTCTGAAATGAGTTGATGAGATATATAAACTAAGTCACTGAAGGAGTACTCATACCAGCATGTCAGTAGGACAAGAGAGTTTGCTAATTGTTTATGGTTCTTACTTCACCTTTTCTCCAGACAAGGAAGCTTTTTGCCACTCAATACACAAGTGTAATTTCCAGTTTATGACAATTGGCAGGTATATATTCACACACAGAGAAACTTAATTCATAAAAACAATAATCTATGAGAGCAGAAAAAGCAGTATTAGTGGCCTAATTCTGCAAAAGTCACTCAGGCCGAGTTTTGTAGAAGTTGACTTAATATATTTCAAATGCATAGATTCATAGAATGGTTTGTGTTGGAAGCGTACTTAAAGATAATTTAATTCCAATTCCCCTGCCAAAGGCAAGGACACTTTCCATCAGACCAGGTTACCCCATCCAACCTGGCATGTCAAGATTTTTGAAACTAGTCACAAATGAGCAAGTATTGCATCTGACACTGTAAACAAATTAAAATGTCAGCTTTAGTCACTGATAGTCAAGCAGTTTGAACATATTTAGAAAATGGACTGCATGGGAATTTATTCTTAGCAACAAGTTTGTAGACATGAGCACACTAGTGGTCTCATTTTCTCACTGTTTGGATGGCTTAAAGCTACAATTTCTGAGGCTTTTAGAAGATTGGGGAGCAAATTTATACAGATTAAAGAAATAATTATATTTTCCTGCAACTTGCTGTTAATGAAAATTCTGCTTTAAAATGCTATCCTGCTTCACTGCATACAAGTTCAGTGACTATGTGAAGTCACTTGTTCAGCTTGTGGTGTCTCTTTCTTCTTTTACAAGTTTTTTAAATTTGGTTGGTTTGAGGAGAGCTGATTTTTTCACAGCCTTTGAGAAGGTAAGGGAAATACCTAAGTATTAACTGATGCAGAATGTAGATTGCAGGGCTTAAGAAAAAAATGAAATTACATGATGTATAGGGCAAAGCTAAACTTTACAAGCTCAGAAATCCCAGGATTTTATTGTCCATATAATTCACAGGCCTCCTTTCAAGAGATAAACAGAGACAAACCTGAGATATCTGTCAAACAATGCCCAAACCTTCTGAAAAGTACTCATTGCTATGCAGGCTTTTGAACCTCATTGTTTAAAATGTTGTCAAGCTTCAAAAATCAAAGTGACTAACACACTCAAGAAAATGGGACTTTGAAAGACATAAGACTATGATCAACATTAAACTTTGGACTTCTTTTTTAAGAAGGCAAATAGAAAAACACAAATATTTTTACAGGACATGGAGATGAACTGGAGGAGTCAACCACGCATATCAGGAGAGAAAAGTTCAGACACTTATATTTCCAAAATGCCATTCTCTTTCAAGAACTTTGATCCTGTCTCCAGTCAGCTAAGTGCTCCTTTGATGTCAGGAGGCCTACTTTAGATACCATTACTGCTGGATGCGTGTTATTTCCTGTGAAGATTGAAGCCCCTCTGTCGGACAAGATTTAAGGCAGTTTACTAGAAGGTGTTGTAGTCCACTTTCAAGTCAGAAGAGACAAGGGCATCATACTAACATAGATGCAAGGGCTGGTAGGCAAGGAAATCTCAGGAAAATTTTTCTAAAGATTAAGGAATGTGCAAAACTGCTTTTAAGGTGAAAATAAAATACCTTCAGTCCAAACAACAGTGCTAAATATTTTTACAAAAGTCATACTGCTGGTATTCTTCAGTTTGAAATGGGGTTTATGCTTTGAAATTTATTTTTCTAAGGGAAGAAGAAAGGAGGCATTCTACATTTAACAGTAGAATATATTAGATTAATTAAAAAGGGGGGATATTTAATATTCTTGCCTTGTTCATAAACCAAAATTTATAAAATTCTGTAGTGACCCTGCCTATACAAAAAGACAGTATTTTTTAGAGAGTTTCTGGAGGAAAAAGTATTTGTAATATATTTTCAATTTATTTTCTATTAAAAAAGAAAAAAAAATCTAAATTATTTAAGAACTATTTTTTCTGTTATCCTAGTTTTCCATTTAGCTTTCTCATAATCAAAGTCTGGAAAAAGGCTTTAATCATTAAATATTCTACTAGCCATATTTATCTTAGATGCTGAGTATTTATTTGTTCAAACTGTGAAGGTCAAAATATTGCCCAAGAAATCCAAGATGTTCAATTAACATTTTCATTTTATTATTTGGGTTATAGGTAGCTAAGTGGCAGGCCTGTGAAGTCAGAGCATCCTTATTCTGCGTTCTGAAAGCATAAGATTTGCCATAATATTAAGGGCTTTTTTAAATTTGGTAATTAGTCCTTATTTTCTTACTGCACTAGTTTAATTTTGTGCTTTTCAAATAAAATTTGGGGTTTTTTTTGAGCTGTTAAGAGCAATTATAAAGAATTTCAACATACAATTTGTCTTGCTCATTCTGCAAAGTCAAGAGAGAACTATGGTTTACTTGACACAATGAGAATTTAAGATTTCACTCGGCTGAGCCAGAGTTCTTGACTGCCATAAGCACTTACTGACAACACTCAGATCCCAGAGGGAAACCAGGGAGCATTTTTCTTCCCTGAAAACTTAAATGGGGCAATGTGAAGTGACACATTTTGGGCACTGTATTAATGGTCAGAGCCAAAGACAGTGATTATACTAAATGTAAGTGGGAAAACAACAGATTTCAAAATGTTTGTAGAGTACTAGATGCATTAAATGGGATGAGTTCCAGATACTATTGATAGGAATGAGTGGGATTTTCCTACAAAAGAAGTAACACTGTTTGCCATAGGCTGCAGCCACTTGCCTAAGAACGATACTATTTTTATGAAACTGAGACTAAAAATTTTAAAAAGGCAGACATAAAAAATTTTTCACTAATAGCTTTTTAAAGGTTTCCTGAAGGTGGATACTTGTACAAGGTCTTTTAAAAGTTACTTCTCTGTTTTACTCTTTGCTGGCACTGCCTACATTCTTTTCATCTACTATTTCTCTCAAGTGAGCAGCCATACCAACACTGTGTTTTCTGTTATTTAAAGAATGTTCTGGAAAAATACATGTCTCTGCACAAATATTTGGCATGTATAATAGAGTGTATTGAGAGTCAACAATATTTTATTTTTTTCACTTTCTTTTCTTCATGTTTCCCCCCCAAATCAAGCATGCAGTGTCTAAGTGAAAATGCATATATTAAGAGCTTGTGCACTTTAGTGTGCTCTGATTTCAACATTTCTTAAATTTAAATTTCTTAAATTTCTTAATTTCAGTCTTCCAGGGAGGATGAGTGTATAACATATGAAAGAAACAAACAGAAAAGATGAATGTTTGATATGTTTATCTAGGTAACTACTTGAAATGTTGACAAATGCTTGAAAATGCTGGCAAATGTTTTTAAATGAAATAAAAAAAATAAAATAAAATAATTATTTTTAAAAGTATAGGACTTGGTTTTTGCTGTCTGAGCATTCATTCTTTTAGACCTGCCTACAACAACCATACTGAAAAAACTTGATGCTCGAGTATGATTAAAGGTGGTCATTTCACCTCAAAATACACTTTTATTTCCCTTTCCTAACTATTGCAAATGTTTTTTTTATGCACAGCAATATTGACCTCAACCAAATCAAAAATCAATTTTAGTAACTTTAACTAGTTAAGTATCTAAGTTACGGAGTGAAGTTGATAGAAATTGTTCTATAGAGTTCAGAATTCTGGAATTTCACCCTTGCTGTTTTACATAGTTCAATAGAATATATAGGAAGACTGCTTCACTTTCCAAGGTCTGCATTCTCTCTTCTTGTTATCCAGAAGCTACTTGGGATATGAACCTTCTATAAAGTGCCTATATTACTCATTTATAACAATAAATAGTCTTTCCTACAATTTTCTTTATGTGGTGCCAGAATTATTAAGGAAAAGTACTCATATAATCACAAAATATAGAATCACAGATTATGCTGAGTTGGAAGGGATCTACAAGGATCATTGAGTCCAACTCTTAACCCTGCACAGGATCATCCCCAAGAGTCACACCATGTGCCTGAAAGTATCATCCAAATGCTTCTTGAATTCTGTCAGACTTAGTGCTGTGACCACTTCTCTGGGGAGCCTGTTCCAAGCATCCAACCACCCTCTTGGTAAGAACCTTTTTCTACTATCCAACCTAAACCTCCCCTGACACAACTTCAGGTCATTTCCTTGGGTCCTATCACTGGTAACCAGAGAGAAGAGATCACTGTTTCCCCCTTGATTCTTACCTAGAGTCTCTCAGTTACGCCACTGTCCACTGTGAGCTAACCCTTCTTTGACATAGTGTCATTCCTTCATCTCTTCTGCCCTGTCTAATCCTCCTGAAGAGCCTGTAACCATCCAACAGGGCACTCCAGTCACAGGTCACATCCCACTAGGTTTCAGTTATGCCAGTGATGTCAAATCTCTGGGCCAAAGCTTCAAGCTTTATTTGTTTGTTCCTCATGCTGCGTGCATTGGTGTAGAAACATTTCAGGTGTGACACTTTGTAATCAATGCCTTGCAAGGCAGATTGAGGGATCCCATTAGTGCTTATTTCATGTTTTGGCACACCATCCATCACTGGTGAGCCTGGTTTCGCCCCTTTTCCCCTTCCAAGCTATTTTAAAATTCTGTCAACAAGCCCCACTAGCGGCTGAGCTAGAATTTCTTTTCCCCTCTGAGACAGGTGCATCCTGTCAGATGTCAGTAGACCAGGTTTTGAGTAGAATGTCTCATGGACAATAAACTCAATTTTTTTTCTGATTATACTAATCTTGGAGCCACTCATGGACCTGATGGATCTGCCTAGTCCTATTAATATCATTCTTTGTTACCTCAAGGATTGAGGAAATTACTCCCTGTGCTCTGGATCCTTCTACCAATCATCCCAGGGTCCTGAAGTCTTTTGATTGCCCTCAGGCTTCATTATTTCATCAATGCCAGTTTGAACAACCAATAGCTGATAGTAATCAGAGGGTCTTACTAGACTGGAGAGTTTTCCAGTAATGTCCTTTATCTGAGCCCCTGGGAGACAATAGACTTCCCTGTGAGCTGGGTCTGATCTGCATATCAAGCCCCCCATGTCCCTTAGAAGGGAATCTCCTGCTACAACTACACGTCTTTTCCTGTTAACAGAGGAGGTTGTGATTCAGGGTACAGGTGGTATTGTTTTAGAAGGCCCCCCTACCCCAGAAGGACCTCGACTCATCTCATAAATTGTCTGGCTTTCTAATTCCAGAGCCTCATGCCTGTAGTTCTAGCTGTCAAATTTTGAGAAAGAGGAGAAACCTTCTTCCTGCAGTGACCCGTATCCAGCCTTTGTCTTTAACAGAACCTTGACTAACATTCCTTTGACTAATTACCCTGTAGGGTTCTGAGTCCATCTGCTTCTCCACTGCAGTGGAGGTTCAAGGAGGGTCTTGAGGCTGTCATGTCTCTGAAAATAACCGGTCAATCTCTTGCTTGTTCACTTGAATGCTATGCAGCCTGTTCAATTCGTCCCGTAACTTGTTTACCTGGTGACACAACTCTTCAACCATGGCACACCTTCTACAAAATAACTAGTTGTCTGCCCCAGACTCACAAAGAGGCATCAGCCACTCTTGGCAACCTGTGACCTGCAGAGCTGCATCTGCCACCAGCAGGTCTGTCCTGGTTGGAGGCCTCTGACACAGCTGGTACACAGTTGATGACTCCACCAACTACATGGGATCAAGCTTTATGGTGTGTCAACGTCATAACTGAGGAAGCTTAAACTAATATGTTGACAAAAGTGGGGCTGAAAGTATCTCTTTGCTCTACCTTACCAGCTTCTGAGCCTGTTTGCTCCACCAGTTGCTCTCAGATGATCAGTGAGGAGCCCTTCCTGCTTGTCCTGCCTGTGAGAACTGCCATGCAAATGCCCTCTCTAACATGCTACAACCTCTGTTCACTGCATTTCCTGGAGTCCTTTAACCCCCTAGCGATTGTTCTCAGCACCTGCTCACCTAGTTGCCTGCTGAGGGTTTCCAACAGCTCACAAGGCTGTGTATAGGTGTTTAGGAACCCTGCATAGCCCAATCTCACCTAGAACCCTCTTTCAGTTGCCTCTGGTGTTGTCTCACTGACAGAGAGATACAACAAAAAAGATAATATTTATCTTTGTAAGGGCTCCATTAACCTTCTGCTGGACAGGAAGAAGATTGACAGCCTCCTTATTGTCCTGTGATATGATATTCAGATGATGATGTGTCCTCTGGAATTTAAAAGTCTCAAAATCTCAGACTTTCATACTCTTTCTTATATCATTATCAAAAGGATATATCAAAAGGATAAGTCTTTTGCCTACCACCTAAAATTTCCACTGTTTCACTTTTATTTGATGCTCTACCACATCAGGAACATCAATTTCCACTAGAATCTCCATGGATTAAGAGCCACCACAGCAGGGAGCATCTTCAGATATTTCTAAGCATATTGGCACCTTTGTTAAAGGTCATCATTCTCTCTTTCCATGGCAGTCTTCAGACATTTGCTTTTGTTGTCAGGAATAATTGTTTTTGCACACATAAACAGCACTGTGTGTTTTGCTATTATGTATAGATAGAATTTGATTTACACCCTACCTGTGAACAAGTGAAAAATGCATAGATCAAATGTTAAAACCCCATCAAACAAGAAGAGCCTTTTTAATGAAAGGTATTATTACTTTAGGATTGTTTAGTGCTGTGCTGTGTTTATCATGCTTCTAGCAACTTGTTTTGTAAGCACTAATATCTTTTTCTCTCCAGCAGCAACAAAACAGTAAGTAAATTATTGTTTAATTTTTATCCAGTCTTACTAACAGATGTGAAGAAAACGTGACAAAAATTCATGGAAGAAGGAAACACATGCTAGTAATTTTGTTAAAGAGTAATTTATGGACAAATCTCTGTAATGAGAGATCATTACTTGTATCATAAAGTGCTTAATATTCTGCATATTTATATTTAAGATATTGAATTTTCATAATTAAAATCAGAATATTTTGATTAATCACATGTAGCAAGAAGAAAGAGTCAAATCCAACCTCAACATTTTCAGAAAATGCCATGCCAACTGAGATCAAGTTTTATTTTAAAGTTGAAAACATGAAATAGGCAATAAGAAGACAACTGTGCACCTGTTTTCAAAAGTAAAAAGACATCTTCGATCTACTTTGCTTTTGGCTGAAGAACATATTCCAGAGGCCAAATAACTCATGACATTCCAAATGTTCTGCTCTGTATGACTAATTAGGCTGCTGCATATTTGCATGAGCATGATGCTTCATGATTAATGCATAAGTCACAGCATGGAACCCTGAACAAATTCATCCACAGATCCTTTTCACCATCTCTACTGCAAATAACCCATATGCCTGAATAGCAGTCGATCATACCTGTAGATATGGCTGTGTATCATATATAAAACTCTATCAAATTCATTATGAAGTGGTACTGACCTGTAAACTTCTTTTATCTCAAAATGTTAGTAACAATAAAATGCTTGCTTCTGTAAAGCCACTGGCATTTCTGTGATTTGACAGGTTTGTTGGTGTGTTTTTTCCATGGTAAAATTAAGTATGAAGTCTATAGCTTTACTCTCAAAATTGAACTAGATCACATTTTAAACAAAGTCTTTTTAAATTAATAACCTAATAATTACTTTTGCACTATTACTCCTGAGGTAATGTTAACCTAGAGCAAACAAGAACTTGCTGTTCAAAAAAGAGTAACATGTTAATAATTCAATAACACATCCACTCACAGTCAAATTAAATAGGAAAACTCCTGAAAATGGAGGTCTGATGAAAAAAAGCCAGAGGATG
>JAWWMO010000174.1:34429701-34440736 GCA_035047845.1 Dendrocincla fuliginosa
TAACACATCCACTCACAGTCAAATTAAATAGGAAAACTCCTGAAAATGGAGGTCTGATGAAAAAAAGCCAGAGGATGCCACAGTAAGGGTGCCTGGAGAATGTAAGTCTAATCCTTAATGATTAAGCAGTCCAAACATCTGGAGAGACTACAAGCATATACATGTTCTTTTTACTGCAATTCATTGAACTAACATGATGACCGAGATCTTAAGAGATCTTCCACTCTAGCTTAATTTGTTTTAAAAAAAACCCAAACAACAATTTAAAGACTTTTTCCCAATGTCAGAAAGAGCATTCACTGATTGTGATTTATTCATTATTAACCTTACCATTATTCTGGCCTAGCAGAGAAGTCTATGAAATGCAGTGCGATTGACAGCATCTCAAAGCCAAGCATAGAGTCAAACATTTTTTTTTTGTAACTAGGAAGAAACAGAAAAAAATAATTTGAAGTGCCAAGGGGTGAAAGCTCCATGAGCTACATCCATTTCTTTCTAAGTTCAAAATTTTAAAAGTATTCAAAGGCTTGAGGTTTATATTGGTTTGTTGGTTTTGTTGACTTTGCTTCTTTGTTTGTTTCATTTGGTTTGGTTCAGTTTTTTTTTACTTTCTGGTTTTGTATAGCATCTGACACCTAAATACTACCATCTCACTGGTGAACAGTGTCAATGATTCAGAGTAGTGGTATTCAAAATAGTTTTCAAC
This sequence comes from Dendrocincla fuliginosa, assembly GCA_035047845.1. Taxonomy (NCBI): domain Eukaryota; kingdom Metazoa; phylum Chordata; class Aves; order Passeriformes; family Dendrocolaptidae; genus Dendrocincla; species Dendrocincla fuliginosa. The sequence continues at coordinate 34,430,408 of JAWWMO010000174.1, forward strand.
ATTTTCAACATTGCCTGCAGTTTGATATCAAGAATAAAACCATGCACATTTTAAATATTCTATTAAAGAGAATTAATGTTAAAATACACTAAATGTTATGTTTGCATTATTCTGAATTTAATACAGATACATAACATTGTATATAAGTGATCTTTTCTACAAAAATAAGCTTATGCTTTGAACTAAATGCAGTGCACCATGAGCAAGGGATCTACACCTTAATCAGATGAATGCTGGTCAAAACAATCTACTTTTGGAAGGGGTACACCAAAGCTGAAATTACTGCCAACCTGTGTGCACTCTCCTAATGACAATTCCTGAAAAATCCACTCTTCCTTCTATCAAACTCCCTGATCTCCTTATATCCATATGTAATAAAAAAAGTTCAACATGGCAGAAACTTTTTGCCAAAAGCTAGTATATTTGTATTTGTGAGTGAGGGAATTTTCCTTTCTGCCAATTTTTCTTTTCCCTTTGAAATGTGTATCTTTCTATGGGTTGAGTGCACTCATTGAAATAATCAAAGTAAAGCAGTTGCAGAAATAAAGTTTTCCCTCTAAGTACATGATACCATTGCTTTAGGGCTGAAAAAGGTTCAAAGTAGGTCTGTAGTAGCTCCTATGAGATCATTCCCTCCGTCTTATCTCTAACTTTCTACCAGTTTTTTAGGGTTAAATTCACTTCATCAATGGCACATAGACCTTTTGCATTATGAGCTCTTAAGAGGAATTCCTTTTGTAGTAAACATTATTTGAAGATTCTAGAGATAATATATAGAAAAATGTTTATTTTTTTAATATTCTTATAAAATAAGACATAAAATCACATGGCAAAGGTTACATTATAATACATTATTGGGTTACAATAAAATAGATTTTGATAACATTGACATAGTGAAAGCATTGATTTAATATAATGTATTTATTTTCTAAATTTAAAAATAGGCCTTTTATAACAGCAACAGAAGAGGCAGCCCACATTCTCAGTCTGAATTTTCTGACCGACTTTCATACTACAAAATTGTGACATTTGTGGCAAAACTGGCAGGGTTGTGATATGACGCAAATGGAAAAAATTAATGTCAAATTACCAATACATTATGTTTTAGACACTATCCATTATGTTTTAGATATCATGTATCTACTGAAAGTTCTTTGCTTCAATATCTACATGAAATTAAAATTAAAATTGAGAGATTTCATATTTTTAACAAATTTCTAAGAAAGTAGTCAAGTTCAATCCCAACAGCATGCTCATAAGCTATATTTTGTAAGATCTCTGAAAGGATAATCTAACAAATCATTTTACATCCCCCTCCTTTTTGAGGAATCTTTTTTTCTCAAAGCCACATATAGGATGCACAGTCATAAATATATATTAAAAGAAATATTATTGGATATAGATTAATAAAATATGAAATTGAATATTACATAATTTTAAAATACTCTAATACATTTCAACTAATATAAATATATTCAGTACCTATTGAGACTTTAATATGGAAAACATATTTGTTAAGTGTTCCAGGTTGTATTTGTATACAAAAGCATGATTTGTTCACAATATACTCAAAGTTGTTTCAGCAGCAAAATGTCTTACCATTTTCATGTTACTATATACAAAAAAAGCCCCAAAATAAAACACAAAAAGAACCAAACAGCAAAACCAAAAACAATCAAAAAAAACCCCAAAACCCTCTCCAAAAATATTGAGTAGAAAATGAATTGTGACTTCTTTATGTGTACCCTTATTCTTCTTATTTTGCTAATATTCTACTCAAAAATGCTTGGATCTGCTGGTATCTTTTCAGAGTTTTCAGAGTTGTATGCACTTGTAGTCCTATATTGTAAGAAAAAGGAACAAAGAAGTTGAAGGCCTCTATATTAGATAAGTGTTCTAACATGATTTTAAAACTATTCTCTCAGTAAAAAAAGTGTCATTGCACCTTAAATGTCAGGGAAATAGAAGATTCAATTATTTTGGCTTTGAAAACTTATGTACTTCATAGTGTATTATAACACAAGGCTCTGCTGCTGGCTTACCTCTGCTTCTCAGTCCCTTCTTTTAATGCCTCAGTTAGAAGTTTTCTGTTAGTGCTTGGCCAGCTGTGCAGCCAAAATCTACAAATCTCTTATGTGTATTAGTTTTATCAGTTTAGCATGGCATTGTGAGTATCATCCATACATCAGTCACTCTGCTACATGCTATGGCTGTAATACAATATGGACAAATAAAATATTTTTCTATGGACAAAGGAGGTAAAGACTGCTCGAAGGTCTGAATCCTGGGAGTCAACGATAGAGTCACTGAGTTCCAGCCAAATGCTCACAGTTCAAGATGTATAAGCAATAACATCCTTAACCTCATCCCTTCCCTAAATAAATGAGGAGACATTTGAAGGTGTTCAGTACTGCTTAGTTAAAAATGTCAGGGAATCACTGTAACTCTAGCTAATGTTCCTTAAAAAAAACACAAATAAAAAAAAAAAACAGAAAAAAATCACCAGTGTTTCAAATGCCTCATTTTTATCCCAAGCAATTTAATTCAGGCATTGACATCTAGTTAGAGAGTTTTTCCTAACATTTCCCATATACCTCCCACATGAACTGATTGGCACATAATCATGGCACATAATCATCACCTTTTTCTCACAGTGATTGAAGGAAGCAAGTCAAAGAAAGAGTTGATTTCATCTATTACAAATAGATGTTCTGTATAAGATTATTTTTGGCACTAGCTGTGGACCACTAAGCTTTAAAATTAGGTTTGGACAATGCTATAGAGTCACAGTTAATCTAGCTCTCTATTGTTGGAAGCCAGATGCCCTCAGTAAATTAAATTCAAGTAGGTGTTTCTTTCATGTGTCCTTCTTTTCTTTTTGGATAGTATGATCTACTAGGTCAGCATGATCCATTCGACATGATCATGAGTCATTAGATATGTCAAACAACTGAAAACTACCTATTTTGATGATAAAATGTTGCCATAAATGAAAAGGTTTAGGTCATGATTTTTATTATTTTTCAATATTTTGACTCTCTAATAGATACTCTCAAAGGAAAATAAAACTGTTCTGTTTAATCCACAAATAATTCAACTCTATTCTCTATGATTCTGTTAAATGTAATCATGGCCAGCCTTTGTGAACAAAGATTTGCAAGGGCTCTACCCACACTTGCTACAAGCACACTGGTGGATAAAAAGGCCAATGAGAGATAGGCAAGTCCGATTGCAAAAGGCACAGCAGAAAGTCTCCATCGGCACTACTGGTGAGGCATGGTTCTTCCTGCATTGCCTTTTTTCCTCCAGGCTGATTCTGCATGTGTTCCCAAAGGAAGCAGCAGCTTTATGAATGGTGTGTCTCCATTTGTCCCAATTGGAGGCCAGGATGGACCATTGATGGTGGTCAATAGGGCCAAGGCTGAGGTATTGTTTCAGGGAGTCCTTGTATCTCCTCTTCGGGGCTCCTCTCTTGTGGCAGATGTTGGCGAGTTCCCCATAGAGCACAATTTTAGGGAGGCAGTGATCCCCCATCCTGGAGATGTGCCCTGCCCAGCGCAGCTGCATTTTCAGCAGCATGGCCTCGATGCTGGTGATCTCTGCCTGTTCAAGGACAGACACATTAGACATGCAGTCAGACCAGTGGATGTTTATGATTGTACGGAGGCAGCACTGATGGAAGCACTCGAGGAGTCGCAGGTGGTGGCAGTGGATGACCCATGATTCAGACCTATACTTACAATGCATGTATACAGGTGATAGATATCTCTTTCCTTAGCTTTCCTTCCCAAGTAATTAAAACCAAGATAACAAATTTGAACTGCAGAATATGATGGTTCTTTGCTTTCTAACTTATAGACTGAATGGCTTTCAAGATTTTTATAAGTTTCTCAACTAAATAAGCAAAGTTCACCTTTGCATTACTCTGACAGAATGTCTCTTTGGTCTTTAGCCAGATTGGAGTTGCATATGATTACTCAGTGTTTCTTGCTGAGCAAGAGCTAACTGCATTGGATAAAATGATCAGACACCAGCCCAGGGCAAATGAAAGGTACATTTCACATCATGCTTAACTAAGTTTTAGGAATCATTAGTACAGACTGTTGTCAATGATAACACTTCATAAGGATTCAAAAGTCATTGATGTTCCTGTAGAAGTTATTTTACTCAAAGTCCTGGGAATTCTACAGAGACAAACTTGCCCTTGATAAAGTTCATCCACCAAATGTCTACTACTGGCTATTTTAGAGTCAGGAGAGAGGGTTGACAGCATTTCTTACATCAACATGGTCATTTCTATAGTATGTTCCATGCTCACAAACTGGTGTGAAATAAATTCTTACACTTTCTAATATGTGTGGTCTCTTAATGATCATGCCAAATAGAATGGGTTTGGTACAGTTTACAGAATATTTGAGTAACCCTAGCATTCTCAGGTTGCACTATCACCACATTTGCTCATAATATGTATTCTCCTAAATTTTCAGGGGCAGTTATTTTTCATATGGAGCATTTTATCTTTTGTCTTTTGAAAGGCCAGCTGTCTAGGAGTTTCAGATGATGCCTTTATATACAACAAGAATATTATAGGACTATAAAGGCTTGAATGCACTGCTTTTTGCTGTCCTTTAAAAAAATAATCCTTTCAGTACACTGACACAGTATTCTTTTACCATGCATAGTTTTGCACATATCATTTGCATCATTAAATCTTAACATTCATTCAAATGCATAATTTAATACAAGATTTTGCACATATATAATGTTTCTATTTGATTCAAAGAAACTTTGGACTTCAGAAGCAGAATAAGCATATTTTAATTCTTTGGCAATTCAGACCCAGAGAAACCTGATGCAATCCTTTCATTTCAAGTAAATTGTGCATTCTTTTGTCAGAACTATTAATAATCTGTATAAGCTCTTAAAAAAACCCGTCATATTCTCTATGTTCCCAGAATCACAGAACGTTTGAGGTTGGAAGGGACCTCTGGTTGTCATCTTGTCCATATCTCTAATCAAGCAGAGCTCAGAACCATAGCTTTTGACTATCTCCAAGAACGGAAGCTCCACAAACTCACCGGCCAACCTGTACCTATTCTTGCTCCCTCTAACAGTAAAAAAAGTGTCTCCTGATATTCAGAAAGAATCTCTTGTTTTGTAGTTTATGCTCACTGCTTCTTGTCCTGTAACTGAGCCCAACTGAGAAGAGTCTGGCTCTGCCTTCTCTACCTTCTTGAAATACCCTCCCTTCAGGTATTTACAGACATTGATGAGAACCCCCTCCAACCTTCCTCCAGGCTAAATACTCCCAGCCTCTTCATGGGCCTTCACTGGACTGTCTCCAGTAGCTCCAGTGCTGAGAAGAGGGAATCACCTACTTTGACCTATTGGCAACACTCCTCTTAATGCAGCCCAGAATACCACTGGACTTTATTGCCACAGGGTTCATTGCTGGCTCATGTTCTAGTTGCTCACTAGAATTTCCAGGTCTTTTTCTGCCAAGTTGCTTTCCAGCCATTTGGCCCCCAGCATATATTTATACATGGGGTTTTTCACCACTTTGTGCAGGACTTTGCACTTGCATTTCTCCAGCCAGTGCAAGTCCTTCTGGATGACAGCATGACCCTCTGAGGTCTCTGATGCTCCTCCTAATTTTGTGCCATTGACAAACTTGCTGAAGGTACATGCTGCCCCATTATTCAGATTGTTAGTGGAAATACTAAACAGAATTTGATTCAATATTGACCCCTGAGGTAAACTGCAAGTGTCATCGATTGCTCTCCCCTCATGATCCTGGATTCCAGTGACTCATGCTTATTTCCACCAAAGATACCGTTGATCTTCATATCCCAAATGAGCCCTTCATTGCTGCTGAGTTTGAGGCCAGCAGAGCACCTCTTCTTGTTCTCTCCTGTATCACCTGGGTGAAGAAGTTGTCATTGATGCGCTTCAGGAGCCTCCTGGTTTGTTTATGCCCTGCTATGCTGTCCCTTTAGAAGGGACCCTTTTTTGAGGCCAAGGGTCTGCAAATGTGAGAATGCTCCTATCTGATACGTACTGGGTATATATATCCACTTGATTCTTCTGGTCAGGGGGTTCAATCAGACACCCATTACTCTTTAATCTTCACCCATCAGCTTTTACCTGGCTCATTCACATCTCCAGACAGAGCTCCATATATTCTGTCTACATAAAGATATGATCCCCCTTCTTGTTTCCCCATCTTGTCTTTCCTAAAAGGCCTCCACTGAACACTTCGGTGAAGGAATTCATGCTGTCACATCTTTGTGATCCCAACAGGATCATAGCCCGGGAACTGTACACATATGTCTAAATTATGTTTATGCCTCATGTTGTGAGCATGTATGTGCACATCAAAGTGTTACAAGACAACATTCATTGTACCATATATCCTTATAAAAGCCCAGCTACCTTCACAGTAATCTGATAAGACTGATGCTTGATTTTTATTGGTGTTGCTGAAACACCATTATTTAACTTAGTAAAGTTTTACATTTTTATAACATATTGTTCATGAATATGTCTAGTGCAGGTAACTTGGTTTGCAAGCTTCAGTACAAGCTGCATGTTGAGCTTTGGGCGGCAAGAGCCCAAGACAAAAGGCTCAGAAATGTCAACCCTTGGGACAATAAAGGGGCCAGGGTCCTGTTGTGCCAGACAGGTGACTGGACACTCAGAGACACAGCAGGGGCCAATCACCTCCAGAACTTTTGTGCTTAGACTGTGAGGGTGTAAAAGCCCAGGGTGTCCTTTGCTTTCTTTGCCTCCTTGGAGACCAGCTTGAACTGTTATTTTCTTATTTATTTATTGCACCAAAATTAATTTGTTTTAAGGATCCAGACATCTGAAACTCCGCTGTGGGAAACCTGAGGTCAAGCAGGTAAGGAAACATTGTCTGACTGTATAAGTGTGGGGGGGGGGGCGGGGGGCAGCTGGAAAGGGGCCTCGATCCTATCTCAGGTGGTGTGACTACCAGAGTCGCTCCTGGATAGTCAGACAAGGAAGTTTCCTTAACAGTTTTATCTTCCCCCGTAAACCTCTTCTGTTTTAAGCCATTGTTAACCTGTTTTTGAATTCCTTTTCCATGAAAAGGTGCTTATGTTTAAGTACAGTGCAGCAAAGAACAACCCATACTAGTGCCAAGACAACATGAAAAGGTAAGATGTGACCAAGAACTCAGAGGTTTAAAAACATTTGCTACCACCGAATAAAAACACCTCAAACTTTTTTTTTTTTAAAAAAAAGAAAGGCATGGTCTCCATCTTTTATCACTGAAAACTGTCAGTCATACATCAATAGAAACAAGCAGAGACTTCTTAGGCCTCTAATATTCTATGGTATAAGGCAGAGTATGATCATATTCACATTAAATGCTTCCTTTGGCAATTTTGCTCCTTAATACTCCCCAGCTGTCTTGGTGGTGCTCATACATTAATCTGATTTTACTGGTATAAAGATATACAAAGATACATAGTTTTATTTATTAGATACAAGAACATAGTTTTATTTGTTGTTCTCATTTCCGTGTGGTCTTTTTAAAAGACTGATCCTTCTTGGAGGGATGTTGAAACATTTTCTCATAACTGCACACATTCCTTAAGAGTTTTGTCCCCAAAAATCTCAGCATCAGGTTGCCTTGCAGCCCTTGTTGTTCTGGATACCACGAGATATGGCTGTACATGGAAATCTTCTCTGCCATCATCAGGTGAGAACGTTGCATACATTTCCCTGACTCTGAGTTGAGGTGTTCTGATGTTGTATTGCTCATTAATTAGCTATTAGGCAGTTCTAGTTGACTCCGGGTAGGCATGAAAGCAGTGTTTGTTAGGCAATACAATTTGTTCCATGCATAACAGTCTGCCTTAGCAATCAAAGTTTGTGATCACATTTCTTCTCGTTCTGAAGCCTTATTGGGAGATTTTTCAGGTATTAGAACTGCACTTTCAGACTTCTCTGTGGTCCGGTTTAAACTGTCTTTGGGATTATCTCTTCTTGTGAAATCATGAATGCTGACAACAGGTACATTCAAATGGAAAAGAAATTTCATCTGTCTCAGGAATAAATCCCATATGTATTCAAAAGACAGCTTTCTCTGAGCCTATCAATCAGCAAGTCAGGTAGGAAAGAATTCATACATCACTAAATAAACAGTATGACTTTTTCTGTTCTGAAAATATTGACACTGAATATTCAATATATAATGAAATAACAGAAAAATTGTTGTCTGACATGATTTATACACATGTAACCGGAATCTTTCCCAGAAAGAAAATTGAGTTGTATGCTGGTATTATAGTGTTTGGTTTTATAGTGACACTTAGATATAACATGTATCTATGTCTTTTGGAAGCATCTGGAAAAAACAAAATTATGGGAAAGTGAGAAACAAGCCTTGAGTTGCTTTCTTCTCATTTTAGACTCAAAAGATACTATAGTAAAGAATTGTAGACAGCCAGTGCACCTTCACTAATAGCGTTTTGTATAATCTTCCTGTTCATCCCCCCCTCTCAGTTAGCTGAAGTTTCATGGTGGAGGAGGAGGTGGTCAAGTTGAGAGAAAGAAAGGGATCACCAAGAGTTCATAGGATCTTCAGTTTCATAAAATAAAGCAGTCATCTAAAAATACCTTTCTTCCATTATATGCTTTTTACTGATATTTTTGTTTCCTTCATATTCTAGGAGAGCATTTTGTTTATCACTGGCTTACACACTGTTCTGAAAAGAAGAGAGAAGGCCAAAAGATCACCAGAATATTTCTGCTTTTAAGGAAAAATTTTGTCCTGGAGTATCAGACGTGTGCATAAGACAATTCACACCACCAATCTTTTGCATTTCTGTCTATCTCAGAAAAAAAAAATATTCATGTGTGCACGAATGCAGTGATATTACATTTAATAGAATCATAACTTCTCCATGGACACCCCCTTGTTGCGGGGGAGAAGCTTGCGTGCCCTTATGAGGTTGCGAGCTGTGCTGGCGGTGGTACATGCCTCCGGTAGGGTCTCCCATGCTAGTCAAGTCTCAACTGAAGGGTCAGACAAAGTGTGTCCATGGGCAGGATGGGCTCGCTAGCTCCCCAGCAACCATCCTAGGAGAAGAACAGCTCCAACTCCAAACCTGGGCAGACAGAGCTCGCTTAGCCCTGTAAGGCCATCCATCTAAGAGAAGGACACTCTAACCAAACCTGCATCCTGAGGACTTCACTGTCACCGTCCAGGCTCGCTTGACCCTGGCAGATGAACCTTAGGAGTAACAGGTGAGGCCAGTTCTGCATACGCTGTGCCTCACCTTAAAAAATCCATTGAACAGGCTCTAGGGATCCTCCCACACTTACAAAGCCCTGTAGGTACAGGTGAGGGACGAAATGGCAGGTGATAAGGTGCACTGGAAACCGCAGCCCCAACCCTGCATGCAGGTGGTTCAGGACATTGGTTGCTCAAGACTGACCCAGAGATGACAGTCTGGTTCAGCAGCATCCTGAATGACCAAGCAGCCTTTTCCAAGGAGAGCACTGCTTGCTCCACATGGAGAGGGGCCTAGAAAAGGTGGCCTAACCAAAGCTCATCTCCACCCTTTACCCGCTTGGCTTGCTGCGGCCAACAGGCATCTTCCTTGCAGTCAAACAAAAATAAACCCAAAAAGACAAAGGCATACACCTGCCTCCAAAGGTGTGCCCAAATTAACAGTTGCATGTTGGAACATCAGAACCATGCTCAACTCTGCGGATGGTGGACATCCTGAGCGTTGTTCTGCTCTAATTGCCCACGAACTGTCACAACTCAACATCGACATTGCTGCCCTCAGTGAAGTTCGTCTCCATGAGGTAGGGAGCCTTAAAGAACAGGGCGCTGGCTACACACTCTATTGGTCAGGCAAAGCCAAAACTGAAAGTCACCTTTCAGGAGTTGGTTTCATGATTAGAAACTCCATTGCCTCCAAACTCGAAAATTCGCCAACAGGTCATTCCGTTCACATTATCTACTTATGCCTCCCACTACACAACAAGAAACATGTTGTTCTCTTCAGCATATATGCCCCAACTCTCCAAGCTGATCCTTCTGAAAAAGACAAATTCTACATCTATGTGCACCAGCTTACCCAAAAGGTTCCTGCAGATGACAAGATTGTAATCCTTGGTGACTTCAATGCCAGAGTAGGAAAGAACTATGAAGCCTGGAAAGGAGTACTAGGGAATCATGGTGTTGGAAACTGCAGTGACAACGGACGCCTCTTGCTAGAGTTTTGTGCAGAGCAGCAGCTCACCATCACCAACACTATCTTTCAGCAGAAAGACAGCCTGAAGACAACC
>JAWWMO010000174.1:34447742-34462778 GCA_035047845.1 Dendrocincla fuliginosa
CCTTTCCTTTCCGTTCCTTTCCTTTCCTTTCCTTTCCTTTCCTTTCCTTTCCTTTCCTTTCCTCTTTTTTTTTTTCTTTCTTTCTTTTTTTCTTTTCTTTCTCTTTCTCTATGGCTGGACCTCAATTCCGATTTTAGAATATTTTGTCATTTTGAAAGTGGACCACACAAGTAAAAATGAAGTCTTTATTTATGCAGTTGAACCAACTTAGAAAAATATTAATAAATTAGGGTAATTTACTGGCATGTTAACTAAATCAACAAAACAAAGCTAACCTTATTACTGACTTAATGTCTCCTTTTGTAAATCAGCACCTTCTTCTACTTGGCACAAGGAGAGCACATAGTTAAAATACAATTCCAAAACAGAGAGTTTAACTACATTTTAATGATGGGATTATTCACTGCTACTTGCCAACATATGTAAGATTTTCACAAACTGATCTAATGCAAAGAAAATGTAGTTGGGAACTAGGTGTAGAAAAATGTTCTCAGACAATCTCATCAAATATATGCACACTCATGGAAATAACAGTGGTAAAAAAAGGCCTTTTTCTACCTTTTTTTTTTTTTTTTCTTTTTAATGTAACGATTCACTAAATAGGAAAAGCCACTAGGTGGCATTTGTGATTTATTAGGCTGGAAGCCCTGGCTTAAATATTACATCTAATCCTTGGTTGCAAGACGTTTAACATTCCAAGATGTTTAATTCAAGAACCTCCTCTGTACTTAGATAAACACATAGAATTTTCACTTCTGATACATCATTTGGTAACCCATTTTCTGAAGTTTCCATTCAAACCCTAGACTTCTCAGGCATGTATTCCCTGACCCCACAACACCAGCTTACAGAAGTAATTACTTGTCTACAATTAAGCTGTAAATAATGCAATCACTCCATTCTTGTCCTGTCACTCTAGTCCCAACCACAACAAATAGGGCTAATCACATACTTACTCAAGTGTGTAATTATTTACAGTTAAACTTCTGTCACTTTCACCCTGTTTGGAAACAGTAGAACACAACCTGTAATTAGCAAATGTTGCTGCAGGCACTTTTACTTGGAAATATGCCATGGATTCAGCACCTATGTGAGCAAAGAGGTAAAGCCTTTGATCCAGGATTCTGGCATGGATTCTTCCCCTCAGGCTATTCTATTATCAGCCCTCAATAAGGCAGAGAGATCAATGAATTATTATTCTGTCTAGTAAGCCTCTTGAAAATCACTCGTGCCTTCTTTGTCAGAGACTTGTATGTACTTATATCATGCTTATATGCACGAATATATATGTATGAGTATATATACCAATGTGAACGTATTAATGTGTGTCTGAAGATGTAAGACTCAGTTATACACCTGATTTTGATTTTCATTTAAATGACAATAAAAATCTTGACATTCACAAATCAGATTGGTGGATATAGGCCTCAAGCTGCCACTTCTTTTATATGATGTTTCCTTGGTTAGAACCTCACACTGTGAAAAAAAAAAAAAAATCTTGCTCTAAATACAATCTTTCAACGCATTATATTCAACAAAACACAGTTATACAAACAGGTGCAGAAACAACTGTCAGTAGACATGCCACTGAAAAGACTAGTCATAAAGCAAACACCTTTAAGTCAAGTTTTGGTTTATTGTACTGAAATCTTCCAACTAAAATCACTGTTTTATAATAAACTGAGTACATCACACATGTAATGTTAAACCGTATGGGCCCTCATTTCATACTGAGTCAGGTTCTGTCACGTACATGCAGCTGAAGCTGTTCCTTACTCTATCCAAAGACTGGTAAAGAACTACTCAGCCTAGACAAGGAGGCAGAATTTTCCCCACGGAGAAAATTGGAAAATTAGAAAGAACTCATTTGCCACCTGCCCTTATCAGTAATTCCAGAAGCAGATGGAATATGAGATTAAAAACAGGACCTGTTTTTTACTGGCACATAAACAGATCATTTAGAAGAAAGGCTGGGTAAGAACAGGCAGAGAAAATAATTGTCATAACACTTGTTTTCAGTTTATCAAAGACACCAGACAATTCATTTTTTCCTTCCCTTGTCCATTTCCCTGTTTCATTCTCAGTATGGCTATAGCTCATTCTGTAACTGTTCTCATGGACTAAGGCTGTTTTACACCCAGAAATCAGAGTGGGTTGACAAAAGATAATACAGATTTTAAATAAGCCTTTTTTTTGTGAGAAGACACTAGATTTGTAATTCTTCATTAAATCCTTCAATAGATGCATTGGCCACTATCAGAGGTAAAATAACTCCCTGTATAAAATCTTGTATGTTTTGAGTCAAACAGGTATTTTTACTGGAGTATGTTAATGTAAGGAGACGAGAGGTTTAGCTTAGAATGTTTCAGTAGACACTGGAAGAAAGGAAAGTGAGACAGAACACAAGCTATCAATGTACTTTTGGGATGTGAATAGTCAGTTGTACACTATGAATCTGGAAAGGATGAATGTTAATTATTCAGTGTGCCTACCAGTCAGTCTGTGGAAAGGAAAAGTCTGAGGATTTACTGCCTAGTCCTTAGCAATATCTGGCAAACAGGTTTCAGTAAAATGCCTGGATATCCAATTACCATGGAAACAGTCATACTAGATGGAGTCTGTGGCACATAGCTAGTTAGTTAGTTAGTTGCTGTTGAATTACAGTGATATGAAATTGCTGTAATCTCAAAACACTTTTTGAAATGGCAGTAGCTGCCTCCCAGTATAATGACTCACTTGAAAAGTCTATATCAGCCAGAACAAAATGCTTGGCAAATGTTTCCGAATTGACAGATATTCTGTTAGGGAACTATTATTTGCTGTCAATATGATGCAGGGAGAATGCAGGCATGCTGGCCTTTGTTTACTCTTTTAGCTGCCTGCTAAGACCATGACCTTTTGCTGCTCATGTTATACATATGTTGAACATTTGTTTAAACTGCCTTCCCACCACTGATAAACACAACCCTCCAGATTACATTATGCAAACGAGTTGCAAGGGAAATAAAATAGATTTTCATATTTTCCTACCTAGCAATGCTTCCCATAGCTTTGTATTTATGACACTTCAAGAAATATGTAATCCTTGGAGGAAAGGGAGCGATTCATACAGTTATTACATATAATTCTTCCACAACACCAGAAAGTCTGTCAAACTGTCATTGCAAGCTGCCATCTGAGAAGCTGCCCTTCGGAGTTTTAATTTGCCTTTCCTTCCCCCACAAACCCCACTAAGATTATTTACAAGACTGGCAACCACATATGAAATCAGCCCTTGTCAGATTATTCAAGATTTGTAAACTGCATGAGAGGCATAAACTACAAGATGTGCTGATAAGGGCTTGGGTATGTCAGTAATGAACATAGCCAGTTTCTAGTTATCATTTTAGGGGAATATATGCTTATTTGGTCAGTCAAGGATTTACCTGCACACTAAGCTCGTTAGCCGGCTGCTGATTCTATTCTCTTTCCACAGTGTATTAAACGCATGCTTGTCACCAGCAAGAACAGGAAATGAAGTGTATTAGGAATTTTTTCTTTATCATTCAGTATTCATATAAAACAAAAATATGTTTGGGCTGTCATCAGCACTGCAAAATATATGCAATTAAAATACATTGTATTAGCTAGCTTTTCTCTCTCCGTAGCTAAGTGTTTTAGAAGAAGGTGATATCAAGCCTTTGTTCACATTTCATTAAAAAAAAAAAAATGCTCACTATTTGTTCACTGTGATGTGAAGTTTTGATTCCTGATATTCAAAGTGATATTTAACTTTCTCCCAAATGCACAAGATTTTTATGTCTAAAATGTGAAACTGAACTAATGGTGTCATTATGGTTGCAATCCATCACACTGGAAACCAAGTCTAAGAAATTGCTATATGCAATATGCTGAAGGGCTCAACAATGTAAATGTTACACTTCCAAATCTGCAGAGATTTGGAGTGATTTGTTAGAAGCTGTCATGAGTTACAGAACTTCTTTCTAAATGTGGAAGGTTGTCACAATATTTGGGTTTTTCAAACTTTTCCATCTTAAAAGCTACAGAAACACAGATATATGTCAAAAGATAAACTTTAATCTGACTGCTGTTTTCTTAGCCCTGAATTTATTGAAAGAATTTACATGATCCAAAATATGGATGTCATGATAGTCCTCCACAGCTGAAGCAAAAAAAATTGATACAGTTTCAGTATTAAGAAAACAAATTATAATACAATGTGATTAAGATGAAAATCTGGAAATCGTTAGCATGGATACACTTGTTGAATAACATTTTAAAGTGAATTAAAAAAAGTTTACGCATGTGAAAGCTTTTTATATTTCTTTCAGTAAAGGGAAGAACATATTCTACATCTTACCTGTTGCTCATTCTTTCTGGGAAAAACGAGGTACCTGGTCTTCAGTCACTTGCAGTTGGGTAAGGTAAATCCACCTAATTTATGCTTTCTTTCAATATAATAAATTTCATAGCAAAAGACTTTTTATTCCTTGTCATTACTTTTAGGAAGCAGATTTCTAATACTTTATTTACATTACAGATGTGAGTCTGCTCCTAAACAAGTTCACCTCATAGGTAAATCCACAAAGAACTCAGCATTTGGTTACATCTGGATATATGGTTTTGGTATAAATTTTCTGGAGCTCTAGTTTGAAAGTTTAGGAAGCCAGTTAATCTGTGACTGAGCCATTGAACTCCAGGTAATACTGAACATCCACACAGGGATGTGGTTTACAAGGCTTTGAGTCTCATAGCTTTGAAGTTCCAGCTAATGGTTTGAAAAGTAGTCCAAATTATTTCAGTGCATCTACTTAAAAGTTAAAATACTTTTGCTTCGAAGTAAGGATTTCAGGAACTGCTTTGGAACCTTAAATGCTGAACTGCCTAAGGTGATCTCTAGAGGACAGATTCTGGGAGAAAAAAATACAGACAAAGGGAAGAAGGCAGCAATTCCAAAGAGATTAGATAGTTAGGAAAACATTCTTTGAAGAACTATGTCATGGTAGGCTCTGAAGTACTGAGATTTTTATGTGTCTTATGTAACAGTTGCTGCGTAAGTCTAGAAAAAAAGGAAAAAATGACTAATCCTCAATTTTAAACAAAAAAAATGGCAGATCCACTAGGTTTTGTCATGATGTTTGTCTGAAGTTGTTACTGATTGTCTCTGCTGAAATAATGTAAGAGCATGCGTCAAGACATAAACCAACTTCATATTGTATGTTTACCATGGCACAGGACTATATATTTACTATACCATATGCACATGGAGTGAATGTGGCACTTAGTAAAGCCAAACAAATAAAGTACTCATGGATTTATGTTATTTTATTGTACAATTTATGGCTAGTACGCAAACTTTCAGTGCCTTTCTTTCTGCTATTCATTTTTGTACAATTATTCATTTAAATAGGTTCTTCTGAAATGCAGAAGAAATTAAATGTTTTATCCATGTTCATGCTAAATGAATTAATTCTGATTAATGCTACTCAAATGAATACAAAATTAATTAATCACCATTAGAAAGAAACTGAAATTCTTTGCTCTGACTTTTTAAGCTTTAATATACTGCTGGGTTTCATGATATTAGATTTGAAACCATATTTAAGGCCCTAGATGCAAGGATTTGGGAAGTCCTGGGAGGTGTTTACAGCTGTAACTAGAGTGGGAATTTTGCTCCCAACTCTCTTTGAAAGTGATACTTATTATGCATGTTCTTTTGAGTCCTTAAGTTTTTAAACTGGTATGTTTTCTAGTAGCTTTTAGCCCCTCTCTTGAGTCAGAGAGTAAAAATGCTGCATAAGCTTACATACAATCTGGCATAGGTAAAGTAATACGGTGGGCAAGACAAGAGGGTGGAGAGACATGTGACTAACGTGTTTCTTCCATAAGTAACATAAAGAAACTGTTCATATTATTCATAAAGTGTCTCCACAGCTTTCAAATTAATTATGTTTCCTGAATTCTTAGTCAAGATATCTTTGCCTATTATGGGAAAGGAAATGATAATTCTCTAATAATTTCAATGTTTGAAGAGTTGGTTTCATAACAAATTGCACATAGCTCTCCATTTACTTACCACTAATTTTTTATCACTGCCACCCCCCTGCTATATTCTGACAACTCAGTACTAGATAACATTTTACTGAAAATACATCACAGTATCACAGAATAAGACAGCCTGGGAGGGACCTTAAGTAGGTCCTAGCAAAGTTGAAACAGTCACAAGATCAGACCGAGTTCCTCAGCACTTTATACAGTCAGGTCTTGAAAACCTCCAAGACTGTACACTGCACAACTGCTGTGGGGAATCTGTTTGACAGTCCTGATGAAGAAAAATATCTCTTATATCCTCTTGTTCCCCTGCCATAAACCAACAGGAAGAAACTGACTCATGATAACCTTCTCATAGGTCACCATGCTCCTGTTATGTGCCACCTTCCCTTCCCTGGGCTGAACAAACCTTATTCCTTTTCCTACACTTTGATCAATTTACCTTTCCCCAGTTTCTACTGTTGGCCATTAAGCTTACTGGCTTCAGGAAAACTGGATGAATGTCTCCAAGCATGGATTCAGGAGAACAAAGACAGTGCGTGGTAGCGTGTGAATCTGTGCAGTAGTTTGCTTAGTCCTGTTCTGCTGATATTCTCATCTAGAACTGAGTTACCTCTAAATAGCAAAGCACAGGCATTTACAAGTGAGCAATAGGGAAGTCAGTGCTTATGCATTACCATATTTTTGAACACAAAAAGACAGTTTCTTCCTTCAGAAGCCCTTGAAAGAAAATATAATAATCATGTGTAGGCAGTGGCTGCACTGAATTTTGCAACAGATGAATGAGAGGGAAAGGCCACGTCAGATGGAAGTTTTACTGGACCCTTTAATGGACTGTTTGGCTACATGCCTTCTATAGCTAATCTTTCCATCTCTTCTTATCTATTTCCAGTGTCTTGGAAGGAAATGTGCAAGTCTGTCCTACCAGAGAAGACTGGTCTTTGAATTACAAGTTCCATTGAAATAGTTAATGCCTTGACTCCAGATTCAGATTTTGTTCTGATTATTCTCGACTTAATACTTCTCTTTGTGAATCAGAATTTTATTTTGAATTATCTAATAGATTTACGGAATTAAAGTATAATGCAAACTTACAGAGTGAAGTAAAATTTTCACTTCATAATGTGAAAGACAACTGAAAAAAAGATAGCTGCCTTATGAGCATAAGAAAATTGAGAAAGATTCTCCACCATTTTCAGTAAACTGTTGTTTATTTTGAAAGCAAGATGAAGAGGAGAGCATTAATACCAGAAAAACTGAAATTTCCATGATATGATCTGTGATAATGTCACAACAGTGACATTGCTAGCTTTGTCCTTTGCATGCATAATTTAACTAAGGACCTTTGGTCTCTTAGGCCTTGCTTACCACAAAATAAGCGAGGTACTACTTCAAAGGTCAGTTCTAGAATCTACTTAAACATTTTGGCATGTAAGAATGTCCCAACAATCAGATGATGCTTTCAGTATGTGATCTGCTCTGTATAACACCATCATCATGAGAAAGAGTTGAATAGCAACCTCTCTGCAGCTTTGCTGAAAGATTTATAGCACAGTGAGTGGTAATCACATTAGCTGCCTTTATCACTTGGACTGTACATTACATTAACATAATACAGTTTTATAGCTTTAAGAAATATTAAACTGAAATGAAGGCAAGCAGCGCTTCACTAATGGATTTACAACATCTCTTATCCCTGCTCAGCTACAATGTCTATAATCAGAGAGAATATTATTTGCACTTCTCTAGAAAGAGCTCATTTCAAACATTGTGTTATACTGCTAAAGAGTTGCCATCTAATTGGTTTGTTGAGAGATGCAGAAACTGCTTTTGTCCTTAATCCTGATTTTAATGTTATAATTTTTAATTCTCATATATATCCATAACAGAGAGACACATGCATACAGACATAGTTGTGTAAGAGACTTAGAGACAGAAAAATGTCTTCACTACAAGCATACCACTGAATTTGGTTAAGATAAACAAATAATTTGCCTCAGATCTTTTAAACATCTCTGACTTTCATCTAGGTATCTCCAGTAGCTTTGGTTTGTCTGGCAGAGAACATCAATAAATCAAATAAGCAGCAAAAAGAATCTAATTAATCTCACCCAAACCACCGCCCTGAATTAAGGGAAAAGAACATAGCATATAAAAACAATTGTTCCTGTTCTAAAGAGAGTTTGAGTGAGTAATAGCAGAAGCATATTTACCTTGTTTTTGCACTCTGACAGAACCATGAAACTTGAAAATAAGAACCAAAAGCACTACTGAAATAATCCTCTTATTCTTAATCCCTTATTCAGTGTAATTTTTTGACAATCCCAGTAGAAATTTTTACTAGTAATTGCTGTACAAATAGCTCACAAGGGTACTTATTATCTCTTGTCACCATTCCTCAATAGTCCACTATTTGTATCAGGACTATAAGTGTTCCTAAGCCTTCATTTACAGTTGTATCCATGCTCTTAATTTGGTAAAGATCTGACCTAGAGCTCACTAGCTCTGCTTAAAATAGAGAAGAAATTTAGAGTCTTTTCTAAGTCTCTTGCGTCCTTTTATAAAATCAGCATTTTGTGTTGTTCTTTTGGAACACAGGAGTCAGTTGTAATTGCAAGTACTGATTATTCAGGCCAAACATTTCCATATTGACTTAAGAGTTGGGATCAGAGTCTGACACTAAAGGAGTAAAGGAGTTGCCCACACTAAATCTTCAGGCCAAAAACCTTTAGAAGTCACAGTATGTTGCTTGTGAGAGTATGTGTAGGAGTGGCCTCAAAGCCCTTGTGTAATATTTATTGTTTTCCTCTTCTTTAGCATGTGTTATGTTTTCCTGTAACTGGCTTCCAGGAAACAAATGAGAATTAGACTTTTTAAGCATTACATATATTATTTTTTCCTGTGTAAAAGGGCTCCGTGGCCCTTTTCTTACATAAATTATTTGCATTTATAACTGATTTGCATTTTCTCAAGTTAAAAAAGATATAAAGAAGAATTATGTTAAGAAAGGAAGAAAGCAGAAAAGATTTTCAGGCTGATAATCCTGTCAACTTTGTGGTTGTCCTAAACGCTCCACCTCAATTTACAGAAAGTTAGTCACACAAAAATATAGAGGTGAGTTGGCAACCCCACTGGAATGAACAAGTTTACCTTCGTGTGCAGAGTTTAATATTTGCTCTCTTTTAACATAAACATCCCTGTTTCTTCACTGCAGGAGTAATGGCTTCCTTGCTTGTATACTTGTCTGATGGTATTCAAAGGTGTCAAACAGCTTAGGGTCAATCTTGTGTTGAACCTTTTCCTACTGAAGTAAAAGTTATTCACCATCTGTCAAGCATGCACCTGTGTTTATTATTTTATCCCATCTGTGGTTGGCTGGGATTTTACATTCAGCTACTACCTCTCACCAATATCTTCCCAGTGCTAAAATTTATTATTTATTACAGTGAGAGGAAAATAAGTGTGGTGCACGGTCATATAAAATTATCCTCATCTTCCCTGTAGACAAACCTGTGCAGTACATATATTCAGTTGAATTTCAAGTCTTTATATATATATATATATATATATATACTGCATTTCCTATACCTATTCTACATTATTATGTGCTTTTTTTCTCTTTGTGCATAAAGAAAATACATGGTCTTGAGGCTAGAATTTAACCTAAAACTCAGCATCAAT
Organism: Dendrocincla fuliginosa; assembly: GCA_035047845.1. Lineage (NCBI taxonomy): Eukaryota > Metazoa > Chordata > Aves > Passeriformes > Dendrocolaptidae > Dendrocincla > Dendrocincla fuliginosa. The sequence goes on from JAWWMO010000174.1 coordinate 34,457,475, forward strand.
TTATTGTTAGTTCCAGTTCAGATACTGACTGCAGTGAATGTGCTTCAGTACTCTTGTACCTCAGATTAACTAGGTGGGAAATAGAGATGAAAAGCTGTTAAACTTGCCTCTTGAGATTTATTATCTTCAGCATATAGGCAAGAGGTGCATGCATTATTATCAGCACTGGAATAAATCCACTAACTTCTTAGATGCAATGTGTATTGGGATATTTCTGACTCAGTGAATCTGGTGAAAAAGGGACACAATTCTTGTAGAATCTCTGCCTAAACGTTTTCCATGAAAATGTGTGGTTAAATGTTGCAACATCTATAACATCCTAACCTAGTGCCAGAAGTCAGCAGCTGGAAGCTGTGAATCATGGAAGACAACACCTCTGACTTGCTGTAATGGACTGCCTCCTCCCCTTTGGTCTCTAGAAGGGAGGTCTGTGGTGTGGCACTAAATAGTTTGAGAGTTAATATATTTAAAAACCAATTTGGACATTAAAAGAAGTCTTCATGTAACAAATTTCATTCATCTGCCTAACACAGTAAGCTTTGATTTAGGCAATCAAGATTTTCTTTATATTTAATTGTGTACACTGTTTTTCATTCAGTCAATGAGTTGTCAGCTTTTCATGTATTTTTAAAACCCCACAAATAGATGATCTGAAGTGCTGTTAATTATCAATTAAATTTTCTCAGAGTAGATTGTAAAAAGTGCAGATGAACCCAATTAGAAAGAATGTTGTTTCCCTCTGCACCTCTAGGCTCAATTATTTTAAAGTATATGATAGCACAGGAAAATAACCAAACTTTCCCTATCAATTATAAATGTGCTTCTTAAAGGAGATGCTAAAAAGTCAGAAGTGCATAAGTGAAACTTAAAAGTGAAATTAATATAAATATATTATTATTTGTTTGGCTTTTTACTCTCTGCATGGTCAAACGCTATTTTTACAAAAGTGATGACCTTTTATATCTGGGGATATTTTCAGTTTAGAAGTTCTTCTACTATTGGATACTTGCTATAAATTCAGCACTTCTGTTAGCCAGTTATAATCATGGTAGTATAAATGTGGATGTTTATGTTGCTAGTTGAATACTGAGGTCTCCCAGTTTCATAGGAACCTTCAAAATTTCCACTATCCCATCATGTGTTCTCATTTACCTCACTCGATCAATAATTTTCCACAACTTCATAGAAGCACTTGATGCTTCAGAGAACCATACTAACTAGAATTTATTAACTCAGTACATTATACTACTGAAATAAAATAGTGGAAGTTTTCAAGAAATGCTTAACACAGAGTTTGTAAATATTCTGGCCTAAAAAGGAAACATTTTCTTAAGAAAGTCTTTCAAAGAAATGAAGAATGTGATCAGGATCTTTGCCTTTGCCAGGAGACATGAAAGAGAAATCTAATCAAGACTGGATTAGATCACTGTTTTGTCTGAAGGCTGAAGAAATGGACATCTTTGGATAGGACTGAATGCTCCCAACCACTGAATTTATAATCGTGTTTGGAAAAAATGAACATTACTTTCACTGGTCTTGACTGAAATAGCAGCCATCTTATAGCTGGGTTTTGTCCCTGCTAGCTGAAATGAAAGGCCATTCAAGTACCACTCTGACAGGTGAAACATTTCAGTGTTCAGACTCAGTGTACTCTTGAGCAGCTTGCAATCCTTTTTCCTTTGGTTTCATAGTCCTTATATCTTTGCCTCTTCCACTTAAATCACTTCTGCGTTTACAAACAACACTCTCTTAAGACTTTTTATTCCTTTGGTTGTTCTAGTAGCACTCACCTTTATCCATGCAGATTGGGGGGGGTTGTTTGTTTGTTTTTAATTTTCATATGAGTGACCAGAGTAGTATACCATATTCCAGAGAAGTGATGTGCAGAGTAAAATTAATATTTCAGGTTTTATACTGGAAGCTTATCTGCCTGCATATTCCAGAAAGACACTTACCTTTCTCTTTGCTGGTTTCTACTTGAGACATCTTCTGATCCACTTATAAGGTTACCTTCTTTTTCATTCACTTCTGGCTGATGATCTTCCAGTTTATGACAAATTCTTGGTTTAACTCTTACCATTGAGGACACTGTATTTATATTTAATCCTATTTCCATTACTCCACTCCTCATAGTCATTAATTTCTTGCATGTTTCAGGAAGCAGGTTAGGGCAAGGATTTATCAGTCTCCTTTGCAGTTCTGATGGCATCTTTTTCTTTCAGACCTGCATCAGATTTATGTTTTAATGAAAATCATAAGTCTATGCCACCTTTCTTGTATTCTGTTCCCAAGGGGCTGCTTCTTATAAGCTTCCCACTCTCTTTTTCACTCCCCCTTTTTATTTTTTTTCCCAATTTAGATTCTTTTGCATTAAACATTAATAGTTTTATTGCTAGAGAGGTTGTGTATTTGCTGACTGTAAGTATTTGGATCCATTTTCACCTTGATGTTTGTACGTGTCTGTGCAACATAACAGACTTCTGCTTATATTATACATGCCCAATATATTTGACAAAAAATATGGACCAAACGTGCAAAGTCCCCTCAGCATAAAAACAGTCTAAACTATGCACAGTACACCTGTCTCATTCTGAACAAACATTTTTAAACAAATTTTTTCAGCACAACAGGGAGACATCTTAACAGATATGTCAACCTTGAGATGCTGGATATTTTAATCTTACTGCCTATATTAATAATATCAAGAAAAACAGTCTTTAATGAACTGGTGGTTGATCTCAGCTTTGAATTCCAGTTTATGATGAGAAAAATATTTGAGCTTTTATTGTATTTTAAAACCTTGCAAGAGTGCTGGTGATTTAGATAGATAACTTTTCTGTGAGTATGGTTATTTGCATCACTCCATATTGTGGCACTAAAACATATTTGTTCCTCTTTGTAAATGTTTTTTTACAGGAAGGCATTGGCACTTATATTCTTGAGTCAGATTTTGATGTATGTTAAACTATGAAAACATATCTGAGAGCTTTCTAAGGTGTAATTTCTAAGACAAAGAAAATAATAAATGCTCGCAAACTCAGTCTTGTTTCCTAAACAAATTACCATAAGACTAAGAGCATTAAGGTCATCTATAATCTTTCATTCATCTCAGATACAATTAAAGAATAAAAAATAATAACAAAAAAAATATCATGAGTGATCTAGTTTGAAAATTATCACTCTCTCTTATGCTTTCATAAATATTCGTAAAATGTCTGATTCTTCATTCCTTCTGGAGACCGATATCTCTCACCCTACCCCTCTCCAACTTCTTACTTTCCATACAAGAAACAGCTGCATATTATGTATGAAGACATGTTTTCAAAAGCAGTTGGTTATCTTGGAGCTCTCGTTTGTGTGGTCAACCTCACACATCTTTAGGTTTCAAGAAAGTTAGTATTTTCCCTCCAGCTGTTTCTGAAAGTTTGCCCTGTGCGTTATCACAAAAAGTGCATGCAGAAGTATCTTCCTTCCTTATACTAGTTATTAATTTAGTTTATTAATGCATCTCCACTGTATTGTCTGCTCTTTGAAGCATGTATTTTCCAGAATTGTGTTACTCAACTTCCATTTCTACTCCTTACACTTGTGGGGAAGGAGCATATCAAAGTAATCAAAACCAGAAAACCACACCATAAATTAGGTTTTAAAACCCCATCTCATTGTCTTAGGTTTGGTTTATAAGGCTTGAATACTAAAGTTTTGAGGTAATTTGGTAAAAAATATTAAGTACAGCTAATGTTAAATCAACACTGTATCTAAGTGTACTATTGAAATGTTTTCCTTGTTTAGTTTATCATTTTAGCTAGGATTTGGAACTAGGATCCAAACATCTGTGTTTTTACCTGTAAATTATATAACTGAATTTTTCTAAAATGAGAGAAAAAAGTCTGAAGACGTGATTAGTCCACTGTGGAACAAACAAGGCTATGAAATCACAAACACCCAAAACTGAGTTTGCATTTTTTTTCCAAAGGAGTTGCTTTCATTCTGCTATTCTTCCTTAGGCTATGCAAGTTCATGTGCCTGCTGAGCAAATTGCCTCTATAGTCATATTTCTTCTACCCACAGATAATGCATCATCACAGCAATTCTCTTTTTGTGCTGCCTTGAGTAACTCTGTTCCCCATATTTCCCCTGACGGAGATATGTTTCCCATCAACTGAAGCTATACAACTTTCACTGTGGCAACTCAGTCTTACTAAATTGTAACAATGCTTAGAAAGGGCATCTAATCTCAACGTGGAGTACCATTTTACAAGCAAGTGACAAATAAAATCCTGATGCTATGGAACTGTAGATCAGAACTAGGACTTCTACTTAGAGAAAAGTGAATCCTAATACATGTGGACTAGAGTCTTTAAACACCACTTTACATGTACTTAGCCTTTTAGTAGTCAGCTCAAACCCATACAAATACTTAAGTACTTAAATATACACTTTACTGATAACTAGTACTGAACCTGTTTAAATTCTGAAAACACATATTTATTATCTTCTTAGAACAACATTTTGGTAAGTTCTGAAGGTACCCGTGTCTTCTTTATTTTAATTTTTAGGTTCTGTAGACATCTAGACTTTTTATTTTGGCCAAGAGTTACTCAGGTGTCCATATTTTTGCATCTAGTGTACACTCAAGAAGTTTGCTTTCTCTCTAATGTGTATCATCTGACTTGTATGTATTTCTGTCTAAAAAGAGAGAAGAAAGTGAGACTAAATTTGTTCTTTATTTTATAAATTAAATAGATAGCCAATGGACTCAACCAAGTAATAAAAGATTTAGGTTCCATTTCATACTCTGCCTTTTTTTTTTTTTTTTTAAGTGGCTATGTTAGTCATCAAACTATAGCAGAAGCTACTAGTGAAAGGCATTCTAAATTTCTTTTGAAGTTGCTCTACTTTGCACAGTAAAATTAAATGTTTGCTAGGTCAAAGGAAAAAATATAAAGTAAAGCAACCACTACGGAGAGAAGTAAGAACTGAATTTTAGTGTCACTGAGCACCTTACATAATAACTTTAAACACTAAATACAGCAAGGCTGTTCCTATCCTAGAATGCCATATTGTAGTACTTAATGATATTTGCTTAGGAAACAGAAGAAGTTTCAAATCTCAGCAGGCACTGAAACTGGTGTTGCAACCCCTAGGTTATTGCATAAGAAATTGGGAGCATCAGAAAGTAGGTGATGGGTTTCTTGAGAGCTCTATGGGACATAATTATGACAAGTTGTCCTAGTTCAGCAGGAGGGGCCAGTTATCACTGTGTGGGGGTGATCAAAGCTATGTATTCTACCCCCTCTATTC
>JAWWMO010000174.1:34462878-34480378 GCA_035047845.1 Dendrocincla fuliginosa
GCATCACTGGATGCTGGATGGTGTTCCTCTTTTCCCTTCTCAACTCGACTGTTTTCATCCGTGAGCATTCATAACCATCACAACCATTGCCGTGAGGGAAAAAAAACGTGGGAGAAAGCTCCAGTATCCCTGCCCCTGCAGACACAGGATTGTTGCTGCTTTGCTTTCCATTTTTCTCTCATGGGAACTAACCTGGAAACTGCCTGCTACCTCACCTGAGGGTAGAGCCCAGCTGGCCGGGCGCGACAGCGCCACCTGCTGTCCGTGGATATAATCGCTTTTCCCTTTTTTGGGAGTAGCCAAGAGGACCTTTTAGACTGTTATGCCTTGTCATTTTGGGGTGGAGGGGTTTGTTGCAGACTGTTGTTATATACATATATATATATGTGTTGTGGTTAATTTAATTTTTCCTAATTAAAGTTCTGTTTTCTAAATTTAAAGGAGAGGGATTATTTCTTGGCCAACATAGTTATCTTAGTTCTCCCTCGAACTAAGACACAAGTGAATAGCTTCCAGAAGTAGTTGAAACTGTGACATGTGACCTGTGGTGGTCCTGTGACATTCAGGACCTAAAGTGAGGTAACTGAACACTATGAGACTGAAAACATGCTCTTCCATTTGGGCTCTCCTTCTAGCTAGTCTAAACATGCCTCTGATCTTTACGTTGGTTTCTGCAGAATTCTTTCTGAAATGCCTAAATTTGTACAGTGAATAGAAACTAGATATTTAACTTAAGGCTCTCAAAGTCACCAAAAGAGCTATAGTTTCGTGTAGAAGACAACTGAAGTATCAGAGGACTGCTTCTTTCTTTGTATCGTGTAGTTTAAATTATGCTGGTAGTTTATATATCACATAAAGTTCTTTAAAGAAACAGTTACTAAAGGAAGCTTCTAAAGAGACTTGAGTTTTATTTAGTTAGTTCTTCTTCTTTCCAGCTCTTTTTCCCATAGATGCTGGCCACTTGTGTACTAGAATGTTGTTCTAAAATGGTTTAGATGAAGTCTGTGTTTCCTTTTCAAAGGAAAAACAAAAACCCCAAACAAACAAACCAACAACCAAAAAAACCCACAACAAACAACAAAATACACAAAATATTCAGGTAATATTTTACAGCTACAAAGTCCAATGTGGGCTATAGACATCTTTTCTGCATTATAAGCAAAACTTCTAAACTCTCAACAGTAATTATTATTTAAAGAACAATCTACAAAATCTACAAAAGATACTAACGTTATTATTATTACTTCAATTCCTTATCAAGAATATTTTAATTTCCTTGTAAATCTGAGTTTCTGTCATGCATTTAAAAAGTCAAACTTTTAAAATTTTACTTAAAACAAAACAATAAGAAAAAAGTAAGTACCATAGTAAATATTACATTATTTTAATTAATTTTTGGTCTTTACACTTCAAATTCTATTTTTGCTACTGAATTTCAATCATTAATCCTAGCATAATTATTAGAATTAAATTCCTACAGCTCACTAAATTTAGATAGTTCAAAATATATACTAAAAAAAAAAAATAACTACAGAGATAATGAACTACAACTCTAAGAGGTGAAATTGTCCCAAGGGATGAAAACTGCATCATTAAAAGTTTTATCTCAACATGTAACTGAAGAAAAGGCTACAGTGGTATTTGGAAGGGTTATAAGTCAAACAGTAATAAAGAATGAAAGTTTGTAGTTTATTGGTAAGAAACTACATCAATCAGATTAGCCCAATAAATGTGTGAATCCAATACAAGACTGAAAACATACTGAAAATATATTGGTGAGTCAAATACTGCATTACATTTTGAAGGAAAATGCCCCTTCAGGCTCAGAACACAAACCTAGACCTGAACAAAACCTTGGTTTTCCTGAAAGATTTGAGAAGAAAGAGTACCAACTTTAGCAGCACTTAATAGTTCAAACCCCTGAGTCTTTCTGTCAATAAAGAACAATGAAGCAATGTTCTAAGTGTGCCAAATTTAGGGGGGGGGGGGGGGGAACCACACATCTTTATTAAAAACTGTATTTTCTGCTGATTTTCACAGGAGGTTAAACTAGTTAATATTTATCTGAATGTGTATATGACAATTTTTTGCTGACTCTTTCCTCCATGATACCAAGTGGTGAAGAGGGTAGGCTGGCAAAGGATCTAGGTTCTGTGAAGAGAAGGGACACAGTAATCAACAAAACAAGAATGAAGTGGGATCACCACAAGCTCAGGGATGTAAATAAAGAAGTGCTTGCTCCACAGTCTGGTGAGGGAAACTTGTTCGCTCATGGGGAATCAGCACACTTGAGTATGTACATGTATGTACACTAATGCACACTGCCCAGAAAACAAACAGGAGGGTTTAGAAGCCTGTGATCAGTCAGAGGACTATGACCTCATTGAAATAATAGAGTTGTGGGATAGCTCACACAACTGGAGTGCTGGAAAAGACCCTTTAAGAACTACAGGTTGGGAATGAAGAGGACTTTTCCCTACATGTGACAGACAAGCTGGAAAGTGTGGAGCTCCACCTTGTGAGGAGTGATGAAGTGAGAATTGCTATGTTGGGATCTAGTGGGCAGATCAACATGAGTCATTCCTAATAGCAAAGAGTAGCTGAGACCTTTGTCATACAATGGGAAGACATCTCATATTCCCAGTCCCTGATTCTCATGCCTGACATGTCACCCTGACATCTGCTAGAAAGACAACGTAAGTCAAAAGCAAAATAGGAGGTTTCTAGAGTGCATTGACAACAGTTTCTTGAGACAGGTGATCCAGGACAAGGAGGAGTGGACCTGATATTTACAAGCAGGGAAGAAGTGGTCAGGGATGTGGAAGTCAGAGACAGCCTTGGGCTGCATTAACCAGGGACAGTGGAATTCAGGATCCTAAGAGACTGGAGTAGGGCAAAAAGCAGGATCACCACTCTGAACATCAGAAGCACAGATTTTGGCCTGTTGTCTTTGATCAGCAGAGAAAAATGTGAAGTCTGCACTTAGGGAGGAATAACCTCATACAACAGTGCCCACTGGGGCCAACTGGCTGCAAAGCAGCTTTGTAGAAAAAGACCTGGTGGAAAACAGTTAAGCAGGACCCAGCAATCTTCCTTATGACAAAAGGGGCCAAGGTATCCCTGGGTGTATTAGGAGTGTTGCCAGCAAATCAAGAAAGGTGATCCTTCCCCACTACTCATCTGTGTCCAGTGCTGGGCTCCTCAATGCCAGAGCGAAATGGAGCTGTTGGAGAGAGTCCAATGAAAGTTTATAGAGGTGATTAAGGGACTGGAGCACCTTTCATATGAAAACAAACAGAGAGTCGGGATGGTTTGGCTTGGAGGAAGGCTGGAGGACACACCTCATCAATGTCCATAAACACCTTAAGGGAGGGTATAAATACGACAAAGCCAGGCTCTTCTCAGCGGGGCAAGAGGCACTGATCACAAACTGCCACACAGGAGTTCTCTGACTGAACATCAGGAAATACTTTTTTACTGTGAGAGTGAGCAAGCATAGGCACAGGTTGCCTAGTGAGTTTGTAGAGCTTCGATCCTTGGAAACATTCAAAGTCATCTGCACATGGTCCTTAACAACTGAATGTAAGTGACTCTGCTTGATCAGGGATTTGGAACAAGATGATCTCCAGAGCTTCCTTCTCTCCTCAAGCATTCCATGAACCTTTGAGAGAGGCTCTAGAAAGAATCTCACAAGACATGATTCTGGAGACATGAAAACTGATTGATATTCAAGGATCCAAGCTCAACAATCTCAACAAGCAGGAAAACAAGCAAAGGTGTTAGAAAGCTTGCATGGATGAGCAGGAGTTCCTGGCTGATGTCAAGAGATAAAAAGGATGCTTACAAGATGGTGTTAAGAACGTCAAAGCCCACCTGCACTTGAATCCTGCAAGGGATGTGATGGGCAACAAGAAAGGATTACATAAATACATAAACAGAAATAGGAAGACTAGGAAACATAATGTGTGTCCACTGTTGAATGGGGCAGAGGCTCTGTGACACAGAACACAAAAAAGTCTTAGCTACTCAATGCCTTTATCTCAGTCTTATAGGTAAGACCAGAAATCCCAATTCCCTAAAACCACAGCAAGGCAAACTTTCCCTCAGTGGAGCAGGATCAGGTTGGGAATACTTCAGCAAACCAGAGATAGATAAGCATGTGGGGCCTGTGATGCCTTTGCAGGGACACTTAAAACTAATTTTAAAAAGTCATGGGAACTGGGAAATGTTCCTGTAAGACTGAAGAAGAGTGCCAATCATGCCAATCTTCAAGCAGAAGGATCTAGAAAACTACAGGCAGGCCAGCTTCAGCTCAGTCCCTGGGAAAGTCATGGAGTAATTACTCCTGGAAGCCATTTCCAGACCTCTCATAGAATCACAGAAGGGCAAGGTTGGAAGGGACCACAGTGGGTCATCTAGTCCAACCTCCCTGCTCAAGAAGGGTCATCCTTGCACAAAGCATTCTGTCCAGATGGTTCTTGACTATCTCCAGTGAGGGAGACTTCACAGCTTCTCTGGGCAATCTGTTACAGTGCATGGTCACTCACACAGTAAAGTTCTTCCTCAAATTCAGGTAGAACTTCCTGTGCTTCAGCATATGATGGCTTCCTCCTATCCTATTACTTACCAAGAAGAGCCTGGCTCCATCCTCCCAACACCATGAAGGAAAACAAAGAGATTGGGGAAGTCATCATGGCTCTATGATGGAGAAATCATGTTTGCCCAATCTGATAGCCTTCTACTATGACATGACTAGCTTGACACTTCAGGGGAGTGCACTGGATGTTGTTTTACTTGCCTTTAGTAAGGCTTTTGACATTCTCACCCATAAGACCCTAAAAGGAAAGCTAATAAACTATGGGTAAGTGATCTGTGAGATGGATTCAAAAATGAACAGACCAGAAGTGTTGTGATCAGTGGTATGAAGTCCAATTGGAGGTTAGTCACTAACAGCTTACCCCAGGGAACAAATACTGGCACCAATACTATTTAACATCATGAATGACCTAGCTGATGGGGAAGGGCTCATCCTGATCAGGTTTGGTACAAAACCTGGAGGAGTGGCTATAGTATACTAGATGGGTGTGCTACCATTCAGAGGGCCATCAACAGGTTAAAGAACTGAGCAGACAAGAATCTCATGAAGTTTAGCAAAGCATCCTGCTTTTGTTGATCCTGCTTGAACAGTGAAATTGCACTAAGTCATGTCATGTCAAGAGTTCCCTTCTGACCTCAAGAAATATGTGAGTTTGTGATTCAGTACTCGATGAGGTACATTCTGTATTTATTATCACTGATATTGATAGGATATCATTAAGTGTCTAATTCCTGAGAGGCATGCAAGTAGAAAACACCTCTGAGGGCTATGTACTATGCTGTATTTAGAAGAGATAATAAGTTAATAATCTTTGAAAAGGGCTGTAAAGAATCAGCTGTAAAAGACTTTGAAAGAGCTCACTAGAATGGATGACTAATTCTCTAGCCCAAGAAAATAGTGTTACATAATTTCTGAGGTGATATTCCAAAGCTCATCAGAGTAATTTCCTTCAGAACTATTGGCTTGGATCAGATCCCTTTTGAATAAAAAACAGGCAGTGAATAAAATGCAAAAATAAAGAAATATTTAAAAAAATACCATGGACAATGAAAGTCTACTTCATATAACTTGTTTTGGACAAAATAAAGAAAGAAATCAGGAATTAGGAATCCAATAATTACAGAATATGGAACTTCTTTTGGATGTGATAAAGGTAGTTTTACCTCTTTTACAAACAGAAAACTAATGAATAAGCAAAAAACGAATGATAAGCAACAAATCTGGCCTCAAGAAAAATTCCTGCCATGTGTACCACAGCTTGTTACCTCACCTGTGATGATAAAGCTGAGGGTATTCTGTTCACTGAAACAATCCATGTAAAAATATTGCTCTTATCTTCTGTGTTTGGATTATTGTTTTAATATATTTTTTTAATTTTCAGTCATTTTGAAAATGATGCCTCTAAACAGCTGTAGTGTAAGATGGGACAGGCCATAAACTATAAATTTTGGATGAGAAGAAGGAAGACTAGGTGCCTGAGGAAGAGCTCTTTCATCAAAACCAGAGTAGTGAAAGACCAGCCTAAAGGCTGGATTTGTAAAGAGTATCTACGTGTCTGAAGATGTAGATGATGTCTAGTGTGACCTCAAAGGTATTAAACATAATGAGTTCAATGGTGTTTCCAAAAATGAAGAGCTTGCTTCAGCATGTAATTGCCTAGGTACCTTTCAAACTAGATCTTAAGACTGTGAAAAGTGGCCCACAAAACTAACAGCACTTCTTGTTCTGGGGCATAAATGTGAGCGAGTAAAGATGTTTCCTTATGTTAACTCTGAAACTTGTGACTTGTACCTATCCTAGCTGATCCTTTACACATGGGAGAGACATAAGGCTGTATGCAGTTATTCAGATATTTAGAATCAGGAGTTGCACGTGCACAATGGAAAATATTCTGAGAAGACAGACTTTGTACTTTTTGGATAAAGTTTGTATTCTTATTTTCCCAAATGCACACGTATGTCTGAAGGACTTTCTGGTATTTGCTTGAGACTGAGCGGTAATCAGTTTACCTACATGACTTAATCGGAATTTCCTCTGTTGTGTGGGAAATGTTCATGCATGCAAATAATGAAACAGATATTTTCTTCTTTTTTTCCATCATTGAACCTGCATTCACTTTTAATTGTTTAGTGAGAGCATCTGTTAACTTTCCTTTGCATTATCAAGTAGTCAATGAGAGAACAAGCTGTAAAATTTGAAGGAGTTACATGAAAATGGCAAGGAAAATTTAGATCAGGTAAAACTTAGATCATGAAAAATGACTGACTGAAAGATTTGAGGGAAAATTTCCCAGGGGAAGTCATAGGGGGTGTTAATCTAGAGATGTGCAAAATTCAACAGAAAAAAATTGTTATCAGCAAGTGTGTGTTAGGGAATGAGGCAGAGAACCTACTGCTGCCTTGAAATATGCTCTTGACCATAAAGTCTTAGGTTTAGCAAGCTCATGCATTAAAAGATTTAATTAGAGAATGTAGTGGGGTAATAATGTTGAGAGTAATCTTCTATATGAAAAATTGCAAAATGCACTTGTCCATGAAGTGGACAAGAGGGCTACTTTACTATTAGTAAAACGAAGAGTTTAAATTGATTTGATTTTTTTTTTTTTAATATCTTAATCATCAGGCTTCTTCTGGGTGGGAAAATAGTTCTTCAAAGCAAAAAAAAAAAAAAAAGGTTGTGATCATGGAGAGGATGAGGGAGATGAAAGAATTTTTTTGTCTAGTGGTTCTGAAGATGGAGGGTAAGCAGAGTTTTAGCTTTTCAGGGAATAATATTTCTTGAATGACAGCATTGACTCCATTACTGGTGTGGCCACACCTTCACTGCAATCTCCTGGTGATAGGCTGATGATTCTTGCTGTTTGATATATATTCAGGCTCCTCGAGGATGAGAGAAAAAACAGTGAATCCAAACCTTCTGCTTTCTGGATAAATACATCAGGTGCCAGCCAGTATGTAGAACAGCAAAAACATCTTTTTTTCAGACTATAAAAGTGGCTGGTGAATGTAGCAGAAATTTCTAAGATGTTCAGACTCAGAAGTCTTAACAGCACTTGTGGGATGACATAGTTCAAAATGAAGCAGGGCAGCACCCAAAGACAACTGGATTTCTAGGGTTTTACAAAACTCTAGGAACTTTGGTTTTGCCTTGTTGTAACTTAAGAAGCTCTATTTTTTAAAAAAAAAAGATTCTTAAACCCATTACACCTAGCCCAAGCAACATGCAATGTCCTACTCTTCAGCTTGTGTAAGCTCTTTTGTGACAGCCAATTCCAAAACTTATATCTGAATATATCATATTTGGAATAAAGCCCAAGAAAACATTTAAGTTATTTGATCATTAAAAGAGTTAGTTCCTAGCCCAAAATATTAGGCAATTTTTGAAAAAAATCTTTTGAATTTCACAATGAAATCTTTTTCTCTCAAAGAGAGAAAAGAGTAATCAGTTTATAGGGCTTTTTAGCATACTTTTTCATATCTTTATATCCTTTAAAGTCCTCATGAATTTGAAGGTTTATAATTTATTTTAATTTAAATTTGCAGCACCTAAAGTAATGGAAATAGCAAAAGACAGATCAGGCATTAACTAGTTTAACTGTAGAGTTCAAACCTAGATGTGTTTCATAATTCCTTAGATCCATGAACACGCAAAGAAAAGAAAGAGAAGTTTGCATTCCACATTCTGAAATCCAAGCTTCTAGTTATCTTCATTAGCCTACTAAAGCAAAATCGTCAGAGGCAGTTACTGAATAAAATCCTATCTGTATGATGTATAAAAATTCAGCAGCCTAGAAGGTCCAGGGAAAAAGATCTTTATGTTGAAAAATGTGTCACATTATATATAGTATTACTGGATGTAAAATGGAAGTGAAAACTGACTCAGTTCTTCTAAAATGAGTTATTTTTTCACATCACTGCACTCCCACTTCGTACTTCTCTCCCAAGAAACTATTATTCCATCAAGCATTTAAAATGTCATGATTTTGCACAAAAGTTCTTAATGCTTTTTAGAAATACTGGTTGGAAAAAAAATTAATGTGATTTTGTTGGGTTTTTTGTTGTTGTTGTTGTTTTGGGTTTATTTGTTTGTTTTGTTTGGAGTCCTTGTTTGCTTTTTTCCCCAAACTGATAGAATTCTGCTGGAAGTACAAACAGCTGGGTTTTCCCAATACTTAGGCCGTAACAGTGCTATTATATGTATTACTATCCTCTAAGAGGTTACTGCTAGGAGTACAGCCACCCATAAGGTTTTTCACTCTGCTTTTGTACATACTCCTTGATTTCTCTGCATCTGGCATGACAACTTTCCAGCGAAAATGTTCCAACCCCCTCCTTAGCAATTCTACATAGGAACACCTTGTGAGTAAATTTTTTTTTATTTTTTTTCTTCCATTTGGCAGATTAGAGTAAAAGCAGAATTTTAGCAACATGACCATGAATCCATCTGAAGTGGTGGTATATGTAAACCTCTTAAGCAGAACACAGAATTACATAAATGCCAAGTAATGTAATTTCCAGTCTGTAGCTTTACTGGAGGTGCTTCAACTTGTGAGCTCTTTTAAATTTTTATAACTGATGTTATATCACATCAGTGACACTTATTGAGAAATTTTTGAGCATATAATCATTAAAACTTTGCAATATTTTGGTTGAATAGATCTATTGTAAAAATATGGTGAGTAGGAAGGAACTGTTCTGATGACAAAGGTGAGAACTACAATGTTATCAAATAGTTATTTCCACTGCCACATAGTGAAATTTTGCACTAATGATGCTTAGAAAGAAATTTCAAACAACAGTGACAGGATCTAATATAAAAGTCTCTGATGGTGCCTACATATGAGGGATATTCCTCCATTTAAGTTAGCTACACTTGATATAGATATTTTACATACCAAATCCTGAGGCAGGTATGAGGGTTCAGTCCTAGACTTGTCTTCTACATAGGAAAGCATACAGAAAGGAATAACAGTATTTCCTGTACAAGGCATCAGAGTATTGCCTTTATAAAGGCTACTTGTACAATGTGAAATGTCAGAACATTTGGGGTTTTGATAAATGAGCCTTATATGCAGGAGCTAGAAACAATTTCCACAACTGATAACATCAGATCTTTATTCCAAGTGCACCTCCAGCTGCAGTCTATTTCCCTGCAGTGTGACCATTTTTCCTAATTAAGATTGTGATCTCTCTCAGGCTGAATTGTAGCTACATCAATTAACTTATTCAAATTGATTATGGAATAGGACCTAGAAGGAATAATGTGGCACTCAAGTGATATTTTCTTTCATATGTCTCTTTACACATGCCTTTGTCCTTTGCTTTGATCTCTAAAGAGTCTCATCGAATGGCAAACTCCACTTAGCTCACTGAGACAAGTATGGGGCTACAATGTTATCTGTGGGCAGAGCACATTACACAACATGGAAACCACTGCACAATCCATGATCATAGTGATACTTCCAATTTTCAAATGTCTTCTTTACATAGGACCAATTTATACTGGTTCTTACACAGAGGCCTTGCTAGCCTCAGTAAAACTGATGTATGTATGAAGAACAGTAGTTTTTGAGATTTGCAATCCTGGTGTAACTAGATTTCTTTTACAGTGAATATCTTGTCAAGGTAAGTATTTCAATCCATTAGTATTCATTTCATTAAAGCCTATGTAATAATAAAATTATATGGGAAAACCAAGGTTGGCTTAAACAGCAAAAACAGCTTCATATACTCCAAGGAGGGCCATATAAATGGAGATACCTTACTTTCTTTAGTTTTGTTTCCTCCTGAGCCACGCCATTTACAAAGATGCTAGTTACTGATTGCATCATTGCTGCAAACACTCCATTGTAGCAGAGAGCTGTGATGTAACTATGATGGTATCCTCTAACATCTTATTAGAAATACAATAATAGAATAATGGTGGACTTATACCTCCTTTTATACAGCTCTTGTGCTTTCAAATTTCCTTATCTTTCTTAACCTTTCCAGAACTATCTTAATTTTATGCCTAATATTTGATATTATAAATACACGTTTGTGTAGACTGTGATATAATAAGCATTGTGTTCTAAACAGTGCAAGTTTTGCCACAATTATCCCAGAGTTCAGACTAACCTCTGGTAAAGTGGGAGAAAACTTTTCGTGCATGTTCTCTCCTTAGCACCAGGTCAAAAGGAAACAACTGTAAAACTTAAGCTGTCAGTATACTAACACTGTGATTTTTTGAGGTATATGCTTGCTTGCTTATATGCCAAAGTGGGCATTAGCTTCAAGTATTGTAAAATAAGCTTTCAAAACATACATGCCCTATGTTGTGTAGCCATAGCCTCATGCTTGGACTCGGTGCTGAAGAAACTTGTGTTACTCTATCTATGTGGAAAAAAATAACAAATGAGGAAGATTCCTAGGAGGAATAAATTGCTGGACTTGCCTCCTAGAAGTTAATTTTTAGTTCCATTGAAATAAGTGCCAGTGACATGAACCTTTTGTTTTGTTTTGTTTTCCTGCAGATAGAGTGAACCCTCAGACACAATGCATTTAGGCTGACTTGCTTGAATTCGTCTTTTCCTACCCTAAATAGCAACACTGCAATACACTGCACCAAGTGGTTCAGTAGTCAGGATCATTTGTAAAAATCAGTGCTTACAACATGTTGCAGCTTTTTTAAAAGACTTCTCGGGTGGTAATGCACCTTGCAATTGAAATATTGTTTGATTATTTTCAGAAACACTAAAATTACAATTATTTACAGTTGGTCTTATACAGTTCTAAATAAAGGCCAGATTCTGTGTAGCCAAAATGATCTCTTTGCTGCTTCTCTGAGGTAGAATATGGGAGATGTTAACTTACCCTCCTAAGACAGTTCCACTTTTCTGAGTACTTCCGTAGAAAGTGCATAATTATTTCAAGCTGGACAGAAAAATTCTGATGAAACAAGTGTGTCAAAATTACAATTCATTAAATTGGAAATGTTTGTGCAGCAGTGGGTAGGGAACACAACACTTTGGCTTTGACATAATGACATGCAATCCAGGAAGGTGTTCTCTGCAAAAACCATAAGCATATATATTCATATACACACACACTGGAAACTAACACTACCCGGTTTTTGGCCTACTGTATGGCTCACAAACATGTGTGGTGTTTTACTGGGCTAAGTGTGCTTACTCTATCTATAAGAGAGATAAACCGGGCTATCAAAATTTAGTAACACAGGACATTTTTTTTTTTTTAATTAACTTTCTGTTTCCCTTTATATCCACTTTGATATCAAGCAAATGTATTTTGAGAACAGGTGGATATGGATAGGTAGTTTGAAGTCTTCAAATAAAAATATAAATATTAGCCAATGAGGTAATTTCATTTCCTACAAAACATTTTTAGAAATGATGCAACCTTGCAAACTCGCCTTCTTCATATTAAATAACTTTTTTTTCCCCCTGATATTGAAAATGGAAAACACAAATTAGGTCAATCAGTTTATCTCACATTAAAAGCAAAAGAATTGGGAATGATGTAATTCCAGAACAATGCAGTATTAGGACTACATATGCTGTATGCATTCAATGCTTTAGCAATACTTATAGGAGCATTTTTAAAACACACCCATATTAATTTTTCTTTATTTTGAAGGAACAAAAGATGAAATGCAGTATTGGAAAAATGCTTAGTAGGAGAATACGTATCAAAAACTTGACTGCAAATGTCCTTTATTGATGTTGAAGACTTAATAACTATATTTGGAAGAGTTGGAAGTGAAGTTTTACAGAAAAATCATCAGGTTTTGCTCAGTGATTTTTATATGCACAGTATTTAGGATAAACATGCCTAAATGAAATAGCAACTCTTTCTTAATTGCTTTTAACAAAAAAGCCTAGTAATCACATTGTTATTTTATTATAATAGTTTTGATTCGGGAAAATGTTTCTTTCCTGGAACATGACCTCCTATATAAACAAAGTGAACTCTTTTGAAGTCTTACCCTTGGTATCTCTATCAAAGGTTTATTCTAGTGAGGAATGTCCATTTATTAACATTAAACTTTGAACAGGGTTGGTTGACACAGTGAATAATTCCAATTAGTGAATAATTCCAAAGAAGTACTCCCCAATTTAAGTATTAATGAAATCAATACTTAAATTCAATCATACCTATTCAGTTTAACAAAGTAAAACCTCATTGCTGCCAGAAGTCATAATTTTCTTGCCAGTGCTTTCACTTGAGGAAAAATCTCCATTGATTTCACTGGAAGTCTAATAAAGCCAAAGCAGGGAACTTTAAAGACTCTTAGCACCCTTTGATAATTTTTCTGTAACACCTTTTTCTCCTCTAAGAAAAAGCCTTTAGTCTAGGGAAATAAGAACACCATAAATATTTCTTAAAACTGTATTAAAATTGTATTTATAGAGTTGCGTAGTTAGGCTGGAGTCAATCACTCCATTTCTATTGGTTTCTACATTAATTTTTGTCACCCCTACAGAGTAGTTCAGTGCCTTCAAAACTGAGATTCTGCATCAAATCACACGAAGCTTTTGGTCAGCCTGTGAATAATACTATTGACTAACATACAAATCTGCAAATAGATGTGAGGGACAAATTTGAACTACTGATTCACTGCTGTGTCCTCTTTTATACACATTTGAGCTTTGTTTAAACACATGAATTAAAGATTTTTTATATATATATTTGTATACAAAAATACGCATGTTAAAATTGTAATGAAATGTTTTTCATCAGGAGTTCTGCTTGAACATAATGTAGTCAAATGCTTATAGCAAAAGGGCAGACATCAAAACCCATGGATGCCATGAGCTCTACAAGGCTCACTGATGTTTGGAGAGAAAAATAATCCAATTTCTAACTTAGAACTGTACTCAGTGATGACACTCCATTACTTGTCTTGATGACCTACAATAATGATAAAATTAATGCATTAGTCACATGCAATCAAATTGGCTGCCAGCAAGTAATGCAGTCTGATTAGGAACGGCCTGCATCTCAAAATTTTCCCTTCTTTTCACTGTACAGCAAGTGATGTCAATTGATTGGGAGGAAAAAAATGAACTGAATTTCAGAGCTGAAATTGATTATATCAAGACATGTGAAAACACTTCTTTTTTTTTTTAAGCAGAATACATTCCTGTGAGGTTTGAGCTTACTGACCAAGTGTAAGAATTCAGTGAAAATACATTTGTTCTTTGAAGCATTACAATCAAAAGTAATATAGCTTCTCCTTTTCATAAGCCTGTATGACATACTTTTGCAGTCGTGTGGCTTCTATAAAATCCCACTGTTACTGTTTCTTGCGTCCTATAGTCTACATCTCACAGTCTGCAACTGCTCCTGTTTAGATGTGCTTGTGAGGTAATATTAAGTTTGAAAACAATGTGTCTGGACACTGACTATTTTAGCTCAAATGAAGGAAAAATGCAAATCAGATTAGTTTATACAAATTAGATGCAAATTATTTAGTACTCCTAGCTATACTGGCTTACAGATATGTGTACAATTAAAATGTTCCCATAAACAGACACGAAGGCTAGCAAACAATATCGCTGTCATGTAAAAAGAGGTTCTTGAATATGGCCTTTTTCTGCTTACATTTTATGTTTTCAAGCTCAAAAATAGTCAAATCTCCAATCTGACTTTAAAATTAGCATGCACAGTAGAAATCAAAATGTTTCAATGATGTATGTTACATCCTCTAGATGCTGAAAGAGGAATAATATATTGTGCCAAGAATAGATGCTGCCAGGTAAAGCTATTACAAAAATTTCACTGGGCTTCAAAAAGCCTGGAATGTGGCACATTGCCAAGTGAGCTTTTAGAAAAGAAAACAAGCAATTGATCTTAAAGTGATGTTTAGTTTGTATCAATACATCAGATAAAAAATATTAGTGTTTATTGTCCCCCTCTTTATTTACAACCCATATTAGTAAAAAACATTAGTGAAAAAATCATAAAAGTAACAAAGAACTCCACTTATTTAGGGAACTATATTGAAAAACTGAGATAAACTTGATATTGTTTCAAAAACACTGATATGAAACCTGATTATCCTGATATGCTTGCTTAAGTACATCTTTATCATCATAATATCTTCAGTAACATGAAGGTTTCTTGAGATACATTGCAGCATTGAATGCAACATCAGCAAAGATAATACTATCACATTACGTATATTAATTGATGCATCTAGATTACAAGCTAGCGTCCTCTGATACATAGTGCAAGCTTTGAAAACATTCTACTTTCTTGCATATGCTTTTTTTTTTTTTTTGGCTTATATTTATAAAGTCTCAGGTTGTAAATTTATAAACTTATAAAAATAACAAGGAAATAAAATTCACATTCTTCTTGAGTAGTTGTACACTGCAGTTCTTTGATTTTGTTCTATCTACTGACTTTTAGTTGAATTCCAATGGCATCAAAACCAATTCAGTAGTCCCACAGTACCTTTCCAGTAGTATATTTACTGATTATTTAACAATAAATAAATGTTGCAAAAGCTCTAAAAACCCCAAGCTGATATGCAAAAACTGGGTATAAGGATTTTAAATTAACACGACTGAGAAGGGAATACAGCTAATACAAAATAAACAAAGGAACATTTTGAGATAAAATGCACTCTGAAATATGTTTTTGAAAACATCTTCAGTAATTTGAATTCTTTTTTTTTTTTTTTTTTTTAAGAAAAAAAAAAAAAAAGGATAGGTCTGAAACCCTGGACCATGTCACTGATATGTGGGGCACAATATTAACTGTGATGGTCACATAATCATATCCTTGGAGTGTCATAAGTTCTCATGATAAGCCTGCCTGCTGGAAATACTTTGCACGAAGGAAGAGACATCACCAGCAGGGACAATAAAGATGATTAATCTGGCAGACAAACTACGGAGTGGTAGGTTTCAACAGCTTCATGTGGCTCTAAAATTGCCTCGCTGATTTAGGACAGTAACTATCTGCTTAGCACATTTCCTTTACCAAGAAAGGATAACAGTTAATACACCACAAACAGAATCAATATTAAAGAATGGTTTAATATACAGAAAGTCATACAAATTATCACTGCTTCCAGTGCCGTATGAGGCCACCACCAACAACCAGAAATGGATTATATGTTTTCTCAACCAAATGATAAATTAATTCAGAGCAGTGTGTTAGGATATCCAGAATTTTAAATAGCAAATATTTTAAAACAAAACATAGCATGAAACAGAAACAGCAAACATAATTATACCATTCTGTGGAGAAAACAATTGGATCTCCATTTTCAGAGTTAGCTACCAACTGGCTTTTATATGACATTACACCCTTCTGACACTTAGGGTACTCTCCCTTCTATGGTCAGGCAGATGTCCTGAAAATAAGTTACAAAAAAAGAAAGACAAAACAAGGAAACTCAGCCTTTTCCTTTGCCTGAGAAGTTTTGTTTCACATATATTGGTGACTATCGTGGCAGCTTTTGGCACCTTGATTAAGCATCTTAAAACCTACACCACTTATTGCTTTGTAATGTTATTCTTGTATTCAGAAGATGAATTGCTAAACTGTAAATCATTGCAACCAATTCTCAGAGATGAGTAGAGGACAAGTGAGTTACATTGAAGCAGTGTATGTGAGACATCCTTCTGCTTTGCTGTATTCTGTTGTGTCCTTGCACAGCAATGAAACAGACTACTTTTTCATCCTGCTAGACAGCAATAAACTCACATTTGCATTTTCTAAAAATTAATAGAATTGTAATAAATACATAGACCTACCTTTGTTATTCCCCACTATCATCCTCTATTAGTTTTCATGAAACACATTTTTTCATAAAATGAAAAGGCAAAACAGGTGTTAGATTATTTATGTCTGACAAATTCATATCATTTAAATAATTAAAACTAATTTGTGTTGAGAGCTACAGTTGCATTTTTATTAGAGAAACAAGTACAAATAGGCATCACTACAGAGCTGTTTATTCAATAATGAGATTAAATGAAATGAATTTCGTAGTCTCAATTTTTTGATTAATGTGGCAATTGGAACGCTTAACTTCTGTGTCCTGACAATGTGGAAACAGCTGCTTATCCCCTATAATTCTGTAAAACTTTTTTTCTTTAAAGCTACACATTTTAAATTATCCCTAAAAATATATTGTAAGCAAAATACTGAATGTTTTCGGTTTAAACAAGATTTGCATTATAAACCTGAAATAACACTATTTTTTATTTAATCACAAAAAAAAATTATTTACAAATAACAGTATTTATGTTTATATGTAATGTAAACCTTTCTGCATATCTTTTTGCTTATATAATATAGAGGTTATTGTATTAGTCTGTATAGAAAAAATACTGTACTTTTAAAATCATAAGTTGTAAATCAATTAGCCTACAATAGGTAAGCACAATTTTACAAGAAAAATGTATGACTACAGCTAAAAGCGGAATGTGCTGTGTGTAAAATTGTCTGCCAAGAACCAGTTAAAGCAGCACAGTACTTACCCTTTGAACAAAAGGCATCAATATATAATTGCAAGAAATTACTATATTCTATTAAATGTTTAGGGAAAAAACAAAGATGCAAAACTTCTAGAAGCAACATATTTATAGAACTATAATATATTGTTCTCCTGTTCATTAAAATTTTTTCTGTCATTTTTAGTAAAGATGCAGCATATTATATGTACAGGGACTGCATTGCACCAGATAGGGACATGCTAAGCCATGTAATTCTTGCACTTGAAAGATACCATTTGATTCTATCACTTATAGAATAAATCAGTCTCAGTTCGTGAATCTGTGGTAAACAGTAGCCCTCAATCCACCTGATATCCACATTAAAGCATTTAAAATTTGGAGTATGTAGACATCTCAAGTGAAACAGACTTTTAGGAGTCAGCATATGGACT
>JAWWMO010000174.1:34485378-34505917 GCA_035047845.1 Dendrocincla fuliginosa
AAGAAAAGGTTAAAAAAATTAAAAAGAAATACGGCTCATCATGCTTTTTAATGCTCTGCATGTTTCAAATGTAAAATACAAGGAATTAAAGATAAAATAACAGGAAAATCATAGTTATCATTCTCTCACAGAAAATACTGCTTTCAGCATAGTACATTTCAGACCAAAAGATTAAGCAAATGCAGCTATTATACTCGTATGGAAAGATTATCTCAGATTGCATCAAAATGAATGTTGACATCTGATTCCTCTCTTTCCAGGCTAACATAGCAAACCAACTTCTTTGGCAAAATTGGTTTGAAATTCTTTACCTTCCTTTAAAACATCTATAGTAACAATAATTAAAAAAAAAAAAAAAAAAAAAGGATAAACCAAAACAAGAACAAAAAAAAAAAACACAACCCAAAAAACAGTTAGGTAAATCATAAACAGATAAAATAGTTGATCTTGAACAGGACGTGATCTTGACTGTTCAACCTGTCAGCCACATCAGCATACAGAAATTCATTATCTGCTACAGCGTAGTATTATTCAGCCTATGGAATAATAAATAAATTCAACAGGAGAGAGTACCTAAGTGCTGAGATTTTGAAAGAATAAAACATGGCATTTGTACATCTAGAAAGTTTATCAAAACATCTTGAAATGAAGGGTATTTGCCTATAAATCCTACCTTTAAACAATCCTCCCGTTTAAACAAGTTCCAAACTGACACAGTATCATGTGTCAATAAATGTATCACCTATTGACTTACTGCTATGAGTGAAGAATGACACCCAAGATAAATATTCAATATTTATACATATTTTTCATGGCTTTTTTTATATACCTTTTACAAATGTGTCTCAGAATTTTAATGCACCATCTGGTTTATGATTATATTGAATTAATAAAATGTTTTCTCTTACAAAAG
Organism: Dendrocincla fuliginosa; assembly: GCA_035047845.1. Classification (NCBI taxonomy): domain Eukaryota; kingdom Metazoa; phylum Chordata; class Aves; order Passeriformes; family Dendrocolaptidae; genus Dendrocincla; species Dendrocincla fuliginosa. The sequence continues at coordinate 34,486,292 of JAWWMO010000174.1, forward strand.
AGCTTTTTTAGTAGCTTACTGATCTCCATTCATCCAAGTTTTGTGGATATACAGGGGCAGTACTTTTCAGTTCTTTCACCAAAATTCTACCTAAAATCTCAGCAACAATACAGAATATAATTAAAATGTTATCAGTAACATTCTCATTTTACTGTCTCGTTATAAAGTCAAGTTAATTACAAACAAAAATGCGTGCCCTACAAATAAGCTTTGTCTAGTCTTAGCCATTTTAGGTTTTTCCAATGGTTATGTTAGCATAAAGATCGTATCTCTGAGAATCCAGCATAATATAAAATTGAGAAATATATTTTCCACTTTCACAAAATGTGTATTAAAAATCATACTGCACTGTATTTTGCACTGAATTGGTTTAAATGATATATGCAATTTTTAATTTCTTCAGAATTTCAGTGACATCAAAATAGAACATATTCTACAGAATAAATAAAAAATTATCAGGTGCTGACTTATTTTAAAGCTAATGTGAAAGTGCAGTATTGAAAAAAAATTACTCCACCCATATATTAAATAATCCTATAAACTCAAACATCTCTACGTGTATATATTTAAATATGTATTTTATACATATAAACACTGAAATGCTTTTTTGATATATATTTATAAGCACACTCAGTTTTAAGTCAGGACAACTCCTAGTAATTTTAAAATGTAGTTCGAGGTTTTTGGTAATTTTAAGGTACACTTTTCTTAGTTTTCCCATCAGAAAAAGAAGGAAACAACCTTTAGATGTGATTTGGTATTTTTGTTATAAAATATATGAGCTAATTTCTAAATAGAAGAATTATGCAGATTTTTCCTTAATATATCAGTTTAAGGGAGTCAGTTTGTTTGGGGTGCATTTGCACTTTGTTTTGTTTTGTTTTTCGTGTGTTTTTAATTAACACTCCAAAAATGCAGCTGTGCACAGCTTTCATTATTACAGTTTTTTGACAGATTTTGACAATTGATTTGTCAGATCCTCCTTCATTTCATAACCAGTGTGCACAGTACTGATCAAGTCAGGCATAAGTGTTTATATAAATTTAAAAGAAGAACCTAAGAACATAAGAAGGTACAAAAATACTCTCTCATAACCATATATGTGACTGCAGAAGTATCTAAAATATTTAATGTCCGTGCAGCATTGTTGCACCTGTAATAACAAAGCTACACATGCAACATATGAAAATAGTGTAATATGGCTAGGATTACTCTAAAGGATTGGTGTAGTAAAATAAAACAATGGTTTAATTAGCCACAAAATTAAGGAAATGTTCTCTATGCAACAAGAAAGATTTTTCTCAAAAAGAAACTAGTACTTTTCTCACTTGGCACCACAGAAGTTAATTAGGTTCACCACTAGCTGCTCTAGTTATTTGTCAAAATTGTCTGTCTGATCAGGGCAAAGATAAAAAATGTTCTCCTCCCTCCTTTCCCACCCACTCCATTCTTGTCCAGATAAGATTTTATATTTATCATTACAAACAACATACAAATTATGATGCATTTTGGAAAAGAAAAAAAAAAATCTTAGATTTTTTGGACTAGTATAATAGTATATATTTGTCTGTTTCTGATAAATAAAAATATACTTTTCTAAATATCTTTTTTAGAAACAGACAATTGTTTCTTTCACTGACAATTCTCTTAAATTACATGAGTTTAGAAATATACCAATAATATCTTTTCAAATATAACCCCTGCCAAGGTGAATATTTCACCTATTAACATTTACAACATCTTTTTAAAATATGCATGTATTAAAAAATTAGACAACATGCACTATCTATTTTATACTAGCTTATATATTGGAAAGTCAACTCTTTATGGCAAACATTGGTTGTGTTGTATAATACTACCATATCTAACATACTAGATCCCAGCACCCCAGGCACCAGTACAAATGATATAATGCAGATATAATTTTTTTTCTGCTGAAGCCTAAAATCCATATGGTCACTAAGCTAAAAGGTATGAAATGGTACAACAAAATTCAGAAATTGAAAAAGCAATTATCTATTTGGTTTTGTTACCTGTACTACCATTTTTTGAAAAGTACTTAACTCCCTGACTGTCAAGAAAATCGGACAGTGCACTTATTTTCCTTTTACAGATAACAAGTTCAGAAATTGATTTGGATGTAGAAGTGAGAAACCTAACTGCTACCCAAAATAAGTGCTCTGAGCTATCCATAGCCAAATATCTTTGGCTATGCAGGAAGATTAGCTTTCCAGGTTTGTGCGTATGCTCCTGGCTATATTGAAATTTGTGCTGCAAAAAGGAGAGTATCTAAAGCAATTATGAACATAAGCTTAAAATACATATGCAATTTATTTTTCAAATGTTATAGGAAATAAAAAATGGAAGGAACTCAAGCTTTATTTCACGTCAAATAGATTTTTATAAAAAATTAGGATTGCAATTATGACATTTGCTTACTCACAAAGCAAATTAATTTCCTCCATAGGCATCATTATCATCCTATTTGCATTTCTATAAGCAAGTTCAAAATCAGGCTTGGTAAGTATAATAATTCTTCCCTGAAAAGGAATCAAACTGTAACAAATATAAAAGGAACAAAGTGATTTCACTGTGTACATTGTCACTGAAACATGATTATATCTTTAAAAGCCTCTACAAAGGTGCAACAGTCCAAGTAACTGGAGGCATAAGAAGGGCTTAAACTGGTGAACAGTTTGTTGCCCTTAGTTCCCAACAAAATCAGTAGAGATTTGATGAAACTCTGAACTTCAGAAGAAGATGCTCAGTACTTGAGGGATCTCAGCCACTGTGTCCAGAGACACAATTCAAATTGCTTAAACTTAGCATTAGTGGTTCATATTCACTCCTGCATGCTGAAATCCCCTAGATCCCTAAACTCTGTATCAGCTGATTTCCTAATCCCTTCCCATTTATTGACAACTCACTTATATAATCCCATGCTATATTCATCTATCACATCAGAATTGCCTAAAAGTCCTCTGATTTACCAGACTGAAAGTCCCAGCTCAGTTTTGTGAGTTGAAGAGCATTTACTGTGGAATGCCAGATGTTTGGTGATAATGCTGTGCCACTTCTCCCTTATGCTGCACACAGATAATCTTCATTGAATAGCTGTGAATGCATATGAATACATGTAAAATATTTTCATGTATTCAAATTTTCATGTATATTTTCATGTATTTCATGTATTTCATGTATTTTCATGTGATCAAATCTGAACTACTACCTGCACTAATACCTAATGTCCTGTCTTCCCAACCTTTATTCCCACTCCTCTCATGTAAATACCTCCAACTACCCATAGCAACGTTCCCAACCCTTTTGCTTTTCTACTGCCTTATTTCCTTGCCCTCTTTCCCTCTGATGACATTTGCTCTGGTTGTATTATCAGTTCTCGTAGTCTTTGGAGTTGGAGGGATGGCAATCACCTTATGCGACACACAGCTAATACAAAGTATTTATGCTGGCAAATGTAGTGGGAGGACAAAATGCATGTTGACTGGCTAGACAGCAAGAATTAGCACTTGATGTGGCTGTTATGCCAGTTAAGAGTATGTTAAGAAATTCAGGAAACATGGTTTTAAGTTTCAAATTCCACATGGCAGCATGACACATGCCTGCACTAAATTACACCAGAAGAGAAAAAAATCTCACTGATTCTACAAAAAAACCTGGAAAACACAAACCCAATAATTTGACAGTAGAAACATTTAATTGCAGCATCCTATTTTTATTTTACCTCACAGAATTGTTTCTAAGAGATTGTACAGAAATTAATGAAGGATAGTTTTTATCTGTTATTCAGGTTCTCTTTTTCCTCTTTTATTTTCATCAGTGTAATTATTACTCATTCCACGAAACTTCTGTTATAGTTGTTCTTTTTTCCTTCTATTAAATCTTTAAACTACTTGCCCAATGTAATTTTATCTTCTCTTAACGGAGAAACACTTTACGGAATAGGTTCCATCTAACCTAACAAATTAATCTTAATCTGGCACAATTCTGTATTTTAGTCTCCCTAAAGCAAATAGTTGCATTCCCTTAAAACTGTACTTAAATTGCTACATTCCATTTCATATTTTTTTCCAGTCTTCATTGCTTTAAAATCTTTCAAATTCTATCTGGGCTCTGAATTCTATACCTATGACCATTTCATGCTATTTTAGCTGTGCATATGCCTACAGGCTTGAGGTTGGCGAGAAGGTGTTCCGGATGCACCAATTCCTGCAGAGAGAAGTCAATGAAGAGTAAGAAAGTCCCAAGGCTGACAACTGCAAGGTCAAGGCCACAAAAGCTACCAAAAGGTCATCAGTCATCCTACGTATCCAGCAGGCAGACATACAAGGCTGCTCTGGACAGATGTTCATGTCACACTTGGGTTCAGATTCCGACAGCAGGCTTACACAGCGAACCTCTGCTTATTGCACATATATACCCCCCAAAGGAAGTCAGTGGAATTTCTCTCAGTATTTTCAGTATCTGTGGATTGGATTCCATATATACATATGGTAAAATATGAATTGACTTTTTCAGAGGTGTTGTACACTAAACAAATTAGCTTGGTATCTTGGTTCAAGATTACATATTTTGGTTTTAGAGAAAATACTTAGAAGGAATAAAGACATCTTTTAGCCACATCTTTCTAATAATCTGCTTGATACTTATTTACAAAAATAGGCAAATATCCATGAAAAGAGGAACATAAATTTAGCTAAATCACAATGTAAATAAACCTAGATCATGAATTATTTGTCATCTTCCCTGATTATGTTTAAATTCTGTAAATGTTATTGCAATTCAGTTTCTCTCTTTCTACAAAAGGACATCTAGTACTGAAAAACTATGCGAACTAGTGCAATGGATTATGGGAAGAGATTAACTGCTACTTTGTTCCTCAATATAATGCACCTTTTTTTTGTCATGTTTGTGTTCATAAGATTTTCATTCCACCACAAGCAGCACATATACTTGTAGCATTCCCTTTAGATATTTGGCCTGCATTTATTGCAAAATAAATGTAATTTTGTTATTTCCCTATGTTGCTTCTTGTTGTTATTTCTGCCCTCATAACTAGTTTCTTTCAAGACAATTCAAAGTTAATTTAATCTACTAAAAAAATAATATTGCACTATGATTTCCATTTCAAGTTAAAATCATACTACATTATTACTAATATAATGAATTGATAGAGAAAATAGATATTCTAAGATACTTGTTTTTAATCTGCCATTACACTGTGGGAGGATTTTGGGCTGATTCCCACTCTACTGTTTATCACAAGCGCTTATTTTGCTCCACTTCTTAGACCTCCTGTCAGCTGAAGCTGTATTTATCATTGCATTTTAGTCACAAAAACTATGATGCAATAGAAACCTAACTTCAGCTTAAATACTCAGGAACACATTACACCTGAAATCACAAGGCCTAAGAAATCAGAACCAAGCTGAAGAAATATTTATATGGTAAGACTGTATAAAGATGTTTTGCACAAATTGCTGCTTTGGTTTAAATCTAGATCACTTTTCAATTAGCATCTGATATTAAACGTTGACTCTTCGAGGTACTAAAAATAGTACCTCCCACTTCTTTTAGTAACTACCTAATTACACTTCTGCCCACTTAAAAGTATGAACATTATGATTTTTCTTTCATGTTTTTTAATTAAAGATGCAATTTGGAATGCAAATTTCTCGCAGTAAGGAAATAGCAAATCATGTTTAAAGAAACTAAAAAAGAATTCTCGGTGTCTGCTTTAGTTGCCATTCCGTCACCAATGTGTGTGCAGGCTCTAACTCATAAACAGAAAGGTTTCCTCTCTCAAAAGCAGTTTTTTAATAAATGTGTGCACATGCAAGTTGTGTACAGAGAGAGTTGCCAAAACAATGTTGGTTATACAGATGATTGATTCTATGGTGTTATCTAGTCCTGAAGAAAGTATTATTAAAATTTTACACACACATATGCACACATAAAAATGTGAGTCATTTCATAAGTATCCCTCATGAAAACATGATTCAAAACTGTGGGAATGGAGAAAACCAACTCCTCCATGAATTCTCTATGATACATAGTTTTAATAACATAGAGAAGGAACTTCTCTAATTTTTTTCTCTGTAGCATAAAAACAACATTCCATATTTAATGCATTAATGTTTCATGAGTTTCAAATTACATTTGCAGAGAAGTGTAATGTACTTTGAGTAGCTTCATTTATACTTTTCACATTTTTATAATTAAAAAAGAAAAAAATGAGGTGGTCACATACTGAATTATACAAGATAAAAAATTAATAGATTTTCACACAGTTGCAGAGTAAGCAGTATACATAGAAAAGGGCATATCTATATTGACTGTGCCATCATTCAGATGAAACGTCTTTTAAAAAGACAGGAAGCAGGCGTAATAACAGGTCTGGCCAGTAAAGTCTGACATTTTCAGTGACAGTAGAATGTTAACCCCACTCTCTAGTTAAATTCACAATAGTTTCCCCTTCCTCTACCTAAAATCTTCCTTCCCATCCCCCCTCCTTATCTAATTTGTTGCATGGTGTTCTATGAACACTTGCCAACATTCCACAGAGTCAAGGATGGATTTCACAAATGCAGGAATATTTACAGTACTATTTAGTATAGCAATTTGGGATACTTCTGATTGAACAAAACCAGTTGATGCAATTTCTTTACTGGAATTGCTGAAAAGACACCTCTCAATAAAGAATAATCTGCAAAAAATGTAGATAATGTGCATTTTAAAACCAAGTATGCGACACTGACGGTATCAAGAAAACACCCGCTGTTTTGCATTAGACAGGACCTAACTGAAAATACACATAAAACGCACTCCAATTTCTAAAGTGAATTGATTTTCCTGACAGATATAGAGGCAAAGGTGATGCATCTTTTTTATGTTCTCCCAGTCACAAATCTGTAGATGTTGCTTTGGCTCCTCGTAGCTATTACTTCATTGTCCAAAGAAGCATTGCACTGGTTGCTTTCCTGACAAATCTTCCTTCAGAAGGTAGGTACATAAATGACTAGAACATTCTGCACTGAAGAGAATCCTTAAAATGTCACATTCATGAGCTTTACATGTACTCCCCAGCAGCAGATCAGCCATAAACTTGATTTGAATGATATGCTATACTTTAACTAGAAAACATACTTGATGAGAAGCAATTGCTAGAAGTCCTATGGTGAAACATACAGGAAATCTACTAAAATATATTAATAATGAATAATGAATGGCCTAAAAGTGGGAACTGAGGAATCAGTTTTCCATTGACTTCCAGGAGACTGATGTTTCCAAATTTTTTTTTTTTTTTTCAGTGGTCCAGGATCTGCAAGTCTGCAAGTTCAAGAGAAAGCTAACAGTGTTCTTAAATATTTCTTTGACTGGAGTAGAAATTTTCAAGATGAAAATACAATGTTAACATTACAAGAAATTGCAGCTATCAACAGTGCCCAATTTTCAGCACAAATTTCAATACACAATTATGTTCTTATAAAAGAAATCCAGGCAGAAAATTATATGGTGTAGTTATGCCACTTCATTAAATTCAGAGGAAAGACTAGCCAATAGGAATGTAAAAAGGGACTTGCCATTTCTCTGTCAATGACACTTTTCATTGAAGCTGAGTAAATCTTGAAAGCGTGCAAAAACTCAAACCAGGATATTACAAATACATTGGGATTTTTATGCAATGACAGTGCTGTAGAGATTACAACATTATTTTAACAGCACACTAAACTTCATGCAAATTAATTTAGGATTTAAATTCAAATTTAAAATCAAAACCATATTTTGGCATTCCTGGTAAGAATATTCAAAATCAATCCCTGAAAACCACATTTTAAAATTAACCTATTTATCTGTAGGACTGATAGGACAAAAAAAGGCTAACATTTTTATTTTGTTTTCAGATTATCTTTGTCACAGTTGATTTCTGCATATGTATGTAGCACAATCATTCAGCATTCATTTGGCAATTCAGAATAAAATTTAAGTTATTAATTGTATATCATCTCTCTGCAAAGCTGTGGAATTAAGGTGAGTCAGCAGAACCATTTCAATTCTATGGCAAGGAAAATAAGGATAGTGACCACTAAAAAAGGGAAATTTCTTTCTTGCTCAAAGTTCCTTGAGATCTCTTTGTGGGAGGTCAAAAGACAGATTTTGATGATCAGCAGGAGAGGAACTTTATGGTTACTTGTATCAAGTTTGTGATTCCCAAAGGAAGAGGGTAAACTACTCAGAAAACATGAGAGTTGTTAGTCCTTTGGTTAAAATACACTGTCAATTTCCATCTTTAATTTTTATATGCTCAGAAATAGTCCCCAGTTTTCCTCTCACAACTATCATATTATGATAATTTCAAAACTGAGGTTTTAAATGAGAATCTGTGGAACTGAAAAATGGTAGATATCAAAAGAAGGAGGTAAAAGGAGGTGCCACTAGCTGAATGTGCTATGTCTAAATGAACACCTTTGAGTTTGTGTGACCATTAAATAATAATGCAAAACACTAACACCCTCTCCTATATTAATTGCAATTAAAATCCTGGGGCAATTCTTCTATTCTTCTTGGGGGGAAAAAAAAAAAAAAAGAAAAAAAAAGGCACAAATTAAAGCCCTTAATGTCTCAGGTCCATGAAAATAAGAGCATATTCATTTATGTTTTCACCTACAGTTTTGTATAGTTTTGTTTTGCTTCATGGTGTTTATCACTATTAAATAAAAATAAAAAATGAAAAATGGCACTAAACTAATGACAAAATGTTTTCCTAAGAGCAATATAAATACAATTTTTCTCATGAGCTCTATACTGAAAACATCAGTTTTCCTTTACATAAAAGCACATAATAAGATGGCAGAGCCAAACAGCTTGTAAAAGGAGGAAAATCTTAAACACATCATCTAGCTAGGCACAATAATTAAAAAAAACGCAAACCAAACCCATAAAAGTCCTTCTCACAATTCGTACAGACATATTATTTGATCCAAAAACTTAGAGAAATGTAAATAAGTACATCTGAAACCACCTGAATATATATACACACTTTATATATTTTTATGTATACATATACATGTCTGTACTTTACATACAATTTACATATATACTTCTATATGATGATTGCAACACTTGATTTACTTTTAAGGAGAAATAGTATCTGAGTATCTATGCACTGAGTATCTAGCTAACAGCTTCAACTTAGGTAGAGACTACAGCAGCTACTTATTCAGTAGCGCCTCTTTAAATAATCTGCTTGCAATTCAGTTGATTCTAAAAACAATAAGGAAAAAGAAAACCAAACAAATCCATATGGAAGACATGCACATATTTGTACTCTCTACAGACACAAAGAATGGAGTCCCTGCTTCCTCCCAAGCCCATCGTGTCTTAGAATCTTACAGCTGAAATCATATCAGACATAAGTGTGATGCACAGAATTAAATGAAAGCTCTCCTCATTTCAAGATCATGGAATAAAACCCCCACTCTGTTACAAAATTATTTCAAGAGATTCTCCAGCCTTTCTTGGAAACCAAATTTCAGCTCTTAACAATATTAAGTAATTCAAATAACGTCTCTTATCTGAGAGGTATGTTTTATAGGGTATCTTTTATATATCCAGTCTATACATATACATCTCTACACATATAGAGGTAAGAAAAGACTGGACAGGTCATTTTTAATGATGTATCTTGAACTAACCTGCCACCAGTTTTGACATACACTTCACTCACTGATCAAAAAACTGTAAGGTAAAATGAAAGATAAAACTTATAATACCATCAACCAATACACATAAGTATTCTACATGGAGGAATGATTACTTACTACATTACTTACTACATTACTTACTACATTTAAAACTGTAATGAACATGGCAAACAGCAACCAATAAAGATGACAGAGAAACTTGGCTTCTGCAAAACACACCTTGTTTAGATGAACTATCTAGATTAACAGCACCAAGGCCAATAGCAACTTTGCACCTCTGGCTTTCCAAAAGATGACCAGCAGCAGAAACTTCATCTTTTATTTATTATTATTTAACTATTAAAATAGAATTTTGTTTAGCTAAAACTATGCAATGAAATTCTCAGGGAGGCTATCTCATAGATGCCATGTAAAAATTTTTTTTTCAAACGAGAAAGGAAGGACAGTTAAACATAAAATACAGAACCATATTTCTATAGGTCATAAAAATTAGCAATTATTAGAAATTTTCATTTAAAAAAGGTGATGTAGTTTCACTGGGTGGATGTAGGAGTCACCACACCTTAAGTACTGTGTCCAGTTTTGGGCCTCTCACTTCAAGAAAGACATTGAAGTGCTGGAGCATGTCCAGAGAAGGACAATGAAGTTGGTAAAGAGTCTAGAGAATAAGTTCTATGAGGAGCAGCTGAAGGAGCTGGGATAGTTTAGCCCAGAGAAAAGGAGGCTCCAGGGTGACCTTATTGCTCTTTGCTGCTACCTGAAAAGACACTGTAGTGAGGTGGGGGTCTGCCTCTTCTCCCAGGCAACTAGCCACAGGATAAGAGGACATAGCCTCAAGCTGCACCAGGGGAAGTTCAGGCCAGACTTCAGGAGGACTTATTTCACAGAAAAGGTGATTAAAACATTGGAATGGACTGCCCAGGGAGGTGGCAGTCACCAGCACTGGTGGTGTTCAAGAAATGACTGGATGCAGCACTTAGTACCATGGTCTTGTTGACATGGTGGTGTTCAGTCAAAGGTTAGACTTGATGATCTCAGAAGTCTTTTCCAACCTAATTGATTCTGTGATGTCTTCAAACTTAATAAGCACTACTACAGGACTCCATAAATCTCTAATGTTAATAGAGTCTTCTGACAATCCAATTCAAAATCTTTATCTCAGAGCCTGACATTATGCTTCCGACAAGAATCAGAGAAAAGAACAAGGTAACAATCTACTGGCCTTAGGAAATACATCATTAACTACAACTAAACTGTATTTGGTTGGCTTAGTACGTAACATTCATCCCAGCTGATTTATAGGTGTATCTTTAATTTATAAGTCTATGCAGTTTTTGGTTAACGCTTGTAAACTTGTAATTATACATTTTTAACCAAGACATCCACAACAAAGCTGTAACTCCTGCTGAAACAGAAAAAATACTGGAAGAAATGGAGGCAAGACAGAAACTACCAATTATTTGAGTTAGCAGAAGCAAAAGGATTGATAGGTGCTAACACAGGCCAATTATGAAAGTCAAACTAGCTTATAAATAAAGCCTATAATTACAAGACACAGTTGAAGGTACAATTGCATCCTCCTTGTTAAATGTGAAGACTCTGGATTTAGATAATACCATATGTATTCAGTAGGGAAAATTGCATATATGTATTATTAAACCACATATTTGCAAACCATATTGTTTTCATACATCTGTACTCTGGGTTATGGGAACATGTGGAGGCAAATTTCATTAAGGAAAACAATCTATAAAAAATCTACAAAAAAGCAGGGACAATACTTAAATACAGATAATTGCACCTATTAATAATTTATTTACAAATGTTCATGTGGGGAAAAAACCCTTACTCCTTATGCAAACTAAGGCTGTGGGGTACAAACACAGCTGTATTCACACATATACCTCACATGATTTTATACCTCTATTACAAATGTGCAATACTGTGTGTGCATCAACGTGGAAAAATACCTTTCACAGAGTAAATTTAGTCAGCATCCTAATAAGCTGGATTTAAATAACTCTTTTTAAACATTCACTGAAAAAGAATTTGCATCTAACTCTTACCCTGATCTCAACTCCTATGCAAACCATATGCATATTCTTCTGCTTCAACAGATGACAATTTATTTTTACTTTGAGAGAAAAGATAATGAAAAATAAGAAAATTAAGAAATGGAAGAGCTGTCTCAAAATGAGATAAATGTGAGGAAATCAATAGCTTTACTAACCATGTTTGATTTCATAATACATTTGTCCTTTTTTTCTATTAAACAACTATTTACTGCGAACCTTGCTACAGTAAAAACTCTTTTTATATATTCAGTAAATGCATTATAACTTATTTTAATCTCAGAAAGTTTACATAAAACTGCATACCATCTGAGTTATAGCTTCTATTAACATTATTATGCAACGTTATTGGTACCAGCAATTTTTTATTTTTATTTTTTCTTTTATGAATTTTGAAATGACAAAATGCTCTTGGTGATGGCAAAAAGCACTAATTTTGCTGAGCCCCCTTACATTCAAATTGACAAGTTTATACTCTTTTCTATCACTTTTATGGATTTTTTTCTCTTAACACCAAAACAAAATTCAGAGAGGTCAGAAAGAAAGGCTTTCTTACATAGTAGTGAAAATATAGTAATATAACCATTTTATATTTAAAAATATATTAATATAACAATTTTATATTTAAAAAGTAATATTTAAATAATTTACTTTTGAATGAAAAGTACTGAATATTACAGAAGCTATGAATATAAATACATTTATGAAATATCTGCTGCAATAACAGCATTTTGAGTTAAGACAATTTACAGCTCATCTTTTTGTACTAGGCCCTTTAATGAAAATAAACCCAGAAGAAAGGTATCTTTATATTAAAAGTATTTTTATAATAAACCATAAAAAAAATATTGGCATTACTAATATCTAAATAAAATCCTTAAATTCAGATTTCAAAACATAACTCATCCAATCAAAGTTTCAATCTCCTCCTTTTGTTATCCTGATTCACATCTGTCCCTATTAATGTACGGGACGCATAACTTACAATTTACTTAGAAATTCTATGCAGGCAAGACAACCCTTGGGGTACACATACACTACGTGTACAAGCAATCAGTCTTTTATATATAAGTGTTAATATAATGTGTATCATTAATTACCTAATTAATTTTGACACAACTAAAGCAGGAATTTATATAAAACAGCCCCTTAAATGCTGTCATATGAGTGAAACACAACCTGTGAAATGTCTTTAACAAACTATCTGTTACTTCTGTTTCTAAAACTGAACGTGATATTACTGGTTCTAGACAATATTTACAGCTATTTTACTAAACACTTTAAAGATATTATTACCAATAAATATTCTGCAAGGATATGATTATCTTTTGACTTGATTTTTTTTCTGCATCACATAATTATATATGGGCACCAGTCTGCAGAAGATCTGAAAGAACTGTATTTTGGTTCACTCTCTACTCTAGAATGTCATCAATCATAGTGCAATCTATTTCATAAACCAGTTTAATTCTGTAAAATTAACACTTTAAAAGAGCCCACATGGAGATTGCATTTCAGTATCTCATGGGCAGGGGGCAGCTGTTAATTTATTATCACAATTAGTACAATTACTATTAAGAAAATAATGTCAAAACATTCTCACTGCATTTATAATTTTATTAGGTGGACAATAAAGATAACCATAAAAAGCTGAGAAGCACCAAGATCATGCATTAAGTTACTAGAAACATGAAAGAAGAATTTAGACTACAGTGGAACTGTGGGCTTTCAGAAACTTTAAATAAATAGAATGGAAAAGAAATAGAAAAGAAGTAGAAAAATCCACAAAGACTGATCTCTCAGACTGAGAGATCCAATCTCTCATTTGCTGAGGTGCCATTTGAGAAGTAGGGGAAAACAGACGGTGAAACAGGCAGCAGACTTTCTGTGCCCCCAGACAAATACTCTTCAAGGCTACAAACTGCAAGATTCAAATGTAAATCACTGGGAGGTAACAGACCAGTGAACCCTGGGCATTTCTAAGGACACTTCTTAGAGTCTACAGTCACAATACTCCCATTGATCCACTATTTGCAAACTATGCCTCTTAATAACTGTTATTACTTGTAGGTCTAATTTGCTTTCAGGAAAAAAAACCCAAACAAACAACCCAACAAAGCTAGAAAACCAAACCCAAACCCAAACCCAATAAATGGAAAAATAACTGGAGGCACAAAACTAAGGAATAATACTACTGCTGAATGAGATGCGATGACATATTGTTTTGACTGCAGGGTAAAAGATATACACTATCTATCTGAAAGCTAGGATGCAATACTATAAGTAAAGATCCCAACAGATGTACTTTGCCTCTGGAAGAGGAAAAACATCCCACCTCTTATTGCCTGTAGTGCAATAAGTCAACCTCTTCCTAAGATTTGTATACGCTTCTTATTCACTCAGATCAGAAAGACTCTGATTGGTTGGTTTTTCTCATCTATATCTATGAGTTCTCACCATTGAGGAATTCTCAAAGCATGCAGAAGGCTGATGATGCATCCAGCCTGCAGCAAAGCATGGTGCTGCACTGTTGCTACAAATGACTTGTGAAATTGAAAATGTTTCCAATGGTACAAAGGAAACATTAACTAACACAGGTGCCAAGCAGGGTCTTCCAGGGCCAGGTCTAATCATGACTCAAACCTACATCTGACATGTCAGAAAAACATGGTACTGCCTTTTCCACCTGTACAGGATCTGTCCAGGATCTGTCCTTTTGTGACAATAAGCTCTGAAAGCTATGTTTCTTTCCACACTCTCATAAAACTCTTGATCATATAAATGCTGAACTCCCTAAGAGCCACTAAAGCAAATTCTGAATCGTTGAAAACTTGGGAGTCTAAGCTTCATGTGAGTGATACTTTAGGCAGCAGAGAAACATCAATAGTCATCCAGATTTGCATTCAGGAAATTGCTCTGACTTTCTGTTTTCTCTAGATTGTTCAAAGAGCAAAGAGGGCACTAAATGCTCTTTGCCTTAGAATATTGGCTTTTTCAGCCAATAGTAGTTTTGAATGAAACTGTGTCACCAAATCTGAGTATTAAGAAGTCGAAGTCAAGGCTAACCTTGCTTAGACCAGAGTTACATGCTGCCAACTTTCACTCTAGCTTATATGGAATGGAATTTGAACACGGATACATCTGGAACTTTATAACATACTATTTATTTTCATTTTGTATTAATAAAGGAAGTATGTTTAAAACAGTTGGAACAGAGAAAACAACAAAAAATTAAACACCCTTTTGCAAAGGACATTTGAAAACCTTTACCACATTTTGGCAAAGATAATAATGTGCATCTTTTTGTAGGGGGGATGAAATAGGGAACTAACTGATTTTAATCATTATCAACTCCAAACAAGATATGTAAAAATGGAATCATATTTTTACTTACAGGACCGCACCTGGGAGATCATTCATGACATCCTACGAGTAACATCTCAGCAGTATTCAGAGACTTAGGAGTGAGAATCTACATTTTTCCCCATGTCTCATGAATTTTCCTGACATTTCCCCTACCTTTAAGAAAGTAACAGTG
Source organism: Dendrocincla fuliginosa (assembly GCA_035047845.1). NCBI lineage: Eukaryota > Metazoa > Chordata > Aves > Passeriformes > Dendrocolaptidae > Dendrocincla > Dendrocincla fuliginosa. Next base: position 34,501,624 of record JAWWMO010000174.1, read on the forward strand.
TACAGTGACCCCTAAAATTGTTCTGCAGTGGGAGAGGAGACAAAAGGAAACAAATAAGGAATATGAACACAAATAATTACCTACATAGTTGTCCAAAGAGAAAAAACTTGAGCTGACATTAGGAAGAGCAAAAAACTGCAAACTGATTTTCAAAGAAGATTTTTCTATTTTTTTTTTTTTAAATTGTAATTTAAACACCTTTATAGTGTCTAAAAAGTTCAAGGAGACAATGCAACCAAGAGCACTGAGCTCAGATACTGCAAAATACTGGGAAAAAAAGTAGTCAAATAGCAAGAGAACTAACATGAAAACCAGAAAAAAAGCAAAAAAACACCACCAACAACACCACACCCAAAAAACCAAAGAAAAACCACCAAACCTCTAGAGTTAGTCTATGGAGTATAGGTAAATTCTGCTTAGAGTTAGCCATGAAATTAAGCATTTCAGCTGAAAAGAAGCGCTGGAACCTTTGCTGGAGTCCTCTCACATGAACATGGGAATAATTCTCCCTAGCCATTTCTAGATATATTATCTCAAACATTATTTATTATGTGCTATTTATTCATAGTGTGCCGTAGGTAACTTGTGATGAAAACAAAGAAAATCTGTCTTATTAGAATGAAACAAAAAGGTCACTCCATAGAGATATAACATTGATAAAGTTATCTACAAATATGAAATGTAAGGGTTTTTCACCCTTCTAGAAAGAGAAGGTGTTTCATTTTTTCTTGTTAGAAGGTTTTTCTAACAAGTAATAGGTACTATCATTAGACCTTGACACAAGTTCAATGGGGAGCCAAAATTATTACTGGATAAGACTAAAAAAGCAATAGCAATGCCTAAACAGAAAAGAACTCTGAATCTGAAGTTGAATAACTATTAAAACTGAAGATGAAAGTCATTGCTAAGACTTAACCTAAAAGATATGTTAAGAAATTATGCGAAGATTTTTTCTGTATGCAACAAAAGTATATCCTAAGTTTGGGGACCTGCCAGAAATAAAAACGTTAGCAAAATACAGGACCTACTTCTTCAGGTCTATTCTGCTACACATTGTGATAAGGTTCTTACAGTTCCCTTACAGTTCTGAACACCACTGCTATACCACAACTGACTTCCTCCTCATGCATCTATACTTATGTAAATAAAAAATTAGTTGGACTCTATAATTATAAGAATGTATTTGTTTAATGCACTAGTAATTTTTTTTTTATGTATGTGTGGTCTTCATATATTTAAAATTTTCCAGAGTACTAAATACTTTAGTGATGGGCCTATATGAAACACTGTCTATTAGATGAAGTCTCTTTCAAACACCATATTAGTTTTGTGTGTGGAACTTGAAAAGCGGCTTCTGGATGTAAATAAGATGGTTGTATTCATCAGTGACCAATCAGATAGGTTGACAAAAGGTCAAATTGTTTTCTCAGAGAATGACCATGGCAAATATTCTTAACAACTAAATTAAAGTAATAAGAGAATTTTAATTCTATAGCACCTTTTATCAGAATGTTAAGTAACTTCGTATTAACTTTGATTTGAAATGCAAGGCACTGAGATTTGGAAAGATTAAGTGATACATCCAGCATCAGTCAATCTGTGAAAGACTTTAAAAGAAAACAGATTTCCTTAACAGCATTGTAACAATTGATATTAAAATATCAATTATTAAAATATCAAGGGAATAAAAACCAGAGAAATATTAAAGCCAAAATACCTGGACACAATATCTTAATAAGCCTCACATCAGATTATCAAAGGCAAAGAGTTATAACATCTCACTGGCCTACAATGGCTACTGGGTATGCTGGGATCATCATTAAAACTCACTATTTGTACATTAAGATTAAAGTACTGATAAAAAAATTATCATTAGAAGCTGGATATTATATATATTTAAAAAATCTATATCCTAATGATAACAGAAGACTGAAAAGAAGTTTTCTTTATTTTTATTTCCATCTTCCACAACAAATTATATATCAAATATGAGTTCGTCAACCCTTTAAAAGCTGTCAGAACCTCTATTTTCAGATTCTACCTTTCTGAAAGGAATGAAAAGATTATACTTCTGCAAGTAATTTTACAAGGATAGGACAGTTCTTCAAAGTCAGAGAGGGAGACATCAATCATTGGACATCAGTCATTACAATTGAGAGATATCAATTAATGTCCCAATCTCTAGTTATATCTGTACTATTATATTGCATTGCATAAAATGAAGAGATAGCATATGCCAAAAGTACAAATTCCTAATACCAATATTGCAACAGCCACATGCTTGTGCTGTACCTTCTAGGTACGGGCAGTACCAAGAAAGCTGGCTCAGACCCATCATGTGAAAGCATTATTTATTACAGATATTGCAGCAATCAGATGAGATAGGTATGCTTCAAAACATGCAAACCTTGAGGACTGAATGAACAAAGTCCACACCTACCTGCATGCCACAGAATTTATATTATACTGTACTAAATGATAAAAGAATTTCAGGTGCAACAACAAAGCGGCAAAATAGAAGGTATAATTGTAAAAAACTACAAATGCCATGGGAAAAAAAGCCAGTGCATTAAAGAATAACCTGAAAATAAAAGGCTTATATAGTACACAATTGACACAAAATTTACTATGATAAATCCTATTATATTACTAAGCTTAAACCTGTCTAAATTATAAGACAAGGGAAAAGGACTCCTACCCATCACTCTCCTGACTCACTCATAACTGGCCTTTTATTCTCTTAAACCAGTAGCGAAGTTTAGTAGTGGTAATGATCTCATGAAGAAAAGGAGGACTGGAGAAGAAAACATGCAGGGTTCACAATTGCATTTACAGGCGTACATCAAACAGGCAAAGCTTAGCACTATGTCACTTGCTCTTCTCTAAAATTACAGTAACATCAGTAAAGCAGACAGATGAAAAGAAAAAAATGAACTTGCTAATGAATAAAAATATGTAAATAGTTTAATTATAGAAATACTAGTCTGTCTAATGTCACTTAACTGTTAAAATAAGTATAAAACTTGTACATTTACAAGATACTAGAGAGGAAAAGCAAGCATGCTTTATATGATCTTTATTGCGTTATTCATCACTTTTAAGATTAAATTCTCTCTTGAAGTGTACTGTGGAAAAGTCAAATTGATTTCCTCCTTCTGGTAAATAAAAGTAAAGCTATATTCTGCCAGCTTCAGTGGCATCAGCAGAACAGTTTCACCACTGAAGCTATATGGCTATAAACAAAGCTGACAAAGTTCATGAGGGGGTAACACAGAAACTCTCAGTCTAAAAGTATAGAAAGATTGAGTTCTTTTCAGCAACAGACAGACAGGAGGGAAAAAAAAAAAAAAGAAGTTACTGTAAATGCCCCTAATTCTCTTTGGTTCTTTTTTCCTTGGGAAGTTTGCAGTGTATGGATTTTTACTGCAAATACAGGTCCAAGAAAGTTACAGTGAAAAAATAAACAGGAGATTTACGAGAATAATAATAATATTGACAGGTGTATAACTTCCTGGAACAAAGAACTAAAGAGAAAAACACTGCCAGTGCAGAGGTTTCTGTTGCATCCATGGCAACTCGGTATAATGCAACATATGACAGTTCTGAAGAAACTGTTTTATTCCACTAGATAAGACATTTTTAGAGACTATCCTCTCCTATCATAAAAGAAGCAGTTCATCAACAGTGGATTTTTCCAAAAACAATTCATCAAAAGCTGAAACTGGCGTACAAAAGAGTTATGATCTCATCTGAATGGAGGCAAAGTGAGTCATTAAAAGGAAGACTTAATACAAGCCAGATTTCCTGCCTAGCTTCCTCTGACCTCTGCTGGCAGACCTATTTTCCTCTTGTAGAAAAAGAGTGTCTAGAAATTGTTCAAGCTCTGTCAGGAGAACACAACTGACAAGTTTAAAGAGTGGGAAGGCTTATGTCAGTTATGCTCATCAATACAGACTTGAGGCAGCCAGGAGGGCCAACTGTGTCCGGGAGGGCATCAGGCAAAGCATTGCCAGCCGGTCGAGGGAGGGGATTGTCCCCCTCTGCTCTGCACTGGGGCGGCCTCACCTTGAATATTGTGTGAAGTTCTGGGCAGTGCAACATAAGAAAGATATTAAGCCATTAGAGAGCATCCAAAAGAGGGCAATGAACATGGTGAAGGGCCTTGAGGGGAAGCCATAGGAGGAGCGGCTGAGGGCATTTGGTCTGTTCAGCCTGGCAAAGAGGAGACTGAGGGGAGACCTCATTGCAGTTACAACTTCCTTGTGAGGGGAAGAGGAGGGGCAGGCACTGATCT
>JAWWMO010000174.1:34506017-34631103 GCA_035047845.1 Dendrocincla fuliginosa
GCACTGGAACAGGCTCCCCAGGGAAGTGGTCACAGCACCAAGCCTGGCAGAGTTCAAGAAGAATTTGGATGATACTCTCAGGCACATGGTGTGACTTCTGGGGATGGTGCTGCACAGATGCCAGGAGCTGGGCTCAATGATCCTTATGGATCCCTTCCAACTCGGTGTATTCTGTGATTCTGTGACAATTCTCTAATTGCAATAACTTATGGGGAGTCTACCAACCCAGTTTAAAAATGTCACTCCAGTAGCAACCCAGCATTAAGTATTGCTTAAAGCTTACTAATTATTAATACAAAATAACACCTTCTCATGTTTAAAATATTACAGAAAATTGAATGATCTTAAGCCTGATATGCTACTATATCCACATAACAGAGTGTGCTGTGAATTTATCTTACACTTTAACACTGAATTTCCTGACGTCCATACAGTTAACTAAGTTCTCCTCTGTTATCATAATATCTTGTGAGAAAACCTGTATCTGACTGGTTATTTTCTACTGAGAGTCATCTTACACAGCCATATATTGAAACAAACATTTGTTGTTCTCTAATACTTTCCTGTTGGGTGCTTACATGACTACCGACAGGTTTGAGATTATTGTGTTGGAACCTATTTTTGTGCGACAGCCGCAGTGCAGATACTTGTCGATACACTGGTGTTGAATGCTAATCACTACTACAGTCTGGGAACAATTGCCAGCTACATCACTTATCACTAGAATGAAAAGAAAAGCCTTAATTGCCTTATCATGTGCTTTGTGCTTCCTGCTGGAATGGCTAGAAATCACTAGAAAATACTAGAAGGGATAAAATAATCATAAATCAGTAGGAATTTTAATGGTTAACCATAAAAGCAGTTCCAAAAGGAACTCATTACCCTTCAAAATTTTGATGCTGTTCAAAAAAGGTTTTGATTAAAATGCATTAAAATACGTAACGGAAGATAGAGACAGGACACAAAGCATACATTTCACTTAGCTTGTATATTCAGCTATATTACTTGACAATATTCTCAGAACAACTTTCTATAAACATAAGTATTTTTAGCTATTGAAAAGTCATTTAGAGTTTATACAGTACACTATAATTTTGATAATTTAAAATTCATAAAACAGATGCAAAGTAGGTACTTCTCTTATGCTAATTAAACAGCATACTCAAATAGTATTTCCTGTAAATAGAAGCATTTCTTCCTTTTCCTCCAAATAATGATCATCAGGATATACTTATAATTAAAAAAAAAAATGGGAAAGAAAGAAAACAGCAAGAACCCTTTAAAAAATGATCTGTGCACTCAACATTTTCAAAACCTAATTAAAATAAACAAAGTACTAAAATTAAGAGAGAGAGAGGGAGAGAGAGAATAAAAGCTGAACAGAGAGTTCATAAAATATCCCTAGCTGTCGGCAAAGATTTTATCTTTGTCATTTAATGATGATGAAGCCAAGTAACTGTTGCTGGAATGGAAGCAGGCTGATGAAGAAGGCTTTCAAATTGAAGTGAAGGATATCACAATTTATATTTTTCTCACTAGCTCTTCTATCTGTACAATTTCTTTCTAAATTTCATTACTTTCTGTATTAGATATCCCTTTCAACAGCTAGTCATGTGTTGGTCAAAGATATAATGCTTTAATATGCTTCTGTTCGTGTTAAATTGTTTGTTTGTGCACCAGCAAATTCTAAGCAGTTCATAAAATATCAAAGGATTAGTAATTAATAACAATGTTAACTTCCATGGAAAATTAGCTTGTGAAGAAAACTTTTCTGGTATTTGATGTTACTCGTGCAAGATCTGATAGCAACATTCAGCTAACTGAAGCAGACACTGTGTGCACTGTTAGCATACACTGAATATTTGCATTATTTGAACACACAGTGCATTAAGAGGACATTAAAAATAAATAAGGTATTTATTAAGAATAAATAAGTTCTAAAAATCATGGTATGTAATAATTTTAACAATTTTCTTAGGGAAGAAAAAGATACACAGTATGATAACTTGTGGACATAATGAACTGGACGTGTTTTATCCAGTTAAAATAGAAAAAAGTATAATTAAAATACTGCTAAAAGGATGGTTTATGCATTTAAAAATAAGAATTAAACTTACTTAGATGTGTTTTGCATGTTTTTAAGAGATTCAATTTTACTTCATTCTTCGTCAATAAACTTTCATTTATTTTATAATTAAATAATGCCACCTTGCTACTGTCCACAAACACATTTCAAAATTTTCAAAGTAAGTAAAGAAGTCTGTTTGCCATTCCTGGGTTGAATTCCAGCTATTTAAGCATGGGTTTAGTGGTAATTCTATTACAATTTAAAAATTATCCAGGAAATGATCCATACGTGTGTGCATATATACATAAACATACAAAAATCAAGAGTTACTCTGTCTACAAACACACCAGTTTTGTATCCTTTCAATTCATTAATCAAATGCAAAATAAACCCCAACTATTTTGAAAGATACTTTGCTTTCATCAGAGATTTTAAAGAAGCCCGACAAAATAAATCAAAGAAGCAAAACATTTTCAATTTAATTTACCAATTTCTAACAAGAGTTAGATATCTATGGTTATGGGTGTATATATGTGAATGAACGAATAAATCCTTAACCCACCATATCTTTTTCTCCAGTTTGCAAGCTGTCACCCGTGAAAAGTATGGTGTAGATGGTAGGATGATACTGTACCTGATTGGCTCTGGAGGTGGTCATGGGATCAGATGGAGAGGACTTGGTGGTAGTTGGGGAAGATGGCAATGTCTGGGAACAAAGCAGTTCAGGAGCAAATCAACCTTTACAAGCCTTAGACTGAACAGTTAAAAAAATAAATAAACCGACAAAATAACATAACTAGAAAATTAAAATAAATAAAAAATGCCTAAGACAAAATCTTTCTCCTACTCATTGGAACTTAATGGAATTTAAATTCAATTGGATAAATAATGCGTGTAAATATGCATGCTTATGCATGTAAAAACAAATTCATGACTTGAAATCAAGATGGTGAACTCACATAAATACTCAAAAATATGCTGACCACATGAGGAATATATTCTTTCCTCTCTCCTCCTCTTGGGAAAAATGAAGACTATAAGTAAACAAAAATTCCAGCAAGTTCAATGAGCACACTAGAAACAGTTATCAGTCTATGAACAAACAGGGCCAACGTCTGGAAGAAGTTAAGAAACATTTACTTTGGCCCTTTATAATGCACCAATCTACAGCAAAGACTATGGTCAGCAAACTGTGTTCCATACCTTACAACAGTTACGCTGAAGCTACTGATTTATTGGCAATATACTAACAGCTAAAATATTAATTTATCTTTTTCAATCTAGAAGCAGGTGAAAAAATGTAAGCATCAATCTCATGAAGGATGAACATGCAACTAATACCTTCATAACAAATGACTACAATATATTTATGATTAGCATTAAAAATGTTCATTTAGTTGAGCAAAGGTTTATAGCTTATTATAGTCCTGTGTTCAAAATAAACACAAATAAGAATTAGGAGTCATATTTATTGATCATGTTTTCTAAATATTATACATATGCTTAACATTAATTCTTGAACATATAAAAAAAAAGCACTGCTCTATTAAAAATTTTATATATACATTTCTCCTTTAAGAGTATTAGATTTTGACAGAAAACTGTTCTCTTCTTTTTATAAATGTAGTGAAAAAATAAAATTCCAATTTTCAAAACATAACATACAATACTTATTCAAGGCATGTTTTTTGACAACTTTTCAATATATAAATATTATAAAATACCCAAAATTACACTACTTTTAAGTCAAGAAATAAGATGTTAGAGTCCTATACAATGGAATTTATCATATGCTCATATAGTTACTAAGCAAAGCTATTTAGAAATAGATAAAGCAAAATTTCACACTTTCAGCAGTTCTGTTACTTACAATCATTGACAGCCCCTCATAAAATAGGTATACATACTTTTGCACTAAAACTCTTAATGCATATGAGAAAGCTGGGCCACTGTGAATGCATAAAGTTGTGTATTAGCAAAATATGGGCTTGTACATATGCACACACAAATATTTTAGAGGTATGTTAAACATTATGAAGATCCATTTTTCATAGTTTGTACATAAACAAGCAGTCAAAACAGGAAAAATCCTAAGAAACATCCTTATTTTGTGTTTCCAACTTATAACTCTTATTGTAAAACAATCAAAACAAAACATACACAGTTTAAGCATCAATAGGGACTCTTTCAAGAGGATTAGGTAAAAAATACTACTATGCATACAAAATTATAGAAAATAGGTAGCTTGGAAAAATGCTACTGGTCAACAGGCTCTACACATTGTAAAAATCAAGACAATTATAAAGGATTCTCCCATGGCTTTCTGTACCAAACATGGGTCCATTCATGAGGGGTCAACTTTTTAGGGGCTAGAGTTATTTAGTAAAAGATGTTCTGATTCCACAATAGTACAAGGCTAAGCCTATTCAGCTATAGAATTATACTTCTGATTTTAGTCAGATGCAGTATTTCTCTTACCAAAGTCTGAAAATGCAATGAACTGATTTTCATTATTTAAGCTTAAACATGAAATAACAAAACAGAACAAAACCAACCCAAAACAAAACAAAAACAACTCCAACAAAACAGAATGGAGAACTGTATATTACCCCAATAGGTGTTCTTTGTTATAGCTAAATATTAAACTCCCATTCCTAGCTACCAAAGAAATAAACAAAAAAAAGATTATATATTTTGACAAAAATATTTCAGAAAACCGATTGTGTTATCAACACCACTGCTAACTAGGGTGTATGGGACCATACATTGATTTGGCATGCTGGGCTACTTATTAAAAGGAAAAATAGTTTGTTCTTCACAGTTGTTATTAAATTTAACTATGGATTTATAGGGAAATATGTAAAACACTTCAACACTGATTAATGACTTAATCCCTGATTCTACAGATGATTTAAGAAACTGGAAACATTCCAGATTTCAATTGATATCAATCTTCCTAAAGCACATTAATATATGGCTGCAATGAAAAAAGGAGTGTTGACAATCTTTTCAGGTGACAGTTGAACTATGACATCTATTAAGTGGAAGCATTTCATTATTTATTTTAGCAAAAGCTTAGTTAAAATAAAATGCAAAAAAATAAAAAAAAAAGATTAATACATTTAAAAGCAAGATTGTACTAATGAACAAGAATCAAATATGGGCATATACTTTTTTTTCCAATATACACATACCAATTGCAAAATACTAAACAATAAAGTTTTTTTGGTTTGTGTTTTTGGTGGGGGTATATCTATACATATATATATATATACACGTATAGAATTGACACTTTTTAAAAAGTCATCCTTTTTTATGTTTCTATAAAATTCTAGAGATACACTTATTTATTTCTTTGATAGCAAACTAAGTCATTTCTCATTGAGAAAAAAGAGAAACAGGCATTTGTATTTTGTATTGAATTTTCACTGGCTGAAAAGCAATTTATTGATACACTCTCAACTGCTTTGTAAAAACTTTTCAGCAAAATTGCTTGTTAAAGAAAGTTGAACAGAACTCAGTATTTTGATTTATTATGCAGCAAAGATGATTAAAAATATTGGCAAGACTTTTGCATTAGGCAAGCACTTGAATTTAGTAGCTATTAGGTTTCTGGGAATGAGATGTATAAAATGATTAGAAATCTTATGATGAATTTACATTACAGAGTTTCAATTTTTGAGACTGCTACATGCATAGTGCAATTGAAGCTTAAGTCATAATTTCTACCACTTCTACGACTTCAGGGCTTTCTTAAGCTGTATCTTGAATAGTGTAGTCCAAGCCATGATGTAATTATCTTCTCTGTTTTCTTAAATATTATTTCCTTTCCCACTACTTATGTGACAATTAATGAAAGACTGTATCTACAGGTTAGAATATGTTGTTTGTTTTAATGTCACACTTCTAGAAGAGATGTTTGAGAAAGCAGATTTTAAGTATTTAAAAAGAAGCTTAACTTCAGAAAAAAATTCTGTTTGAGCCATATCTGAGTTGTAGCACTTTCTGATAGTCAAAAAAAAAAAAAAGTTTTTGTTGCTCACAAGCATTGATTGCACTGTGAGAGACTGGTCTTGGGTTGCATGACACACTAAAGGGTGTAGAAATGTGGTCAAAGCATCAGACGTCCATACTTCATATTTTTGATTAAGAGTAACGATACAGCTTTATCATGGCAGTACAGATTACATACAGTCCATCTACATGGTGTTCCAAAAGGTCTCTGAGTCCTCTTTCAATGACAATGACACCCTTATATATGTATATATACACTAAAAAAAGTTTCAAAACATACTTGTGGGTAATAAATAATAAAACTGTACTGAGACAATTAATTCTCAGTACTTATTAGTATATTCATATACAGAGAGAGTTGGAAGAAAAGGCATAAAATGAAATACTATTTGAAAAAGGGTTAGAGATGTGAAAGCATAGAAAGGACATCATTTAAATGTGAAAGTGAGACTGTATTTACAGCATACCAATTTCTATTTTCTCACTACAGGGCTTGCCAAACAAAGGAAATCTTGGTAATAACATTACCTGCATTAAATTACTACTAATATTAACCTAAAGCTGAGTCTTGCATATATTAATATTGGTGCTTTGAAATCACTGAAATTAATATGATGACAAAACTAATTAGCTTAAATCAATATTTTAATGCAGTTTAAGAAAATGTGTTATCTTTTAAAAATTGCATTAAACAGTTGAATACCTACTGCAGCTAAAATGAGAAGCAGAGAGCACTGCAAGCCCCTGCTGTGCTGAACAACCTAAAAGACTGATTATTACTAGACCTGCAACAATATCAGGGATAAGCCTTTCTAAACAGACCACTTGTTTTGCTAAACAGAGAGTCTTCTTTACATGCTGTGATCTCTCTGAATCTGTAACTTTGGCAAATGATTCTCATTTCAGTGATGACTGTGTAAATATATAATGCATTCTAAAAAATAAAATTTGGAAGAAGACATAATTAAGGATTAGTAACTTGCCTACAATCCAGATTGTAGAAAGTCTGCTTTGATGACTTCAGTGATCTAATATTTCTTGCTACCTTTTAATTTTTGTAAAGAACAAATAAAATAAATGTTGATGATATTTCATTCTCTTTGCTTTTGGTTTTGCACAGAAAAAGAGGCAAGGCCATAGGGAAATGCAAAAAGACTAAGAGATAACTTATCTGCATTTATGAAGTCTTGGGAACCTGACTTTGAGAAAGGAAAAAGGTAGGGTTAAGTGTGATGTCAAAGAAAGATTATCTCGTGTTTGGTTGAGAACAAGAAGGGGTAAGAATCTTAAAGCAAACTGGCAAGTGCCATTTGGATCATCAGAGCAACTCAGGATGGAAGGAATGATTTAGGATTAATATTACAGCAAAAGAGACAGAGAATCAGGACCTTCTCTTTCTTCAAAACTTGCCACTGTAGCACAGAACTACTACAAGATCTGGTGCTGCTATATAGAAATACCAGAACACTGAATGTATGTAACTAGGCATAGGCACAAAAAAAATCACGTAAGATATGGGTCTAAGATTCATCCTAGAAGAAAAAGTCATCTTTTCATTCTGGGCTACTTCAGAATTCAGAAAGATACCACCAAAACTACAAAGCCATCAGAAGGTATGAGATAACTTCATAATTTTCCCAAGAACCAAAACACTACTGAGAATTTCTGCAATGTTGAATGCTGCTGTTCATCCCCCAACAAAATATTCAAAATATTCATTCCACTTCTGAAGTACAGAAGTTAATAATAAGCTACAGAGTTAACTGCATACATAAACAGTTTTGCATACATATTGAGATTGTATCCAACACTACTGAAAAGAAATAGAAAATAAAAATAGTGATCTGTCACCAGAATGAAGTCAAGGACACATTCCTTGTGTACATGCTTAGTACATGCTATAGTGTACATGTGTACATGTGTATAGCATGTGTACATGCTATAGTGTACATGCTTTTACAGAATGCTAAACTTTTGGCATTGGATCCAATATGAAGAACCATCTTCTAGTAACAGCAATTTTGTGGTGGTTTCGGGATTTTTTTTTTCATTTGTTTTGTTCTCACAATTTCCAAAGACACCTGCATATCTTACTATACATTTCAGAATGGTAACTGGTGCAATTTTTCACCTATGTTTGAAAGTGACAAAAGTTTATGAGACACTGTTGACCAGATGAAAACACACTGTAATCTATGAAGCTATTTTTCACTTCAAACGAAAACTTGAGTTTACTAAGTTTCATCTTGGTGACAGACTGCTGTCCTAAATGGGAGATAAAAAGAAGGAAGGTTTATCGGAAGGGAGAGGCATTTTAAGAAACTATTGAAGGTTTCTTAAGGCGGAAGAACTTGGGAGTATCGGTGGGTGAAAAACTGAATATAATCCATCAATGTGCACTCACACAGGCCAGAAAGCCAACTTCATCCTGGGCTGTAGCAAAAGAAGGGTGTCTAGGAGACTGAGAGGTGGTTTTGTCCCTCTACATTGCTCTGGTGAGACTCTACCTGGAGAGATGGTAATGGCCATCTCGGCTTCCATGTGCTTCCTGGATAGGCTGCTTACCTGTAAACCAACTGAAAGCTGGAAGGAAGCAGCTCTGAGGCCCCAGCATAATAAACACATGGACCTGCTTGAGAAGATCCAGAGTAGGACGACAAAGATGATCAGCAGCTGGAGCAACGCTCTGATGAAAATAGGCTGAGAAAATTGGCATTGTTCAGCCTGGAGATGGGAAGGCTTCAGGGAGACCTTATAGCAGCCTTTCAGTACTTAAAGGGAGCCTATAGGAAAGATAGGGAATGACTCTTTATCAGGAAGAGTAGTGATTGGACTAGGGAGAAACTCTTTACTGTGAGAATGATGAGGCACTGGAACAGGCCCAGAGAAGCTGCAGCTGTTCCATCCCTAGAAGTGTTTGAGGGAAGGTTAGACGAGGCTTTGAGCAACTTTGTCTAGTGGAAGGTGTTCCTGTCCATGGCACAGTGTTGGACCTAGATAATCTTTAAGTTGCCTTCCAACTAAAACCATTCCATGGTTCTATGAAGTCTAATAAGTCTTTATAATCTGAAGAACTCATAACCTATACTAACAAAAACCCAACAAAACAAAACCCCCATAAAAAAAACAAAAAAAACCCCACAAACCTATAAGAAAATCCCCCCTCCCTTTAAGCTAGTCAGGTTCTATTTAAGTACTTGAAAATAGAACTCTTCGTTTAAAAATGTTTAATTTTTTTGTTGTTAACATTTCTGAAGAAAAAGCAGTTATTTTCAACAGAACATGAAATTAGAAGTCTGAGCTTAGACATTAATTTTTGCACATTTTGAATAAAATCTCTGAGACCATGATTAATAAACAGAAATTTAACTCATGAGACATTAATTATCTACCGGAAAAGCTGAAGTGAAACTGGCTCCAATGAAAACTTTAATTGGAAGTTCTATATGTGAAAGTTTAACTCCAGATTTTCAAAGAAGAAATTCTAAATCCTTTTCCATGCTTTGACAGCTAAACATTTCATAGAATCAAAGAATGATTCAGGCTTGAAGGGATCTCAAAAGGTCAAACAGTGCAAACTCCTGCTTGAAGCAGAGTTATCTGTAAGAAAAGCCACCTTTCCTTCCATATAATGCAAAGTTCTGCAATGGTCATCTCTGCTTCCATGTGCTTCCTGATGGGCTGCTACAACACTGGCTACCTGTAAAACAACTGAAAGCTGGCAGGAAAATTCAACTAGCCTACCAAGAAGCTGTAATAGTTTCTGAAGAAGGTGATGTGATAAGACCAGTTTAAGCAGCCTTTTCCATTGTTCATAAGAGCTGCTATTAATTTAGAGGTGAAATGTAAAGCTTTGTATGCTAATTACAAAGACAAACCAGCTCAGACTCATGATCACTTTATGAAAACAATATTCTATTCCCCTGAGTTGCAATGTAGTTTGAAAGAGTTGGTATAACACTGCAATTAATAAAGAGAGAAAAGGGAGGTTAGATGCTCACAGCAGTTTCTGGGAAGTAAAAGGGCAGAGGAATCAGTTATTGTTGCACGATACTTAGAAATAGCAGATGGCTGACATATATGATGACACTGTCTGTGTTGTATAGAGATAAAAGATGCAAAGATTTGTCAAGTAAATATCTATCAGACCTACTTGGAGGAGAGAACTACCTGGTGTCTACTGATAAGTCCACAGGATTAGGAGATACAGAAAATGCATTCAAGAAAGCTCAAAAGGAACCACATAAACTTGCTTGCAAATCTTCTGAAGCTGAAAAAGCTGAAGTTACAGAGTCAGAATGTTTAAATAGTGACTTCTATGAGTAAGGAAAATTGCCAGGCCAGACTCAGTCTCTGTGCGTCCTATGCCTTTCTTGAAGACAGAAAGTGCTAAAATTCAGGCAGTCAGCCAAGGTTTTACCTACTGCTTTTCTTCATTGCATATATAGCCAGAAGATATTTTCTTTCTTAACTCTCTTCTCTAGGCTGAGTGTTGGTAAAGCAGCCCAAGACAAAGAAATACCAATAGAGAAATGAGAGCTGCATGCTCATATAGACATGGGTGACATTGTGAGGCTTAAACTACTGGTATCTTCATTCAAGGGGAGCAAACTACCTTTGATGTTTGGTAGAAACACCTTCAGAGTTCCTAAATGAAGGTAAAATTTATTATTTCAAATTAATTCTCCATCTCAAATCTTTCTTCAATCTGCAATGTAATACTTTGTGTGCTAATGTTCTTGGTTAACACTCTAAGACAGGAAGAACCATGTAAAAGTTTGTGTAAAAGAAGAAATTGCAATTAACGAGGCTTATTAAAAAAAAATCAAAGTTACTTATATCAGACAGTATACTGATCATTTTAATAAAGTTTTGATCTGTCTGCTATTAAAAAAATTAACAACACTGGAGTTATAAATCACTTTTAAAAATATTATCCTTTTAAATTCTTAAATTGAGGTATTATTTCTTTCATTAAGATACAGTATATTCTGACAATGGAGGACAGATTAATTCACTGCAAACCTTACCTAAGAACTAAGCTAACAATTTCCTTTCTTGGTAAAAATAAGGAATTTTAGATTTATTGAGTCAATATTTATAGTGTATTTATCATGAATAGATGTTGCTTCAATAAAAGAGAAGTCAAACACTTCCTTGTGGTTAAAACTGTTTAACATATGCACATGTATATTCCCAAATGTTTGCAGTTATATTATTATGCACCTGTATGTATACAAGTAATAGATTTAAATTTTAAGATGTAGAGCTAGTACACATTGTTCTTTAGTCCGTGTCTTAATTTCATTATCAGTGGCCATGTTCACTAATCCATCCCTCCAGAATTTAATGGAACTTAACACTCCAAACCAACAAACCATAAACAAACCCAACTTAAAAGAGCACACAAAACTAAAAAAAAAAAAAAACAAAACCCAAAACCAATGTAAAAAATCCTCACCTCCGCAAAAAGAAAAAAAAAAAAGGCAAAAACCCAGCAGCAGCTAAACAAACAATCAAATCAAACCAAACCAACCAACCAAAACCAAACACTCCCTCACCCCCACCCCCCCAAAAAAATCCCCCAAAACAAACCAAACAAAAAAACCCCACCTTAACAACTTTGCAACTACAGAAGTACTGTGGAGGACAAGATAATAATCTTCACATACAAGTGAGGAAGTATTTAGGCATGTCGCTAAACAGCTCTGTAAACTAGTTTCTCAGAATCTTACTTACTTAAAAACTAGTTTCATTTCATTGCAAAGGGGAAAATCACTTTTTATTGTAATAGAGAATACTCATTTTCCACTGGGTTAAGAAGTATTGGCATAAAATCTAATATTTTATGAGCAGAAAAGTCACTTTTTCTCTCACTCTTTCAGGCATAATCATTTTCATGTCTAATAGTTGAGAAACTAATCCTATAAAATTGGGACTTTCTTTTTAATATTTTCTTATACATTATCGAGAGTAATTTTAATGTAAAATTATTGTATACAAAAAAAATAATATAGTAGTAAATATTAGAAATCATATGAGTGGCTTATGCACAGTTTCATCCACCTAAAGCAGTCTGTTCCAAAATCATCCTGTTCAAACACATCTTCATATAAGCATTCTGTGTATGTCACTATATACAAGGTACAGTAATTGCACACAGTTACCAAATTATAGGAAACTGAATCTTCCTAGTGTAGAAGGACGAAACAATCTTTTCCCACACAGGACAGGTGAGAAACTAAAATCTATCCTATATAGGACAGAGAGACAAGACAAAGTTTTACTAATGTTCACTCATTTCTTTATCTTTTTCTTATTCAAAACAATAGAAAATAATTTAAAATCCTGAATGATGCATATTTTCCATTCTCCTTACAGAGCACACTTTTTTAAATTAAAAATTTTAGGGAAAATGAAAAAAAATAATACTAGGCAAATAATAACTTGCAAATACATTTTCATTGTCCAAAAATTTTGAAGGAAATCAGTGTGAAATAGGTAGAAAGATGCCAAAAATAACATAAAATGGATTTGAATAAATCATCTCAAGTTCTTACAGGTAAGATTTATAGGTATCTAGTTTAGGGTCTAAAAAAAATTAATATTTTTTGTTTTATTTATATACACAAAAGTAGGAAACATTCAGTTAATCTGTGATTTTTTAGTAACACTAAAGATTTACAGAGGTTCAGCATTTAAGATTAAAATTCAGCAACCTTTAACTAAAACACTAAAATTAAGTGTATTAATCACCTTATACAGTAAAGAAAAGTTTATGAAAGAAACACATTAGGGCATGGCATTGAAACATTTAAAACACTGTCTAAAAGAACTGCTGAGAAACATGGAACACGTAAGTACAAAGAAAAAGAGTACCAGCAGGTTACTAAAGTGTAAAATAACATTTTCTTAAAGAACATGTTATGTTGACCCCTTGCAGCCCTAAAGTTTTAAGACTTCTAAGGAGCTGCTGTGACTATTCCCAACCAAAAACTCACTTGTTTGATGCGGTCTGGATTAACAGTGGTCTGAGGCTGTAGAATGCTGACAGGCTCTGTCTTGGCCACATTCTGAGGCATTTCTCGAATCTTCTCTGCGATGAAGCCATGAACTGCATTTAGTGCTTCGACTGTTCCCTGGATCAGACACACCCGCTCTGTAGTACCTGCAAACACAAAAGTTGATCTGAATGATGTGGATTCTTCAAGATCCCACAAACTGCTTCAGTGAGGGCACAAAGACGGCACTCAAAAGCAACCTTGCAAAACTAATACCTCTAGGTATACCTCTATTAGCATACAAATGAAAGAAGAGATTTCCAGAAGATGTTTTAAACAACTTTCCAAGTCAGCCTGGATAATATCAGTTAGAAAATGCACAACCTTTTTCCAAACTGAAACTGTTCTGTTTACACTACAAAAAAAGGCCACATCAGTTCTTATTCATTGATTTCTTACTTAACAACATCTACAGAATGGCTAAAGATGGATGCAGAACTGTGCAAAAATACTTCCTTGATTTTTTTTTTTTGTGATAGGGCTGGATTTAGATGGTTTTGTATGGCTTTAGTGTACAGCAAAAAACCACTTTTTTACATATTGGGTTACAGCTTGATACATCCTCACTAGAGAAAGAATATAAACCCTTCCAGTATTGATCCTAAGGATAAAATATGACACTTCACTGAAACAATCCATGTATCAAACCACCTGAATAGCTTCCAGAAAATCAGTTTTGACTTGAAAAACAGGATCTCGTGGGAGCTGGGAAAAAAAAGTGAAAATAATAATAATAATAATAAAGACCAAAACAAAACAAAACGAAAAAAACTGAAAACCCTGAAAAAAAAAAAAAAAAAAAAAAAAAAAAAAAAACAAAAAAAAAACCCAAAAAAAAAACAACAACCCCCCCCCCCCCCCGTCAAACCCACAAAACCAAAAAAAAAACCCCAAAACTTAAAAGGTAATATTGTAGCTTTCACTTTTTTTCTGCAAAAATGCCAACACAAGACAGTCAATATGTACAAGTAAAACTGCTTTGGAATTTCACATAATATATACTTCTGCAAACACATTTTTTACACTTCCGACATACATAACAGTGATTTTTATAGCCTCACTGTTGCCTTCAAATACCAGTAAACAGTTCTACTAACAGAAGAAAATTACAACATGAACTATCAAGATATTAGTGCATTCCTGAAAACATGTATACCATAATAGACTGTTTTGCAAAGTTATGCCAGATACATATCTCTATTCAATATCAGTGCACATTTTGTTTGAAGACTATCATAAGGGGGAGAAAAATAACAAATCTGAGTCATGGAATTACCACAAAAATACATACAATAAGTTTTGCAATTGACATGCTCCTAGTAAATGCTATTGCATAGACCACAAATGAGTCTTTTCTCACATAAAATTCATTCACTCTATGTGAAAAGATGAAAATGACAACATAATTATGTGGTAAATACTAACAAAGTTTGCAGTGATATCTGAAGTTCACAGAATGTTAATTGGCCTCATTGCCTTTGTATAATCTGAACAGAATCACGGGCAATACAGAGATTAGACAAATGTGCCAGGGTGGCAAGCAATTTCCTCCATAAAATTCCCCTCCAATTAATTTTATGTCTATATAACCAAGTGTTACCAACTCATCTTAAGGTTTGCTTTTTACAACAGTGCAACATAGTCTTCAACAGAGAATAGCATGGTAACCTTAGTAATCTGCAAAAAAGAGTTGGGGTTTATTACTAAACGTTTCTCACGTGCTTCTGTGGATGATCTCTAATATTAAATATTTTATTACCAAATGATGAAGGACCACACTAAGAACCTTGCTTGCTTGTTAACTTAACATATTCATGTACACTTAAAATCTGACTTTTATCTTGAGTATTGGGCAACACTGAAATTCAACACTGGAAGAAGCACTACAGCAAAAATGACAATAAGAAACACATTTTTTCTCTATCAAAATAAGTTATTTAAAAGTAATTAAAACTAGGATTAAAACATGTCAATCAATATCAAAAGATGTCAGTTTAATAATCTTTGAGACAAAAAGTTAAAAAGATTACACTCTTAATAGCAAGTCATCCAAGTCTCACAGTCAAATGCGTATTTCTCAAGAGGAACATTTTGAGAATATTTGTGACCTCTTACAGTGCCTTTTCAACAAATCAACTTCAAAATACAGCTAATTTTCTTTTCCAAATGCTCCATCAGAAAAGGGTGTTTGAATGACACAGGTGAAAGTCACCAATGCAAATGGAACGCGGTTCCTAGACAAAGCTTTCTTGATGCTTTTTTACTTTATCCTACTTGGCTGCCTCCGACTTTAGCAAACAGCTCCTGTGGTTTCTGCGTAAAGCAATCCAGCCCTAAGAAAATGCTCTGGGGAGTCTTTACAACGCAGTATTAATTGTCTCTTAAATGATGAGATGTGAGGTGCACTGATCAATGCAGCTAATGCATGTGTTCTCTAGGTCAGCAGACAACACACTGAAACAAAACACAGATCACATTACAGGCAAGCTACCGGAGCCTACTTCGGAAAGCACTTAACAGGGATGACTTCTGTCAAAACACTTGAAAGGAAAACAGTCAATGGAAAACACAGGAATTTTGTTAGACTTGACACTAAAAGGCTAAAGGGTATTCCACAAACTGTGTTATTTCAGAAGGTGCAGCATAATGAAAATATGCATTATGTCACACTCCACACCAAACATGCTATATATTAGTATGTATAACCCGGGATGTAGTCACTGGAAATCACTGTTCCATGAAAAAAATACAATTGTGCAAAAGCAGATTTCACACAGAGTTCAAGTTTTAAACTGCATCACAACAATAGTACATTTAAACTACATGACACCAGTAACACATTTGCTTTCAGTTACATCCACAGGAAAAAAAATAAAAGAGCATGGGGAAATTGTACACAAGTATAGTTTGGAATTGCTTTAATCTTCTGAAGTGATGTTGTCACATTCCTTCACACAACTGTAATAGCTTTTCGCTCAGATAGTACAGTACAATAATTTTCAAGAGTCACACAAAAGGAAAACTGCCAACTGCATGACCAACCCATATAATAAAAATAAGCCTATGAATCACTAAAGCTGGTGAAATTTTTGTCATTTTAAAAGCTTTTAGGCTCCATTAGTGTACAAATTAAACTGTCAGATTTGCTTATCGTTTTCAGTTGTTCAACAGTTATATCCACTCATTTTTCCATGTTTCTGCGAACAAAAGCTTCGCCATCCACATACATACATTTTGTCATATGATTTTCAAAGCATGTATTTAAAATACAGACCTAATTTTTAAAACAGCTGACTTAAAGAAAATCAAATCACAAAATAATCAGTGCCCTTATTTATTTAGTGCAAGCATAGCACATACAAAGTTATTGTATCTTTTTAAGTTATCTATAATTTAAATAGTTGTTAGGGTCATGTATTGAATAATGCCTTTTACATATGAAGATATAAACATACACAAGAAAAGAGTAATTTTGACACAGAAAATGGTCAAATGTTGAGTAGGTGATCATCACCCTTGTATACTAGATAAACCCAGAAAAATATTCTTATGTATGTTCAAAAGAAGAAGTTTGCACGTGGTTGCAAAATAAATGCTTTTTTCTAAGGAACCTACCTAACATGTATGTGCTCCACGTTTCAAAAAGTGCAACATCGTTTCCTTCCCCCTATATCAAAATTAAAATTCAATTTGCACGTGTGGATTTCAGCTTTTTTGTATCAAATAAGAGACAGAATGTTACTGCACAAAAAAAGCTTGTCTGTATTACTCACCAAAAATTGATTTTTAAAACCAAAAAAGGGAAAAGAAAGAAACCTTAATCAGGTGGGTTTGTTTTTTTTTTTTTGTTTGTATGTTTAGGGGGAAATTTTGGGGGCCTTTTATGTTTTGTTTTGTTTTTTCTTTAAATATGAAAATAGACATGGCATTATAAATAATAGGGGGTTTTTCCTCTGTAGGTCGATGGGAGACAAAGATGAAACCATCAGCAGGCATCGCACAATTTACAAGTAAATAAAAGCTTGATTTGAAATCTGATAAATTAGACCTAAAACCTAAACAGCTTGCAGTAATTTTATTTTAATGGTTCATTTTTCCTTCCACCTCATTTAACTATTTAAAACTTTACTTTTGCTAAAGATCCCTGGACCATCCACACTAATTGCTTCAAGGACCTCAAAACAACAGACCATGAGCTTTTTCTCTGAGAAGGTTGTTATTTACTTACATAGCTTTTAAAGCAACCATTACAATAAATGCAGGAGATGCAACAGGACAAACTATGCTGATGCTTTCGATGTTTGCATTTCTGTACTTAACCAGCACACATCTATGTATGGTTGCCACTAAAGTTTTAAATGTTTGCTCAAAGACTCTGATTCAATGTGTAAGAGTTCTTCTATACTCACAAAAATGCTCACTAAATGTCAAATGTGTTTCTGTAGTTTATGAACTTTAGCTGAAATATTTTGGGGAACGCACTGTACTGTTCAGAAAGGTCTGGTGTTTAAATGACTCTACAAATTTTTCAGTGGGCCTTTACATTAATCTTAAAGAGAATTTGAAAACCTGAAAAGTACAATGCAATACCAGCCCAGGATAATATATCCACTAATTAAATCTCCTTGTATTTTTCCAGTGTATCATGCCAAACTCTTTAACACTAAAAGGGAGAACCTGAGAGAGGAGCCAAAGCTAAAACCTTAACTAAATGAAAGGCTGCACTACAGTCTCCCATCAGCTGATTTCCATTAAGCTTTTTATTTGACAATTCCCAGTACAGTAGTCTACTAACCCCATCTGATAGATGTATTTTTGTGACACATGATCAACTGGCTGGTAGAGTGGGATTCTACATAACACCACACTGACTGCTTCAGCCAAAAATTCTTGGTAAAACAGGGCTGTCCTTTGACACCATTCCCAAGCAAACTAAAAATTGTCAATAACATAAATTCTGATAAACTCTTCTTTGCATATAACATTTCCACTTTACATTTGCATAAAGCCTCAGGAACTAAAAATCAGACAATAAAATTGTTTTTTATTCAAATGTGTTAGTATTTCACAACACCTTAAAACAGATGTGAAAAACTTTTGCCATATAAATGATAAAATGTACAGTCTTAAATGCAACACATAAGAACATCCCATATATGTGTGAATTGTCATAGAAATCTCAACAAGACAGTTTTCTCCTTCAGTTCTATCTCCCTCCTCTGCTTTTTATCTTTGTTTCTTGACAGCATTATATTGGTCTTAATATAGAGCCTGTACCCATATTCTTCACAGAACGGAAGATGTTCCTCTCTTGAAGCAAAGCCTGATGATCTCATAGACTTCCCAAACTGAAAGAGGAAACGAGGGCTAGTAGAATTTCTAGGGCATTGATGTCCTGCACTTGCTTTCACGCATACAAAATAATTTTGAAACTGCTTGCACAGAGCACTCACACAAACAGGGAGGTGTTCACAGGAAGCCATACTACCCTTAGCAGAAGAACCTGATTGCTGAATTCATGTTAGTAACACATCTTTTAGGTCTGACATATGGACAACCTTGCACATACGTGCACATACATACTCATATCCACATATATGTATACATACTATGTTTTATTCGAATTGAATAAGTTATTCCCTTCACTAGAGTTCAGATATTGAAACTGATCAAGTTTAAAAATATTGTAAAATTTATGAACTATGTGAATCATCAGACATATGAAAACTTCAAGTTTCACAATTTCAAGTCACAAGACTGAATTATGCAAATTCAGGTTTACTATAGTTATGAGTCTGAAGAAACAGATTATTCTCATGTGAGAGAGATACCATGGAAAATAAAAAAAATCATAATTGTTAAAGGCTTAGAAGAGATCATGAGTCATCTTACAAAGCAAACAATCCCTTGAATATAAACCATTTTGTTATGTATCAGCTAAGGATTTGATGATGATTTCCCAGAAATTTAGTTATATAAAAAGAGATGAAGAATTACTGATTATTATTATACTGTCTTGTGTAAGACAGGAGTACAACTATTGCTCTTTAAGAATTATTCATTAAAAAAAATATAGATTCCACTGTAAAATCTGGCAAATTTCTCTAAAACCAAAGAGATTTTGCCTTGCTATGGTTTTGTGAAGGAATGTTACTCATATGAGAAATACTCAGAGAGCGTGTGTGCAAACCAATGCCACAGGGCTACAATAAAAGTGAGCATGGCCTAATTATGCTTTAAAAAAGCATGTCTGGAAAATAAAATCTCTGGAAGTAAGAAAGACCTCAAAATATGGAAAGAAGCACATGTTTTTATTAACACAGAGAAATTTGCTTCAATTTTTCTTCTTACCAACAGTAACGTGGTTGATGGACATCAATATGCTTCTCACTCATAAACATTTTTTCAAAAGGAAATGATCTCGTCACTATGGTACTTACACATATTTTCTCAGAATTTGCTATTCATATATTTTTAAGATTACCAGTGCCTGGAGTATTGTGAAGAGTCATTATTTTTCCCCTATCAGTGAACAGTAAGCATCTAAATAAATGTAGTAAAAATCCAACACCAAAGTTCGATGAAAATGAGAAAGTCTCCGAGAAATAAGGCTTTCAAAATCATAAAAAAACAAGCACACATGGTACTGCCAGAAGACTGTATCCGCTGGAGAGAAAAAAAGAAAACAAACAAATAAAATCCTGACCTTATATTTAGAAGAGGGCCACAGAATAAAAAGAAAAAAAATTACATGTTTTTCAAGATATCTGCAATGACTTTTTATATTAACAAAAGAACTTGAGAATATTTTTCATGCAAAGTAATGTTCAGTTGGCAATTATTGCTTTTATGCTATGCTATAGGAATATGAACTATAGGAATATGATCATAATGCCTCCTACATATACAATTACCAAAGGGAAAACCCCACCCATTCAAACAGTAAAATATATACTTTGAGAAATTGTAGGAACTCATACATCTTATAATCTAGACTGATAACAGTTGAAATTACCAAGAGAGCTTTTCTCTTAAAAAAATATTCTCAAGTTCCATAGTTTAAGAGCATGTGAAAAGCTTTGGAAAATCCTCCTGGATAAGCTGAGCTGCTCAAGAAATCTAATCACATAATACAGTCATTAATATTTATTTGTTTGGAGGCAGCAAATACCAAGCTTCAGGTAAATGCACTATACTCAAGGTCTAAATTAGAGATTCTATTTAAATATTTGTAATTGCATCTATATTTTTTTCCATATACTGCAAGCAAACATTGACAGTGATCACGGAAACATGACTTTTCAAGAGTATGCTTAATACTATGGAAAGCTTTTTTAGATTAAGTCATGATCCTGCAAGAAATCAGCTTTCTCTATAGTGTTCAAGACAAACATTAGAGACAAAAGTAATTTCAGGTAGGGATAAAATGTAGAGAGACATGCTGTAGCAACTCTATCATTAGAAATATTCTACATAACGATGAAGAAATGAAAGAGATAAGGACACATACATATACCTTTTGCTTTCTGACTAAGCAGAATGTTGGGATGTCAAAACCAGGATGAATTCCCATTTTGATGCAGGCATTATAGCACATACACAGAACAGGCACATCCAAACACAAGCGCACACATTTTTTTCCTATCTAGCTCCTTCATTTTCTAGCTCCTAAGTGTGAGTCTAAATCCATGTTTTGCCCACAGTAGGCTTTATTTCTGATATGTTTAATTAAATCCATTGCTCTCCAGCCACAGATTTCTAGTACTGAGTTTATATGGCAAGCAAGTAGGAAGAGTTTGCAACTCCTGCTCAAGCATTGTCACACTTATGTTTGTCTTCCAGGCTCCTTCCTGACTGTCAGATTGTAACCCTCTTATAGCAACCCTGTTGATTTTTCTATGAATGTCATTTGTCTTTCTCTGAATTTAGTTTTCTACAATTTATGCACTGAGTCCAATGTAGCTGATTAAGAAAGACAGGAGCACCCACGAGCAGTGCATCCCATCTACCTTTATACAGAATCATCCCACAAAGATAAGAAGCTCTCTCCCTTACCTGTACAAGAACTGTGAGAACTAGTTTAGATGCTAGGGTCCTCAAAGGCTCGCTATATACACACATAACAGGATACTGTTTTCCAGAGACAGCTACAGCATAAATATTGAATTACTCTTAATACTAAAGCTATAATAATTACCATAGCAACATTAAAAGCATTTTCTGCGTGTAGGAGTATAGCATTATGTAAAATGATTTTGATGCAGTAAGAGGTGAACTGAAGTGTAACAAACAAATATATTTTCCTCAAAAGCAAACGTCATATTCATTTCCACCCACCAGAAGATTTATATAAATTCATATTTTGTCATATAATATGTATACAATTAAAAAGAGTAGAAAATTTTATGCAGGCAGATCTCTTTCTAAATAAAACTTTTTCACAACTTTTTGTACTGGATGAGAGTTGCTCTTGATTTTTATCTACATATTCTTTTCTCCTAAGCACTCAAAAATTCCTGCTTCACAGGTATTTGCTGAACTATTTTCCTTCTTGTACAAAATTACCTTTAAAATAATCAAGGTAGATATAATGGCCTTGGGAAGCTCAGTACCAATGAGAATCAGCTGAAGTGAACAAAAGACCTCCTTCCAGTGCTACAACTGAAGCTGAGTGGGGCCTTTTTTATAGGCCAGTCATTTTGAGAGTATTCTTAACTACTGAAAAGAATAATGTAACAATTTAATGTTTATACAAATGATATATCTCAATATGTTTATTATTTATAGTATTATATTTCATTAATATTAGTTTTTATAATTTAAATAATTATTTCTAAATAATAATATTAATTATTAAGAGTTCAAGAAGCATCTAGATGATACTCTTAGGTACATGGTGTGACTCTTCGGGGTGATGCTGTGCATAGTTAGAAGTCAGACTTGATGATCCCAGTGGATCCCTTCCAACTCAGCATATTCTGTGATTCAATGATTTTAAGAAAACTGACTAGCTATCCTGAGGAACTTCCTGATAAAACCAGGTTTTTTTACCCTGCTTTTGAAGAGTCGGTCAAGAATTCCTTTTTAGAAACTAAATGGTGTCAGAATTTGCCTGGAACACATGCAATCAAAATGTTAACAGCCACAAGGTCAATATCTGATCCTTAAATCTATGTTGCCAATGAAGCAATTGAAATTTCATAGACAATAAGCCTCCAACATAAATCTGACTGTGAGATAAGAGCCCGGACAGAATATGCCACTAACCTACTGAATATACTATTGGGTATATATAATATATATATAATATACTCTCCACATTTCTGTTCTGTATTAAGCATATAAATTTAATCCAATAAACTACCAGATTCTTTAAAGTCTAGCTAGACTTTAAAGTCATTCCTTTCCTTATATTACATCAAGCTCATGAGACTACTTTAGGAGTATCTGAGCTTTTGTTCTTTTGCATTCCATCACATATCATATCATATCTCATATCATATCATATCTTCATGCACTCCTCTCCCCTTTTAATTTTTTTTATTTTTTTTTCTTAAGATGGAAATCCTGAAGCTTCCTTAAAACAAAAGAAAAACAAACAAAGAAAAAAAAAACAAACAAACAAAAAAAAGGAGAAAAAATAAAAGCTTTTCCAACAGGTCCTGGTTTAAGCTTTTTCATATATTCTAACATAGAAATTCTTAACGTCCTTAAATGTGCTTATTAAATATCTAGTAGACATCTGTTAATCTTCTGGTATCTCAAAACAGATAGAATTCAATAAGCTGAAAAGAAGAAGAATAATTCCTAATATAAATCCATACAAAATATTGTCTCTGATGGAGAATGCCAGGTTATTAAGCAGTTAATGAAAAATCATAAAAAAATTCACACTAAAATAGTAAAATCAAACCTAATCACACATTGACATTGTGATAAGAAAACTTTTCCTGAAAGGCAGAGTAAACATTTACCTTCAGTTTGGAAAGAGAACATTAAAACATGCTGAATTAATGTCATGTGTACCCAAATACACAAGTAACCTAGGTAAACCACCATGAAATAAAACTACTATATAATTGCCTACAGAGTAACTCTCCCCTCAAGTTAAACTGTACTCTGAACATCATGCTCAAGAAACCTCCTCAGAAATCACTGGGAAAGAGGAATCTGCATCTCAGCTGATTCCAAGGCAGCAGAGTTTTTTCCCTGCTACTCTTCAAGATAGTCACTTTGTGGGAGGGAATTTTTAATGAATCTGAGTAAGTTGCTGATGTTCAGATACTCCTCCATGGCCCTGCTGTGCAGTGACACAAGAGAAACTTTACAGAATTAAGAACCTGACCAGTTCTTCTCTGGACTAGGCAAGAAAAGACAAGTTTTCCTCTAAAAATTCCTTTCTACAGATACATGTGAATTGTCTCCTTTTTCTATTTGTGTGAGAGCTCATTTTTACAGGAACTCAGAAGATTTATAAATGAAGAATGAACTTCAAGAACAGTACCTATTTTGTGCTAACGACCTGTACGAATTCTGTACCAGGAACGGCCCAGCTCTAAGCTATCTTTTTAAGGCTGTTTTCTACCCCAACACTAAATCGGGGATGCTCATCAGCGTCAGCGGCAGGGGAGCACTGCTGGGAATGGGGAGGAAGGAGGATGCAACGACTATTCCTCTGCTCCTCCCTACTCCTCTAACTGCATAACTTCTTCCTTGTTTCAGGAAAGAAGTTGAAGCCCAGTAAGTCTACCGAGAGCAGAGACAAATACTGGCGTCATTCTAAATCTCCTGTACCACTTGGTACTACACTTTCCATTAGAGGATTTAGGGCCTTAGGGATAGGCAGGCCTACAGCAGGATGACACTGGCCAGCATGAGTTGGATTATTAAAGAGCATTTATGCTCACAAAAACTTATGATCTCTTATATCCTGAAATAACAGCATCAGAGTGGGTGGTAGTCCTCTGATACGCTTTTATAATATTATTGTGACAGGCTCAGATGGCATCATCTATCCCAATAAAGTATAATTTTTCACATTCATTAGCAAGTCAATGAATGGCAGTAGTGTGTGTATATATATATATATACACACATATATACATATGTATATGCCTGAGGGGGCCTATTCTTTTTTTTTTCTCCAATATTACCCGCCACCAATAAAGATAATGACTTTTTCTTGCCCTCAAAACTTAATTAATTGTGGAATCTTTCAGTTTTCAGAGTTCATTATTCACTAGCCATTTGCTCACGTCCTTTTTTAGGTTTTTTTAAAAAAAGTATCTTTGGATTGTGGAAAGAAGACCAAAAAAAATGTTAATCTGTGGAAAAGGTGCAGTATGATGGCTTGTTAAGATTGGGAATGTAATTTAAATGCTAACAATATGCATTTTCAAAAACACATTTGAAGTGTCAGTAAACAGAGAAAAGTAGCTAAATTTTCACTATGTGGAAGGTGGTGTATTGAAACAAATTGAATGGGAAGATTAATTTAAAATTTGTACATCCAAAGCACTGGCAATCGAAATATAATAATAACTCTTAACTAACACTACTTAACATCAAAGACGATGTTATGGGTTGAGACAAGCTGTCTAAGAGGACAATTGAATAGAAACAACAAAAGCTGAAGAAAGGGCAGGAAAGGAACTGGCACCAATCAAATCATTTAGAGAGCCAGAATGTCTACCAGTCAGTAAATAAATTTTGACCCAAACATAGTCAAAATAACTATACCCCAAAATAAACACTGCTCAACTTTTTCAATCAAAAATTTTTAATCAGAGAATTGTTTGCATATAAGCATATCCATGTTTTCTGCCTTTTTTGATATAGCTGTTTGAAATACACACATATTTCTGGGAGCAGGTACATGCAAAGAACATTAAAAATGGCACTCTAAAGTGAAACAAATTCAACTGCAAAGATTTATAAATGAAGAGTTGTGTACTACTTTAAGGCAAAAGCCTAACATGAAGCATTCATTCTAGGCTAGAAATAAAAAGTTGCAGTAAGTAGTTTCTAATCACAAACAGAAACAAGTATAAACAAAGTGAAAACTGAAATCTTGTATTGACTTAGATATTTCACAGCTATACAAAGCAATATTCCTTTCTGAAACGTTAATTTGTACCTACTCAGAGCAAGCCATGAACTGAAAAACGTTTTATTAATAATACCATATCCTCTGTTTTCACAGTGTAAAGGATGTAAGGGGACTGTTCCTTATACTGTTATTGACCGAATATACTAGAATTATGTCAGGTTTTAAAATCTACCTGCTTTTCTCCAAGTCTAATTTTAAGTTTGTTTCCTCAAAACTAATAAACCAGCCTGAAATAGAAATGAAAATCCTATTCATTCTGAAATCTTTTTTAGTACTAAATAAACATGGAGCATTTTAAAATATGTATAATCACTTAATAATAGACTAATACACTCTAAAATGGGGGAAAAAACCCCAGATGCAGTACATTATTCTTTGATCATTCATGACATTTTGTTTTAAGTCAGAGAGATTGTTTTTGCCCGTTTGAAAAAGAACCTACCAGTCCAATTAGATTTTTTAATCTTCTCACAAACAACCCATCTAACCCATGGATTGTTTACTCCTTCATGATACATATATACTTTTTAAAATTTTTCTTTTTCTCTTAACAAAAGGTACAATTAGAATCATGATAAAAATAACATCAAAAAATCCAAGTAATTTGATAAAGCTGGAATTAATAAAGCCTATTCCCCTAAAGATTTGCATCTTTGTGTCTAAGGAAGAAAGATACAGCCTCTGATGGAAGCTTTACACAGAGTTGTCTGTGGACCGCAAATAGAGGCTGATGCCTTCATAGTATCATTCCCCAATCCACAGATGATTATCTTTAAAATTCATGTAGGAATTTTATTATCTGAAAGAAGTTCACCTTTTTATCAAGTGCAGATCATGTTCATAAAGGGTTTTTGTTTCACAAAAACATCAGGTGAGGTAACTGATCAAACAAAATAAGCATCTTATCCAAAATCTTCTTGATGATCAATCAGAAACAATGGTATATGCATATATTTATTAAAAAAAAATCAAAATTCAACTATTACAGCTTTTGCTTTTGATAAACTAGTACTAGTACATTTCGAATTCTGCCTTTCAATGAAGTGTGTAAACCTTTCTTATAGTCAAAAATGGTGCCCTTAGAAACATGATTGTGAAAGAAACCACATGTGTGTAAAGAGATTCTTTTGATTCTAATTCCTCCTTAAAGCTAGCTTTAAACTTTCTGACGAGGAAGCAAATACTGACATACTACACTGTGCCAAGTGTAGAAAATGGGTATTTACTTCTATTGAATTTGCATTTCCTGCTCAGAACACTTGGAGGAATTTTTTGGTATTGTGATACTTACATTCTGACATCAAGATCACTCTGAATTGCATTTATAACAGTTACATTCGAAGATGAAGCATTATGAGACAATAATCATACCCTCCAATCCCTTCACTGTTCCCAGCTTTTTGTACCACTCCTAAGAAAACAGCGCAGACTGTAGGGTTCTAGATAGGATTAAATGATTGAAATGATAGGAAAGAAAGTAATAACATAGATGTTTATGCAAGTACAAAGGAAATAAAAAAAAATGGAGTTAATAACTCTATACCAAGCTGAACAAAAAACAGGCAAAAAAAGAAACAGCTTAAACAACAGGTGCTATTTTAACTTGAATAAATAAATTATGAGATGTACAGATGAGGTTAGGCAATATATTGTAATTTAAAACTTAAGTTTTCAAATACAAGATAAGCAAAAAGCATATCACATTACTCTGTTGACTATGACACGTCTTGCCTTTTTTTTTTTGTAGTTTAATTTCTACAGTGCAGTGTTTGGTGTAGGGCTGCATTTTGTTTGCCTTAGTAATAATGAATATTACATGTATTGTGCTCAGTTTTAGAACATGAGCCTTTCTATATTTGTAAGTTCCTTGTTAACGTGCTATGGAATTCAAAACCTATGGGACTTTGGGACCTTAATTTCAGCCTGTGGCAATGAAGATGCAGCTGTTCATTTACAAGCAATCATCACAGTTACAGAAGTTTTAAGATTAAATTTGAAAAGCCACTTTCCTGAACCTTTAAAATTATTAAATTATAACAGAATCAGTGCTATTTTTATAAGAATTATTTTTACTCATTTCTTCCAAGTTTAAAATCAAACCAAACTGATTTTACGTGGCACTCCACCTGAGCTGGCACCACATTAGCATTGCAGATTACGTATCAGTATTTGATTACTATTGTAATGTTTGCTCCTCACATACATAATTACAACATATCATCAACCATGACCCACTCAAGAGTCTTTTGAAGTTGGTATTATAAATTTTATTCTACATTTGTTCAGGTGCAATTCAACACTGCTAGCACAGTTTATTTATATGAAACTTCTATAATTGAATCAAATAATTAGAAAGTAGTGTTAGTCATTGGTTTAATAGCAATGTCCCAAATAAATAAAGTTATAAACAAAGCAAAAAATTTTATCAACATATGAATTCTACATATCTCTATTGACTTCTACAGATACCAACATATGAAAAGGTCAACACTGATCAAGGGTCTGGAGAATCTTACCAGGAAAGGCTGAGGGAGTTGGGCGTGTTCAGCCTCGAGAAGAGGTGACTGAGAGGGACCTCATCAATGTGCGTAAGTATCTGAAGGGAGGGAGTCAAGGGTATGGAGCCAGGCTCTTCTTGGTGGTGCAAACCAATAGAACAAAAGTCAAGGGGCAGAAACTGATGCACAGGAAGTTCCACCTGAACATGAGGAAGAACTTTACTGGGCGATTGACAGTGCACTGGAAGAGAGAGGTTGTAGATTCTCCCTCATCAGACACATTCAACAACTGTCCGGGTGCAATCACATGCCATGTGACCAAGGATAGCACACTGTGCTCCCTTTCAACCTGACCAATTCTGTCATTCTGTGAAATGCATTTTTTTTAATTGGTATGACAGGACAGTTGCATACCTGTGCTACAAGTTACTTTTTCAAATTGGATACTCTGTTTTACAGGATTAGGACAGTAATCCAGAGTGCAAATGGCTGATCATGATGGAGTCCAGAAACTCTCTTAAATAGTGCCAAAGCTAAATTTCTGTAGCTAAAGGCCAAAATTCTACTGTATTAGGCAGCGACACCTTAGAAAGGTTGGCAAGCAAGTTCTCAGGGCAGTGTCAAGATGAACAGATAAAACTAACAAAAGTAGTGTTTCCAGGTGGCTGATAGAACTAACATCACAATGCCATGACTCTCTTTCTTGACAGTAAGTTTCCTTATGTATGTACCAGCTGTATTGTCTAACCCCTAGCAGCTCCTTAATATTCTGTCCTGAGTACAGCCATATGAAAGGAAAGTTTCTTCTCCAGGGGACAGTATAGAGATCAACAAGATACAAATGCCCAAAAGCTGTAACACAAGAATCTTATTTTTCTCTTTTATTCCTTCTCCTTTATACTACAATTTTTTTCTCTTAATTAAAAAAAAATTTAAAAAAATAAAAAAAATTGAAAGGCCCCATTTCCTAAAGCAGGGCAGGACTCCCAAAAGGTTTTGTGATTTTCCTACAAAGTACCTCTAGTTTCCTTTCCCTACAGATCTAGCTAGTGACATGAAACTCTGCAGCAATAATTCTCAAGGAACTAAGAGTAAAAATTATAAAGTTTTCCAAAGCTGACAGGCTCCTTTCAAATGCAGTTTCACCTTTTCCTTGCAGACACCCTGGGGACTTCCTTCAGTATCACCAGACAGACATAAAATGCAAATAAATGTGAAAAGACTAGAAAGGAGTGTGGGGTAGCTACTGGTTAAGAAAAATGGTATCATAATAGCGCAACATCTGAAACTATATGATTTGTGTTGCTGTAGATGCCACAAACTCAGGTAGATGAGAATTTTTGAAGTAGGGTAGGAAAGGAATTTCTACTCTTTTGTATGTTTCTTACAAAAAAGAGCTTCTACTCTGCAGAAGCTCTCCACAGTGGTGGCAAAAATGAGAAAGAAATACAATCCAAAAGCCACATTTTTTTTGTACATTTAGTACAGTGATGAGCAATCACCAGGAGAACTGCTTTCTCACTATCAGCTAAGCAAAATATAGGCAGCATTAAAGATTTACAAGTATGAAGAAAGCATTAGGAGCTGGATACTTAAGAGCTGCAGTTTCTCATTTGTTATGTCACAACCTCTGGTACACACAATTCAGAATAAAGTTAAGTAAAGATTATGTACCTCTCCAATAAAATTGGACAAAAAAATCGTATTTTGTTGTTTTACTTGCAGGTAGATGTTACTCACATTATTAAGGACTGTTTTCTGTAGCATGTATTCAAAAGAAATCTAAACTTAAAATACATGTCTTTTCTTGACATGTATGTAGAATCACCAAAATTGTTATTTGAGTTTTATTAATGTCAACATGACAAACTTTGAATGCCACATATCCTGCAGACTGATTTATGTAAGTCAGTCTGCTCCAGAGTTCTGGCTCAGTGATGAAAATTTTATTTCCCTAATCATTTTGTTCTGTTAGAATTGCATTGCTTTCCATGATGACTCTAAATCAAATACTTGAAAGGAAACCCCTTCAAGACAATTCTCTGATGAAGTCACTACAAGGTGGTTATAGTGGTAGCATGCACATGACTCTGTCATGTAATGCTGATGCTCATACCAGAAATCGTCAAATGCCACCTGACTTCTATCAGAGTCATGGACTTGGAAAGCACGTATAACATGCAGAAGTTTCAGGTGCTAGTGGAGATAAGAGGTCATTGTTCCCAACCACAAATTCAACCCCATCAACTATCTAATACAGACCTGCCTACTATGCAAGTCATGAAAAGCTTCTAGGAAATGTGCATCTCAGATCTCAAAAGTGATAACCAATCAGAAAGTAAGCAAAAAAGCTTGTCCCCTGCTCTCTGGGTCTACGCATGGACATGAAACTCTAGGTTGAAATAATCAAAGTTTCCCCATCCATATCATTCGCCATTAAAAAAAAAAATCTTCTAATTCTATTGCTATTCAAATGCTTAAGGAATATGTCCTAAGTAGTGGTACAGCTGGAAAGCCATGATAAAAAAAAGGCAGCCCTCAGACAATACAGCAGGATAAACCTCCAGAATTTAAAAAAGATCACCAATGAGATCCGCTTTCCTTCTGGGAAAAGTATTTGTTCTGTATCTTCTTAATGCACAGGACACAGATATTTTACAAACAAATGCAACTGTATTTTAATCATAATACAGTACACCCCCAGACATCACTTGCCTAAGAGAGCAAGGATTCAGAAGAAACTTTTGTGCTTACAATATTTCTTACAGTATGCAAGTAAAACTAACATTTCTAATCAACACTACAGTATCTCATCTAACAGGTCACCTGAAGGATATGGAAAAGTACAGTGAATTACACTTTGCTCCAAATCCACCACAAAGGATTCAGACTGTTTGGTGTTTTGGTAGTTTGAGTTTTTTTCAGTATCAATATTTTTCACTATATTCTTGGAGGTCTTGGAGATCTTGGAGGTTTATTAGAGCAAATGGATGTCAAAAAGAAAGTAGGGCAATCAAAAATAAAAAGGATGAATGTAGGCATTCCTTTGTCCATGGGGAATGAAGATATTTTTATATAAATATGTATAGATACATACACACCTCTAGGAATGTTTCATAGGGAAAAAAAAAAAAAAGAGCTGCTGTCTAAAATACTTTAACATGAATGACCTAATAAGAAAAAAAAAGAATTCAGAAAGATTGATAAAAAATCCCACAAACAATAAAGCATATTTGATAATATTAATACCTCAAGTCTTTTCTTATCAACCACCAGGCATTCTTGCATCTACCACTGTAAAGCTCCATATTGTTTGTCTTCGACTAAGAAGTATTTAACATAACAATGAAAGGGCAAATATAGAAGTAAACAGACCAGTAACTGCCACTGCTCCTTCACTCCACTTAAAATAAATAATTGGATAGGACATGACTAAACAGAATTACGCTAATAAGTATAGTTTACACGCACATATTTTCATGCATATAAATAAAAGGCAATGCCATATCATCTCTGTCAGGAAGTCACCTTCATTTGGAAGGACATGAATTTGAGCCACATAGCTCCTCAGTGGATCAAAATTAAAATGGAAGCAAGTCAATTTTGTGATTATTAGTATAATATACAAGAACTAGGGTGGTAAGCCATCAATTCTAATTAAAGGCTGCAATTAAAGGATACTTCAATCAATCATCTCTCTGAAAGTATACTCTATTGATTGCTACTTTAATTATTAAAATAATATTAAAATCAAATTCAGATTTAATTATCTGCCAGCTACTTCAAGGTATTATTCTGAGTCTTATAACTAAATCAGTGACATCAGAACTATGACTAAAATTTATTTTCTTTTTTTTTCTCTAAAAAATCCTTAGAAAGAATACCCAAGAATTTTACTTTCTGACCCAGTCTATGTTACCATTAACTACCCATGGCTGTCCTTTAGTACTTGCTTTTCCCCCAGCAGCACTTGTAAGAATACCTATTTGTGTGTTACATACTTCAAGGATATCAAACAATCCTGAACTAGGTATTTTAAGAACTTTTGACATAGACAAAACCCAGACTTAGTTGTACAAGTAATAGGGAGAAATGTTAAAATGTAATTAATAATTTTGCAGTTCAAACTGAAATAAGGATTGATAAAAAGCAAGGTACTTGACTCAGTCATGTTTCATGTTCCTGTGAAGAAAAAAGAATGTAACAAAAAAAAAAGTTGAAAAGATAATGAAGATAATTGAATTTTGACCACAAAATTCAACTTAAAGGCAGTCTCAGCTAAGAAAAACATAGAAAAGATTGAAGCAAATAGACTGTCAGACACAAAAGCAGAGCTATGGGTGTGGCAAGTAAGAACTGTGAAAAATTGTTTGCCATATTAGTCCTTGCATAAGCAGAGCTTTTTAGTCCAGTGTGATAAAAACATAAAAAGCTATTTGTTGCATTCTTAAGTACATACATTATAAGTATTATCACAGTTTCTTAATATCTGCAGTAAGCTGATGTAATGACAATTTCAATTTACAGTTGAAACGGTCCTGATTTTAACTTCACAAGTACAGTATTTAGTGTATCAACACAATTGCTTTGTTACCCTATCAAAACAATATCTAAAGCATTATTTAAATGTTGTCTGAAATTAAAAGATTACCAGATGTTTTCAAAGACCATATTCCCCTGACTTTGAGAGAGCTAAGAATATGCCCTTAAAATCTCAAATTTGTAAAAACCTGCTCCAATTTTTCAAATTCCCACAGCTAATTTTCTAGTTGATAATTCTATCAGCAGGTGGCCAGGCTACAAAAATCTATGGATTTATTCCTACTACCCACTGCTCTGCAACTATGCCCTGTAATCAGGAGAAAAAAGTAATTAAAAACACAAGAAGGGAGAAAATTAAGAAAAAGAAATGAAAACTTGATAATAAAGAACCTTATTTCAATAATCTAATGCCCATGCTAACAGAAATGTAAGCATAACCAATCCCTAGAAGCCAAAAATTCCAGCTGCTTCTTCAAAAATAAAGATCATACTTTACAAAATAAAGTAAGGTTTGAACTAAAGAATCTAACTAAATTTCTATCAATCAAACTAGCTTTTCTTCAGTGTGTTCCACTAACCTTAGCTTCCTTTGAAAGTCAAGTAAGGAACAGCAGGTGATAGCAGCAGGTGAGAAGGAACAGGCAATAGCAGCAGGTGACATTAACCATAGGTGTCGTGCAGTCTGGCTGAATGCACAAGCACAGGTTTCAAAAACCTGCTATTGATTTAGACTCATTAGACTCAGTTTACTAAAACCACTACAAAGCTGGAATTTTTTCTACAGAGAATATGTCTCTTCAGAGGATAGAAGTCTCCTAAAATATCTTGGAACATAATTACCTACAAATTTTTATAATAAAGTCCACATTTACATGGTGTTGATTCTCATCATAACATTTAATCACATTTAACAAAGACAAATATAAGGAGTTATGCAAAGGAAATTATCTATACTGATTTATGATTTCAGACAAAATATTTTACAAGGAATATCAAAAATGTTATTCCAGATCACTTATCCTTTCAAGAATCTATTTGGACAACTTAGGCAGTAGTTAGTGACAATTCAAAACTCTTCTCTGAAATCAACTTCTTTTTTAAATTATCAAAAGTTAACAATTCTTACCAAAAATCATTAAAAATTAAGAAATAAAAGCATAATAGTTAATATTTTAAAGACAACCACAAAAATATATTGAAATTTTTTTGCGAGAGCAAATGAATTGGCAACAAGCTAGCTATTAAACTCCCTTGCCAAGAACATTTGTGCCTTTATATAAAAACACTAAGCTCAAAAAATATCTTTCAAGTAATTGCCAGGGAGAAGGGGTGAGGGGAGTGGAATAGTACAACAAAGCAACAACTAAATAACCATTATCAATTAATACATCATTTATACGATTCTGGTCCTCCAAGTGCCTCAGACTCTAGGGACGGGATTTTAAGGGCAGTTACATTCGTACACAGTAACTGATGTGTTCAGTTTTCCTCACAACAGTGAGTTAAATGGCTCAGAGAGAGAATTGTCATGCTGACTGTAGTTAATCATTGAGGATTAGGCAAGCTGGCTTACAAAATTCTGGCTTTTCCTATCATATGAAATTACTTTAAAAAATTAAAACTATACAAAATCTGATTCCACCAGTTACTGGCAGTCCTCAGGTTCAACTGACTTTGTCAGGAGATGTAAGCAGCCATGTGAAGCTCAAAACTTATAATTTAATAGGCCAGGAACAAAATCCACTTACCAAGTCTTACTGTAAATTTATACCCTCTGTACATGATGTTACTAATACTTTCACACTTCATTAAGCAAAGCTTTTATTTGTTTATTTGTTTTGTTTGCTTGGGGTTTTTTAACAAACCACAGTTTTTTACAAAACTATTTCTAAAGGTGTTTCTTCAATGACACTAATTTTTAAAGAGACACAATCACATTGTTTGGTACACACCTTATAAATAGAGCCAGAGTAAGAACTAAAATCAGTAGGAATTAATCTTATTTATTTTAATTTTTGTCTTTGAAAAACAGTATAATTGATGCTAAGAAATAATGTACGTATTTGAGTATAATTCTTACCAAAATGCATTTAAAAACAGGTTATGTAACAATTAGTTTTAAAATAATTCACTTTGGGTAATTGTCTTTTCATAAGTGTACTTGCACGAAATAATGTACTGTTACTCTAGGATCACTTTCACAGCCCTCTTATTTGGGTTCAATACTATTAATTTTATTTATATTGTGTTTGCTGTTCTCAGTCATGATATACAATATGTGTCTATATTAAATTACACATTGCTAGTTTTTCAGTTTATTTGCCACACCAATTCATAATATTCTATCTTAATTTCTATGTACTAGTCTCTCCTAACAAAAACTTGCATTTCTAGGATTAAAAGACCAAAATCAATTCACTAAAATAATTAATAATCGATATTTGGGTTTTAATGAAGATTCTACTTGATTGTTATAATACAAAATAAACACTGAAATTTAAAAATAGCTACATTTAAAAATAGAATAAAACTAGACTTTATATACCATCATAAAACAGTTGTGGGGTTTTTTGTCCTGATTATGTACAAACATCTCAGCTCTGGGCAAACAGACTGCTAGCAGTGGATTGTTATGCAGTGGATGTGATAATCTGTATTTACTACTTAAAGTAGTGCAGTGAATGAAAACAGACACCAGGAAAGCTTTACATTTTGCAGATTACTGCAAAAATCAGATCATTGATGAGATTATTAATAATAAAATGCAAAAATCCAGTAATTCTATGTGCAGGTGCAGACATTGAAGGTCCTGACAAACATGAAGAAGGAGACTAAAATTGGACAAACAGTTAAATCAGTTTTTACCCCAGTTTCACACAACCCCCTTCTGACAGATGCTGCTGCCCCTGAAACAGCAGCATCTGATCAGATTAGAAATGAACTCCTGAACCTTCAGTTTTCAGCCTGACATGTCAGGATAAACCAAAATTGGAAGTGGTTTGCTGTAATACGCTGGGCTGAAACCTGTGGTAGTTCAGGAGTCGATTTGTGAGTGATGGCAAAAAAGTCCACTGTCGGGGCTGTAGGCAGCAACACCTTCAGAAGTCTGATTTGTAACCCCTGGGCCACATCTCTGTCAGATCATACACAAAAAACATTATAAATGCATATACAATCAGAATAAACACTAGAGATAAAAGAATTACCACAGCAGCTAGAATTACAGGTCTACGAAATCTGGTACGCTGTTCCCAGAGGTGGTTAGTGTCAAACATTTAAAAGGTAAGCATAAAGAAACCCTATGTGAGGTATACATGAATTTCAATCGATTTTAATTTTATATTATTACATTTTATTCTTACTTTAGCTTTAGAAAGCACTAACCCTAGTATCTTAATTTATTCAGTTAACACTGAGAAATATATGTGAAACTGGAATTTTAGTAGGATAAGAAATGTCTTTAAATCTTTGAACCACAAAAGTGTTCCTGTGAAATCAGCATCAAGACCAGTGAATATAGATTATGCTTACACTTGTACAGCGAGCAGAAGTATGCCTGTAGGAACAGTCATTTTTCAAAGCACATTGAATTTAAGTATGCCCTGACAAAGAAAAGACTGTAAGGGGTCAGATTTTGTAGAAAAGAGTTTCAATGGTCTAAACAATGAATTCATTCCCTGTCTGATATTATCTCCAAGTCTATTCAAAGCAGTTAGCAGGTGTGAACTAACTACTATAGCATATGTTTCCTGTTGTGCTGCCTTTTGTTCACTTTGTACATTATCTATAGCATATAAACAATAAATGACTCTTATAACCCTTCATCCATTAACCAAAAACACCCAATAAACAAAAAAATCAAAAACAAACCAACCAACCAACCAAAAAAACAACAAACCACCCCCCACCTTTCCACAACTGTATTTAGTTTAAAAAAAAAAAAAAAAACCAGATAAAAAGCTATATTTCATGGCAATGTATTTGTCCTGATTTATGGCAATGTGTTTTTTTTATCTCCCAGAAATACATCTGAGCAGCTCTGATACAAAAAAACCCGACTAGCTAAAAATACCTAAAAACACCTTCATTTTCACAGAAGCATGATTCTATAGTTCTCAATCCACTGGCATTGAAACAATCAGGTAGTTTTAAATCACATCAGTAAATTAAAGAATTGCAATCTGATTAGTGCAATATGCTCAAGTGATTCACAATGAACACAGATTTCATACATGCCCTAGTTCTCTTGAATGGATCATGGTATTAATTTCTTTTTTAAAGGAACAGTGATATGTTTATTTAAAAAAAATAGTAAGAAGGGGCAACAAACAGAAAATTGCATTTTCTTATTGTTCTTTTAGACATATGGGGTTTGGTTTTGTGTGTTTAGTTTTTATCAGAAACGGTTCTATTCAACTCAGTATTATTTTCAGGTGTCTCAGTGGAGCTGAGATGACAATCTTTAAACTGTTTTTGAAAACAGGGCACACTTGTGGTAATTGTGGATTAATAAGACTTAGGTTTTAAACAGTGGGCTTCTGAATTGTTTCTGACCTTTAAGCTTCAACATTAGACTACACTCTAGAGTGAGTCATACCAGCATTCTAAAAATATATGTTGAACTCAAACATACTGAATTTTTGCCAATAATACATAATTCACATATGCTGAACTTTATTTATTTTCTATATAACTAGAACTCTTTTCCACATCAACGGAGGATTAATTATCAATCAGTGGTTTGTTTTAACATCCACTCAAATTTTAGTGTTCTGGTAAAGGATTTTTCTGAACTAATTTTATGATTAGAGTACAATTATTCACAGTTTCTTTAGGGGAGGTCAAAAGCAGGCTCTGTTTAGCAGCATGGCCAACAGCCTTTTTCTCCATGTTCAAAAGAGATGTCCCACTAAAAATGTAAGAAAAACATGATCAAAATCATTAAGCTGGTGTCATTCGGCTCTACAATTCCTTACGTGCATGGTCCAAATGAATACTTTGTAAGTGATAGGTATCCAGTCATATTAAATGGGAGGT
The DNA here is from genome assembly GCA_035047845.1 of Dendrocincla fuliginosa. Taxonomy (NCBI): domain Eukaryota; kingdom Metazoa; phylum Chordata; class Aves; order Passeriformes; family Dendrocolaptidae; genus Dendrocincla; species Dendrocincla fuliginosa. The sequence continues at coordinate 34,543,347 of JAWWMO010000174.1, forward strand.
ACTTGGTATTATTTGGGGCAGAGACTAGAAGCAGAAACACTATTATCTAATAAATCATTTGTATGTATCTAACACTGTAGGATGAAGAATAATGCATGGGAAGTGTTTTAGTTTCAATGGCAATGAATAAAGTGAAAAAAAGGGAATATTACATTGGAAAATTTTAACCTTCTGAAACTTATCAGATAAGAGTCCACAATATTAACACGTTTCTAAAACATTAAATTCTTGTTTAAGATAAAAAGCACTTTAAAATCTCCTCAACCTTATTTTAAATCTGAAATTTAGTATTTGAATGCAAAAACTGAAAGTTGTAATTCAGTTTAAAGCTGCACTGAGGTTTAAAATTAAACTGAGCTCACTTAATTGGGCTACGAAGGAAATATCCCTCTCAGCCCAAGTAGCTATTAACAAGTTTAAAGTTCTTCAAAGCAGTCATTCAGTGAAAATAAAAATAAATATATATATATTAAATATTTATATATATAAAAAAAAGAAAAGAAAAAAAAGAGAGCCAAATTCTCCAAGGCAATATGAAAGTCATCACAGGTGAAAAAACCTGAAAATATATCAAGGTGTAAAAGCTGTTTTTCTGTTTTTATAAGTTTTTAGCTGTTTTTATAAGTCAGTTATAAAAGACCAAAACCATGTTGCCTCAGAAGAAGAGTACTTTGCTTAGTCCATTTCACTTGCTCCAGTTTAGCAGCCATTTTTCAATATAGTGAGGGATCATACTACTGTGATGTCATGCTGCAAAATGACTACAGGCATGACGAAATTAAAAATTTGAAGAAGTAACTTTAGTAACGCAGAAGGAGTCACAAAAAAGAAAAAAAAAATCCCAACCAATCAGATTTCAAATATTTAGCAATTTTGTTCATTAGTCATGCATATTCAAATATAGATTTAAAGAAACCTAATCTAATCAGCTGTGTTAAAAATTTTAATTGTATGCAGCCTGTGACTGTCCCACCTGCTTTGGCTTTGCTTCTGCAACTGGTAAGCACAGGAACAGATTGCCATATTTGGCTTTCTTATATTTTTCATTATGAGTCCAGTGCCTACCTAAGTTTGAGTTTATTCAACTGTTCATCTGACTTTGCAAAATATATTACATTCGTGTTATGATTGCTATGTTTTGAATTATTTTCAAGACATAATGAAAACAATTCTACATTAGCTTATTTAAAAAAGGATTTTTAACTGCCATGAAAACAAAATACTAAAACTATATTAATACGATACATGAAAACCAGTTCTCTAATATTTTGGTGTCTTCATTCAATAAACAGGTCACTACAAAACTAAGTGGGAGTTGCTGGATAATGATAAAACTAACCATAAATTCTTTAGGGAGAGAAAAGAAGGCTCAGTCTTATTGGGAAATGGTTATTAATTGTTCACTGTGGACAACTAGTTAAAGCTTTTTTTTTAACGTCAGTACATACACAATACACAACTTTCAAACAGACAGAACAGGTTTTATTGTTCTTGTCCATTTTCCTGAACAAATTCAAGTTACTTACTGAATTTTCAATACAGGTACTATTGAGAGTACGTAAATCCCTTTTATTAATAAAGTCATTCATTTAGAATGTAAGACAAATACAGTTAATATTATTTCTGTAAAAACACTTTGGTTTTGCAAACATAAGAGAGTATTAATCTTTGTTAAAAATGGAAATATGCTAGTTTCCGTAATATTTTTTTTCAGATTTCTGTTCTAATTATGTCATTTTACTCACATCATCTTGTCTGAAAAAGGTTACCATCAAGATAATTCATTGTTTTAGCTTCACAGAATAGTTATCTATTGTTTGAGCTCAAAGAGCCACTACTAATACAGGTAGTAGACTATTTTTCCTTAATATATAAGGGTATGTAAGATCCACATTTTGATCATGAACTCCATAGTCCTTTGCTGCTATTGTACTAACTTAGTATTTCAGCACTGGAATTTCGGAAGTGCACAGTGTAGTTCCACTCTGTCTTGTTCTCACGTCCTGAGCACTTTCTCTGCTCCTCTCACATCCCCTACAATTTTGCATCACCCACTACAGTCTCAGGATCTCCAGCTTATTCTGATAAGCTTTATGCATTCAGTTTCCTCCTTCCCTATACCACCTTGATATGATGGTGAGGATCTAAGGTTAGAGAGGAGACAAATAATTTCCCCAGTCCTTACTTCTGTAGCCAAAACCATAGACTCTTGCCAGCCATGAGCAGGCACTGAAGCGGAAACTGTATTTTTCTGTAGCTGTAATGGTCTAAAGATGAAGGCAGGCTAAGGGAGGAATTTTTTTTATACCATTGGATCAATTGGTATAGTAGGAGGTGAAGGGTGCAAGAGAAAGCTAGGCTAAAATAAAGCTGCTACTAGTGAATGTTTTTTTTTAGTTCAGGTAGTTTTAGGACAGAACATCCGAACTGGAAAAAAGTTGCTGAACTGCTAGGTTCAAGTCCAGCCAGAGGGCAAAAACTCATGGTGCATGAATCCAGGGATCAACACAGGATTGTCCCACCTTCGTTAAGAGAGAAACAAGAGAACAGAAGTTTAATGAAGTTCAACAAAATGCATTGCAAAGCCACGCACCTGGGGAGAAATAAACCTGCACATTGGTACAGGCTGGGAACCAATAACTTGGAAAGCAGCTTTCTAGAACAGATCTGGTGGACACAAAACTGCCCTTGAGTGAGCCATACACCCTTGCAGCAAGAAAGCCCCAAGGCATTCTGAGCTGCATGTAACTAACTGGTGGGAGGAAACAAAGAAGATGAATCCAGACTCTTTCAGTTGTTTTCACCAAAAGGAAAAGAGTCACGGGCACAAGTTGAAACAGGAAATTCTATTCAAACAAAGAAAAAGCTTTTACAGTGTAAGGGTGATAGCACACAGGCTGCTCCTAAAGGTTTTGCAGTCTTCATGAACAGATATATTTAAAACTCAACACAATGTTATTCTAGCTGAGAATAACTCATTTTGAGTAGCAGCCTCAGATTAAATATTCTCTAGGTGTCCTTTCCAAACTCAGCTATTCCGTGATTCTGTGTGATCAGAGAAAGATGCAATAACTTTGTAACAAATATGTATCTGACAAATATGTTAACTTAGCTTTTTATAAAATTGATAATAGACACATTTTAAAAAGGAAAACAAAAATGCATTTTCTTCAGGTACATATATACCAAGTTTCAAGCTCCTGCTCCTAAAAATGTAATTGAAATGGAAATGTGCCTTACTCAAGAGCTATATTTTTTCACCCTCTCTAGAAAATGGCTGCAACAAAGTAAAGGAACTTTTCAAAAGATACATATACTATACATATACACTATATACTCTCTGTACAGGGAAAGGAAAACTCCTCCTAAGGGTCTAATTAAGGTGTAAGTATACAGTCTTTGAGGATAATTGAGAAGTGTATTTCTGAAGGTGAATATTCTTAAGATAAAGGAACAAACATATAGCTTGATGGGTGGCATGAAGAACAACCAAACATCGTTTAGATTGCCAAGTATCCAAAGCAAAGGTTTAACTACATAAATATAGCAATTAAGAGCATGAAGAAAATACATTCTTCACCACTGAAGCTATGCAAAGAAAATCCTCTATGCATGGAGTCTCGATAATTTACATTATGTAATTTGGGAAGAGTTCAGTGAGACACCTACAGGATTCTTTTCCCAGTATACAGTCACTACACTGGAATGTTGTACATTGGCATGGACCTGAATTAGGTCACTTAGGCGTAACTTGAGCACAACTAGCAATGTGTTTGCATTAATATATCAACTCAGGCAGGCTCATTACTCCTGTCAAATAAACATACCAAGTTGCAAGAATGTTTTTAATCAATATCAACAGTCATTCTTAGAGAGGAAATGCAGGTGCCTAGAATTCAAGTAGATTTGTTCATGTTAGACACTGAAAAGAAAGGTTGTATAAAGTGTTTATTAGGCTTTTCAATTTTTTAATCAGTACTGATAAACATAAGAATCATAGAATATCCTGATTATCCTGGAAGCAACCATCAAAGTCCAACTCCTGCCCCTGCACAGGGCCACCCCAAGAGTCACACCATGTGCCTTGAGAGCACTGTCCAAATGCTTCTTGAACTCTGTCAGACTTGGTGCTGTGACCTGAGGACCCAGATCCAGTGCCCAACTACCCTCTGGGTGAAGAACCTTTTCCCAATATCTAACCTAAATCTCCCCTGACACAGTTTCATGCCATTCCCTTGGGTCCTGTTACTGGTCACCAGAGAGAAGAGATGAGGACCCGTCCCTCCATTTTCCCTCGTAAGGAAGCTTTAGACTGCAACAAAGTCTCCCCTCAATCTCTTCTTCTCGAGGCTGAACAAGCCAAGTGACCTCAGCCACTCCTCGTATGGATTTCCCTCCAGACAGAGGTGGCAGGCATTTCTGAAAGCTACTTATGGTCACTCAGAAAAACTATAAGCAACTAAAAGCAGCACCTTTAAACAGGCAGTGCTAAGTCTTACTGCAGGAAACTGCTCCACCCATAATTAAAAAAAGGAATCCTCCCTCCTCGAGTCTGCTGAAATTGTAGTCATTAGTAGCTGCCAGCAAAGTAAAACTGAATGCCATTATCCTACCAAGCAGATTTCCTGAAACTGCATAAAACACACCCTCTTGTTTAGGAGCAAGAACTGTATACCAAATTTCTCCCATCCTAGCCAAATCCATGTGTACTGAAGAGCAGGCCTGGCCTCTAAAGCACTCGAGATCTGACAATACTGCTGTTAATGATTTAAGAGGCCTAACAATCCTCACATCACTCCTCTATTTTCAGAGATTAAAACTTAATTTAGGGAGTCATTTATCTACTTAAAGCATTTAAAGATTCTACTAGGAGATGATCAGCATTTTTCAAGCAATAGTCACAATTTTACAATTACATTGTTGTTGAATTTTCATGAAAAACTTAAAGCAAAGTTACCTGAAAGTATAAAATCAATGAATGCCTAATCTGTCATTTTAGATTCCAACGTTCAGATTTTACTGCTATTCATACTTCTCCATGCAACTTCACCAAATGTGAAAAATATCCTCAACTAATGAACTTTCTGTTCATTTCCTCAAATTTATCAGGTACCTACTAAATGATGACTGACTTCCATGATGGTAATTACCAGACTGCATCAAAAATTGAGATACCACAAATATGTAACCATCTCTGCATAGTCAGGTATCTTTTTTGACAAGAAAAAAACAACATATGTAACCAATAAGTTAATACCTACCAAATATGCAGCTCAATTCAGAACTCAATTTCTAAAAGCTTTTCTGTCACAATTCACAACTGCTCTTCTAACATTTCTGTTGATTATACAGGAAAAGGAAAAGAATGAACCAATTACTTTGCCCCAAAAAGCCCTGGCTTTTCCTCACAGCTATTATCCTCAGTACTGACCAACACCCCTTCCCATTCCAGTACCACATGGAAATTTTTAAACAGAAGTAGGAGCTGGTTAAATTTATCTTAAGACTAAGGCCCATGAAAAAACAGCATAAAGGATTATGGCAACTATCTTTTGATGTAGAACTGAAATTTCATATTGCTAGATTTTTACACAGGATATATGAAAAATATTTGAATATAGAAACACATTTCATTCTAAAGCATAACATACTATTTTTCCAAATAAAAAGGCACACAGTACCTTCAAAACTGTATGAGGATAGGCTGATTTTTGTATAAACCAGTGAGGCAGTACCTACAACTCCTAGTGTAACAAGAGTGAGAAGTCTCTATGTACTCAAGATTTTCAAGGTACTTCAATTGTTTTGTTCTATATTACATATACACTATCTTACATTATAATTATACACTATACATATACACTATATTACATTTGTATTGAAAAATACAAATGTGCTATTTCAAGAATAAACTGTCTAGTTTTTTCACATATCAAAAAACTGTGCAACCATCTTCATGAACACAGTTGTTTTGTCACATTTTCTTTCAGCACACAGCCCACAGGCATGCAACATCATCCTATGGTAACTCATGTAAGTGGGAGCTCAGCAGTTCTAGGAGAAGCAGCAATTATGTTTATCACAGCTCAGGACTTGTTTCCCGCTTTTGATACCCTGTTTCCTGTTTGTGCACATGAAGCACTAATCTTTTCCCACCACCTGCACAGCAATTCTGCAGCTCCTCGAGAGGATTCCCACAGCACACAAGTGTCCTACTACACTATCGACAATGCAGCAGGTCTAAACGGATTCCACTTCTGACATACCTTCCTTTAGGAAATTTTTAAAGGTGGCAAGTATGGTAACCTACACAAGTATATTCTAAAAGAAAGGGATATTTAATCCAAATACAAGGATACATATGATAGATGAAAAAATTCTCAACATAAATAGTCTGGGCAATCTAACTTAAAAGTCACACAGATTAATTCAAAACACCAATAACTACAAAAAATCCCCCACAAACCCACAGAGCAAACTACTCCCTCCTCCAACACGTATTCAGATGGAATTTTATTTTTGGTCACTCTAAGGTTCTTTGTTCCAGTTTCCTGCCTAGATTTCCCCTTTTCCTGTGCCAAGGCCAAGCCCTTAAAGTCAGGATGATCAGAAATAAACTTTAGAAGCAGATGCTACCACACAGTTTTGTTACATACTGGTAAACAAGGTAATTGTGTTTTCCTGACTATATACAGTCAACTCCTACTGGAATTAATCCTAGGTAATTATAAGGCAAGAGGAAAATTAAAGCAAAAACAAAATCATAAATGCTGCCATTAACTCTCACATCTATGGATTTACTCCATAAGTTCTAATTTTTTTTAATAATTAGCTGTTGCAAAAAGTGATTTCAATATAACATTAATTTTAAGCAATTAAAATACAAGTTAGAATTTCTTACAGCAGTTTTTACATGTTCATGTGGCAGGTTATTTTAATCATTGGCTGCAATAGCAAACGTTTGTCACTCTAATTAAATAACAAATTCAAAACCAAAAGTCAACCCCTGTTACAAAAAGTTGGGCTTTCAGAATTTCTGAAATATCATGCACTAAATTTTAACTAAGACTCCCACTAACAAATGCACAACTTTCCTTATTCCAGCCCCATTCCCTTTTATTGCCTAACAGAACACAGGACACTGCACTATCTATGCACAGCTGCAAAATGTGTGAATTCAGGCTTCCAACTGCATGTTTTGCACCTTATGGGCTTAATCATTCTGCAGCATCTGTAAAATTTTAAAACATTTCAACTTTCCTGCTGCCCACCTGAATTAAAAAGTACCCTCCAATGGGTATTGCTTCTGTATCTTCTGTTGGGTGTGTTAGTAGAATTCCTCCCCAGTGACACATTGCAGAAATTTTCGGTTTAATGCATCTTTGGCATATTACATTTGCCTGAAACAGTAACAGGAACAGGAGAGAATTTTGCCTGTCTGCTACATTCTGTTTCAGAAGGAACCTTGTGGTAGATGAGCGTAATTGCTTCTTTACAGACCCAGAATGATCTGCATTTGAAATGACTGGACTGGAAAGAAAAACAAGCAGAAAAAAATTCCACCCTAAAACCTCACAGGGAATAAGGAGGTAGGTTCACTTTCTACTTGCCTTTTTCCTAACATGTTTTTGCCTCCAGGTGTACATTGCCTCTATTTAAACTACTAACAATTCAAATTTATTATTTTCTGTTCTAAAAATAATGATAATAATAAAGACTAGAAGCTTGAAGTGTATCTTCTACTGCATGCAGGGAAGCAATTGGAATTGGAGGTGGAGTGGGAGGTGGTGTGTGGAAAAACATGGACGATGACAATATGGACTTACATAGTTCTGAGAATAAAGTATTTCCCAGGAGACAGAGAGGAGTAGTTAGGGACAGAGTGGGGCAGCAACCCACACATTTAAGAGGGGAACACACCTCCTCTTCTTTGCCCTAAAAGATGTTTTGCCTACATCTTTTACACCAGCATAAGTATTCCTTTGCCTGCAAAATGAATTAAATAAACGTGGTGATCAGCTTGCAAACTAATCCTACTAACGTCCTAAAAAAAATAACATTTTCAAATGGATGAGTGAGCTGATGAGACCTGCTGCAAAGCTGGACAGATGCTACTGCTGATGCAAAGAAAGGACTGAAATGCATGGCTTCGGGCAAGACTACCTTTTTGGCAGTGACATTTAAATTAATGTCAGAGGACCATGAAACCACACCATTAAGCCTCCAGGGGCAATCCCTTCAGTTTCAGTTCTTTAATTTACATGTTCTTTATGCTTCTCTCTACAGAAGGATGAAGTGTTAATTACTATTACCAGCCTCACTTGAACTCACTCAATGTCTCACCTACCTGAAAGAGAAGAAAGCTATAAAGATTATTTGTTACCCTATTTATTCCTGGGGTGGAATGAATCTCATACATTCTGCATCATTAAAAATCTTACTTGAAAAGAGAAAAAGTAACTGTTCAAGAAAGCTCTTGCAATAGCACAGAAAAACTTCTCTGGTTTGCGGGCATATTCCAGTGATGCACTAGGAATATGTAATTTTAACAGCATGTTTGAGTCTGATTCTTAACAGTAGGTGGAATATTAGCCTTTAAAACTGAAAAAAAAGTATTAAATTCTATGTTACTGTGCATGCTTGATATTGCATTTAGCTTGGTTTGTAGGGAAATCAGATTGTTAGAGATGACTGCAAGCATTTGCAGATTGTCTTCAACAGCTCTAAGTTATCTACAATAGAATGCAATTTAGGAATATTGCAGAATAAGTCGATAAAGACAATTTTTTTAAAAAAATACGTTGAATGTGAAAGAAAGAATAAAAACTGGACGATTGCTAAAAAGGTAGGAAGATAAAATTTTAATGCCTTAATAGTTAAAAGCTACATTTGCACTAACACTTGAGAGACTTATTTGAGAATTTTTTTTACAGAACATAGTATATTCAGTTAGGTTTTCACACAATGAAATAAATAATTAAAAAAACCTTCACAGAATCTCTCTGGTTCCTTTGAAGCACAGTACAAGAAAAAAATTACCATGGAAACAACAAACACAAAACCGTGATAAAAATTAGAAAAAAAAAGTGCCACTGCTTCCAGCAGTGACGAAAAAATACTGGCAAGGCTACAGTTACTAATTAAAGTCATCAGTCTTTCAAATATTTACTTACATGACTACATGTTATTCAGATGAATCGTCCCACTAAACTTGATTTGACTCAATTTGAAGGAAAAAAAAAAAAAAGAAAAAAAGGTGTGTAAACTGTATCTCCAAGGTGGAAAAAAAAAAACAAAACCAATTCAAAATACACAGGACTACGGGACTTGTATTCACTATGTAACTGCTAAACACTGTGCTGTAATCAGATGCTCTTCATACATCTGTTTCTATTTATAGCACTTTGTTTCTCGCATCACGTATGTATTTCACAGAATCACAGAAAGGCTGTAGTTACAAAGTACCTCTGGAGATCAACTAGCTCAAGCAGGATTGCCTACAGCAACTCGCCTATTTCAGTGTTACCTTTTCTGTTGTTTTTGTTTGTTTTGTTTTTTTTTTTTTTTTTGTAAATCAGACCTTAGTTTCAGAATGTGCATCTTGGCTAATTAATTTAAAGGTGAATACTTTAAAAAATGCCCATCACTTGCATTTGCCTTCTAAATACAGTACCTGGGGAGAGAGGGGAAGAGGGAAAAGGGGAGGGAGAAATAGAAGAGCAAAACCTAGGGAATAAAAAGAAAAAAGGCAGAGGTTCGTTTCATTGAAAATCATTTATGTCTTTAAGTAAGTCAAGAAAGACCCTGTAATGGGGCTTTCAGCTTCCTGGAATGATTTTTCCCTAACAAAAATACACCAGTCACATCTCAAAGGAATTTGTTATAAATTGATTAACTGTACACTGATAAATTCTTTAAAATAAAATAAAATTTAACTACTTTTTCTTGCCTTTTTATTTCTGTTCTTCTAGGCAAATGGATGCTGTGGATATATCTTTAACTCACATATCCAGAATGCATTTACATTGAAGTATTTCTGCATGACATCTCAAACCTGCAATGTTTTTTTCTTAATGTATTCAATCAAAGTAATTTTTGAAAGTCTGCATTCCCTTGCTGTATTTCTGCATCAGCTGTCTCATTTTGCTTAGCTTTTATTCTCCAATTCAGCCACTATCCATTTAAATGCTGCCTCTACTTCTTTAGTTTCTTACTCCTTTCCCGATCTTCTCTTCTTGAGTTTAATACTTCTGTGGTAGTTTCCTTCCTTTTCTTTACTGGACTGAATGAAATATTTTCACCATGTTTTGCAATACCACCTTTGTCTTTTCCTCCCAGTCATGATCACTCACTAATTTGTTTATCCCATAAGCACCTGCATATTCCTTCCAATTTTGTCTTTTTTATGTTTTTAAAGAACTTTAAAGACACAAAATTAACATCTTAACTTGTTTTAAATATCTGTGTTACGATAATTTTTACTATCTGATACTGTGGTTCTTTTGTAACATCTGTCATGGCTAATTTATGTCTAAACAGCTGTCTGAAGTAATCTTCTCATCTCTTAGTATCTCTTCCCACCTACTCCACGATCATTAACCTGTATTTTTGCTTACAATTTAAGTTGAGAATTCAGTGCAGTTGATTTTATCACAACCATCTTTGGGACGTCCTGCTGTCGTTGGGACTAGAACTACATGAACAAGCAGTATTTTCATAAAACAGGTCAAGGAACAGTACCCTTGCTTCAGAGCCTCTTGTTACTGATTTGTGTCAACAAAGCCCCAAACATCAGCATTTCTCCACTTAGATTAAATTGTAAGGGATGTTTGAATGGATAAGCACTGCTAAAGGCATAATCCAAAACAGAACTCTACTAATGAGTTCAGTCTATCCTGCATTAAACAGTATGTCTAACTACGGACTGTTAATCACTACACTTAATAAAAAAAACAGATATAAAACCCATAACCACTATCCTAAGAGATTAAGTTTAAATTAAATGCCTCTTAATTTAGTGCAGCACAATTTTTTTTTGTGTGTACTTGTGTTGGAAACGTTTGTGTGATACATTTATATTATATATTCCCACTGTGAAGCAACACATGTAACCCTTGCAGCTTCTTTTATCACCAAAACAATGGATGAGTCAGGATTACTGTAAAATAAAACCAGATCATACAGCAGGATAACCTTCCCTCTTAGAGGTAACTACACTTTCCTCATTTTCGATTTAATAGTATATACTCACGATAAGCACCTTGTCTAAGAGGTTCAATAAAACTGTTAGTCAAAAAAATACAAAACAAAAAAAAGATACAAAAAGTGCAAAATTGGAGAAGCCTACTGAAAGATCATACTTACTAGAGATGCCCTCACTTGCAAAGACACACATACACATGCAGAGACATACACACATATACGTGTATAAAATCGAAATAGCTTTTTTTTTTTTTTCCCCAAAGTTAATCAAGAGCTTTTTTCAATTACAAGGTCTACCTGTTTTGGAAGGAGGAAATATTCACAATCACTATTTAAATATTGTATCAGTAAGATCAGGTGAAAAAATTAAATCAGATAACGCTGATCAATAATGAAACATTCATTAATACGTACAGTTAAAATTCATATAGAAGAAACAAAAAAGGAGTGCACTCTTCCTTTCATTTTATACTTAGCCATCGATAAAGGAAAGATTTATCCATAGGAAACTTTGACCATGATTCTACTTGCAGAATCTTTCTATATTGATTTGATCTGGAAAATGTCTTCACTAAATAAAAAGCTACTATAGCATATAAAGTCAAATTCTAAATTATAATACACAAATGCAGCATTCTGCATGCACAGATACATCTTAATTAAATTTGAACACAATTTTAAAAAAAATATAGCCTGGCGTCTCTATGTTATAGTGAAAAACTACCAGAGAAAGTGTCTACTAACCAGATAAAGCTGCCACTCAAGGATTTGAAATCAAAACACATGAAGACTCTACTGGAAACAGGAATGGAAAACCACAAACAGCCTGATGCAGGGCCAAGTAAAGCAATAAATCAGACTTAGGTCAAACCACACTCCAGAGAGTTTTAATTTATACCATAAACAGAAACAAAGTTTAACAGGTTTTGGCTTATGTCAAGTGCTTTGACCTACAAGAAAGCTACAAATATAGATCTAGAAGCATCTATATTGTTTCATAAAATATGAAACATTATATTAAATGACTATACAAAAAAGCCACTCAAACTTTGTTTTTTATAAATTAAATATATTCTAGTTGAAGCTCTTCTAAAAGCTGTAGACACAGAATTTACCAAAATTGTTTTTGAGAATATAATCAAAGCTGTAAAAAACTAAATCTTTTCACAGACAGTAGCTAGAATGGAAAACATGAGTCTCACTATCTTCAACACAGAAAAATACATTTAATTTTATAATCAAAGAATAGATGATTCTGTTTTTATAACAAGATAATTCAGAAAAAGTAAAGCAAACAAACTTGTAGAAAAATTCTACTAGAAGAATTTATATGGGTTTTTTTTGGTCTTTAGGTATTTACTTTTCGTAATGCATCTTTCTAAAAATATAATGAAAATTATGTTATCTGAAAGAAAATTAATATCAAAGATACAGATTTTTTTTTTTTAAATTATACTTTAAGTATTCTCTTTGATGAAATTGTGCTCCTAAAGAATCACTGCAGCCTGCAGCCAGAAGACAAAAAAGCAAGTGGTAAGAATGTTAAGGTCAGCCTATGCTAAGTGGCAGATTTTAAACTGAGCAAAAACCTACACTGCTCTGTTACAAAGTAGGAAATAGCGTTAAGAAAACAGAATGAATTACACAATTAACCTTTAGTAGTTAATCTCCAACAATGCTGACAATACAGCCATTGGGAAAAGAAAAAAAAAAATCAATACTGCAATCACACAGCAATATGGACAAACTGTTTTAACATTATGACTCTGACTATTGTCCCTAAAGTCAGTTTTATTGTTTTCCACTACACAATTTGTTTTGGTTTTGCACTGAATTTTGTTTATAGGAAAATATCATCTTCTATTGGAAATAGTAGTTTCTCACTCACAAACATTTTATTACAAACCACGGAGGAATGCTGTCTTTCCTAAGGCAAAGAAAAAACAATCATACATGAGCAGCACATATTCTTCAAGTTAAAAATCCTGCATAAGACTTTAGTCTTCACAATAATTAAATTTCTATGCTTAACTTCAAGATGACATCTCAAAGTAAAATTTCTTTAAATTAAAGTAGTAGTTTACAATAAACACCAGATCCATAACCCACTGGGATTTTCTTGTACTAGTTGCTGAGAAACAAAAAATTTAGGGCCCTGGATTCACCAGGACTCTGTCTAGATACAGCTACCTCAGTAATGAAAATATATACTAAAAATAATCTGAGAGCGGCAGTTTTCTTGATACTTGTCTAGATTTCCCCCCATACAACTAACCATAAGAAATCACAACTAAGAGCTACTTGGGCAGTTCAGTGCCTTAGTATCTTAAATACAAACGGAGAAGATGAGTACAGGAAATGAGTGATGGCAACATCTCAGAGCTGCAAATAATGGGGCAGGGTGTAAGTTCATTTATGACTTGTCAATAATGACAAGTTTTCATTTGCAACATCATTTTGCAATAGGACAATAAACAAATCAGCAAAAAGGAAAGTGTGAACACAGAAACTTAAGGAATTCCTTAATATACAACTTCTGTACACCTTGTTTATGATCCCTTTTTCTATAAAAATAGTTGTAGTATGCTGAAGCAACCTGTTGTAGAACCCAAGGATTCCTAAATGTACTACATAGACAAAGAGTAAGTTACTAGCAACAGGAAAAAAACATTTGTAAAATTCAGACACACATCTGCATAACGTGTTACTAATGATGAGAATTAAACACGGATTTACAACACAAATATACTACACTTGTATGCCTTTTTTCCTCATAAGTTGGTAAAGAAAATCACAGACCTGACTATTTTAGAAAGAATGGGATTATATGGATCTGGTTAGCTGAATATATGACCTACATAACCTACTCAACTGGACATGAGGAAACATGAAGAAATTAGGACATGCAGGTAGACAATTACATTTGGATCCTTTAACCATGAGAGATAGTAGAGTAACAGTTCCAAAACACAGCCATGCTGGTCACAAGATACTGGAAAGCAGCTGAGACACTTATTCAGAACTATGCACTATTGTATTTTAGCTCCTCATATCCTTGCAGAATTGGGAATAGAAAGAGATCCTATATTTGAATATTTTTTCTGAAAAATGATAAATCTATTCAAAGAAACCACATCTGCAAAATATTAGCAAGCAGATATGTAAATAACAGAGAGAATTAGGCAAAAGAAAATTGGGCAAAAGATGATGTTCTAGAGCTTGATCTTCTCCTGAATTTCTTTTGTGATATTACACACATAAATGCAGACCAGTAAAGTAGTCTAAAAGCCTATCTTGCAATCTGTTAGAAGTTGTTCTCCTGACTTACACATATTTCACTGCCTAGAACAGGAACGAAAACAATACAATTTCTTGTCATTGTTACAAGTCATTTCTTGGTTGGAAACATGAATTCTGTATGTGTTCACAAGACACTGAAATTAAAAGATGTCTAGATCAACATTTAGGTTTCAGGATAAAACAGATCATACAATTTTTTTCGTATCATCCCTCATTCAGTGTTCTGATTACACAACACACTGGAGACATGGCAGCAAGTTCTATATAGCTTTCCACACTTAAAAGTGAATACTGTCAGGAGAAAGCATTTAGGGGAGAGAATGTTTCCTTAGAATAATAATGCTTTAGCTTACAGAACCTATCTGCCACAGCACATAGACTCATGGCATGGTATGTCACTTCTTGTTCACCTACTACACATTTAGACTAGAATAGACTAGTTTGATTCTGAGTATAAAGATTAATATAGGGAAGAGTATAAAACAATCCTCCATACTCTACCCTTCAAAAACAGGTAGGAGGGAATGTTTAAAAACTATTATTTAGACATATCAAAAAGGAATATTCAAAGGAATTTCTACACACATAGGAAAAAAAGGAAAAAAAAAAGAAAATGAGACTATATAGCGCTAGGCAAGATACACATATATTGCATTTTACTGGACACTGTGAAAAGTTCGTATGTGGAGAATCATGGTATTCAAAACTAAGCAAGGGTTAAGTATGAATGATAACCCATTTCAATTTTGAGCAGAGTATCATCTAATATTTTTACAGAACTGAAAAATATTATGACAGCTTTTTTATTCAGCCCTGACAAATCTCTTTTGCCCTGACCCCATGATAATGGTTTACACTTTAGAAGTCGTAATGCCACCAAAATGAACTAATTGTTTTTGGTTTTTTTTCTTAATGGAAAATCCAACTTACCTAGACAGAAATTACTGAATGTCCCAAAGCAACTCCTGTTAGCAGTGATATATATAGTATAGCTTTAAATTACATCTATATTATTTTTAGTATTGGAGGGCTCATGTTTAGATTACATGCTCTGATTCTTCAGCTTCAGAATCTGATGCTTGTCAAGTCATTGGGAAAAGTGAAGTTCATAGATTTCAGTGAAACAAATAAGCTTACTGTTATAAAGGTTGTTATGTTTCCAGTAAAGACAAGGTCTTGAAATCAGTACTGAGATTACAGATATGGTTACAGTATGATATGTACTGGAAAATTCAGAAGCTGTCACAAGTAGTGTAGTGAATGATTTGAAGCTTCTCTTAAAGGACAAGCAGATTGAAGATATTCTGCATCTTGTTTAACAGGTTTTTATAATGTTGGGAATACAGAAGACACACCTGATGCCAGCTTACCCAGTGTATGTTTTGACAAAGGATTTGTTTCAGCTTGTTTTCAATAAAAGAGCCCTCAAAAAACTGAAAGCAGAGTGTCTTACTCTTTTTTGTCTTACTTATTTTGCCTTTAGAGAGCAACAGCAACAACAACAGAATGTGTAGTGCTATCAGTTCTCAAGTCTGGTGTACATGAAAATAGATTTAGTTTCCCTGAATGGATGTTTTTGAAGGGCACAAGAAGTTATTGTCTATGAAACACCTAGAAAGTGACTAGAAAGAGGACTAACTGCATTTTGCCCAATTACAAAAGTTACTCTAACAAAGCAAGATTTTTTTTTTTTAAAAGTGCTTTGGTAAGTTTTCAAAATCCATGAAAAACCAAAAGTGTTAGCTGATGTATAAACTTTGAAAAGGATCCTATGTAGCAGTGAGCAAGATAAATAAGTTATTACTTAAGACCCACTGGATCTCAGGTGAGAACTTAAAAGTCTGTAAGGATGATTTTAATAAACAATAACAGTAGGATTTTCATTTGGTACAAAACCAAACAAACAAAAAGCCAAAACAACTAAACAAAACTAGACTTTCAGTATGCAAAGTAATGTTGAAAGGCCATCTGAAAATGCAACAATAGAATTCTAAGAAACAAATGCTCACAGGATCTCTAGTAAGCTGGGTCCACTGCTGAGAGTAGAAAGGTACCAAACAGGAAAAGAAACACTACAAAGACATACAGATGGTTAAAAAACCAGTTCAGATTGGCTATGGAAAAGTTGTTTTTGACCAAAATAACCAAACAAAAATAAACAAACCTAGAATATTTCCACCACAGAAAAAGATTTAGGATGATGCTCCTTCAGTTTCCAAAGATTTTCTTTCAGTTTGTGACGGGCTCTGGTACACATTATTACTTGGACTACATTAAAACAAACAGGTAGAAGTTATATGGACATCAGAACAAGGTTTCATACAACTGAGTAGTGCTACTGCCCCCTTGAGAATTCAGAGAGTGTACCTCATCATTTACAGCACCTTTCATGGCTGCTAACAACATTAAGAACCAAACCATAAAAATGTTCATGAGATCTGGAACAATAAAGTTCGCAGACCTATCATTCATGATGACTTGTCAGCATCACACCTGACAGGCTCCTCCATTAAAGAGGAGATGACCACAAATATATTTATTAGCCGTGGAAACAACTACTTAAGGTGAGAAATTTTTTACTAGTATATGTACCACTCATAAATCTGATGAAAAAATAAGGACAAATTTAACTACATATATATTGAACCTAGGAAGGCCATGGCCTACATTACAATTCTTGGTCATGAAGATTATCTGGCAAGGACCAACCTTCTCTGTTAGTTACTTGTACTCAGTTAAATAAACAAGATGACAAAGAACCATAATATGGTTTGGGTTGGAAGGGACCTTAAAGATCACCTAATTCCAAATCGCCTGCCATGGGCAAGGACATGTTCCACAAAGCCCCATCCAACCTGGCCTTGAACACTCCCAGGGATGGGGGCATCAATCACTTCTCTGGGCAACTTGTTCCAGTGCCTCATCACCCGTCCAGTAAAGAATTTCTTCCTAATATTCAATCTAAACCAACCTTCTTTCAATTTGAAACCATTCACCCTTGTCCCGACACTACATGCTGTTGTAAAAGGACCCTCTCCAGCTCTCTTGTAGCCCCCCTTCAGGTACTGAAAGGATACAATTTTTCTTCCCCATCTGAACAACCCCAACTCTCTCAGCCTTTCTCTAGAGAAAGAAGTGTTCCAGCCCTGTAATCATCTTTCTGGCCCTCCTCTGGACTTTCTTCAGCAAGTCTATGTCCTTCTGTGCCGGGGACTCCAGCCAGGAAGGAGAGGATTTGTCACATTGAAATTGGCTACTAGATAAAATCCTTGGAATGTCCTGACGGCTGAGCCATGCCATAAATTGTTCAAGGGTATTTGACGATGGAACAGAATGCTCTGCCACAGGAGAAACTACCAGTTCCAGTAGGAGAGCCACACATACTTCAGTGCCCAAGGACACACTTGGGCACTCAAATTTGCAGAGAGATCCAGCCAAAGATGCAAACTTTTTTTCCCCATCCCTTCTTTTCTTTTTTTATAACTGTAAAGACAATTACCTCAGAAGTTCAATATGTTGAAATACTTAGTATTATTTTTGTTCACATCCCCTTTTTAGAAGGTTCACATATTCAGGTTATGCCTTTAGGAAATAATACATACAGCAATAAGCTTATAGTTCTGTGGCCTTGACTATTTTAACTCTTTTTCTGGAAATTTTCACTAGGAATCACTACTGCTATTCCCAAGCAAATGGCAATTCCATATATTTTAGAATCCCCAATAAACTAAGCAATTTTGGTCTAAAATGGGCATTCAATACTGTAATAAATTATCCACAAAATCTCCATAATGGATTCATTCCCTCTCCCATCACTGTCATTGCATCTTAGTTCTCAGGATTATAGGTTTCCTTTCCTACTTTTGGAATGCCATCTGATGTGAAAATTAAGACCTATGAAAGTCTTGCTATCAAAAAATTAAAATAATCCTATTTAATAATGAATTTGAAGGCACAGAAAAACCTTTTCTTTCTTCCCAAAAATGCTTTTAAGCTATTACTATTATGTTCCCATTTCTTTCTGTTTTTAGGCTTGCAGTATTTCTCCTACACCACTGCCATTTGTTTCTATTAACATCTGAAGTCTGAACACATCCTTTGGATATAATAAATGAAATATGTATTCTTTGTTGATGTGAAAAAAATAGTGATCGTCTCCTGCATCTGGACAGATACTAAAAGATGCAATGAATTTTTTTAAGAAAACTGTGGAGCAGCACAAAACTAAAAATTACAGTAAAAATCAAATATTCCTGTTAAGCATCAAAACAATTAAAATCAAGTCTATCATTTCTTCCTAAATGAAAATTGTAGATACCTCATTCCCTCCCAGAAAGCAATTATAATTTTTCTGATTCATACAACTATGACTACTGGAGTATCTCTATATAAAAAGCTCAAACATTTCTCTACCACTACGGTAACATCTTTGGTTATGCCAGTGCTAATCACCAATTCTGATTAATACTCATTTTGAGAACCAAAACCTCTGTTTAGAAAAGAAACCACCATGTTATGTGCTGCAAAAGCATAAGAGAAAGTCTGCTTCTTCTATAGATTACTAACAATACCCAAAAGACATATATTTGTAGATAAGAAAAAGTAAAAGCATTAAAAGTTTTTGCATGTAGACAATTACTGAGAATTATCCGCACACAGAAAGGAAGATCCAAGAAAACCCATGAGATGACACTTGGATCAAGGATGTGGTGCTGGCATTAAACTAAGTGGCCTATTTCTTTAATGCACACACGCACCAAAAAAAACCAGTGAAGGTACAGCCACAGCTATTATGAACATGACTCAGAGTTCATTCAATTTTTACATCCAGGACAACAGTTTCATCCTAGTTCACGAGTACAGTGTAATATGGCAATAAACAAGTACCAACTTTGCAAATATCTAAGAATTCATTTGAACTAACAAGAAACAACAGCAAGAAATTCAAGGCATATAGTCAAGCTTTTGTCTACACTGACTGGACAGGATATACAGGTTTTATTAACACTGACAAGTTTTTTAATTTCCCTCTATTCCCTTTCATTTTACATTCAGAATTTTCCTTACAACAATTGCCACTTCTCTCACAGACATTCACAGACATGCATCCTGGGTAGACACAGATTTATGAATTAACAAAAATATTTCAATATGCCCTATTTTTTGCTTAATCCATGTGCTTCAGATGAACTATACTGACAAAGGGAAAGGTCTGGAACAGAGTTATGAAAGTGATTATCCTTCTTTATGTGGCAGCTGTTAAGACTGCTTTCAGAGTACTGGGTCCAGGTTTGGGCCCTAAGATGTTGATAAACTAAAGAAAGTTCATCAGGGTGTCACCAAGGCAGTCAAGGTTATGGACAATCTGATGTTACAAGGGGAAGTTTGAGGCAACTTGGAGTCTTTCATCAAGACTGGAGAACAGGCGGCTTCAAAAGGACCCAAAAGCAGCTCCATAATACCTATAAAGTCACTAAGAAGATTGACTTATACTCTTTCCAGTGATGTATGGTGAGAGGACAACAGATCACGGACATCATTGAAATAAGAGGTTCAAGTTAGGTTCAAGGACAAACCTTTCCATCCTGAGGACTGTCTTGCACTGGAACAGGTTGCAGATAATCTGCACAGTAAGAAAAGGCCATCAATAATCTGGTCTGCCTACACCACTGACCCTGTCTGAAGAAGAAATTTGGACTAGAGATCTTCTGATAACCCTCCCAAACCAAATCACTCTTTAATTCTGGTCCATAGGGGTTTTTTAACTTATTGGTTTTAATTTTGTCCTTGCATGGACTAGCTTTTGTTGTGCCACCAACCCCACTTTTTCTGAAGGAAAACCAATGTACTGCAGCACTCTTTCTTGCTGTGTTAATACAACCTCTTCCTCATCTACAGTGCAAAGATTTTTTTGACAGAACATAACAGATTTTCATCGATCATAACAGATCCCAAAAATGTGATCTGTTAAAGTGAAACTATTATTACTAGGAACTCAGGTTATCAATCATTTTTTAGCTGTGCAAATATAATGTTGAAAGTCATCCAGGACTAATGTTTAATGTTTTGACATCTCCTGGATTTTAGTAGAGCACTGTGAAGAAAGGCATACTTATCAGTACAAAGGCATTTAATTAGATAACAAAGACAAAACTCAGTGTAAACAAGTGCAAGGTAATGCATGGAATCTAAGCTACTTTTAAGGCAACTACAGATTATAAATTGTAACTTTTCTGTTAACAAAACTGGTTGTCAGTGTCAATGAAGTATTTCCTCAATGTGGAAATACAGTATAAAGAAACACTGGCATGGCAGGTGTATGTTAGAAAAAGTAGAATATTAAACTGTATGCTATTGCCCAAATACAAGTTTTATTTTGGTGAATTCATCATATATACATAATATTACAAAAAGTAAACAACCAGTACTTAAACAAGTCGAGATGAATAGTTTCAATAAGCTGCAGCTTCTATAACATTAGAACTACAAGCCAAACAAGTTTTCTAATTAGCATATATTAGTAAATCATACAGTATTATAAAAAGGAGAAAAATTTAAAAATAAAAAAATCAGGACAAATTTACTTCCAAAGAGTGAAAATAACAATCATTGTCTTGCTGGCCTAACAAAACGTATTTTAAAAGGCTTTATGATAAAATCTAGAAGCATTTCTGTACTTTCCTTCATTATTGAGATAGAAAAGTTAAACATTTTAATGTATGTTTTCTTTGATACTATACAAAACTGTGTTTTCTATATTGCCTCTTAAGTAGCTTTTGTAGAATAATTACCAGGAAAGATGGGATCATAAAAAGAAATGCAATACTTATAGTAATGATTCTAGAAAAGATGGCAAGATTACTGTGTAGAAACTCTGAGAAAATTTTGTTAGATTTGAACATAATCTGTACTGTAGCTACAAGGCAAGAATCATTTATGATATATAAAAACATGAACCATTTCTGACTACAGACTTTTATACTATGTAATAGTAACACACTTGTCACAGATTAGAAGACAAAATTGCACCACAAGGTAGATATATGAAGAATATATCATACAGTTCTGGATGCATATTCTAAATTATTTTCTAAAATTTGAAGATTCAATGATGTAATTGCAGATTAATGACTCGTTTCTAAACACTTTTCAAAAACACCCTTTCCAAAAGTTTATAAGTAAACAGAAACTGCTGTAGAATAAGAAGAAATGCCCTTACATTGAAAAATTAATGAACTAAAGATGGAAAGACTAAACTGTCCATTCTCACAATGGAGAGAGATCACATATCGTGTTAGACAGGGATATGCAGTCAGGGATCTGAAAATGGGAGAAGACATCAGCGTTCAAGATTCTTTCATAGGGATGATGGTTAGGCAATAAGGATATGTGCTATAGTGAAGAACCTTAGAATGGTCTCGGAATGAAGTGATTGTGTAAAAGAACAGCAAATGACATTCCACATACATAAATGTGATGTACAAAGGACACAAAACACTCTAACTTCACACACAAAAATAAGGGACTCAGAAATGTCTGTTATTTCACCCACTGAAGTGTGGAATTTTGGATTATGATATCCATAAAAATGTTGACTCAGCCTTAACAACGAGAAAATCAAATGTTAGGAATTTCTAAGAAAGGAATATAAACAGACGAGAGTGTGACAGTATATGAAGACACAAACGGTTTGTATGTTTCAACATACTCAGCTATGTTCCCTTTACCTCTGAATGAAGCATCAGAACTGGCAAAGATTCAGAAGAGGAGTTAAAGCTATAGGCTGGCATCAAATACAAGAATTAATGTAAGCTTACGCTCCTCAAAATCTGGAAATTTCTCAAACTAAATGTCAGATTATCTGCAAAATCATGAAGGCACAGGAAATGGACTGATTCATCCTCTCTTTTAATACATGAACAAGAAGCTTCATGGCGTAAGGACCAAAAATAAAGTATGTGGTATCTTTTGCAAATGCTTATTACCAAATAGAGTTTCTGTCACCTTTGTATACATTTCACTTTGTCACAAATGGGTTTGTAATGGGCGTATTGCTGCAGATTAAGATCTTCAAAAACTCATACTAATGCAGAAGACCTTAACCAGAGATTTCAGCAGAACACAATCTGCATATGTATTCACCTTTATTGACACATATGTAATACAGACATTCAAGTTCAACACATAGTACTGTCCTTCCTGAACATGAAGGTCTTTCCTCATCTCTGGCTTGGGAAAGCAGTAATCATTATACAGTCTGAGCAAGCTATTATTGAAATACAATTTGCATTTTACACATTGTCAGACTTTGTGTTAAAAACATTACTCAAAATATGAAGTGTAATTTAAGGGATAATTTTTCCGAACATCAGATTCCATTAATCACCACAAGGTCAGTGCAAAATTGATCAGGACAGACATTATGTCTTCTAAGTCATTGCACAAGAAGATAGAATTGAGGGATCAAGATATAACTCTGTAACACATGACAGAGAACATAAAGTATGCATACAGAGAACTCAAGTGTTATTCCACTTACACAGTACAGACAGATTCTTTTCAGTGGACTACCAAGAATTTTTGAAGCTATCATGAACGTGAAGAAAGTTCTACCCATGGCAATGTAATGTAAGATATAAATCCTTTTAATACATCAAGAAAACAAAAAAAGTTTCAATTGTTAGTGAAACAATGAAAAGTTTTAAAAATCGATGTTACGTTAGCAGACAGGCTAACATAACTATACTACCACAAAAGATGAGTACACAAAACATAATATTCTTTTGAAGTTAACTAAAAGTAAATGTGCAAAAATGCTTTTAAATGTATTAAATATCCAGTTTAATGACTACAAAGTTAACCACTTGAATGTAAAAGCAATGTTCTGCAAGAGTGACAGTAAAGAAATCCGTGAGTTATTTATACAAACTTAAAATTAATTTGTCAATAATATTTGCATCAAGTACAGTCTTTGAAAGAAAATTTGAATGCCATAACAAAGAAAAGCCTTTACAAAATTAAGTTGTATAAATGTACTGCTGACATTTAAAATTTTCTACTCTATTTACAGCTACTAATTTATCAAAGTAGCAAAAAAAATATAAAAAGAATAAACCCCCCAATTTTTACATCAGTTACAGAATACAAAAACATTTCTATTTTAAAGTTGAGAAAGTTTATCAAACTTTTCCCGGAAATACCCACTGCTAGTAGAATTCCTAGTTAAAACAAATCTTTGCAATAATTCACAATAGCTTGTAGAAAATGAGCAGATTCTATATTTTCTATATCTAATAGCTTATGAACTTTTTATTATCAGCTTTTGCCATCTCTACAAAATGCATCCGTCCAGCATTACATAATGATATAAACATTAGTCTGGTTTATATTAGCAATTGTTGTATGTTTATCATCAGGCAGTTTATTTTAGGTTTAAATCATTTGCTGAAAACAATAAAGCTCCTCTTGCCAACTCCTTCAAAAGCATTTTCCTGTAGTTAACATTCTTATCTGTGAATTAATTTTCTCCTTCTCACACATGCCTCCCTAAGTTTCTTTGGGTCATATTGGTCCATTCTCTATGGTCCTGTAGCATTGATTAACTCAGCTACAATGAAGAACCTATAAACTCCATAATCTTAACAAACATATTCATTCCTGTTAAAATTCCTGTGAAGCAAGCATTATCCCTAGGATGTGATTTTTTAAAAATAAATACAATATAATTTTTTAACTGTTTTAATTTTTCATTATGTAATTAGATGGAATGATTAACTGAAACTAAAAATTAGTATTAACATTTGTGTCATTTCACAAATGTTTATTATAAAAATCTCAGTCCATTAATTTTTGGGTGAAACATAACTTCTCAATAAAAAAGTTAAGTTCATTTATAATTAATGAATCCATAACTTGTATATGAACCTTAATTTAGCTAGAATTATCTTTCTTTCTTTCTCTCTCTCTTTGTCTGTAAAACTTGAGCTTTTAAAGTCATGAATGACAGGTAGAAAACCAACTTCAAAAAAAATCTGTGAAAATCTATGAAAATCTGATAAAGTCATTTCACAAAGCACCTTGTCAGCATAGTGCTCCCTCAGTACTTCAAATATTTTGAAGTGGGATGAACAAAAGTATTAGAAAGGAAGAAGAGCTCTTTCAGTTAAACTGAGTGCCAGTTAAATATATATGATTAGCATCTTACACACTGCGTTCACATAGATTGTTAGTAAAGTTCTTAAGCTATTAAAGTACTGTCTAAAAGCTGAACGTTCCTTCTAAGACATTTCCATAGGTACCATCTTGTAATTTCAACAAAAAGGCTAACTAGTATTAACTAGCAACAAGTTCACAGAGCAGACAGACACATTTTATTTAACTCCTATGAAAAACATCTGCCCCCTAATGTCTAGGCTTTTCTTCTAAAAGTTCATCTTTTCATCATACAGCATTGGGGGGGGGGGAAGCAAGGGAAAAAATATCTCTTCAACACGTAAGTTAATAATATGATTTAATTTCTGAAAGATAGTGTTCATTTTTTACAGTATTTTTAAATAAATTTAAGTTACTGGATCTCACATTTCAAACAGATGGCCCTATTCTTTCAATGCAATCTACTATAATGTGATACACATAGGACAGTTTATTTTTAAATGCAGCCTACAATTTAGTCCAATACATATACATATTCATTAAGTCTGATCAATCTAATCAAAGACGTCCTTGAAAGTATTCTCAAGGAAGACATTAAATCAGCATAAAATAACTATTATAAGTCACACAGCAGAAGGAAAAAGAGGTTACTGTATACTGAAACACTTCAGCAGAACTCCAAATTTCAGTTTCTCAAAATTTTTAAAGAACATATAATAATAAAAACTAAAATAACAACATCACGACCTTGGAAACTAAATTGTAATGTATTAAAATACAAAACAGCAACTATATGTATATACCTGATATTCAGATACAGATGTCCCTGCACTAAATGTGAAGTATTTTACTTACAAAGGTGAAAAGGACCTTCATTATGCATGTGACTAAACAAAACTGAAACCAAACGTGAGAATGTGAGAATTTTCATCTGTTATAGAGAAGAGTAAGCATCTGATGCTATGTGCTGAACAGTTATTTTTACAGTTTAACTACATGGCAGTTATTAATGCACAAAACTCAAAGTCCACAAAGCATAGCTTTCAGAAGAGCAACATACTTCTTGTATGTAATCGGCAACATCTCAGAAAAGTATTGTAAAATATCACGTATTTTCTGTGCACTTAAATATTCTACTACACAACCACATATAACAATATTTAATGTACTTACATCAAGTAATCCTTATTATTAAATCTTATATATAATTAAAGTAACAGGAAAAGAATTCTGCAAATTGTAAAAAAAAAAAGTATCTTTTAGCATTAGTAATTTCATCCTTCAGTTTTAAAAAGTTTATTCTAGCTTAATGTTGATTTTATAGATAGTTGTTGACATTCATATCAAGATTCTTTCCTCTTCCCTCACAACTGAACATCATGGCAGCAGATACTAATGGAAACATGTTGACCTATACTCTAGAAGAAAAAGAGATGGAATAAAATATTTAAAGCAATAGCAGAAAAGTATTAGTGTTCAAAGCAAAAGGGAATACATATACATAATGACAGAAACTATCCAGATTTCCTTTTGTTCTTCTTTTTTTTTTTTTTAATCAGATTACTCTTGAAAATCGGGAAAGGAAAAGTGCTAACTCATAATCCATAAGGTACAGCATCTGTCCGGCTATAATCCTCGGCATTTATATCTTCACAATCAAGACAGATTCCATGAACAGAATTGGAAAAAAATATAAAAGCTCAAATGATTTTAAGAAGAGCTTTCTTCATGCAAAGGAACACACATAATTTGGGGCAATTATAGTCATTAATAAAGGCTGTAAGTTCAATACAGTAAAATTCCTTCCAGGAAAAGGAGTTCAAGTATAGAAAACTGATGAGTAGGGACAATATTTTGCATTAGACAAGATATAGAATTAGAAAGCAATTAAATTCAAGTGGTATGATCGGAGAAAGTTCTTAGTCAAATGACTTTGAAAGTGGCTTTTTGAAGAAATGAAAGTTAAGGACCTAGATAAGACTTTGGTAACCTGTAAAGAAGAACAAGCATTTGAAGGTTTTTACAAACAAAGAGCAAAATTTAGATGCATGCAATCTGGAATGTCATAGATTGTCTGTGCAAACTGACATACAAATTATTGTCTTGAAAAGAAAGGGTAAGTTGTCCACATTAACCAAAAAACGAATAAGAAGGAAGTGTCTGTTAAGAGAACAGAGATCAGTTTTCAAAATACTTAATCAAGTTCTAAGTAGAGTATCTATAAGATGAGCACAGTCAAGACAAGACGTCCTAAGATTCACAAAAATGGAAAACTACGTATGTGCATCATTGCAAGTAACAAAAAATACAGTCCTGACCAAATCCGTTTGTAAGACCATGTATATCAATAAAGAATATTAGGAAGCAAATGTCTAGCACACAGACTAAAGTGAGACAATGGCAGGCAACCTACCAAATAATGAGATATATGAAGACAAAGTCACAAATGGATGAGACTTTCTTGTAATTGATCATGACTACAGAGCCGTACTCAGTAATTGAAATGAGTGTGAAAAAATTGCATACATATGTGGTTCAGGAAGAACAGAGGAAGGGAGCAAAATAGTAGTCATACAGTTTTAACAAGAGGAAAACACTAACTAATAGAACAAAAGCTGGAATGAATGAGCTTCAAATAAAAGGAAGATACAACTAACTCAATATTGCTATACACCATATACCCAGGTAGGCATATGGGATTGCTTTGTACTAAATGCATTAAAATTGCAGGAAAACTACAGGCTTATGCTTGCCAAACAAAATAACATATAGAAAAAGACTATTTCTGGGGACTGCGGGTAGGAGAAAAAAATGCATTGGTATCTTCCATCTGACATTGCATTTATGATTTGGCAGAAAGAGTTCCATATAACATCATAAAGCTGGCCACAGTTTTTCATGCTCATCTTAATTAATGAATCATCTACAAATGCTAACCAGTTAAAAGCCCCCCAAAACAGGAGTATAAAACAGTCCCCGAATTGTAAGATGGTTTTGCTATGTATATATTTTTCCAAAACTATGATGAAAACCCAATAATAAATTTTCACACTTCGGGTAGTTTTACAGAATGAGATTGCTATAAGTATTATAACTGAAAATATGAATTTTACTAGTGTCACTCCTGACCTTAAGTCAATACCTATAAAAATGGAAAAAAAAAATCTTTTGGGCTCTTTGACATTACAAAATAGGAAAAAATAAAAGCATTTTCCTTTGAGCTACAAACAATGTTTGAAAAGCAACCATAAGATAAAGGTGGCAAGCTCAAACAAAAGAAAACCAAATAGAAATTAAAAAATCTTGTTATATAATTCCATTGCCTTTTTTAATTCTTCTCCTTTTTGTTTTTGTTTGGTTTTTTTTGTTTGTTTTGGTTTGTTTTTGTTTTTCTTGTATGTTTGTGGTTTTTGGGTTTTTTTGGGGTTTTTTGCAAGGGCACTGTTTAACCCTACTAAAGTGTTGCTTACATTATTATCAGAAACATTCATTAGAGTGGACACAGCTAAGATTTAGTTTTGTTTGTTGAATCTCATGTTAGCCAGTGAAATATAATTTTAAAAAATAGCAAGACTTATTAAATAGGAAAAATAATTTTATTAACAAACCCATAAGCCTCCATATAATGCAATATGGCAAAATACATAGGCCTAAACTGTGACACTATCAGATGTGCACTGCTAACACTGATGAGAGCCGATTTAATCTGCTAAATGCATTTGAATGCGGTTACTGATATGAACAAAAGTGGCATAAAAAAAATGAAGAAATTAGACTGTCAACTGTGAAAAACATAATAGGATGATGTAATATTAGAAGTAATTTCTCACAAGAATCCTGTGCTGAATTAGAGCAATTTTCCAGCGATATGCCATTTCCTTCCTGTGCCACTCCACACTCCCTGAAAATATATAAAACGGAATGCGTTTTACAGTACATGGAGTCGTTAATGTCAGTTAGTCTCTAGGCTTTATGATTCCTTAAGGACACACCACAAAAAAATCTTATTCCACAAATGAATTTAGATTTTGTACCGCAGACAAACCTGATGCTGGTAAGATATAGTCAGTGAGTGCACTGGGACAACTGTCTGCAGCTCACCCTGCACTGAAATACCTTTCAAAAACATTGCACTTTTAAGAATCACACTGAAACCTTTTGTTGCTGTTGTTGTTTGGCTGGTTTTGTTTTGGGATTTAAGAGTCTGTGAGACTCAAAATTCAGCTACCTTTTCTGGGGCAGAAAAGTCAATGCTCCAAAACTCAATCTTAGAACAACCAAATTTGTAATGTACATGTAATAAAATGCTGGTTTAATTTAAAACAATTGGATATCTTTGACTTTAGAAACCTATTTTTCAAGTCAAACCCTAGGAAAACACTAGAACTGCATTCCACAGACAGTGTTTCAGGAAGCAATCTGCAAGCAACTCCAAAATAAGGAGTAGGTTTCTCCTTACTTATATCTAAAAAGCAAAAAAATGAAAACGTATCCACAAAACACCTCAGAATAGCTGGCAGAAAATGAACTTTGAAAAATAGATCTAAGGTCCAAATTCAACATTTTAGTATTTTTGTGTACCAATTTGGACTACAGAGACTTTAAGTATCAGTACCTTTACAGGATGGGAATTACAGCTGCCTGCCGCACTCTCCTTCCCAGCAGTATCAGCCAAAGCTCACATTTCCAGTCTGTGATATCTGGTAAAAAATTGAATGGAATGCCATGTCACTGCTCTGCAGATTTCTGAAACTAGAAGTATCTGCTTTTTTTGCCTATGTAATGACTACAAGATCTCATATGCTGTCTCTTCTCTAACAAGCATATCTGACTTGCACTAGTTCTCTCAAATCTAAAAGAGCCAAGGTTTTTAGGAATGTATGAACTTACATGCTTTGCAACTCATTTTGAAAACTAGTGAACACCAGAAAAACTCTAATGCTGTCTTCAGTTGTTAGGAAAAAACATGCCACCTTTGTTTTCAAGCAGTATACCTACAACGTTATTGCTAGAGAGAAAGGGACACTTCTTTTTAATGTCCTATGCATTCTTGAACTAGATGAATGCCACCAAAGGCATTTGATTTGTTCATCTTATTGTTTATCCACTGAAAAAATAGGTAGAAGATTTATATCAAAGTAAATGACGAGAAATTAAAACAAGAGCTGCCATGGGGGGGACTTCAAGGTAAAATTACATTCCACAATGGAAGATGATGCTTTAATAGCAGAAGTTCTACAAATTATCCCTGACAAAACTGGGAAATAGAAATCACAACAACTTTTAAATTTGTACCTGTTATTTTGAATCTTATGCAACAATTAGACACTAGACTTATTCTAAAGAATACTTATACTACAAAGCAAATAGGATTTTAACTATGTGCTTTGGAACTTTTGATTTTAGTTTATTTTTGTAATACATGAGCAAAAAAATAAAGTGGTTGTTAAACATAACCAATACAATTTTGCAGGAAAGCTAAATACAGATATTTTATTGTTGCAGAGTTAAGTTTTTTGGTTAATGAAGAAAAGCACTGTATACTATTTGTTACCGTAGGGACAATCAAATCTTTAAGGGGAATAATACAAGAGTTATAGAATGCTAACAAAAGGAATTTTCTTCTCGGTACTAGTCATGCTCCAACTAAACTTATGAAGGAAAGCACAGGCTCTATTTTAGAGTATAAACAAATCCAAGTAGTCCTCATTAGAGCAATCCAAGAATCAAAAAGCAGGAAATAATCTAATTCAAAAATGAGTCACAAACTTTTTTACACGTGTGTATGCTCTGTTTTTGCAAATCTTCTTTTCAAATATGCAAACAGTAACTTCATTAGATGCGTCTTCAAACTTGAAAACATTGCACGAGATGGAAACTGTCCAAGCATTAAATTAAATAAAATAAATAAATAAAAAGGTAGGAAAAAAAAAAGCAAAAGCAAAAAGCTATTGTTGCAACTGCAATACAAATTAAGCTAGTCACAAGACGGAATATATTCAGAAAAATCATAATTTGTGCATCAAGAAAACAGATAAAATGGTGTGGCTGTATTTATTCTTTTAGCAAAAAGTGAAAACGTGTAGATTGCTGCATTTAAAGGAATAGATCAAGTTCTAAGGCTGGCAATTTCTTCACTTCCCGCAGCAGCTTTTGGACAGTTCTGATGTTGACAGTAAAGACAAAAGCCTTCTCAAAAAAGGAAAATATGCACATTTTTATAGGTCTGATGACACATACATAATAATTCAGATTATGTGTAAATGTATATGTTATATATGTATTTAGAGTATATAGTAATAGTTTAGTATTACTACCAGTGCCTTCTCTATATTCAGAGAAAAACATAATTACTATGATCACAAGTTCCATACATTTCTTAACCTCTTAGAGCAGGTCTTTCGTGAAACCCATTGAAAATATATAGGAGTCAAGCTTTATGCAGAAATTCTCAATATCTACAGTTCGTCAGTAGAAAATTTAAAATATATTTCTAATATTTAAAGTTCAGATTTATCTTTAATCTAAATTGACTTGATGGAGTTGATTGAGATGGATGTCTATGGCACACTGACTATCCAGTGTCCAATATTTTACTAAATGCATGAAATTGATGTACTATGTCAAAAATAGTTACTCATTATAAAAATAATACAATTACTTTTAAGAAAACATGAAAACACGTGTTTCAGATCTGTTTCAGATCCCATTTAATATAGCAGTTTTGGAGAAATGCGGTGACAAAGTAGTCAGGAAAGATAACAGTAAGTGTCTGGGGTTGCAATGTTTTTTCCTCACACATTTTCTTTAATTCTAAAATGGATATAAATTTGAGGTAGAAGTACCAAGGAATGAAAATCTTTCAGTGCACACAAAATATATGTTTTAATAAACACTACTGTATTACAGATACCGCATTTAGCAGAGAGGAATTAAAACATTTTAAAACTCACTCATTCATTTATTCCCAATGCAATTAACATGATCTGATAACAGGAAAAATATTTCTTCTACATACAACCACATAAAGAATTTCCTTCTAAGTGTTGTCAGGTTATCCACTCCATCATTTTACAAGAGACTGATGGCCTTATTTTTATTAAAAGACAATTTTTATTAAAAAAATTGAAAATAATCTATTTCTTATATCTTAAAAAAACTACATAGAAAAAATATATATATAATCAGAATTATTATATTCTCTGACAATTTTGGTATATTCTCATATTTCTCACTGTTATACAGAGGAGTAGATGTGGGGGTTTTTATTATATATCCTGTATTTTGTCATATACGTTCACATTATGAAATAACACTTTGCCATCGATCACAGCACATATCAAATCCGAAAATATTTAAGAGGTGATTTGCTTTAATTTTTTTATGCTAAGCATGGTTTTGCAGAAGTGAACATTATTTATCTTTTTAATTAGCATCAGATTTTTGGAAATATATGACTGCTCATCTCTTCGTAAATATTTATCTAAAATAGAGAGAAAAATTGGAAGTGTGAAAGAAATACACAGTCTAGAGTAGTTTTTATTATTTTGCTAATAAAATTTTCATTCAATTCTTGGAATTGTTTGTACTCCAGTATATGGTATGGAGGGGAAGCAATGGAGGGGAAGGTGTTCTTAAAAATTAAAAAAAAAAAAAAAAAAACTTAACAAAACAAGTAACAGAAATCCTAAATTTTAGGCCACCTTCACAGCAGCACACTTAAAGCCTCTACAAAGGGTCAATACTTACACTGAGGATTTCAATTTAATGTGGGTAGATTTTATTATATTTTTCTTTAATTCTAAAATTCCCACTAAGAATCCATTTCACCTGGAAAAAATACCATAAGACAGGGGACATGAGCATAAATTGTTCATTTCTTAAGAACATACATAGCTCGTGAAGAACAGAAGGAAGAATCAGATCAAGAACTCAAAATGAAGAAAGTAACAGGATGCTGTGTATAATGGCTGTTCTGTTAGAACTGTGCTCAGTAAGCTTTCTCAAACTCACACACTTAGGTTAATTAACCTATCAAACAGAACTGACAGCCTATACATTGGTATTCCTGAAGTCATATTTCAGATGAATTCCTCAACAAGAGTATTGCATTACTGACTTCATGTCCAAAGCATTGCCCCCAGGAGTAAGACTGGTGAACTGAAATTTAGTAAATAACAGAAAGCAAATATTCAGTCATGCAGTTGTGGCAGTTCACCTGCATTTATTTTTTTTTTTTTAAAAGAAAGTACAGTTCAATATAAAAGACAAATAAATTTCAAACAATTTTTTTTTAATCATGATTTTCTTCCTGGGTTTGCTTTATACTTCAGTAATAAAGAAGAATAGTTGTGCACTACTTCCCATTTCTCAACTAATAAAATGGAAACAGAAGAAAACAATTTAGAAAAAACAAGGTCCACACATATTACAAATTATTTAGTGTGGTGGCTTTTACACATGTGAATAGAAAAATGGGAGAAAAACTATTGGGGATTTATTCGCAGCACAAAAATTCTTCAAAACCAAAATGCAACTGAAGAGACAATGCTTCACTCCCTGAATAATCACCCAAAATTCTATAGATGCAAGTGTGAAAATATTCAAACGCTCGCAAAAGAACTCCTACATATATATATATATAAGCACAAACATATGCGTGAAATTTCACATGCTTTTGGAAAGGCAGCTCAGTAAACCTTTTAAACTAAATTGTCTAGGTTAGACAATCAAGTATAATTACAAAATTAAATTGTCTAAACTGTACAATTAACTAAAACTAAATTAAACAATTTAGTTATCATCTCTAGCTAAAAGCAGAAACTCCTACAGTACAAGGGAGACTTCAAACATCTGCTCAGTGTATCGAAAGCGAAAAGTAAAGTTTCATGGAAAAGAACTACCCTATTCTTCCAGAATCCAAGATGCATAACTAGCATGTTTATTTGCAATCCACCTTAGAAAAGAAAGCCTATGACTTGGCAATAATTTATTTATTTGGCAGTTTTATTTTGCCATGCTATATAACAAGACATCCTAATTAAGACACAGTATGTTGCAGAACTAGATTTATAATAGTGTTGCAAAAATATGTTCTTAAAGATATATTCATAGCAATTTTCCCTGTGCTATTACACTGCATAGTAACCTTCTGTATTGACTTGGAAATACTAGTGATTATATCTTTTTAAGCTTTTTATCACAACACTGTATATTGAAGTTTCGGAGGAAAGCAAACACTAACACTCTTATTCGCCTCCACAATAATTCATTCTAAATACTGGCAAATGAGACATTCAGCTTGAGACTGAAACTAAAACAAAAGTTGCTCTTTTCTTCTATTGCGACATGCCAGTCATACGACAGTTGCTTTCCACAGTAAAAAGGGCTTGCATTTCAGTTTAAAAGCTATTCCAATAACAAAATCAGAAACTAACGTGCATTCGTAAAGTAGATCTCATATGCTTACACAAGACTGAACTTCGCAGTATTTATTACATCTATTGATTGTCAGACCACAAAGCTTTCATCTCCTGCTTTGGGACAGAACAAGACTGCACTCAATAACATATTTCAGAGAGAGAAATTACACACAAGCATGCAGAGTGCCGAATAAAAGAGAACAAACCAAAACCTAACTGTAGTTGCAACTGTAAAGAAAATAGAGATGCTGCCCAGACCCAAATCCAAGTTACAATACAGATTGTCAAGAGCGGTAACAGTAATACCTTTAAAACCTCATAAGGAGATTCTTGTCTAAAGCAGGTCTTGATGACACAGTCCTGCTCTGCTGTGCCCCTCAGTAAAATAGGGCCAGCTTGGTAAAGTACATACCAAGTGTCCCTACTAAACTCATGACTAAGATTAAATGAAAAAAGATCTGTATAAAGGTCACAATTCAGAGATAGAACTCCACTAGACTCAGCCTATCACCACACAAGATTACAGAATTTAGGAAATGAGCAAGCTTTAACAAACACATGGCCATAAAAAACACTGCTGATTAACATACGGATCCAGAAACCATTTGTTGGTTTCATTGTTTTCATTGGGGTATTTTTGATTGGGGTTTTCTTTTGTTTCTAATGATAGTGGCTACTTATACACTACTAAAAAGATAAGAAAATTTCTTCAATTCACATTCAAGGACACTGGGAGATACCCTTCTTGGTGGATTCTGGGAAGAGCCTATTATTTAGTTAGTTTTGATTGGAGAGTGCTGTTCAGGTGAGGCAATAAGGGAAAAACTATTCAACTTTCTTGTCTGAAGTTTCAAAAACATATCCAACTCAGATACCTGAAAATTACACAGTTTCAACTGTGCCAACCAATATTCAGCTTTCCTTAATGGTAGAGAAGTCAAATCAATATTGAAAAATTAATTTTAACAAAACCCAAATATACAGATCTTATCAAAAGTTGATAAAAGTTTAGGCAACTTCAAGTATCTCAAGCTCAAAAGTAGTATAAATGAAAATTTCAACACAGAAAATAGTGATAATATGGCTGGAAGATGATAGAAACATGATGAGCTAAAATATATTTTTATTACACTTCAAAAGTATCATTCATAGGAAAACATAGTAACACAGAAAAGCATGCAAAATGCATTTATTACTCATCCTTATAAATGTCTAAATAGGTACGAAGGCAACATTTTAGTTCCTCCAAAAAGTTTTTATAAAAATTCTACTTTGTTTTATTACTGCGATATTTTGGCAATTTATACTGTTTTGTATATGGGAAAGGTAATAGAAAAAGAATTATTATTAAAAACACACTCTTTTCATCAAAAAGATAGCATACTGCTCCATATACCTTACCCTATTCAAATGGACCACTGGATTTTTTTCAACACCTTAAAATAAGCAAAATTCATATATTAAAAAAACCCAAACCAAAACAAAACACTCTAAAGTGTACCCACAGCGCAAGGAAAACTCAAAGATTTTAAATTACTGCATTCCACACAGAGATACTAGAATTAAAAGCAAATGAACACTGCTAATCTAAAATTAAAGCATGCTGCTGTGACAATTTAAACTCTGGCCATTTCAGCTTTTAACTGTTGTATCTTACTTAATGTAAAATACTTTTGGCTTCGCATATTTTTATTTTTTTTTTACAACTTTTACTGTATATACATCACAATAAAACTGAAGGCTTGGAGAGTTCTTGCTCTTCTCTTTTTTTATTAGCCACAAACTGAAAAAGAAACTAAGAAGTCAACTTCTGCCTACTAAAAGCAAGTTCAACATTCTATTACATTGCGAATTTGGATCATTTATTATTAGTAGATCAAAGCTGATCTTGTTGGAGTTCAAGCTGAAGTAACTCATACTTCAAATGCTCTGAAGACTAAATTATTATATATTATTAAATGTCATCTAAAATTCTTTCTTGAAACAGAAAAGTACTTGTATCTTCTTAATTGGTTTATCTGGCATTTAAATAACTTTCCAATTATCACAATTTGGTACCCATGTACAACATCCAACTGCTTATTATTAATTTGGACAGTCAAGGGAAAGCTCAAGTACCAAACAACCATTTGGTTATTTGAGACTGAATGCTCACATGGTCTAGATGATGTCTATATTTGAGGGCATTGTCAATGTAGAATGGGAAAATTCAGAATACCTTTAACCATTAACAACACTTAATTCTCAAACAAAACATGGAGTTTTTTTCTGTCTCAAGGCTATAAAGTGTGAGTAATTGCAAAGAATGAATCACAGATGGGCTGCTAAGTCTATCAGCCAATGATTATGTGTAAGATAATTATGATCTTTTTACAGAGGCTATTAAAGAAACTAGAGTTGATAATTAAATACTGTATTACAACCCTCTGAAGGACAACCTTGTCAATATTAGTTAATTCAGGAAATAAAAACATAGCATTTTGAATGAGCCTTTTCATACGCAAGCAGCAATAATTCCTGATTTTGAAAGCAATTTTTTTTTAAAACCTTAGGAAAAAATATACCTGTAAAACAGATTGTTTTTTCAACACTGAAGTAATCTTTGAGGCAAGAAGAAAACCAAATATTAATCACACAAGCTTTTGAAGGTACAGATTTTGTATTAGTTGTCATACTTCTGATGTATAAAAGCCACAAAGGTGGTTAAAATACACCTTTATTCAAGTGCTAGAGAGACATCAAAACTGGCCTTTTGTTTAACATAAGCTGTTTTGTGCAGCTTGAAATCATGCCCGAAATCTTCCCTTGTTATGTCATAAGTAACATATAAACACTTAGAAACATGAATGCATACTGCAGATGAGTTTTTATTAACTCTACTGATAGTTCAATAGGAAAACAATATTCCTATGAAAAAACATTGGAATATTCCTCATTTAGATTGTTCTAAAGACACTCAGAAGTTAATTGTATTGTGTAAATTTGGCTAAACATTATTACTACCTGGCCATCCAGTGTTACCTCACACCCAATGTGAAATAAAAACACAGTAACTCTTCCAAAACAAACAACACCCTAGTTGGAAGGACAAGAGCATTTACACTTGGCAAGAGTTAAAAGCAATATAAAATAAAAGGATTCTTGTTTTGACCTCTAAGGTCATACCACAAACTAATCCATTAGCATTTCACATACTTAAAGCCATCATACTTGTTACTGCAATTCACTAAATCTAGGTACCCGTTCTTTACTATGAAATGCAGAAGTCTTATCTTTTCACAAATGCAGGTGTAAGCATGTACACCCTGATGAAACAAGTCTTTACTACATATAAGGACTTCACACCATACAGAGTCAAATTCAAGGTCACCGGCCTAGCATCCAAGCTTTTTGAAATGGTTTTAAGCCACTTATCGCTCTAGCAATATTTTTTTTCTCCACAAGTGTCAAGCAGCTGACCAAGTGTGGCAGACAAAATAGAGCTTTCTGAAAAAAACCCGCACATAATTCACTCTTCCTAACTACACATCACAGACTCAAAGATAAAATAAAACAGACTTGAGTTGTATAGTCATATATGGATGAAAAGAAGTGCAGGAAAGCTTAGTTTTGTTGGTTTTGTTTAATTTCCTTCCTGGAGTTAAGCAAAAGTCCCACAATAACTCAACAAGCTCTAAGTCTTGTCACTAGTTCAGATAGCAACAAATAAAAAGCAAATGGCAAAAGTCACAATAGTTTAGTTTTTAAAAACGTAAGAGTTCACTTTATAACAATCCTACACTACTTCTCTAGTAAGTCCCGAAGCAGAAGGTATTTAGGCTATCAAGTGGTAATTTTAGTCTCGCTTTTACATAGTATTACATGACTACTACAGCAAGATCCAAGAAAAGAGTAACAAGCAGTGGGTAAAGAATAAATGTATTCTAGTTAATACATGAGAATTCAGAGGGAATGGATCAAGTTTTTATCACTATACTGTATATCCCAGATAAACCTAAACAAAATTTTAAAATTAAGCAACAGAAATCCTATTTATTCTTGTTTCCTTTAACTGACAATCACTTCCATGTTATATTGCTGTGATTACGATAAGGTTACTTCAACTCAGATCTTCATTTCTGCAAATATCAGAGCCAGACATTGAAGTAATTTAGCTCAAAATATGTGATGATTCAAACATTTAAACTAAGAATTTTCCCTGGAAGGCCAAAGGTGGAAAGGTAATACAGAACGAGATACCTAAATAAAAAAGTTAACACTGAACTTTCAAAAAAAAAGAAGAAATAATGTGTTTATTAATTATTATTAAATAATGTTTATTAATTAGGCCTCTAGTGTAGGAGTACAAGATTACTCTAAATGGAAGAGAGACCACGAGATGATTTGACGAGACTGAAGAATCAAGGAGAACCAGAAGAATCAACCAGAACGAACAATCCTGCACAAGAGACAGTTTATTGCTGTATATCGTGTTGTTACAGGTTTCCCGGTTACCTCCACCCTCCTTTACCCCTTATGGTTATAATCCTTCCCTGTTTTTTCCTTTTCTGTGAGAATATTTGCATGCTTCTCCCAGGTCCCACCCCCTTTCCAGAAAGTTCCATGTCACCCTTATATAAGCCGGCACCATTTTAATAAATGTGCCATTCCACCATACCCCTCTCGGCCTGGAGTGTGCTTGTCCTTCTTACCCTTAAGAGTCTCATCACTTTAGTATTAAAATATATTTTTAACATGGCTTTACTGCATGCACTACCTAATCACAGAGCTTCCAAACAAAGACCATTAGCATGTTGCTATCAAGTCGAAATACATTTTCAGTAATTTTCAATGGCCAAGGTAAAGTGAAGTATGACTTCAACATGCCAAAGATTTAACTGATGAAAGCATGAGTCAGCCAAATGAGGCAGGACACTTTCTGACCCCTATCACCACTCCAGAGTACCAAATTAGCATAAATTATTATTTCCAGTGAAACATAGGGAAAATTTCTCACAATATAATTAAATTTTAATCTCAGGTATAATTAATGGAAATTAGATTAATTACTCAGAGATATAATACCACATACTTTGGTGCTGTTTTTCTCAATTGCAGAAATGCAAAAATTATGCTACACTGGACTCTCAAGTTAAACTTTTGACTTTGCTGAATTTCTCTAGAATTTTTCATTATTGTTGCGTTGATTTTCTCTCTTGTTGCTTCTTAAGCAACCACGACTTTTAACAACCATCATCAAAAGAAAATGCATATAAGTAATTGACAAACTATCAATAATGATAGGCAAAAGCCTTCTTCACGTTATACTATGAAATCAATAGAAAACACATACCATAGCAATCATACAATGATGATTTTAAAGTGAGTTCCTGAGCCGTACAGTATCATAAAAATAATGAATCAAGGTAATGGCACAGGCAAATGAAAGTGGCCAGTACTGTGGGGGATGATATAAAGAGTTTTTTCAAATACATTAATAGCAAAAGGCAGTGCATCAGCCCATTCATTACAGGATGAGGATGATCACCTCACAAACATGGAAAGAGAAAAGACAGAGTGTTTAAACGGTAGAGTGTTTGCCTGTCTTCAACACCTGTAATAGACTAGGGGGTTTCTGGTGCTCTGAGCTGGATGGTCCACAGCTGTGATAATAAGACTCGCAGTCAACCCTGAACTTGTGCAGCATTTGCTGGTCCAGTTGGATCCCCATAGGCCTAAGGGGCCTGATGGGATTCCTCCAAGAATACTCGAAAACTGGCTGATGTCATCGTGAGGCCTCTTTCACAGTCTTGGGAATCTGCAGAGGTCTCAGTTGACTGGAAGCTGGCAAATGTTGTCCAAGTTTTCAAAAAGGGCAAGAAGGATGACCCTGAAAACCACAGGCCTATCAGTCTTACTTCACTGACTGGCAAAATTATAAAGATTATTCTGGGAGATACTGCAAAACACCTGAAGGACAGCGCAGTCATCAGTCACAGCCACAATGGTTTCATGAGGGGAAAGTCCTGCTTGTTAAATCTAGTTTCTTTTCATGACAAAGGAATCCACCAAGTGTATCAAGGGAGAACAGTTGATGCAATCTTTTTGGATTTCAGTAAAGCTTTTGATACTCTCTCACAACATCCTTCCAGAAAAAGTGGCCAGCACA
The DNA here is from genome assembly GCA_035047845.1 of Dendrocincla fuliginosa. Taxonomy (NCBI): domain Eukaryota; kingdom Metazoa; phylum Chordata; class Aves; order Passeriformes; family Dendrocolaptidae; genus Dendrocincla; species Dendrocincla fuliginosa. Next base: position 34,583,571 of record JAWWMO010000174.1, read on the forward strand.
CAGCTGGATAAACACATGATGGGTGAGCAATTGGGTCATGGGTCAGGCACAAAGGGTAATAGTGAATGGGGTGACATCAGTCTGGTGACCTGTAACTGGTGGGGGTAACAGGGCTCCATTTTAGGGCCCGTGCTCTTCAACATCTTTGTAAACAACTTGGATGCAGGACTCAAAGTTAGTTTGCTGATGATACTAAATTGGAAGGAGCTGTTGGTTCCATTGAACATAGGGAGAGCCTGCAGAGACAAATCAGAGGGCTAGACAATCACCAACCATATGAAGCTGAGCAAAGACAAGTGCCAGATTCTGAACCTGGGATGAGGCAACCCTGGATGTTCACACAGAGTGGGGAATTAGATGCTGGAGAGCAGTGCCACAGAAAGGGACCTGGGGGTCCTGGTTGACAGCAAGTTGAATCTGAGTCAGCAGTGCCCTGGCAGCCAGGAGGGCCAACCCTGTCCTGGGGAGGATCAGGCAAAGCATCGCCAGCCAGTCGAGGGGGGGGATTGTCTCACTCTGCTCTGCACTGGGGCGGCCTCACCTTGAATACTGTGGGCAGTTTTGGGCACTGCAATATAAGAAAGATATTAAGCCATTAGAGAGCATCCAAAGGAGAGCAGTGAAGATGGTGAAGGGCCTTGAGGGGAAGCCATATAAGGAGCGGCTGAGGGCACTTGGTCTGTTCAGCCTGGAGACGGAGGGGAGACCTCATTGCAGTTACAACTTCTGAGGGGAAGAGGAGGAGCAGGCACTGATCTCTTCTCTGGATTTTCTCTCCAAGCAAATGGCCTGAAGTTGTGTCAGGGAGGGTTCAGGCTGGATATTAGAAAAAGGTTCTTCAAAATGGTTGGTTGGGCACTGGAACAGGCTGCCCAGGGAAGTGGCCACAGCACCAAGCCTGACAGAGTTCAAGACACATTTGTACAACACTCTTAGTCACATTGTGTGCAGGGTCAGGAGTTGGATTTCAGTGATCTCTGGGGGTCCCCTTCCAACTCAGGATATTCTATGATTCCAGTCTTCCAAAACAGAGGCTTCTGGCAATTTTTATCATGTCCTGGCAGCCTTAATAGCAACAGAGATTTATTTACAATTTCTATGTTGGAGTTCCCGAAATGACAAATTATTGCCCCCCATTTTTTTATTTTTTTTTAATTTTGGCTCTTGTAAAGTTTATTTCAATCAAGTCTTGCTTTGCAAAGTAGGGGTTTTAAATACTACAATCTCTGGTTTTCTGCTATAATTCAACAAATTCTTAAGGAACAGTAAGGTATCTACACAGAAAATACAGATTGGATCAGAAGGACAGACAGAGGAGGCAGTGTATGGGGAGGGAACTGAAAAGAGGCCTACTCCACAAAATCATCATTAGTGTATCTTCCTCTTTCTTCAGAGATACTTAGAAATTATATGGCACAGGTCTTCTATAACTGTTCTCCCTCTTCTATAGAATACCAGTTCTTCTGTCACTATGTGACTTTGGCTATAGGAAGATTTCATCACTACCTTTATGCTTTGATTTACATTTTCCTTCAGTCATGTAATAAAACAGTAGCATGTTATCAACAATAGGGTAATAATATCAATATTGCCAGAATTACTTTTGTATTTAATTCTCTGCCTCTAAAGGAAACAAATGTTTTTTTTTCTATTTTAACCAGCCTAAACAACTTCTCAAAGTCTCCAGTAGGACTCATTTAACAGCACGTTTCTTCAAGTGGCTTTAGACCTATAGTCTATTCACTTTTTAAATAAGCATACAGCATATACCCTTGAGGATTAAAACTTTTAACCTAATTTTTGAAGTGATCTGAGACTATGCAGACAGTAAGAGGGCTTTACCATTATTTATTTGCTGGACTGGATTGGATACAATTTATTCTGCAGAACGAGTACTATTGAAACTATAGTTTTCATACATTCTTTTAATTAAAATGTTACTTCTATTTCATTTGTCCTGCCTTTTTAAGTTATTTTGCAAAATGGAAACTGATACAATAGTTGTGTCCTCACCGCCAAGTAAAATTATCCGTATTACCTTGAAAGCATAAACAAATATCTTATTAGGTTTTGTAATTACTGAGCACTACTTTCAGAAGTATATATAGAGAGTACTACAAGTCTGTTAATGACGATCAAAATTACACACAACAAAAAAACTCTAAACTATGTTTTTGTAAGTAAGTGCCTACTAAAAATCCATATTTTACCTAAAAACATAAAGGAAATGTGTAAGAAAATACCACCTGAGAATTTAAAGATTCATGATCTCTTCCTATGTATGTGGATTATTTAAAACCAGGAAAATACAGTAAAGATGTATAAAATTACTTTTATACTGAACTTTATCATTGCTAAATACATGAATGCATGTTGTTCTCTAATTCTGAAAAAATTGTTTAACTATTTGAGAAAAAAAATTAACAGAAGTCATGAGCCATTTAAACGGTAAAGATTTATGTATTAAATAAAAGACATGGACATATCTGATCACTATAATAAATCTAACTCTAAATCTAAACTGCATCCCATCCTGTGCACGCATCCTTGTGTATATGAAAGAGAATGCAAGACAGCGTACGTGCATCTGCATCTAAGAGGGAGATTATGGAGAGCTGCTTACTGGAAAAAGTTGGGTGTGAAGTAAAAGGTGTATTATCAATAACTATTGAAAGTGCAAATTTTAAACACTGCATGCTATCACTTAAAACTACACAAGTATACATTAATCTCCTCTGTGAAACCAAACCAAAAACACCAGCAAATACATGAAGATCATTTCTCACTGACTTCGTATAAGCAATTTTCCCATGCTGCTTATAAAGAAAACATTTAATTAATATGGAACCTAAAGAGATGAGCCTAATACTGCACAAATTTATAATCAAACTCAGAAATAAAAGCAAATTAATAGGTCTAAGATACCACTCAAGTGAGTTTTCATATACAATAGATATCTTTTGATTTGCTACTTATTTCTTGAAGTCATCAGTAAAATACCATTAAGATCCTCTATACTGTATTGCTTCCATAAAATCAGGCTTTCTAATATCCCACTGTCTCCCTTCATGAGGTCAAGATTTTGAACACTGATGTGGGGAAGAATATGAGGGGTGAGACAATTGTTCTTACTCTTATGTATTTACACATGCAAGTAATTATCTCAAAAAAATTCCAACATAAATTAGCTTATGTACAGTTTTTTGGTTTGGGGTTTTTTGTTTGTTTAATATCTTTTTACCTTAATTGCAACAAAATGACTGCTACTGCCCAGTAAAATCCCAAACCATCAACATTAAAGCAGTTATTGCTCTAATAATGTTGCAGTCCATGCTCTGTGCAGGGTAATAATAATTCAGTGCCATAAACAGAAAACTCTAGGTCCTCTTGAAAGCACATGAAAGGTTTTCCTTAGTCAAACAAGAACAGATTATAAATGCAGTTGTGCAAAATCAGTTATCTTAATGAAAACAAAAATGTTAGGTAAAAAGTGAGAAAAATTTAATTGTATGAACCTTACAAAATAAGGGGAGCCATGTAGTAATTAAAAATGCCAAGTTATTTTAAATGGCACTTATCTGTGATAAGTATTTAAGTACAATTAATACTAAATGCCTAAAATATAAAAACGTCAATATTTATTTACAATTTCAGGCCATTAATTGTACAGAAATATACATTAATTGCCTTAAGTGAACAGCTTTTTTGAAAGGGGGATATGTTAGTTAACTGGTTTTTAAATCTTGAGTCTTTATGCTCGTGCTAGCATTTAAATATTAAAAATGTGTGCAACTGATGCAAGTACAATAGCAAATCAAAACTTTCTGTGCCTGAAATGCTACTAATTTTAACTCCTTCTTAGAAGTGCCTTACAAATTTTTCTCTAATCTTTGGATTTGATTAATAGTTTACAGAAACAAGCTAAAAATAAGCCAGTGTTAAAAGGCAGGGTTGCCAGTTCTTTCATGGTCCCAGAAAACGGAGAGGAAGTTGGCAGGATCAGCTCAGCTCCACTGTGCTCCTGAAAAATATAAAATACCAGTGTCCACTGGATCATTGAGTCCTTAGCACTCTAGAACTGTTTATGAAAAAGATTGTGCTGATGACCATAATGGTGCTTTAAAATATGGATTAAGACAGATTTGTCAGTAGGCATGATCTTTTGGTTTTAATGTTTCTTTCCCTAAATACATATTAATTCTAAGTAAAAAGTGCTTTTCATGATGACAAACATATTAGAAATATTAAGAAAAACTGAAATTAAACAAAAAAATATCTGAAGACTGTATACATATTTTATCTAATGAAATTACATTTTAAGTGTTAATCTCTCATAAATACCAGCAACATCTAACTGAAACTAAAGTTGAGAGCCTCCAACAAGCTCATAAAACCTCTCCCCTCACAAGGTAATCAGTGGTGTAAGTCCTTTGATGGCAGCAAATACACACTTAATAAAAAAACCAAAGCACTGGCATCACACTGTTAATCTCTAGACATGTTAACTAAACCAGGACTTCAAAATATCCCTGGAAAACTCTTAGTGGAATTTGGATATGACACCACCAGAAGTAGTTCTGGACAAGCTGTCTTATAACTGGAATCTTAGCTGATAACTGTATCAGTGTTCTACAAGTCAAAGATGTTGCCAAAAATCTTTGGCTTGAAAGAAGGACTCAACAATAAAAATATAAAATTAAATAAAAATACAAAGGTATAATTCTAAACAGCAAAGTCAGAATTCTTATCATTCTGTACCTCCTCAGATACTGTCATCAAAGCAACAAAACTGCTACTGTACCCAGAAGCACAACCATCAGCATTTCATTTACTCAAAACTCGCCTAATTCTTTTTTTCCTAAGAAGGCTTTACCCAAGCTTGAACAGATTTTTAAAGTAGTATTTAAAATCTGTAAAAACAAGTACATATTTTGATATATAACATAATAGTTGCTATATAACATAGCTCCTACTGAAAGCAAAAAAGTACAGGGAAAATGTTCAAGGAAATTTGCATGCATACCTCACTGCTCAATAAAACACATATGTAGTGTTATACCAAGTACAAATCTAAAACCTGCAACAGTGTTGTTCCTGATCAATAGTGATCAGGTAGATCTACAAGAGAAATGTGCTAATCCAACTTTTCTCATCCCTATTCACCAACACAGATACTACAATGTCATGAATTTCTCAACATGCAAAGTGAGTTTCAGTTCCAGAACTTGCATATTCTTTCTACACTTCCTTTTACAATACCTGCCATGGTAATGCCAACAGACAAATAACAAAAATGTAAATTAGATGCTTCAAAATTAATTCACAATACACTGCGCAACTTTTTGCTTACCAGCTAAGAATGGATGCTTTAGTAGAGTAAAAGGTTACACTGCATGTAAGAGCTTCTAAAATTTGCAGAAGTCTTACAACTTTGAGAAGAAAAAGAGCACGACTCCCTCAAGATAACAGAAAAAAGGACTGTCTGTAAACCAAATCATTTAAGAATCAGATCATCTTACATTTTAATTCTGTTTAGTGTGTAAAGCAACTGAGTTTCACTTTTTGACTTCCACAGGCATCAAACTGGGTGAAATCTTCACCTGCACTACAGCAATAACTAAGATGTCAAAAGAGCTACAGTTCTACCCTATATAAAAGTCATGGCAAAGTTTTAACAGCTTGAGTGGTGTTAAAGTAAGTACAAATAACACTAAGAATGCTCTTCTGCAAATTAAAGGCAACAAACACTTCAACTGAGCAAAGAGTGAGTTTTAAATCAAAGACAGAGAGTCTCATAACATGGGGAGTAATTACTAGATTCCCCAAACTTACTCAGCCTGTACAGCCTTTACTTTTAGGCATTGACAGAAAACTGACTAAAACTGCATGAATTATTGTCCCAAATTATTTCCAACTACTATTAAAGAGGTGGAGGTCATTCCTTATTCTGTGACCTGAGCATCATGGCCCTGGCCAACCGGCTCTAGGTGGCTCTGCTGGATCAGGGGGGAACTGGACAAGACGACCTTCAGAGGTCTCTTCCAGCCTCAGTTACTCTGTGAAGTAAAAACTTAACACCTATATTTTTCAATTTTTCACCATTTTAATTTAGCTTGGGGTCAAAATAGGTCAAAAATACAATAAAATATTCACTTAGGAGTACATTGAATTCAGGCTAACTTAAATGGGAAGAGAGTAAGCAACAAATTCGTGAAGTAAACCTGCAAAATGTTATATAAACAAACAGATTATTTTTTTATAATTTGCATAAAAATACACTACCAAAACTAACATGTCTTTAATTCACCATGTATTCAAAAAAAGTGAAAAAAGTGAAAAAAACACTTAAAAATATTCAGAATATTGTTTTTCCTTATCTGTGATAATTTAGGATTTTTAAAAAATGAAAAGTGAAGTGGCATTAATATGTCTCACAGACATTTTTACCTGGTATAAAAGAAGTAAAAAGGTATCTCAATATAGCCAAGGAATAAAGGGCCTTACTTTAAAAAAAAAAAAAAAAGGTTGTGCAATTACTTTTTATAGCAATTCAAAATTAACAAATTCTCCCATGGCTTTGTCAAAGAAATAGCAGTATTTCTGATGATGCAGCACAACTTCATCCTATAATGGTCAAATCAATATCTTCATTCTAGATATTACAGAAAATGTTATTTCTTCATGTTCCTTCCTCTGCTATTCAAACTTATGTTTTCATACAGAAATTTTCATCTAGTTGAAACTCATAGGTTATGATACATATCACATTGTTTTAAGATAAACTACTACATTTCTACTTTTATATGCAAATGAGCTAGTTCACCACCAAATGTATGGTCACTCACCTATCAAAGGTGTTTAGGTGTTTTGTTAAGAGAGGCAAGAAAGTCAGACTTCTCTAGAAAGTCATGAAATACAGAAACACTGATATTCTACTACAGATTATTTTTAGAAGAATTTTTATCTCCCATTATGTTTCCCATTTATTTTTTTAGAAAGCAAAACAACGATGAAAAACTTGTCAGTGTAATCTTTATATAGCACCATTACTTGAAACATATTTTATAACTTTTGTATCTGAGACACAAAGATGCTATGACAGTAAACGAATAGTCAGACACACTCAGGAGAAACTGTACTGAAGATTGTAAAAAGAATAGAAACATTTTAGCACTACAAAAAGATTACACAGGAACAGCCCAGAATACTTTCTAATTGGTTACAATTAACAAGATTGAAATGTTTTCAACTGTCCGTTGTTGACCTCCTTCATCTGATAAAGTATTTGCATACATGAAACATACGATATGTCTGGGCATTTGGTAGATATGATAGCAAACAAGATTATTCACAAGTCTGATACAGGAAAGAATGGGGTGAAGAATAACATTTAACTACCTCTGAAACTGTTCAAGGCTTTTTTTTTTTTTCAAAATATGTTTTCTAAATATATTTCTATATTTTCTAAATATATTCATATTTCAGGTGCTCAGCAATGAAATAGCTCTTGATAACTTGTTTAATACATGCAACAATTACCTAGGGTTTTCAAAAAATTCACTTGTTGATCCCTACTTCCTGAAAAATTGTTTGCACCAGACATACCAGACACACAAATACAACAACCACATTAAGGATATAGCATACTTTACTGTGCCATATGACAAAACAGACTTCCTACAAAACAGGTGCAACACTATTTCTTTCATGGGGCACACAATGCCACAAATATAAAAGGCGTATGTGAAAGAGGGAACTTGAGGAAATTTGTCAGTGTACATAGAGGACGCTTCATATTTATCAGATAAAGTTTCTCAAGACCCTGGTCCTTTTCCATTACTTTCAAAACTAAAGTCATGATGATGAAGCATTTGTCAAGCCTACCTTTGCCAAAGAGTTAAACTAAATGCACTATCATAAAGTATCTAGAACCAAAACACAACTAGTTCAGATAATCTCAGATATGAGCTCAAAGTATGAGAAACAGCAATGACAAAAGGCTGTTTGCAAGAATCATACTGAATCTAGAAGTGCATCTTTGGCTGTAGGACTAGGAATAGTCCACCTATTTTACCTAGAAAATTGCTCTGCTGACTTTGTTCACTCAAACCGGAACAGCAGCCCAAGATACAAACGCACCAAACTCCTGTTTTAAACTTCTGGTGATCAGATATTTCTATCTATAATCTAATAATGTTTGGTTTAGTTGGTTGTAGCCTCGGTAGTAAGCAGTGGTAAAAAAGACAAGAATCTTTCTGCCATTGTTCTCTAAGATTCTGCAAAATAACCTTGCATTTTCAAATCTCTGCTGAGATTCAATTTTGGTTAAAAAATAAAAAAATATAAAAGGAAAAAAACATTAAATAGAAAGTAAATTGGTTTAATTTAAGGATCTCATTTTGACAATTTCTGTTACTGTGCACAGAATTCAAGACTTACGCTCTGCATCCATCTTGTCCAAAATGAGTATCAGCCTATAAAGATTTTGCAGAATTCTCCAACTAGTAAAATGTAAACTATATAGTTTTAAAGTTGATCTCAAAAAACCATCAGGTCAATCAAACATTTTTTTTTATTACTATGTAGAAAAGATTTGGGTTTTTTTTCTGGAGGCAAATGATCAAATGGCAAAAGGGTTGAAGGCAGATGCCCAAATCGGACGATGACAAATCAAACCTTAAAATTAAGGAGGCCTTGGAATAGGAAGAACAAACCATCAAATTGAGTCTTAGAAGCAGGTAGGTCTTATGCTAAAGAAATACTTAAAGAGTGTCAAGAGCATTTTCTGTGGTACAGCAATTTGTTGACTTTGTGTTATATGGATCAATATAAAACAACTGAGGGTGGGAGATGAGGGTTATTAATCAAAGAAAAACATTACATGCTTCCCAGAAATTCCCTATAGCCTCAAAATACTCTAAACTGTCTGTTCTCATTGACACACAAATGTAGAAATCTGGAGGAAAACATGCCAAAGGGTTAGCTCTTCTGTGACTGAAAATATTGAGGATGCTTTTTTGTCATGCTAGAAAATTATACAGTGGTTGACTGCAACAAACATTTTGAAAAAAAACCCAAAACCAACAACAACAAAACCCCAAACCACTTCCACTGTAAATGCAAATAACAGAATTTTAGGATGTTTGCTTACATATTCATTATACTTTAGGACTTGCTGAACCTAAAATCAAATTAGTGTGTAAGAGTTTAGCCTTCTCTGCTTTAATGGCAATGCAAGGAGGGAGGCCAAGCTACATAAGATAAAGACACCTTATGCATTTTATCACAGTATATAAGGGTGATTAAATTCACATAGTTCTAAACATTAAAAGACAAATACATATAGACCAAATAAAAGTGAAAAAAGTTACTGTTGATAATTTTGAGTAGATTTTTAAATACCTTCTTATTAACAGATATAATATATATACATTATATATGACATATATGTTATACATTATATATATATAACATATATATACACTTTATTAACAGGTATAGAAGGTTTTTTTCATAATATTAAAACAGAAACATAAAAGGATTTGCAAAAAATCAAAGTAGAATTTTGGCCACCTACAAATAAGTTGTTTTCCCAATACCAGTTCATTCTAAAAAATGCAACCTGAGAGAAAACAAAGGAGAAAAATTATTTACCATTACTGACATTTCTAAGCCATAAATCAAACGTGTTTCCAACAGTTAAAATCTAGCACAGAGGCTATGCAAAATATAAATCTAGCTGTGTAACTAGCTACAGTTGCTTTTAACACATACATTTCCAGTTGTTAGGATATCATGTAGTATATTAAGTTACATGCAAACATCCTCACAGAGTTGGTATAAAGAGTTTGTCGTAACATTCAGGGAGAGTAGAAGCTTTATACATACCACTGTGTTCAGAAACCATTTCTCTGTAAGAGTTTGATTTATTCAATATTCATTTTTAGAATCTTCAGAATTGAAAGAAAAAAAGTCCAGCCAAACAAACCAAACAGCAAAAGCTGTCCATGTTTAAATGAAAGCATTAGATAAGAGAGCCTCCTATTTAGGCAGACAGTGATTCTCCCTTTACTTCCCGTGCTGCTGACTGTCCTCTGTATGACTCTTGCCTGAAGATGTAACACAGATACAAATCTGCCACCACAATTTAATCACAAATCGATCACTTGACTTCCTACTGAAGACCAGTACAGATTATTTTGAATTCACCTTATATATTTCTGGAAACACTTATAGTTTTTCATGGTAATGTCTAGGTTTCCTTACCTAGGTAAGATATATTTAGACTCCTCTCATACACAAGACCTAAACCCTACAACCTTACTTTCTCATTTTCTAGTCCATTTTTAAGGGGCTAGAATGATGAGATTAAGTCTCATTTCACTACCTCCTCAGTAGAATAGAACTCCCAAATGCTCTAGTTACTTGTATAAAAATTTGTCCATAACCTCTGTGAGAAACAGTAAGAAAGCTCTAAAAAGTACCAAGAAGCAGAAGTGGTCAGATTCTCAATCCATTTATCTTATTTAAACTCTTCAAATGAAAGTAGCATATCTAGAGAAACCTGACACACTCAGTGATGCACTTGAGTTCCTAAACCAACCATCTATCCAGACATATATTTCAGCTTCACTTAAGGGTTGGACCAGATGCTCTCTATAAACAGTCCATTTTCCATGGAACAAATTCCCTCAAAGAAAAGCCAAATGGGGCTATGATAAACTCAAACAGGTTTCCCAATGAATATAAACTAATACTCCAGAATGTTTTCTGAGGTATACATTTTACACATACCTGTATCATTCTGAGGCAAGCATGCTGTTATTTTTTACCATGAGTGGACATACTCATTTGCCACAATATAACGTTCCAGAAGCAAGATAATACATGTCAATCTGCTTAAATCCTAGCCATTAAAAGTTGAGAATACTTTTTAGTAATTGACAGACACCACTTGACCCTTCTGATGCAAGTGTCTAGCCAATATACTGCACTGCTAAAGCATTATTGTGTTCTAAGCCATTAATCAGCATTTACATGATCTCACCATTTGATAGTTGCCCCTATCCTTACCAATATCTAAAAGTAGTGACATAAGAGAAGTGCTACATGAGATCACATTTGGCCACAAGCTGAATTTCCGTATTTTACTTTCTGCTGGATTTACATTATAGTGGAGTACAAACCTCAAATATAGCTCTGTATAAAAGCACGTTAAATCTTTTCATGAGTCCTCATTGTTCAGTATGAACATGATCTCCTGAAATAGCTAGAATCCAAAAATTAAGTTAACTAAAAATGCAGTTCACTAGAACTTCATAAGAAAAGACAGGACATGTGTCTACCACAGGGTGACAACAAATCCATGCATGTTGTATTTAGAAAACACCATCTGAATTATTTAAGGGGTAAGCAACTTACCTGTATGATGTAACAACAGAGTATGAGGAGTGGTTAAAACGTTATATAAAAAGTTGGGTTTCAAGAGAGAGGAAGGAAGAGAAATAACAGCTTACCTGAAAAGCGAAAAATATACAAATGTAGAATCAAAGGAAATAACCCTTGTTCAAGTCTAATAAAAAAAAAAAAAAAAAAGGCAAAAAAGCCCAATCCAAACCCACATATTTAGCTGCTTCTAGATTCCTCCCACTTTTATAACTGCAACAAACTAAATTACATTGGACTAGGAACCTCAAACTCCATCAAAGCAGGTGAAGTTGCTTTTAAAGCATAAGCACCTGTAATTCAGAAAAATGTAGTCCAATACAGTTGCAGCCATTGAAGAAACGCAATTACTGTTGATTTTAATATGTAGCACTCATACAGATAGTCATTTAAATATCTTTACATTTGAGCCAATATTTATCCTAATTACATTACATACCACACAAAAGAAATAGTTTTTGATTCATTTTCATTCACATGTACTCATGAAAAACAATATTTAAAGGCATAAAATGTAACATTTTTTCACTTAATTACATAAAAAATGCAATATCTACAATAAAGATATTTACCTTTCTTTAACTGTTTTTCAAAAACATTGTGACCTAATTAAAAATGTATCCTTTCTTTAACTGAAAGTCAAGATAAATTGTCTGTTCAATTATTAGTCCAACTCCAACACTCATTCATACAAGTTCATGAACCATACAATAATTCCTTTGTTCTGTACTTCTATATAATACTTTGCAAATACACTATTATCAAAACTTAAGAAGACTGTCTAACATATTTAATCAGGGCAGTACTACACAAATTACCATAGCTTTACACCTTCAGTTACTCATTTACAAGGGACTGTTGCTTAACTCATGAAGAACAGTCATACAAATTATAAAAAAAAAAAACAAAAAAACAAAACCAAAAAAAACACAAAATGTAAAAAAATCTAAAACAGAAATTAAAAAAAAAATTAAAATTTACATGTTTTACTGCTATGAGGGTTTGTGTTAAGGAAGGGAAAAATGAAAAGGTGCCAACGTCTAAAGAAAAGGCATTTCATCAAACCTTACCATTTTTGGTTCAAATATGCAGGAGCTACAGTCATAACAAAGCACCAAAAGGCAACATTGTCTTACCACTGACTTGTGCAACTTTGAATAGTAGTAGAATATCAAGTACCAGTTTTAACATAATAAAGGAAAAAGCTACTACTGTTTTCCCCTGCATGCGTATCAGTCATGTATCAAAAAGAATTACAATATTTCTCTTGCCTATTTCTCTTTATTTTCAGTGAAATAAAACAATTATCAGGAAAACATCAATCTGCAGAACCAGTTCTCCACCAATAAAGCATAAAAGCTCCTGATGTTTTTTATGTTCTACCTCCTGTAAACGTGGTTAGATCTATGACACAGTATCAGCAAAAAAACATCAAAAACCCTCACAAAAAAAAACCAAAACCCAAACTTTTCCACAGAACAACTTCGATTTCCTTTGATTTCAGGTACTTAATTCAATGAAGATGGTGAGCCAGGAACTTAACAGAATGCTGGAGCAGAGTTCTCAAATTTATCACAATCACCATCAGCACTAATAAGAACAGTCTGTAAATTATAAATGCTGCGGAAACCACTGTTTTGCAAGGATATGGATCACAGCATGGTAAGTTCTTAGAATAATCTTAAAATGAGAAACATATATTCTTAGTTCATGTAAAAAAACCCCAAAAAACACATGTTTCTTCAGATTTTTATGCTATTTTCTGACCTACTACTGCTCGGGAGTAAGCTTATCAGCAATCACTATCTTTCAGGCCTGATGATAGAACATCTTGCCTGATATGCTGCAAAGTTGGAAAAAAAAAAAGGGAGTGAATTTTTTGCACAGAAAAAGGGAGTAAATTGCAAAAAGGATTTCCCTTAAAAACAGGTCTGTTCTTCCTACTGAAACAGAGCAGACAAGAGGGAAAGTAACAGTGAAAACACGGTCAAGCGTGGGGAGGGAGAAGGGGGAAAGAAAAAGGGGAGACCCTTTTCTTTGAGTCTGATTTGACATCATAGGATCTATTTTACATAAAAGTTTAGCATTCAACATTTAACCATGTTAATGAGAGCTATGGTTTGAACATATTTTGCTTTACATAATACTAAAAACTAAGTACTTTAAAAAATGATTTTGTAAATAACTCAAACATCACACTCAAAATTAACAGATACTTTTGATGTGAATCCCTCTGTGCCTAATCTTTCTATGAAATGATAATATTAATGCTTTAACCCTACAGAGTGATTCAAATCATGTATGTAGCTCAAATACTCCATGAGGACCACAAGGAAATTAGTGATCTTGTTTTCTAGAGTAAAAATAAACATCAAGTAACATGAAATAAATAATTCATGCAGTTGCTTGCTTGACAGTCATGAAACAATATATATTAACTAGGTGGTCATCAGATGACCAAAAGGTCATCCTTTATGTGAAGGTCTTGGAATCCTGTGTTTATAACAGTACCTGATAATCCATTCAATGGATATTTTATGGTGGTTGTATGTAGGTGGTAGTGTCAACATTTCCTAATTTCAAAGCTCTGGTTATGCAGCTTTCCTAGACATTTATAATACGTTCTCTTTTTTTCTTTCTTTGAGACTAAAACACATGTAACAATGGTAGAATTCTGTGCATGGGCATCCATCTAAAAATGCATAAATGTGCTAAGACAGAACTTAAGTTATGCAATAAAGAACTCACTGCTTTCAACAAACAACAAGAAATTCTTGTGCTTCTAAGAAGTGAAGATTTATTTGTACTCTATTTCTAGAAAATAACTTTTTAGAAGTTTGGTTTGCATCTTTAAACATGAAAATTATTTTTCACTTTCATAGTAAATTCTAAGCTCATTCCTTCACTTTTTAATACATCCACAGCAAATATTCCAATAATAGTCTCAAGAAATAAAATTTTTATCGGACTAACATATGTATCTTCCAGGGAATCTTGTGTGTTGTACTAGCTCCTGATAGGATAAAAAAGAATTATTAAGTTTGCATGGTATGTGGCAGATTTCACATATGATGATTTAACCTAAAAGCAGTACAATATATGCTTTACTTGAGATGGTTTTTTTTCATGTAAATCTATGACAGCATTTAGATTTTGCTAACATATTCTGATTTTCACAGAGATTCTTTCACACACAACCCATTCAATCCTCCTGCTTGATCCTGCAGGAGAGACATCAAGCTAAATTTAGGTTATTACAATCATTTCTATGGTAACAGATGGATGTGAAACACAGGATTATGACTTCACTGCACGACTCTGCAGAAAGAAGTCGGATGGTGGAAGAAGAAAGATCATATTCCAAATATCTGCAACTATAGCAGAGAAGCACATACAATCACTAAGAAATATAACTGTCCTTTTTTTTTTTTTTTAAGAAATACACTCTTTTTTTTTTTTTTTTTTCAAAATCTCTGTAGGTAAATCTTCCCCTATCAAATACCTTTACCACTGAAATTGCCCATATGATTTTTTTTTTCTTTAAATCCCTATCTCTATTTTGGCATAATTAAGAGAAAAGAATGCTTAAAAATATAGGTTACATACAAAATTATAAATAGATATGAATCTATTTAGACTCTCTAGAGGTTAAAATAAAGAAAAACTAAAAATATGAAATTCTAATAGAAATGCATTCCATATAAAAAGAAGAGCTAAAAAAAGGAGAGCATATAATATAAACCAGAAGAAGAAAAGGTTTGTCTTTTTTTCCATTATTCTTGCTTTTCAGATTATATTCTGCAATGTGTAAAATGGTTTCATGCTAGACATGCACATCAAACTATATTTTATTAAGAAATAGAAAAATCACCAAATTATTACAGCACATTATTGCTATTTTCCTCAGGATTTAATCTTAAAATCCAAGTCTAGCTTAGGGAAACCAAAATATGGGTGTTTATTATATTTTTATAAGCAATATTAACTACAGAAAGCAATCCTCAAGCACGGAGACTGAAAACAGCCACCCATAGCATCCACCTTAAAACATACTGTAGGCCTATACAAAATTCCTCACAAGATGGTGCCTGAAATACCTTGTATATTTAACCATGTTCCTTAATGATTCAGCAATGAAAGGCTATTGCAAAAGGCAAAACTATATTTAAAATTTCTGGGTTAGCTGGGCACAAGTTACCTAAGAACAGAACAAACATGAATAACCCTGTGACTAATAATGGTTCCCAACTTAAATAATGAATATTACTGTGATGACATATTCAAAGCAGGCATTTGGCTATAAAGGTTACCCTATTTTAAAATGGCAAATGTAATAGACTTTAAGGGATTTTTTTCTTTTCTATCTTGTAGGAACAAGGTATTTATAATCAAAAACAAAGATATTAATTTTGCTTCTCTCATGTAAGTTTGCTAGAATTTCCAGATAAAATTTAACTCTGAAAAACAAACAAACAAACAAAAAACCAAACAAAACAAGAACAACAACAACGCCAACAAAGTATTGACTTAGGAGGAATTTCTGAAACACATGAAATATGCAAAATAAAGCAACTTGGTCAGTATTCTTTAATAAATATATGGATATATAGTACTTAATATTATCGATAATAAAGATAATACCTCTAGATGTTGAAGCTGAGTATGGCTCAAGAAATCTTTCTTGCATTTGAGATACTTATGTATTACTAAACTAACAGTAAAACTCAACAACTTTAACAAAACAAGGGAGATCGTAAAAAAAAAAAGAAAAAAAAAAGATTCAATAAAGCTTTGAAACCCAAATCCTTCTGTGTGGTTGAAATGAGCAAAGAGGTCAGAAGGGACCAGAAAGGGCACACCATAGTCTCATAAACCTCATTTACCCAAGGAAAGTAGGCTTAACAAACAACCAAACCCAAAAACTCTCAATAAGTGCAGAAGGGGAATGTCTGACACAATTTTCCAAATTACAAATTGAGGTCTTGGCTATCCCAGTATTCTCAAAGGATTCGATGAAGGACTGCAACACTAATAAAATTAGGACAGGAATGACCAAATAAAAATTGATATGGAAAACTTTTTTCTTTTTAATTCAGACCACTAGACCATTTAAAACTCTGTTCTTTTTTTAATTTGCAATTAACCCAAATACATTTCAAATACTCCGTACCCCTATGGGAGGAAAAGTTCTCTTTGTAAAAAATGTTACAGCATACACCATTCATTTAAGAACTCAGAAAGAGCCCAAGACACAATTTTTCCCTTTTAAGAACTTTCTGAAACCTCACTTTAAAAAAAAAAAAAAGAAAAAAAAAAAGCCAAAAAATTTTCAACACTTTACATTTTTTAAAAGATCAAAGTTATTTAAAAGAAACAAAGAAACATATCAGATATAGTTTTGGGAGTAAGCATGAGGTGAAGAGGGAGAAGGCTGCTGCTTTCTTATGCAAAGGTACACCACATCCCCCTCCAATAAACCTTGCTTTGCTCATTCTCAAAGCAGGACTTCTTTTGTAAATTCTGATAATCCTTGACAAATGGTTTGAAGCAAACAGCTGAAGTGAGGATACACACTGCAGGTAGTAAACTAATGGTCTGACAAAATTACTCCTATTTTCCTGGCCATAAAACTGGGTCATCCATCAGGAAAATTGTGATGTAACTCAGAACTGAAACAGCAACATTTGGCTAAGTGTTAGCGTCTTTGGTAACTGCAATTGTACTTCTTCATTAAAAAACAAATTTGAAATCTAAAGGATATCTGTTTTCATAAAGGGACTTCAAGTACAATAAATCAACAATGGAACACAGTGACCATAATATACAACTGTTGGGAAGTTCAAAAAGTTTTCTGAATACGTAATTCATGAAATGAATTACAAGCAAGCCAACAAGTTTGGTATTTTATTGTAATGAGTAAAGGGATCCAGGAGACTTCACAAAGGTCCTCCATTTGCTTCTCTACTGGGGTGGTAAACGACCAGGCCTTACAGGGCAGTAAAAGACTCACACAGGAGTCTGCTATTTTCATATGAATTTGGCAGGCTCCACCCACAATCTGGCCATCTATAAAGGACATTTGAGATATTAGAAAGCATTGAATCATCTGCAAAGAAAAAGTTAAGAAGCTGTTGCTAGAAAAGCACAACTGGTTGAAACCAAAAGAATTTTACTTTTTCAACAGGAACAAATTGATGGACAGTGAAACTAAAGGAATTTTTACTGTTTTGGGATTCTCCAGTATTATTTAGTGCTTAAATAAGCAAGAAGCTGTCCTTATAAATACATGATCTGAAAGGCAGGTCAGGGACACTGCATTGGCACAGGGCCAGGCAACAGAAGGTGCTAAACCGAGCAGACTAGTCGATCTGATGACCAGAGTAAGAGACTTCTGCAATTCAGTACAGCAGAATTATCTTAACTAGATTCTGAAGTTTGCATATATGGTAAAAATATATCTACCAAAGCAAAGGACAAACTTCTATAGATATGCAGAAGATACTTAAATTAAAACCAAATAAGAGCTGAAACCTAATAAACTCCCTACTTCAGTGTTTCCCTTTTGGTTGCATCATAGTAATCTATACTGGACAAAATGCTCGAAAGGACTTTTGTGGTTACAAATACTGACTGTTACTATTGAAATTCTATAAAGAGCTCAGAGAAATGTTTCAATATATACCAAAAGGGAATGTTTAGCAGGGGGATATTTTTTTCCAAAGGCAGGTATGGTTTTTTCCCAATTATTTTCTCATTCCTCATATACATGTAAATGTATACATATACATATACTTACTATATTGATGGTTTAGCATTTAGAGAAATACATATTTTTAAAAAAATGTTAGAAAATGGAGCATTTCATTCTGTAAACTACACTGTGATGAGAAAAATGTCATCATTTTTCTAATTCATTAATTAGAATAGTGCACCATCTTCTAGCTGTCAAGCTAGGAATACCAGAGACATTTCAACACATTACACAGCAAGTGAGGAAAGGGACCAAGGCAGACCAAAGGATAAGAAAGTTCTTTGATTTTACTGGAAAAATCAGCTTTCATTTCCAAAACAAAAGTATTTCACAGAATTAAAGTATAACTCCATTATATCCCTGCAAATAATAGACTTGACATACTAATTTTATTTGCGTACTGTTAGATATGCAGAGTTGATTCTGCTATAAGTTAACCTTAAATTGAAAATAAGATAAATTCCAGAGACACCTTTCTTAACATTACTACCTTTTTAAACCTTCAGTGTTACTTTTGGCAGTGGAATATCACCTGATACAAGAAAAGACTTGTGGGGGGTTGAGTTATAAAAAACAAAACAACTATTGAACAGCTAAAACCCACTATTTAAAATATTATATTATACTTAAAATAAAATATATTAAGTATATTACTCAAGATCAACCACATTTAAACTCCTGAATAAAGTATGCTGGTCAAAAGAGCCTCTTTTATTTTAAGGGTATAGTAAAATAAGTATTGAATTATACAAATTGTGGGGGTGGAAGGAAGACCAAGAAACCCAAAACTAAAAGCTTTTCATTTTTGTGGTTCCAAAAGACTGCTATTGAATAAATGAACATATCCAGTTAACCAAAAATAGAGATAACTTAAAACCACAGGTATTTACAGAAAACACATCTTAAGCCACATGTTAAATGTGATTTCCCTAGGAAACTGTAAATTATAGTTAGTGGTACATTTAAATTTTAAAAGAAAACCAAATGCACACAAACAAGTCTATCTGTGTGATCTCAGGAAGCCACAACTACCACAACCCTTTTACATCTGTTATTAAAGATAGCCTCCCTATTATGAGATTTGTTTCACATACAAGCCAGATTTGTTTTGCCACATCACAACAAACAATGTGGAAGAAACTCAATGTGGCAATTTCTTCACAAGAAAAAACAAACAAAACATAAACCCCAACACTTCCAGGGAACAAAAACCATAAATTTGTTTTCAATTTAATTTGAAGAATCAGAATAAAAAACTGGTGAATTTAGGAGCAGTAGGGTTCTTTGGTTTCTGAAAAAAAAAAAGAAAAAACAAACAAACCAACAAAGTGCTGCAAAACTCAAGTGATTATTCTCTAAATTCCTAGAATCACCAAATTTTCTACAAATTACTTAATCATTTGACTAAAATTAACAACACTATTGATGGTTTTCATTTATAATTAAGACTGCCTAACACTTAATATGATTTATAAATAATAGTGCCTCTGCCTTCGCTCGAAGTTTTCAACGTGCCAAACCATTTGGATCTCTGCCCTCAGTTGGTTTGTTTTTTACTTCTTCCAAGTTTCAGCAAATGAATCAATGACTTCCAATAGAACAATGAGTTTTTCTCATGTTAAGTGTATCTTAAATATTTCTTCAGAAAATCTGTATGTGCCAGTGTGAGACCTCTGCTTTTCACAAACCCTCTCCCACCATTCCTACCTCCAAAATCAAAAGTAGTTAAATTAGAACTCTCTGAACAACTCGAATTACTCAGGCACAGGAATCAAAAGAAAAATTTAAATGAAGAAGTCAATACTTTTTCTTTCCACACAACTGCTACACACCATCCTGACTGCCGCTTTTGCATACCCACTGAGTTGGTACCTTAAGTCATGTTTTTAAACATTCATTGTAGCTTCTTTATCCATTCTTTTTACTGGCAACTGTGAACTGTTGTGATAGCTACCAAAACCCAAGAAAAAAACAAAGTTGCACACAACTGAAGTTTAAAATGAGGGAACTAGACAATATGACTTAGTGAAGAACACTAGCAAGCAAATGTGACCAACTTCGGTGGCCTAGGGGACACAAGGAAGAATTTCCTCATTCAGAAATGAATGACAACTTTCAAAAACGAGATGTCTGAGAACACTGGTACAATTCTAACAAATTCAATTCAGCTTAACTTTTCACAGAGGTTCACTCTGTGCACTATTTATAAATGTCCAGGTTTAAGCAAAAAACAGTTTAACTAGCAAGCAGCAAGTCTAGTAAACACATTGTTAACCATTCATGAATGAAAAATATAGGGAACTACAAAATTGTACACGCCCTGAAAAAATAATTCTATACAAGTTAAAACTGAACTTGCTTATATAAAATTCATGTTTATATAAAATTCTTGTTTATAAAAAATTGATATAAAATTCAATGGTTATATAAAATTCAGCTACAGTTCTCCCATCGTTTCCTCCTCGCCACAAAAAAAACAGTAAGAACAAGAGCACACTTTACACCTGAAGGATGCTGAAGTAATTATTTATTTCTGCTTTGAGTACCTACTGTGAAAACAAGAATCAGAAGAAAATCACAGTCAGTCATTAACATCCTATTCAGTGCAACTTTCCTATGTTACAAGCAACCAAACGTAAGGCAGCACAATGCTAACAAAACAAGAGATTAACTCAACTATCCATTCAGTAAGTACGTATGTTCATTAATGACTTACAATTCAGTAAGCAACCACCACCAGAAATATCACAAGCAAATAGGTTTTTTTTGCAGTTTTTCTTTACTTTCAATGGCGCATTTCCTCCATTTTAGAAACTAAAAGTTAACAGTGACAATACAGAAGCTGACTTCTCACACATGCACAATAACAACCATGTCTCATTTCCTTTTATATCATTCTCAATCCTCTGAACCATTTCAACAAAAAAAGAAAGAAAAACACACCATGACACGGTTGCAAGGTAAGAAAAAGGCAATGACAGTTACTATAAAACAAACATTCTACAACACAAAACTGAATATTACCTCCATTCAATGTTACAGAAAAAGTATTTGAAAAACAATAAATTATTAGATGAGATTTCTGTCAAGACACGCTAACATTTTTAGTTAGTGAGCTTATACATCATTAAAAATAATCCTCATTAACACTATACATTCTGTGTTTTGTTTCTCTTATTGCTAACTTCTGAGTCAAGTTTGAGACAGACACCTAAAAGACACAGACTGGCAATGAAAGTAATAGTATCATCATAATAATCATAATAATAATCATCTTTCTTCTATTTGGAACAAAGATTTCATTTTGTCTTGTCATAAGAAGTGACAATAGAACACAAGTATTTTTTAAATTACTGTCCCTGTTTCAAGAAAGAAAATTAAAAATTCAGAACTTAATAGTGAGATCATTTGTGCGCTTTCAATTAGAAGAGAAGGAAGTTCTGCATGTAAGTAACAGCAAGTACTCTCTTCTAGCCCATTTAATCAGTCAGTGTTGAAACACAAAGATGTTACATCTATGTGCTTTGAAAGAAAAGTCAGCAATACATTCTCCCCTTTCCGCTAGTAATGTTGATTTCAAATACTAGTCACTGCCTGACGCTCAAGAAGAATAAGATAGGTATGAAGCAAATTATTATTCTTACCTACTTAATCAGAACTGAACCTGTACAGTTAACAATCTGTGTTATTATTATAACTCCCTGTTGGAAAATATAAAATCTCTTCAGCCATAATTTGATCACTATTAAATTTTATCCAGAACACTTATCTTTCACTTGTTAATATTTCCAAATGCTCTTGATTGAAATATTTGTATTGAAAATAAGAATGCAAGAAGCACCATAATGGATAAAATATACCATTCTGAAATAAAAGACAAAGGAACAAATTCATTAAAGAAAGACCTTTTCTCAGTGTCTTTCCAGTGTTCAGCCATCCACATAATAGCAGTATGTTTATCACACAAGAGAGTCAGACTCTGCATACAGCTACTACCACTGTGATCTTCCATGATCATATCAATGAGGATTCTTTCGGAATATGTTTCCTTCCCATCCACATCCAAATTTTCTACCAAATGCAAAGTGAAAAAAGGGGGGAAAGAAGAAAAGTGTGAGGACAGACTGAAGCTAGAACTCCTTCCACTGCCCTAAATGTACTTACTGCATATTAATGCAAATCACAAAATTATAAATCCCTGAAGTTCCAATAAACGCCAGATAAGGAGGAAAAGTTTCTGCATTCCTGCCTTATTTCTAAAAATTCTAATTTTTAGTCCCACCCTGCAAGTAAGGAAAAAAAATCATCTCTAACATTTTCAATGTTGCTATTTGACCAAGGCAAATATATGAATACCTTCAAATCATCAACAGAAATAACAGACTTCTGGTGAGTTTGCATTAACCTAAATCTATAACATGAATCAGTAGGCTACAGACACTACAGTGTGCCTGCACATTTGTAAATACATCCATGCAATGGGTTCCTTTATGTTTTTTTCCCCTTACATAATTTAAGTGAGAAATCTTGCCACCAAATAATCTAGTTGAATTTGATCTGGATAATTAGCTGTTTAATTGCATTTTGGTTTTTTGTACAGATGTTCACAACTTGTTCAGGAGATATATCTTCTAAGCATAGAATTAAAAGGTGACTGGGATTTCCTAGACCTATGAGATCAGAATGTTTGGCATTTTCTTAGCTTTAACCTGTTGTACTAGAATAATTTCCTTTACAGGGAACAAAAACAACCAACATCTCCCTTAACACACATATACACACACAAAAAAAGAAAAGAAAAAAAAGAAAAAAAAAAGAAAAAAGAAAAAGAAAAAAGAAAAAAAAAAGAAAAAAGAAAAAAAGAAAAAGAAAAAAGAAAAAAGAAAAAAAAGAAAAATAAAGAAAAAAAAGGAAAAAAGAAAAAAAAAAAGGAAAAGCAGACTTCTACAGGAGCCTAGACATGCCATACAAAATTATGCCTTATATAAAATACCTTTAAAATGAAATAGATTTAAATCCACAAGATTTGATATATCAGAAAATAAGTCAGATGCCTTACCTATGACAACAAATTATCAGCTGCAAAAATTCCAAATACAGCATCCCTACTTATTCAAAATCACAGATGAAAAACCCAAGCTAAAAGGAAATTCAACCTACCTCCAGCATGTTAAAATACATAGCTAAGATGAGGGAAATACATCAGCAATTCCTCTGAGCCTCATAAAATCAGGTTTCATTTATGTCTTACCAGAGCTACCTAAAAATTTTATTAATTTTAAGATGACTGCTGTTTTC
This sequence comes from Dendrocincla fuliginosa, assembly GCA_035047845.1. NCBI lineage: Eukaryota > Metazoa > Chordata > Aves > Passeriformes > Dendrocolaptidae > Dendrocincla > Dendrocincla fuliginosa. The sequence goes on from JAWWMO010000174.1 coordinate 34,607,065, forward strand.
AATCTAACCATTACATTTGATCAATCTCTAGCAATAATAGTTTTGATAAATTCCCTTTCCAACCATGCTATAAGCCTATCCTCTTTGCTAAGACTTACAAAGACAGTACAGATCAAAATACTTTGGAATTTATCTATGCATACATGAGAAATTGTCCTATGTCTTTTTTCTCCTCTTTTAAATCATAAAGTAAATAACAAACTATCTGAAATGAGCTATAGGGATGTAACTTGCTAGAGATCACTCCACATATTTCCACTAATTTTGTCAAGGATAATGACTACAATAAGCCTCAATGGATAATATCAAAGTTAGAACCATGACTACGATAACAACTATTATTCTCCAGTTTGACCATCTTTCTTCTCCACTTTGTGTTTCCCTAAAGCAGAGTCATATTTTCACTGGTTTTCATTTAGCTATATTCATTCCTTTTAGAGAATATGGTCCTGCTAAAAAACATAGGTGAGTACATCCTGTATGAAGTTATAAAATTGGATATTATCTTTGTACCTATCATTCTAATTATTTTTTTTAAGTCTAAATTGAATTTAGCTCATTACAGTCCTTCAGATTTAATGCCATTTCATTCAGAATAGCTATCAGATATTTTTGTTCTAAGTATTGTGAGAATGGGAATAAAAAAGTGCGTAAACAGGAATGTTGTACAAATGGCTATCAGAAATGCTCATCCACTCTTCCATTTCTCAGTTATCTTAAAATGGTATTAAGTAAGCCTCTCATATGAAACAGCAGAGAGCTCAGGCCAAATCATCATGAAGTATTATTCAAAATATCCTTTTAAATTATTCTTTTTTATGCTTGTTTGTAACTTTTATGCTATTTTAGTCTTCCAGTTTATATTTTTATGAAGTTATGTAAATTAGAATATGGAATACTAAAAAAATACTAGATAAGTAGTAGATACTGATAAATATTCTTGCAAAACAACACAAGAATCCTTGCAGCTAACACCCTGAATTTTAGTCACATCAAATTTACACTAATGTTTGAAATAAGTGCTAAATTTACAAACACCCTGAATGTGACAGTCAAATTTAATTTAAAACTGTACAAATCTACCACATGAAAGAAAACAGTAACTTCTGAACTCAAAGCTGCCTCTTAAAATAAGAATAGAGAAAAATATTATCATGGACAAATGGCATCCCTTCTAGTAGCATCATGTGAATATGAAGACAAGGCTTATGACAAGCAGATAATCTATCGATGCCACTTCTAACTAGGAACAAAGTCCTTTCATACTTTCATTACTTTTTTTTTTTTTACCAACAACATGCAAATTTTCTATGCTCTTCTGTACATCAGTTTTGCCTTAACTTTTCAAAGGCCATTTCCTTTCATACACAGCAAAAAAGTAGCAGTGAGCCAACATAAGTTGGTTGCTTTACTCAAAGGTAAAGCACAATTTTAGAATAAAATTAATCCACTGAACCTGCAAATTTTTCTTTTTAGATATTCAGATGTATATATGTGTTTGTACATATATTAAAGCTTAAACATACCCCAAGAAACAGTTTTGCAATGTATAATTCCTTCCTTACTTGGATATTCAGGGCCTAAGTTAACTGTAGTTCTTCACATTCTGACCTGACACAAGTTTTTTTATATAACCTTCTTCCTACGCATAAGAGTTCATCATGACCAACTACATAAAATGTATACTTTAATTAAGAATTTTTTTTTTCAAACCGATGTTTTAGAATTTTAAATTCAGAACCATTTTGTATTTGTAATTGAATCTAATATTCCCAAATATAGGTGAAAAGTCCTTCAAAAATAACAGGAGAGAAGGGATAAGGGAGGCATTAAAAACTGTAGTATCACAATTACCAAAAATACTGCAATTCATTTTAGGACACAAGTGAAAAAAAACTTTTTTTAAAAAAAAAAAACCCAACTCATTATAGCACTTGAATAAAACGATAAAGTTCAAAAGCCACTGATCAAATATACACAAAAGTATAAGCAAGAAAACTAGAGCATAAGATGCCCACTACATTCAGTGGGGTAAATTTTTCAACTTTGACTAGCAGCTTTATTCTAGGAAGTAAAATTTGCATGATACTACAGAATGATGAAGAAAAAAAGTTAGTAAAAGAAAGGATAAATAGAGTATTATTTTCATAAGATTTCTAGAAAAACTTACAATACAATTACTTACAATACCTAAAGGTAGTCCTTGTCCACCTCAATTTAAAAAAAAGTAGTTTCTTTTAAATGCAATTAAGAGCTTTAGAAATACATATTTTAAAGTACCATCTATCATACCTATTATTTAAAAAGCTTCTAAATTCAGGCAAGAATAAACGAGAGTCACAAAACAACTGCACCATCTTAGTATTTGCTTATCCTGATTGTTGATTAAAAACTAAAAATTAACAACTATAAAAAATACATGTGCTGCACATATATAGATAGCAATCGGACAGTTTTTATTAATTTCTAGGTTCTTAAAAAAAGACAAAGACAGTCCTATAACTTTTGATTTCATCTGACACAAATTTTCATGACAAAATATACCAAACTAATTCTGTAAACTTTAATTTAGAAAAATATACCGCAATGATACTATTTCATGATTTTAAATTTTCATACAATATCATACCAGCACATATATGCGATGTGTACATAAAGCTTATGAATCACATCCTTACATGAAGTTAATTCCAAAACTGTTCTCATCTCCTTAACTGGAGAGGTAAATTCCCTGGAGTAAAGGACAGATTTTTATCCTACATTTCCACATGAGACAGAATATGGGAAACCTATGGGGTTCCTACGTAATCAGTCAAGACATAATAATCTTCTTCAGGAAGCAGTAAGAGATCAGGTTGTTGGCACAAAATCTAAAACATACTCAATCTCACATTGTACATATTGTAAGGGAACTCTGAACTGTAAAAATGGTATTAGCATCACTCACAACAAAACTGTAGGAACTGATGACTGCCAAACTTTGTTATACACAAAAATATCTATACTTAGTAATCCCTCAGTTACAAATACAGTGTAACACAATTCCTCTACCAAGACAGCAATTCTTGTTACTATGTCAATGCAACTTCTGCTTCTCTTACTCAACTACGCATAGGAATTTACAGTCTGCTAAAAACTACAGCTACAGTCACTCATAAAGTTTATGCTGACCAAATCAATGTTTAAGTTTTTTAAAAAAACAAAAAACACTGACTTCTACAAAAAAGTATTATTATTAACAAAAGCTACTTTAAAGCAAAAAAAAAGTTTTTATTTAGAAAAATTAAGTAATTCTTATATCTAAAATACCAAACCAGTTGTAAAAAGTAAGCCTGTCCTCAGCTTTAATGAAACAATAGTCAACACAATAGGCCCATAGCAATAAATAAACCTTCCTATATTTCATATCTCCTTTCACAAAATATCCTGATGTTGCTCAGAATTTCTTGAGACTCCAATTTAGAAGTTGGTAACTTTTCACAGATCTTTAGCCATGGAGTTGAGAGATCAAACAACTGAGCATTGCTTGAATTAAATATTTGAAAGTGCTTTCTGCTTCCAGTTCTATTTTCTTGTCCCTTTCCTAGGAATCATCATCAATCTGTGATTCAGGCACACTGTGAATTTCTGAGTGGGCCACACCAAAAATATAACCATTGTGAACATGAAAAAAAGGCAAAGGATATTGAAATGACAAGAAAGTCAGAACTCTAGAACAAAAAGGTAAGCTGTATATAACAGCATATATGTGGGCACATATCTCTGAAATGACCTAATTATTACATTTGCACAGGAATTCAACACCCATTCAAAATAAAAAGTTCTGACACTTTTTTATAAAAGATTGGTGTGGATAATGCTCAAAGCTCGATTTTAGAACTTGCTGAGACTGAGCTAGAAAAAGAGCTATTTCATCCCATAAAAGCATTTTCAAACGGGGATGCTTTGATTTCTTGCCTGCCTTTGCAAAATCACTGTAACAAATCTAAACACACACCCCCACACACTCCCTGTTGCCAAAGTAGCAGCAACAGTGAGTGTCCAAGAAGCAATCACCCAGAGGTTCCAGAGCAGCCACAATCAACATAGTGCTGAAAAAAGTGCTGAAGGAGGGAAAACTTAACACAGCCGGGTTAGTAAATGCTCCTCTCCTTGCCAATCAGTTCACACACCACTGTAGTAGCATCTAGTTACAAGATTATATACCGGTTTCCACAGCCTTTTCATGTACAACAGACATTAACAACAGGAAATTAAAGGCTTTCCTTTAATTTAATCAACTCGACTTTCACATTTCATTGTTTCAGTTTAGGCTGTGGATGGGGAAGGCGATTGGTTGCCCTTTTCCCATGCAACTTAATATAACCACAACCACAATCTCATGCAAATTAGTAAGGTAATGGTGAGCTGTCTAGAATTCCATGTTTAATTTCAACACAATATTCATTACCAACCAAACTGATTTCAACTCACACATTAATTTACAAACTTGATCAGATATTCATGTGACACCATGTTTGGAGTCACTTGACTCTTAAATCAGAACTTCTCAAAGCTAGAAAAGTAAGTTTAATACTAGTGTTTTTGTGAAAGGAATCAAAAATAAAGGCCATTGAGTGAGCAGCAAATTCTAGTACTAATGGAACTGTACAATTTCAGAAGTTCATATTTGTCTTAAAAAGGCCTTCCATAGACTGGTGTTATGAATGATAACTACCTGTAATAAGCTAGAATTGGACTTAATGACCCAAGAGTCATGCAGGAGTAATGTTCCATTAATATTTCTGCCAAAAAAGGACAGCAGTTCTTTTCATTAACTAAATTTCAGTTATCTTATGAAAGAAAAAGAAATGTTCCTTTGCTTTGTTATAAACCCCTTACCTTAGCACCAGCTTGTTTGAATAGTCTCATACAAACAGGCACTGAGCTCATAGGGCACATTTTCCTTTATCACCTTCATCCTATTTCATATAAGACATCTCTTCAGGGAGTAAAGAGGTTTCAGAGCTTGTCCACTGCATTTCTCTTGTGGAGGAGCTTGGAACTGACAGCACAACCTCAATTTTGGGGCAAGTGGAAAACATTAAGAGTAATGATTATGAGATTTTTATGGGTTTGTCTGGAAAGACAGCAGAGAAATGGAGTCTCTAATCCATGAGGCCCTTTCCACACCTACTTTCTAACATCTCACTTGAATTTGCCTCCCAAAAGACTTCTCACTACTGCCTTCTATACTGTCCCTTTTGTATACTCAACCCAGAAGCACACTAACAATGTTCCCTGTAAGAGAAAACAGATGAGGATGTAACCAGGACCCAAAGCTGTAAGTTCAATTAATTTTTTTAACTCTTAGTATTGTCTGCCAGTATATAAAGATAAAATTAAGTGAAATTTTGGGTGTGTACCTCATCCTTCCTACATTTTTAGAAAGGCAAAATATTTAGACAACACAAAAAGATTAATAATCTCTATGGTGAGCTCCTCCTGGCTAGCAGGTAAGTGCACAAAGCTAACTCCTCACTCACTCCTCTTCCGCAGCAGAATGGTGGAAGAAAATACTAACAGCACACTAAGAGAAATCATGGGTCAAGATGAAGGAAAATAGGAAGAAAAAAGGCCACAAAAAATGCTGTTCAGCAGAAAAGGACACTGCTGTGCAGTGTGCACATGTGGTCAAGAAGGCCAATGGCATGCAGACTCGCAACAAAAATAGTGTGGCCAGCAGGACTAGAGCAATGGTCATCCCCTGAACTCACTATTGGTGAGGCCACAACTCAAATCCTGTGTTCAGTTTTGGGCCCCTGACTACAGGAACGACATTGAGGCGCTGGAGCGTTTTCAGGGATGGGCAGCCAAGCTGGTGAAGGGTCTGGAGCACAAGTCCTATGGTGAATGGCTGAGGGTACTGAGGTTGTTTAGCCTGGAGAAGAGGAAGGGAAGAAGTTCGGGAAAGACCTTATAGATCTCTACAACTACCTGAAAGCAGGTTGTAGTGAGGTGGGCGTCAGTCTCTTCTCTCAGGTAATAAGCAAGAGGACAAGAGGAAATGGCGAGGGGAGGTTTAGATTACGTTTTAGGAAGAATTTCTTCATAGGGTTGTAAAGCATTGGAACAGGTTGCCCAAGGAAGTGGTGAAGTCACCAATCCCTTGAAGTGTTTGAAAAACATATGGATATGGAAACAAGAACATGGTTTAATGGTGAGCATGGTGGTGGTGGAAGGTTGATGGTTGAACTTTAAAGGTATTTTCCAATCTTCCACACATACATACAATCTTCCATACGTGGCATAGCTTTAGACAGTTCAGGTTATCCCCTGGTTGTGACCTGTCTCAGCTTCTTGTGCACACACAGCTGCTCACTGGAGGGGTGGCCAGTCAGAAACAGAGAATATCTTATCACTGAGCAAACACTGTTCAGCAACAGTGAAATCATGAGTGCGTTGTCAACACTTTTTGGTCACAACTCTAAAACCTAGTACCATAAAACCCTCTATGAAAAAGAAAACTTAACTCCACCTAAGGCATACCCAGTTGCACTCAGGTCTCACTTTCCGCCCTTGACATTTCTGCCATGTATGACCAATGATTTCTATTGAGCTACACAGTGTGGAAAGGCCAGGTGTGAGGAATTTAACCACGGTTAATAATTCTCAAGCACTTATGGTTAACAATATTTTTTGTCTTAACATAAAAAGTGAGAGAAGTTTTACACAGAGGAGAAAAAAATGCTACATGGAAAAAACCGACCTTCCTTCTTTCTTCATTACAGCAAAAACTCTGACCATCCCTCCATCACAACAGTATCATTATTAAAAGGAGTCTTAGAATTCTGAAGTAGTTAGAAACACCTCAAATATTATGAGGAACATGCACTAGTCAAAGATTCCATTAAAAATACAGACGCTTATAACTATTTTAATTTATTAGAAGCAGGCTTTTGCAAAGAAAAAGGCCTGCCACCATTACCTAGAGGTTCATGAGAGGGAGTGAGTATAACAGAATTAACAGCTCTCAGCTGTAAAATTACTAATTCCAGTAATACAGTACATTAAACATGCCATTTGAGATATATGCCAACTTAAACTACCACATATGGCATACTATCTAATTATCACAGTTTGTGTTTTCATATGCAGAACTGTTCTAGTTTTTAAACAATGTGTCAAAATGCAATTTTATCTGAAAACAGAAAATGTTATCTTTTTATACTAGTAGATCAATCCTGTATTTTTAACATGCAGTACACCACATGTGAAAAAATAAAAATACATGGGAATAACTGCTTTGGAAATGCTTTTAAATGTCCTATTAATATATTTAGGTGTAAAATTAATTTTAATAAGAGGATGTTTCTGAAAGATGGTAATTTTAATTTTTATTCTTCCTTTCAAGTCTTTAATTCACTTATTGGCATCTTCAATCTTAATTATTAATGGATAAACAATCAAGTCAGTCATTCTCGCAGTTTTTCATGCAATTAAAAAATACTGTGAAATAGCACATCTACAGACATCAGTTGCAGTCAAGACAGGCATCACTTGTGTTTCTTCTTTATGTGCAATTTGACCTCACTCAGAACAATCTCTATTGCAGAATCATACGTTCTAATTGCAGTTTAGTACAAATCATGGCCCAAAATATTTGATTTCAGCTTCCCCAGCTGGTGCTTCATGTCACTTCAGCTGTTCAGAGGGATTTTTTTTTTTATGTTTCTTTGCGCAAATAAGCAAAGAGCTCACACATAATTACCATGCAATGTTACATAATCTTAATCTCTCCTTTTCCAATTCGAACGGGACCATGTATTTTTAGACAATAAAATCAAAATGTGCCAACAGCTAATACCTTAGTAGACAAATAACTATGTAGCAGCTATTCCAAATATTTTTGTTTCTTGTGCAGTACAAAATAAAGGTAGAAATCAGTAATCAAATACATTTTTCACTGTCTCCCTTAGTTCTTACAAATTGTATGTGGGATTTTTGATTATTTATTTCAACAGAAAACAGACAATAAAGACACAATTGAACACATTATCTTACTCTAAAAAACACTTATTACAATATTAATATGAGAGTTCTCATATACACAAGAGTTTAATTAAGAAGTGCCTCCTCACTTTTTTTCTGGTATTAAATGAGCATTGAGTCCTTGATCTTGCAATTACCTTTACAACAGGTTTGCATTAAGCTCAAAATACATGCAAAAATAACGTTTATTTTTTTTCAGAAATAACTTGAAAGACATTAGAATCTGAACAATAAACAAAAATATATTTATATTTTCAATAGAAAATTAGAGGAATACTTTTTTTAAAAAATACAGGCTTGTATAAATGACCATACTACCAGGAATATACGAAAACTCAGAGTATTTAAACTATTTTTTCTTAATGAAAAGCAGAATGGATTTTTTTCCATACATACTTCATCAGTCTTTCCCTGATAAGAAGTCCAAACAACCCTTTAAAAAGACAAGTCAAAACATTTTATGTAATAATAAAAAAGGGCAATTTGACTTCATGATTACTATTTTAAGCCAAAATGCAAATATATCCTGAGACTTTTTAGAAATTTCACCCATGCCTTTTAACATTTCAGATTAGAACTTGACAGAATCCTTCCCAGTAATTATTTAGATAATTTTTGATAATTCAAGTCAGTTTCATACTTCCTCATAAAATATTTTTTTTTCAAAACTAAAATCAAACAAGTGCATCAAAACAAAAAAAATATATTGCTTGTAACAAGAGTGATGATTTGCAAATGGAAGGAGATTCCAGTAAATGTTTAGGTTGAAGATTTGTAACAATCTGGATTATATCCAGTGTTTCTCTTTTAAAATGAACCTTTTAGCAAGACTGGCATACCTTAACATAGAACCAGCATTTTTGTATATGGAATTACTGAACAGGTATACAAATATATTAAAAAGCCAGTCTAAAAATAAAGATGCAGTCCACAAAGATCAGAATCCATTTATACATAAAGATCAGAAAAATCAGGCCACATTTCTAAGCAAAGAATAAAACAATTACAAAAAAAAATATTGATTATATACACTAAATTTTTTTCATCTGACTGCTTTTGGTGCTAATAAAGGGTTGCATTTCTGCATTAAAATTTAAAAGGAACTTTACAAGTAAAACTACGTTGTTTTAAAAGAGACCATGAACTAAAAGAGACTAAAACTCTTACCGCAAAGGGGAGACCATGTATATTTGGCAAGTTCATACTGATAATCTGTATAATATACCTATTTTTGATAAATCTCTTTATAATTGAAAAGGCACCCTATATGATCCTCACCAAAGCACATGCATTACTCCTGTGTCCATCATTTACTTGACTATAATAAAATTGAATATAGAAAGATCTCTCCAAATACAGATTCTAAGAGCTCTATCCAGATGAGAAAAGTTCATTTACAATTATTTGCAAGGCTAGAAAATGGCGAGAACATATCCCTTCTCAGAGGAAACGGCAGTAGTCAATGTTAACTGCCATAGACAAGCATGGGGGGCTGTGGGGGAACCAAACAAAAACATGCCTTTGCTAGAAAAAGGAACACCCCTAGAAAGACAGAAGTCTTTCACCAAAAGACCTAAATGGGAATCAGACAATTTTTTTTTTCTTAATATACGTTTCTATCAATCTATGACTATGGATACACACACTAGTACAGGACTACTATTCCACCTTGCATAAATTCAGTACTTACTTGAATTCAATGGTTATATACTCATTTTCCAGCAGTTAGACATGCTAAACTACTACCGAGATTCAGAATTTAAAGATTTGTAGCAGGGAAAACTTGGGGTTCTAAAAATAACTTGCAGACAAATTGATACTAAATACTTGTTCAGACTGAATCACTGGCTTTTCCCCCCAAATAAGTAGCATACACATAGTATTTTTTGGATGAAATATATATTTATAACCATCTTCAGCACTTGTAAGATAGCCTGTCCAGCAAGATTCCTGTATTTCCCCACAAGAAGAAGAAAAAAATGTAGAGGACATCCTACACTTTGAAGCAGATAACACACGTCTGTCTGTGAGAAACAACTATACAGGTATCCAATAGGAAAACCATATTTTGCTTTTGAGCAAAGGAGAAAGAAATAGGGGAAGTGATAATCCCCTTAGAATTCAGCATTTAAATGCTATCTTAAAACTACTGCACTCGAAAGAGATTAACACAACAGAACCTGCTTAAAGCAGAGTGAAACTTTAAAAAAAAAAATCAGTACAGAGAGAAAAAAAAACTTCTCAAATTTTCTACAGTATACAGGTCTTTCCCTACAACATCTGTTGTACATACATACAACATCTGTTTCTTTTCAAACTGGAATCACTTCACATAAACTATGCCATCATTCTCCTTTGGTTTGTCAATAAAGTGCATTATAATTCAGTAGATAATAACTAATAGCACTATTTCCTCTAAATCACCATTGAAACATCATACCTCTTTCTAGACCTAATGAAGTAGTTCATTCTACAAATATTAAATTTATATTAGTTCCTGAAATACTTTTAGTTTTAAGCACACTTGACTTAAATACCTCATGACCACCTCAGCTTATCTGCAGCTCTCAAGTAAGTATTACAATACAAAAACCTCATAATCCAAAAACAGTCCTACAAATATATACTCATTTACATCAAAATCCCTGTATGCTTTCTTAGAATCTTTAACAGGAAAAAACATCCAAATTAAAACACTTCCATGCCTATTAGTACCAAAAGTATTAATATCACCTATTCTGAACACCTGTGAGTTAACATTTCACAGGAAAAAATATCCTTATGTTATCTAGGGAGACTATTTAACTATATGCATATTTTTGGAAAAGTTCATCAAGTCTTAATTGCAGCTAAAATAATGCAACCCTTAATAAACTGTGACTACTTCTGAAATTTTGTTTTGGGAGAAACAAGGCACCCAAATCACAACTACACAACCTATTACAAAGGCAACCACTTAAAGGTAAACAAATAATTAAAATCATCAGACAACCAGTACAAAGCTGCCAAAATCTACAAGCAGAGGCTTCTTTACAAACAAAACACACAAGAAGAAACTTCACAAGCTCCTGCACTAGTCAACACTGAAAGCATGGCAGTCCTTCGCATGCCGTATTACTGCATTGAAAAAGGACAAAAAAGTGAATAAATAACAAGAAATTTGTTTTTCCTCATTCTGAGCATATGCATGTGTGTTGGAGAAGGAAAACAACAAGGTATTTATTTTTCAATTATGGATGACTAAAATTTGTGTCCTTCTCATGTCTGCACCAATGAAATCAGAAAGCACTAAGCTAGTAATGTGTGAAGGACAGAACTGAACTACTTCTGAACATCAAAACTCACATTCTTCCAAACACTAAGTACTATCAAACACGAGCCGTTTGAAAATATAACAGAGAAGTGGGAGAATCTTGTTATTAATCAAAGTACCATTAAAAAGACCTGAAATTAAAAATTAACTAGTTATAAATATATTGTTTAATTCAAACACTGACCTTTCTACCACTATTTACTCTGTGTCTCCTAGACTAGAGGGTTCTAAAACATTTGCATAAACTGAGGGGCTTTTGTTTTTCAAAGGTACAGGAAACCTAAAGGACAAATATATTGCACATTTAATTGATTTTCTCATCAAGAGCATACAAGATTCAATTTCTGAGATCAGCAATTAAACGTAGATTTCTCCATATACTCAAAAATATTTTCTAGTGCTCTGACTGAAAATCAGAGCTTTTTTTCTTTTTCCTTCTAAATTCTAGCTATTCAGGGAAAGGACTGTTTTTCTAGCTATTTGGGATCAATGAATCAAAAAATATTTATTCATCCAACGTATTATGTTGGCACTTACTAGAACAGCTAGGCATAGATGTAGATCCATACAGAACTAGACAGCTTATAAAATTATGAAGTGCATATTTTATTATTGTTAAAAGTAGTGCAAATACTAGATGAGCACTTGGCATCACCACATAAATAAAATCATGAAAACTTATATCCCTGAAAAAGAATCTGTAAAGTTAACACTTTTTTTTTGGGGGGGAGGGTTTTGTTTGGGGTTTTTTTGTGGGTTTTCTTTTTGTTTGTTTGGTTTTTTTTGTTTGTTTGTTTTTGTTGCTGTTGTTGTTGGGTTTTTTGGGTTTTTTTTTTTTAGTTTTTTAACATTTCACTATGCTGGCAATTATATCCTGCTTGACAAAGAGTAATCTCAACAAGAACTGGTAGACTTTGGTGTGCTGCACTGCACAGTAAAAGGAGTTAGGAAGTGATATAGTTATAAGCAGTTCCTAGGAAATACAAATTTTACTTTAGGTGGACAGAGTCGCCAAGTGTTCACCTAATAGAGTAAGTAGAAGACATACAAAAAATGAAGTGTGCACACACATGCAAGGCAGAAAACAAATCCCATACATATTCTACATCTAACACTTGCAACAAATCATTTTTATAAAGCTTTAAGACATCTAGCAGCAGCGTTTCATTGCAGACCTTGGAAAAATCAGCACAGACAGAATGCCCGAAGAGCCTCTCTTGTTCCACAGAAGTGTTCTTCAAATCCAGGTCAAGAAACTACTAAAAAGCCACCTATTCACTTTTCTCCTTTTTTTTTTTTTTTTTTTTTTTTTTTTTTTGGGTTTTCCCCAGAAAAGTTGTTGGTAGACTGCCAGATTATAATAAAACATAAATATTCTATAACTAGCTCAACACTGCTGCCAAAACAGTATCTGCAGCAGCACCTGAATTGCTGCTGCTACTACTAGTACTATACACTACCCTACCTGCACTCTGGCATTTCCTAACACTAGATTACAGATGGGGACAAAATGCAAACCTCTGTTAGGTAGAGCTCCAACTTTGGCATATGGTCCAACTAGTCTTTCCTCCCCCTTCCCTCATAGCCACGACATTTCACAGTCCAACTGTTTGGGAATACGCTCTGATATGGTTTTAATTTCATAAGATAAGAACACTGGATGCTCAACAAAGCAAACTGAATGGACACATGCCATTTCCTATTTTTCCAGTGCATGATCTAATGTAAATATTTTCAATAACTTATGATATAGAAAGACTCCACCATTGTATATACAGTTAAATATTTGTAATTTTTCATATACAATTTGAAAACCAGAGTTTAGAACGCACTTAGATGATACAATTGCTGCTGCACCTAATTATCTGGTTCTCTACAGAAAATTTTCTTCCCTATATTACCAATGAAGAACCTAAATAGGACTAAAGTCACTACTTGAAAATAAAAAATAAAAACAAATCTTCCAGTAATTTGGGAGGTGTGCACTATGGTTCTTGATTCAAGCAAACAGGTGCCACTCTATGAAGTGGGGGAAAATAGTACAAATGTGTGAAGCTCTTTATGTGGGAAATTACAAGAGAGTTAAATGGCACTGAGCAAGGCACAAAAAGTGCTTTTAAAATAGAAACAAGGGAACATGCAGAGAACCTCAGTATCTAATTTAATTAATGACTGAGAATGCAAAGGCTCCAACTGGTGAAACATTAGCAGCAGCCATGAATTTCACTGTAGTTCTGTATAACAAGTAATCTTACCTGAGTGATTCTCAAAAAAATGTCAACACATCGATTGTATTTTTCATCTGATCCTGTCAATGCTGAGATGACAGGCCCTGCAGGATGCAGTGAGAGATCAATGATGAAAAACAGATGTTTAGTCTTTTCACAATCAAAACCTACAAGACCAGGTAAATATGAAATTTTGTCCAAGATTCATGCTTCTTTATATCCAACAAATGCTAATGTTACATAATTACTTTCATATACGTAAGCTGACAAGGGTATGTCTTCCTCACTTACAAGGCATCTGATCCCAGGTCAATCATATCACCAATGTTTAACTTTAAAACTCTTCTTTCCAATGCTATCTGGTCACATAACTAGTTATTTATATCAGCTACATCAACCTATGTTTTCCAACCTTCCACAAAGGAGACTTAGTTTTGTCCACCAATTATGCAAAAACCTTACTTAAACCTTACACAAAATTTACTACAATTCAGAAGTCAAGAAGACCAATAACTAGCTCAAGCAAAGAATGATAAATTCCTACTCAAAGGTTACAGATGCATGTCAGCATTGTACAGTTGGGAGCTGACTTCCATAAATGTGTCTCCAAAGACTGCCTTAAACCAACATTTCAATCAGATCACTTAAGTTCTTGCAAAGGAATTTCAATGCTTGGCTATGATCCAGAACTGCACAACTAATATTAAGTACACACCAATCAGATTCAACTATAATTAGTTACCAAATATATTAAAGTGAAAACAAGTTAATATGGGAGGATGGGAATTTTTATAGTTGCCATTTTATTATGTATTAAGATATTTAGTGTCTATCAAATATAGGGAAAATTTAAAGCAGAGTATTCTGACAATCCTTTATTTATAAATTAAAATATAAGCAAGGCAGTTGATCTTTATAATGCCACATATAATCACAAACTGGGTTGCAGATACCCTTAAAATCAAAACAAAAATAGGATGGAGTAGAACTAGTCTGTAATGTAACACAAGATCTCTAGGTTAAAGTACAGTTTGATATTTCCTTTAGGGGATGGAAAATGGCCCTGAATACCAGGATAAATGTAAGGAATCTGATAGTTTCCTAAAGCCATGTCATGAAGTGAGAATAAAGACAGTAGTATATCTACAGTAAATTAATAGTCTCGCACACGCACGGCATAATTTATTCCATGTGCTAAATACTAAATTCCAATTTTACAGGTTTCCATGCTACTAGAAATCCTTAAAAGAACCACAAGACTGACTAGATAGACCAAGAATTAAGCATTCCCCACTACAGAACATACTACACTGCACCAGAAATTCATACCAGACACAATATAACTTTTCATTTACAGACAATTGTGTTTGTTGTCAGAATAAACACAAATATTTTGCTAAGTCCATTATAATGGTGATATTCCGAAAACATGTTTATCATTTTCATTACTTGACAGATAGATTTGATAAGCAAGCATAATGTATTACAGTTTTAGATTGAAGTACATTAAGTATTTTATGCTAGTGTCAAACAAATCCAATCAGAAAACTGAAAGGCCTACCTAGAAACATGGCCATCAGTAAGAATCAGAAAAGTAGCCTTTCAATTTCTAGCATGTATTGCATTTTATACCATGACACTGCAGGCTCTGAGGGTCAGAATAATTAAGATCAACAGCAGCTGCAGTGCAACGTGAGAAGCACACTGCCACAGCTCTCACCAGTCCAGCCCAATTACCTGCAGCATTCCAACACTGGACAACTGACAACTACCACACTCCTCACCAAGTCACACTAACCCCCACTGGCCTAGTGATACATGTTAGGAAACAAACTAACCTCTCTAAGACGGACTGCAAAGCTGACTGCACCTGCTGTGAGACGCAAGGATGAGTCTCAGGTGTGTGGCAGTCAAATCTTTATAGTTGTTGCTTAACTATATGCTAGAGCTGTGTCCAAAGACAGAAATAAGACAGCAATCAGACACACGCCCTCCTCCTGAATCCCTCTATGCTCCATTTCTAAAAGCCAGTCTGACAAATTCACTAGATTCAACATTTTCTTCCATGATCAAAAAGTACTGATCACTGACAAAATAAATTATGTGGTCAACTACTGAGGACAATATCTAAGTTAATGCAATTAATTAAACAACAAACAAGATCAAAGAGTATTTGAAAAAAGATATTGCTTGTTACAGGTTGCATCCATTAAGAAAAGGGAACATGCTTTGTTTACTGCACAAGGAAAAAGAGAAAAACAATTAAGAGATTCAGACTTTGTCTATAATTTTTAAATATTAGCTTCAAGACCTGTGCTCTATCAAACATCCATTAAAATTTAGATCTATCTGAAATATGCCACTATTGTATTGAAATTTTAAACTTCATAAAAGTGGAAAATTAAAATCTTATTCAATTTCTGTTAAATGAAGAATTGCTTTACAGAAATCCTGACTTTATCAAAAAACAAAGCTGTTATTAGAAGCACCTTCAGCTACATAAAATTTCTAATATACTCAAAATAATTTGGTTTTTAATTATATCCAAACCCAGGTAAAAGCAATCACAATGAAATGTCAAAAACTTAAATACGGCATTTCTGTCATAACAGTTGTCCTCACTCTGTTCTTTATTTTGCCAACTAACTGCAGATATTAGTCTGTATCATTTATTAAAGTTAGACTAACCATTCCAAATCGGTCACAAGTTGTTATAAACCTTTCTATACAGGACAGACACAACACTTCCTTGCAAACCAAAGCCATTTACCACGTCAAAGTCTATTCACTCATTAATAAGTCCCTACTCATAGAAAAAAATCAGTGCAAAAATTCTACTTGAACCTCTCCTTGAAATTTCTCTAAGCCTACCAAATGAGAAGCTGCTAGGTGATAAGATACCGGACAAGTTAAATACATAAAAATCTCAGGATCCTACCAAGTTACATATTCAATTTCAGCTTTCTTTTAAACGTAAAATACTAAGGATCTGCTGGCTAACAAGCTAACTTTTTTTATTCTGTTCCAGTAACCAGGCAACAGACAACTGTCCAACTGAGAATTATCTCTCTGAACAGCTGGCAATCAACACATGGGGGTTTTGGTGGTTGGTCTCTTTTTTTTTTTAACTAGTACAAAGATCAGTGATTCCAGTGATTACTTTACAAATCTACACAACTCTAGATTCCACTCCTGAAATCTCTACTCATTTAGTAATTTCCTCAGACCCATTATCCCTGAAGTTACTCATATAAGTGTTTACAACAGAATCTGAAAATCTTAGATATATATTTATGTACTCTTCAATTAGCTAATGCCAACACTTCAGGAAAAAAAAGACAAGAAGCATCAAAAATAAAAATGAGATGCATTTATTGATGTATGACAAACCCCTTCAAGGAACCATGACAACAGACAGCTAATAACTAAAGTCATTCTCACTTTAACTCCATTACTCTTTTCTCTTTCCCACTTGAAAAAAAACACTATTTTACTTCAACATTATTTCAAGCGTTGATTTTTAAAATATTCCTTTCCCTACTAGATTTATTTTCAAGCTATAAATTAACATGACAATCTCTTTATTATATAAAGGATATCATAATGGTGAACCAAGCTTGACATATGATACCTTTTGCCTTCCTAGCAGTTTATAAGAGTAATGAAGCTACAAGTTTATTAATTATAAATTCCTGTAAAGTTGTGTTACTTACACATTCAATGTGTTTGAAAGCTTTTCAAGAGTTAGAACAGACTTTTCAGAGAGGCACTGGCACAAAGATTAGCTAGCCTACCTCCCATAATGCTTAAAAAAAATCTGATATTTAGACAGAAAACATCGCAAATACAAGTCACGTTGTAAAGCACAACATAGCCACACAACACTTCACACACTCTCTACCTAAGACGGGAGAGGAAACTCTCACCTTTTATATTTTCTAAACATTTATATCACCACTGATTAGAAATCTGCTATAAGAACAACAGAGTTAATATGTTGTTAAAAGCAGTAAAACTTTATTCCCATTTAATTATGCTTTTATTAATCTCTGTTCTTGATATGATCTAATTTCAGTACATGTATGGCTTCATATTCCGATAAATTGAAAAGCACTGACCACGTTCAAATGCACTCAAGCACCAAGTTCAGATCAGGCAAGATCCTGTTGCAAAATAAACAACATGATGCGACGTAATAATTTTGTGCATGTGTGTGTATATGGGCGAGACTGGGGCAGGAACACAGAGAGAACATGCATGAGAAAAAGAAAGCGAGAGTGTATGCCAGCGTTCGCAATGGAAAAATATACATATGTCCTGAGCAGTGTTCAGTCCGGCGGTCACTATAATGCAGAATGGAGAAACAGATAAGACAGTGACAACTTCATACAACAATCTTTTCTACATTATTCAAAATAAAACCACACATTTAAATAGCTTCACAGAATAGCCACTTTATTTAGGAAGCTGGCTAAATCTGTATTTAAATTTTTGACCAAAACCTACTAGTCAATACACACCGTACTTGTCTGCAGGAAGGATCTATACCATTTAGTTTAAAAGTAGGGCATATTTTGCCATTTTAGTTTCATTTCTGCTAATCTTGGGGGACAAGCCTGAATAAAAAAATAATCTAGGCACAATATCCAAAGTGAAATTGTAGGAGTCCAGACAATTAGAGAAAGTCATCTGGTAACCTGAAAAGAGAACAATAAATTGTGTACTCAAAAAATAAGACTGTAGTGGATGGTAATGTATTTATATACGCCTTCCTACTTTGTAAACTAAAATGTTCAGTGCAAAGCTGGTTTTCCTTCAATTTCTTGTAATTAGAGCTGCCATATAATTCTTCAGTAATTATGTCACCTTTTGATGCACAAAAATAATTCCAACAGAAATCAGTCTGCATACTGAAGTCCTATATCACAGAGGGAAAGAAAAAACACTATTAGATCATGGGAACTACTCGTAATTTCTGTATTATAACTAACTTCCTCCTTTCCATACAGGAACTTAGTCACTTTTCTAAAACTTTTTGGAAATACAGAAAAGTTTCACAGAAGCTTCAGCAACAGAACATTCCATAGCAAAATATACATTAAACACATTTGTAGTCACAAGCAGAGATAAGGACTAAGTAACACCTATTAGGAAAACAGAATAATTGTTAAAAACACTTCGTAAGAAAAATAAACCGTATCTTTATCTTAGCTGTTTCACAAGGTTTGTAATCCCTAGTGCTATATGAGCAAGACAGTCTGGAAGAAACCCAAAAGTCATCAACCCAGGGAATGCCAGGATCTCCAAAAATTCCATGAGCTGGTGGTCGGACGCAAACAGAAAGACTAACAAGAGCTAGCCATGCTGGAATCCATTCCCCATCCCTGTTCCATGCTTTAGCAGGTATCAGCCACCAACTTCCTTAAAACACTCACTTTCTATATGACACGTGACTGCAAATTCAACGCAGACTGTATGAAGTCAAACTCGAACTTCATTTGCACCTGTTACATTGAAAATGCTTGAGCCTCCCTGCCCTAGTTATTTATACTATTGCTACTGATTTGAAGGGAGAATATGTCACAAATGTTTTTCTCATGTTATTCTAGCTTGCTAATTTTTATTTTTCAAAGGTTCTTCTGCTACTACTGCTATATTTTTACAATTTCTTACACATACAAAAAAATTATGTAATTCTGATTTAATCAGCTAACAAAAGAACTATACTTGAACACTGAACAGAAGATCTAATCTTTGGAGCGTCCTTTCCGAGTGAGAGTAAATAAACTGTAGTAAAATGAAAAGGCTCATAATTTGGTATTTGGAATATTCTTCATAAACACCAATTTTCTGTAACATCCTTGCATATCTGATACCCCCTCATGTATAATGCAAAAAATCCATTTCATTTTCATCTATTGACAGCGAATTTAATTTACTATTGCAGCTCTTTACCCCGATTATGTTATTAATTCTGCAATCAGGCTCTTTAGAATGCTTTTATTTCTTCCAAGAGTTTTCACAATTTTACATTGATTTTTTTTCCACTCTAACATACCTTTCAAAACAAAGGATCATTTTTGCTAGCTTTCTACAAAAAAATGGTAAAAAAGAAAAAAGCCTCAAAAGCAACAAGCATCAGTGCATAGGCTGTAACTTTCAACAGGAAAAAAGATCTACATGCATCGCTTCAACCTCTGACATTTAAGCATTATAAACTACATTCATTAAGGAGATATACAACAGGTGCATTAAAATTTCCACATCAACAATCATCTTTGTAAACAGACCACAATCTCTCTGTTAATAAAAAGTTATCCACTTCTGACTGACACTAAAGTTATAGGACACGAATGCTAAATGATCCTACATTAGTGTTCTGTTTACATCTATACCAACTGCCTTCACTATTTTGTAAATTCAGTCATCTTGTTAAAGTAGATCAAAAGCAAAGCAGCTCTTATTTTTCCAACAGAAAAAAAGTCAGTAACAGCTAGTCAACTCAATTCCAAATCACCAGTTACTCTTCAAAACAACAAAATCAAAACACAAAAATGTCACCCATGTTATTATTTTGCATCAGTTTTTAAAAAGTTCTTTAGAACCAAGTTCAATTACAGAATACTAATTTGTTCACCTTTAGGGAAAAAAAAATTAATCAATTGCAGAAGCTAAAATCTTGTCTATCATTATGTAAGGCTCCCTTTTCAGAAATCTTATCAAGGGGTAATATTAAATCAGGTATTTATTGCTGTTATACTCAGATATTGAAAACTTCTTTCTTCTGCATTAATACAGCTAATATAAAATGCTAATTTCTTTATTCATCCAAAGTACTTCACTTTTATAATAGAGTTTTCTTCCATCAGCATGATAAACTTAATATAAAGAATATCTAAAGAGCAGCACTTGTCCTCTTTACTTCACTCCAGAGCCAGTGAACAAAGCAGTGAAGAAGAAAGAAGGTACATAATGGATTTAAAGTAAATGGCCCATTCTTTAAGAGGGGGCCTCTCATTTTTACTCATTCTAGCTTAATTGTCATTATAATGTCTGGAAACTTCAAACAAACAATTATTTTTACACCACCTGTCACATTGGTTCTTTAAAGTTAGATTTTATTTTTTTTAAATAAAAATAAACCAACCGCTGTTAATGAAAACAATCTTTCACAGAAACATTGTGAACATCTTTAAGCTTAATTCAAGCAGTTAGTACCCAGTCCAGTCCATTCCATATACCAAAACAGACAGAACATTTATATTCACTGTTGCACTTCTTAACATACTTTTTTGAGACATAATGCTTCCTGCTGCTCTGGAAGCTTAGTTGTCAACATATGAAACACACTGACATGTACATACATCCCTTGGGACTTAAAAATAAAGAATTGGCTAATTTTTGCACCTACCTGGGTAAAAATCTTTGGATTTAGACAACTTGATGGTGGCCCCAGTCTCTTTCTGCAACTGAACAATTGTCTGTCCTCCCTTTCCAATTATAGATCCAGCAGCATAACTAGGTATGAGGACCTTTAGAAAATACTGGCCATCCTCTGAAAAATTGAGATATGCATGGTTAATGCGGCTTATAAATTCTCATTTTTTCTCCCCAGACCCACAAATAAACAAAAGGTTACATCTTTAAACTACTCCACTAATTCATGCATTTACATCTAACCAGTTGCGTCATTCTAGACATGTTTAGACTATACCTTTGACATTTTAAAATATCTACATTTATTCTAAGCAGAATAAAGAATACACATAGGTTCCCTAAATCTGTAAAAGAATGAGAAAAAAAATTCCATATTATATTTCAAAGGTAGATTTCTTTTCCAAATGGTAACCACAGCATGCAGAAATTAGCAGACCCCTTAAAAAAAAATAAAGCCCTGATCGAAAACGTGGATACTAACAACTACAACCTCACTTGAAAATACTGCAAAAGAAATTACAAAACCAAAAAGGAATGAATTGTAAATTCTAATGGGCTATTTGTTTGTCATTAGCCAACACATGAGAACAGCAATTAGCTATTGCCTGCATTTTTCTTAAGTGAGCAAAACGACTACTCTGCTACCAAATAACCCACCCAAAATGTGGGGGTTTATTCCAAGCATTTCAGCCACTGCCAAGAAAACAACTCAACATGGTAAGTATGGAATCACTTGCCTAAGTAATCCTGATGTATTCCTTTAGCACTTCTTAAGCGACAATGATCTCTTTTAAGCTCATTAATTAAAGGACACTAAGAGGAATTTTTCCCAATTGATCAAAACCCTAAGACACTTATTTTAAATACACTTAAAAGGTGACGAGATAGACAATGCCAGTCCCTCTACCCACCACTAGCGTTAAAGCACACAATCCAAACAGGAAAAAATATATAGAATGAATGGAAGGGAGAAAGAAAAAAAAAGATTCCCAGTCTGATTTGGAAGCTGCACAATTGCCAGTGCCCCCACCGCACTGCTAAATCCAGCTACACTGAAGTCTGAGAACCCTACCGCAACTGGCTCTGAAGAAGTGCAAGGCAATAAGGGTATGCTGGCTCCTCAAACTTGGGCTCACCCCAGAATTTAAGGCAACATTCCACTGGCATGGATATCAAAACATCACAAAACCTGCATTATAAAGTTGTGGGTTTGGGGATTTTTTAGCCCTCAGAGGAAGTGATCATCTCAGTTCACCTTACTTCTCTTCTCTGAGACCATAAGCGTCTCAAGAAGTGCCTGTGTGTGACAGTGATGCCCACCCGTATTACCATAGCTGGGGAACCATGCACTATGTACAGTCGGACCGCTGCTCTCAACATTGGGCAAATAAATTCACCTCTGCCTCGGTACATTGTTATGACGACTCCAGTGAAAATGGATAAAGGAGATGCTGGTCCCGTTATAACTCATCTCCTCCAGGAAGAACAGGATGTTAGCTAGCGAGTGTCCGCAGCCGAGGGGCGACTCCCCCCGCCACCAACCAGCCCTCGCCCCCGGCTCGGCACGGCAAACACACGCCGTGTACGCGGCTGACAATGGAAGTGAGGCCAAGGAGGAGGAAAACGCACGACAAGGCAGAAATTCAACTTGCGACCCAGAGGATGTAGAAGGAGGGAAGAGCGTTTGCCATCTCCCTCCAGCTGCCCTTTATTTTCGCCCATCGTTACACAGGCGAGGAAGATAGCTGGGCTGCGGGAGCCCCTTGTGCTCCCTCCTCGCCTCCGTAGGGTCACGGCTGTGCAGCCCCAGCGTGGATATTAAATAAAAAGACTGGTAGATGCTGAAAACCGACGCCATTTTGATGAATGATAACATTAGAGAAATGGGAATCTTTGGGGGGGTGGGGGGAAGAAGAGCCAGGCAGGCAGGTAGGGAAGCGGAGAGGTGGGTGGGTTGGGCTGGGGTGGGGGGAGGGAGGGAGGTGACAGAGGATATACCCACCGCCTGTGTTGGTCCTCTTAGTGCTGCCGGCTTCAGGGGGGGCTTCAAGCGGTCTTTTCCGGGAGTCCGGCGGGTCCAGGTCTATGGGAACCCCGGTGTGGGTCCCGTTCTGCTGGATGGGAGCTGCCGCCATCATGTTTGCTGCTGCTCGGAGGAGAATTGTCTCTTCCCTTCTGTGGTGGGGGGGCAGGGAGGGAAGGGGGGAGGAGGAGGAGGAGGAGGAGGAGGAGGAAGGGGAAGGGGGAGGAGGAGGAGGAGGGAAGGGGGCTCGTCCCGTTCTCTTGTCCTTTTCGAAAATGTAGAGCTAGGATCGGGATTGTCGAGGATGCTGCGCGCCTTGTTTATCTGGCACCCGGGGGGAGGGAAGGGAAAAGAGGGAGGGAAGCGGGTAGGACTGGGCTGGAGGAGCAGCTGCAGTGCAGTGTCAGGAGGAGATGAGGAGAAGGGAGACAGGGGAACAAGGGGGGCGAGAGGGAAGAGAAAGGGGGAGAGGAGAGGAGGAGGGGAAGGAGTGAAAAGAGTGAGACAGGAGGAGGAGAGGACAGAGTAAGTGGTAGAGGAGAGGAGGGGAGAGAGTGAGTGGGAGAGGAGGGGAGAGAGAACGAGTGAGACTGAATCGGCGGGAAGGGAGGGAGGGAAGGAGGGAGGGGGAGAAGGAGGGAGCAAGCGGTGTAAATGGTGGGCGAGGGAGAGAGTGGGAGATGATTCACGCTGTTTCTGAGCCCCCTTCCGCCCCTGCCCGCCCTAGTGCCGCGCCTGACGCTGCGGCTCAGCTGCCCGCCGCTCCCGCTCCCTCACTGTCGGCATCGCCTGCACGGGGGCGGAGAGGGGGGTCGCCGCCGCTGAGGTGCGGCGCTGCTCCGCTCTCGCCCCAGCACCACGGGCAGCTGGCTGGCCGGCACTTGGGGCTACCACCCTCGGCTACACTGCAGACACCCGAAAGGCAGGAGAGGTTAGAACCGTGGAAGGGGGTGCAAGGACGGGGGTGGACGGGCCGGTGGGGGGGGGGGGGAGGGGGGCGATTGGGG
>JAWWMO010000174.1:34631203-34679407 GCA_035047845.1 Dendrocincla fuliginosa
GGAGTGGTGTGAGTGTGTGAGTGTGTGATAAAAAAGAAGGGCGGAGCTTCCTGCGAAGACAAGCGGGAGATCTGACCAATCGGAACAAAAGAGAGCGAGGCTAGGATTGGAGCGCATCGCCAATCCCGGACCGCGAGTGGAGGCGTCGCTTTGGGGGGGCGGGGGTGCTTTAACCTCTGCGGCGGGGGCGGGCGTGTGGGGGTTGGCTCCCGCCTCGGGAGGGTCCCCGCCGTGATGCGGCGTCACCTGGGTTACACGCTGCGCCCCGCAGGCCCGCAGCTGCGGAGGAGGACGGCTGAGCTCGCCCGACGAGGCCGTGGGATAGCGGGGACGCGTCCTCGCCGAGGCTGGCTGCACCACTCGCGCGGTGTGGCGCGACCCGACCCGGCCGGTGTGGTCGCGGCCCTCCCTCCGTCTGTCCGTCCGTCCGTCCGTCCCCGCCAGCCGCGGCGGGGGGCGGGCGGGGGATAGCGCTGCTGCTCCGCGCCGGGAGCGTCGGACGCGCCGGGCTGCATCGCGCAGGCTTGTAGAGGAAATAATAAAGATACTATTGTTACGCTGTGACAGCCGGTCCATCTGGAGCTGCGCGACACAGAGCCGCGTTGCTTACCTAAATATTTCGTAGACAATACAAATGTTTCACTGCGGCGAAGGTTATTTTTACTTACAAATCTCAAATTATTCAGGTGGAAGCTTAAAACGTTTTAAGATGCGGGAGGAGGGGGAGGCAGAGCTCTGGGGATTGTCTGCACACTAGAAAAGCATTTCCACTATTTTACTCTGCTATTTATTGATTCGTTGTTTTTGAAAAAAAAAAATTCTCAAACCGCTGTTACTGTGGCGGCAGTGGTCAGTACTGGAGCATCAATTCTGAACAAAATTTAGGAACGTGTGTTTATTGCATTACACCATGCTCTGTGCTAAATTCGTATTGATATGTGTGTGTGCGGCGTGGCTGCTGACTCGATTCTCCTATTGCGTGAGCTGAAAACCTGGCTGTTTGTGGATGAAATCCAATTTCCAGTCTAAGCTCCCTGGGAGATAGCCTTAGTTTTAGTAATCATTTACCATTAATACTGACCCAAACAATTTTTAGTACTTAAAATACAGATTTCATGTATAATGTATCATATAGCGCATCACCTCTGCTTGTAAATTACATGCCAGATAGGTAATTCACTATAGGATATTAAACCGTGATCATATTAACATCTAAACAGGCTCCTGCCCAAATGCATTCACAAATTAAGAACTCAATCAGGCACTGTGCATAGGAAACTTTTTAAAAGAGTTCGTTGGTAATTGTGTCCCAGGAATGTGATATCCAGCTTGCTTGCCAGCAGATGAAATAGATGCAACAGATTCAGTAAAAATTTGATAGCATATATGGTCAGAAAAATGATTGTATAAAAAGGGAACTTTCTTACTCATCATATACCCTTTGTATCTAAGATGCTCTGACTCATAATTGCTTAGTTTACTGACTGAAATAAAATTTTAGGCTTCTGTTACCTTGGCAGTTGCTGACACAATTATGGTACAGCAAACTGGGGACTGGTTCTAGCTCTTTCATTTTCTTTACTAAGTTCCAGCTGGAGAATTTTATTAGTATTTGAGCCAGAAAGAGAATGGCATGACTTGTAAATCTCAGATCCAGTTTGTAAGGTCATCAGTCCTAAGAGGCCTCTTTTTATTTGTAAACTAAGCAAATGACTTACAGAAAATTTTGAAGACAAAAATAAAAACCCACAATGTTTGAATTAAGCCATCTTGAGTCAATTTCCGCAGTGGAACTGGATAAATTATAACACTGCTCTCTTTATCTCACTGAATATGCCCCATTCATCTGTAACAACATTGAATCAAACAATTCTCTGGGTTTTAGACCACATCTGTTTTACTGTGCCCCCTGCACCAATTTTAATTATGTGACAGATCTGATTGGATTCAGCACCTGCAAGTCCTCCCTTTGGGATCCCCAATTAGCTTATAAAACACTTACTTGATTGCATTCTTGAAACAAAAGTATTGTTCCATACTAACAGCAGGCATATTAAAGTGTAGAATAAAAAAGGGATTTAAAATGATAAGCAGCATGTATGCTGTTTGTGTGTCTAGCTTCTATAAGCTTCGAGGAAAAAGTGGTAATCCTGAAACCTAATTTCCTCAGACTCAGCAGATGTCTGTCCTGCCTTAGTCTGTCTTTGCTAACAGCTGTTTCCCAAGTGCCTCCCCTCGTCTCTACAGAATGCCTTTTGTTTAATAATTCCCCACTACGTTACCTCCATCCCACTTAGACAAGTTTTTTCAACTTTTCTGGTACTTTGAATAGGTTTTTTATAGTTTGATAGGCAAGCTCCTCTTTGAAGAAGTTAGCTAAAGATATGTAACTAGCTTCTCAGTAACAGTTCTACTTAACTAAGCAAATAGCTGCATGTAATAAAAATTTCAACAAATGTCAATTTAATATTAAGAAAAGTATTCATTATTACAGATATGCTTCAGAATATGATTCTTTTCTTCCTTATTTGACTGCTTGGAGCAGTGATACTGGAGGCTTAGCGGGGAATATCACACAAAGTGCAGCCCTCTAGTGGCAGAGGTCACAGGGAGTTGAAAGCAAGCTGGGTCTTTGTCATGGGTGGGGGCAATGAAAGAAACAGCTTTTAGTAAAATGCAGGCAACTGTCCCGCATTGTTCATGGTCTGATGCACAAGTGAAAATAGTTGTGGAGGCCTGCAGTACAGCCTTGCTTCCACTCTGTTGTAATATCTGTGCAGAAAGCACTGATGGGAAATATAAAAAAGTCTGAGTTTTCCTCTTTTTCCAAATCTGTAATCTGTTGTTCATTTTTTCTGTTTTCAGCCTGTGCCATATTGGCAGACCTGATCAGAGGCTTTTCAAGCAGTTGTGGGATCTCGATTCCTTCAGTCATGTCCTAACAGATAAGGTATTCTGTACCTTCGGTAGGGGTTTGTTCAGTGATGACATGGAGTAAAAGTTCAGTTTTCCAGCTTTATTTTTAAAATCACTCTTGGCTGGTAGAGGTAGCATTCAAATTAATCTCTCCCACAGACATGAGATCTATGCTTAGAAATAAAAGAGATTAGGAAGAAGGATAAACCAAGGCAATTATGCATATATATTAACAAATAGAAGTCTGCATAATAACTGAGGTGGAGTTCTAGTAAACATCACTTAACCTGATGAAGTCCACTTTGTGGAACAAGATTCAATCTCCTGTTTCCTATGGATGTGATATATAGTCCTCCTCTGGCTAATAGAACAAACAGTTCATTTTGCCCCTTATGGGAAATATGACAAAGCCCAATAATCATTCAATGAAAAATGATACCTTTTGAACATCCTGGCTAGGTAAAAGAGAACAGATTCTGTCTTTGTCCAAAATGGTGCCACTACAAGTGGCAGTTTTTCGTTACTGAATGATTGCTGTGGTTCCTAGTAAAGTGGCTCCACTAAAATTACAGTTAGTGATGATCTCCAAAATCTGTTTCAAGTTTTTAACTTCTGTCTTCTGTTTTATGAAACTTCTTTCCTCTGACAGTCTACCAGTTAAACTATTATTATTGTGGATTAAGTTATCCAATTGTTGCTGGGTTTAATACTGCAGAATTTGTTCACTAGTAAATATTTTAATTTTCAGTGGAACTTCTCCAGGATTCCAGCAATATTAATCTGAGGAAAATCAAACCCAGGCTTTGAAAAAAAAGCTAAACACATATTAAACAGAAAGTGACATGATTATCTGTTTTCCCATATTTATATTGCTTTTGTTATCTGCACATAATCATACTAATTATGTACTGCCAAACTAAAAGGCAAGTGTTAATAGTTGTACTCTTCACTGAGAAGAGCATAGACAACTCCTAAACCTTTTCTTGTTGTAGACCATTGCTGTGTAGTACCTTTCTTTTTCCAAAAAAAGCTGAGGATGACAACTTAAAATCAGTAAAAATTTGACCATGATATTTGTCATAATGTGAATATGTTGGCCAAAATTCTTTTTGTGGTGGTTGAAGGAGAAAGTATTTTAGGAAATCAGTGTCCATTTCTGCTCTCTCAGAAGAGGGATCACCTGTCTCCTTCTATTCCCACAAAGTTCATCAAAATTTACAGGGTTTTTTGACTTCATTACTGAATTGATCCCAGTTCTTCATTGCTGACTCTGTAGGCCAGTTTTAGAAGGGGTTACCTGAGCATTTATCCAGATCTCAGTGTAAAATACAAGAGAGCCTCAGAACAAGATAATTTTTCATCCCTCGCAAGGAATTGACTATGTGAATCTGGATATCTGAAACTCCAGTTGCTGAATACTTACCCCAAAAAGTCATCTCCATTGTGATCTTTCTGTACAGTAATTTAAAGACCTTTTCTTTCTCAGAATGAAAGAAAATGAAGACTTAATTTCAATTGCCTTCCAAAAACTGTAGTATCATTTGTTTTCTTTGGGTCATTCGTTCCGTTTGTTTTGGTTTGGTTTCCTGTTTTGTTTTTTGTTTGGTTTGTGTTTGTGTTTTTGTTGTTTTTACCAGAAAAAATAGATATTCAGGATTTAAAACTGTTACAAACTAGGAGTATGTTCACTGTAATGAAACAAAGTAACACAGACATATCAGGATCTCCTTGTTTAGCTTACTCACTTTAAAGTGTTACTGATTGTGTGCCTCTTGTCACTATCTTACAAAAGGACAATGGCGAAACATCTCTTCTACAAACTGAATTCAGGAAGCTATCACTCCAGATGCTTCAGACTGTATTCCTTTAACACTGCCGTGAACAGGGTATTTTTCAAGGAATCGGCATACCTGTTTCCAGTCACTGTTATAATCGCTCTAGCAATATTACTATTTTGTGTCATTTTGCCCACCCACTCACACACAAGAGTTATTTCAGTAGAGAAGATCAGAAATCTTTATGAAAAAAAGAGTAGAAAGGGGAAAAGGAAATGTTGCACAATGGACAAAATAAAAATAAGAAAGCCAAATAAAAACAAAGGTACTGATTTTTCTGGGGTAACCATGATTTGTACTAAATCATGTAGCCAAATTTGAGTTACTCTGGTAATTTCACTCACTAGTACAATGTATTCATCTCACAACCTGAGATCATTAAAGTCAACTATATTCTAGGAAAAATATACTAGTAAACTCTCCTACTCTTAACCACCAAGAAACTCCATTTTTCCTGTATAATTTATAATCAATTTTCAAAATAATAAACTATTCCAGCAAAAGTATTTTTTATAAGTATAATACTATTATAATTGTGGAATTTTCGCCAAAGGAAAGCTGGAAAAAGTAAAATCTCTAATATTATTGAAATAGTAATTGTTCCAAGTAGAGATCTAGAGATCTTGAAGAATACTTTTTAAATACTATATAAAGGTGTACATGCCAGTAGAATACAAATTATTTCTCAGCACAGCAAGATTTTAGGAAATAGTTATTACCTTTAAGAATATTAAGCCACATTGGTATCTTCAACTGATTCTTGCAGAGTTTGGCAAATAGGTTAGGATTTGTTCTTTAAGAAATTTCTCTTCACCAACAGAAATTAATGATTCTATTTTTATTTCTACTCACTTGAAATTGATTCCTAAAAAATACCCTTGAATTGGAAAGTCTCCTGGTGGGAGAGGGTAAACAGCTAAAACTTACTGCCAGGATAAATTGGCCAGAGTGATTTGGCACATATCCTGAGTTTGCCATGAAAACACGAATCTGTGTGTCAGCTCCACACAAAGGCTATCTGGCCCCAGAAAAAGCATGGGGATTAGGCATAATGCTGCCTATTTGAGACAAAGGGTATTCCTTAGTGCAGTGAGGTTAAAACAGGCAACTCCTCAGTAGTCTATCTGACAAGTTACCAAGTGTATCTGACTGAGTTACCATTTTGAGCCAGAAGGAAATAGTGGCAGATTATTAATGACTTTTGGGTTTTATTCATCTTGTTATTTTGTTTCAGTGAAAGCAGCACTGAAAACATGAAAAGGTACAAAAATGGGAGATCATTTTTACTTTGATCACTTACAACATATAGCATTGCCTTCTTATTTTAGTGCTAGTTCCAAAATATAACTGATTTTGATTTACATTTCACCAAGACTTAGGCAGTTGCTATTTATGTCTGTAAGTGGATGCATGACCAAAATGAATGGAACAACTCATATGCCCTAGAATACATGGATCTACTGGATGAAAACAGTTCTATTGATTTTAAAGGGATTAAAGTCATCCAATGCGAAATAATTCAGGGAAAAAATAGTGATGAGAGTAAGGAAACTATGTAAAAGATATTAACATAGACTGCAATGCATTTTTGCAATAAGAGAGATTGTCATTCTGGTGATAGGTAATTTTAATTAATTTTGCATATAAATATTTGGGGACATGTAATAAGAATATGTATAAAGAATATTTAGGAACATATAATTTATAATTTTAATAAATTATTCCTTAACAAAATAATAGCTGGTATAAGATTTTAAATTTGGCAGTTACAAAAGTGAAAACTAAGGATGCGCTTTCCAATAATTAAAAATCAAAAGTTAAGGTGAAAATCTTTATGCAGTCATGCTTTATGTTGATATTAAACAGATCTAAGTATGATGATATAGAAAGTTATACATTACATATATATATAATAAAGCTGATTATTTTTCCTGCAAATTTTTTGTGGATTTTTTTTTAAATATTTTAGCCAAGTAAGAAGGCTTCTGTTTCAAAACTTTTAAATATTTTTAGTTTTCTTGTCATTATTATTTTCATTCAGAACTTTAAGCTGTTTCCTCTTGAGCAGAAAAAAGTCATATGTTGAAAGAGTAAAAATAAAATTACTGCAGAACTGAGTCATTGCAAGTGAGATGAATGCCCATAAAAATGTACAAATCAAAAAAAAAAAAAAACCCACAAAGACAAAAAAGAACCCAGAAAGATCATTGTGCATTAGAAACAATGCTTTCAGATTCATCATGGCTCACAACAAAGGTATTTATAAGTGGACCTCCTGCCTCTGTCACATGCTGTCATTGCTTTGGATTGACTGCTGTTAGATCCCTGTAATCCCAAGCCCCGAGATCTTGTCCTACATATTTACCCCACTTGTTATGCATGTCAGTAACTATTTAAAATGGAAATGAACTCTAATCTTTGTATGTGTTAATAGCAAAGGGTTTTAATCTCCTAAACCCCATATTTACCAAGAGGGTTTGTTTTGATTTGGTTTGGATTTTTTTAATAAAGTTTATAAAAAAGCTGTGTTCAGTCATATGTCTTATATTTGGTAGTTTAGCCACTTAAGTTTGGTTAATGCTTGGCATTTCTTAACTCAATAGGTGTCATGGCAATAATATTATGGAACATGTTCATGAATGATAAGAATAGAATAAGAGCTACTGCTCTAAAAATGGCATTCTAGTAATGTCAGGTCTTGGCAACTTTCTTATCTGTAATGAATTTGTAAGAAGAAAATTACACATTTTAGATGATAGATGCTACAGATGTAGAAATAATATATGACTGCCATTGACTTGTGAGGTTATATTGTTATATAGATGTAATGCAGATATTAAAACCAAATATTGTACAATTAAGAAAAAGTTTATTAAAACTATCATATCCCATTCCACATGAAAACTCATTGTTATCAACAGATTAAAAATAATGTACCTCTTTTGAATGTGGTAGGAAAAAGTCACCCGTATAGTTGAGTTCTTTTTTGTCACTCCAATAAGAAATTTCACATTTGCATTTTCTTGTACCCAGTACAAATCTTGCATCATGTAGGATCTTTGAGAAAATCACTGGGTTTTTTTTCATGTTATGACTGTTATTAATAAATATTTGCATTGTCCAACTGCTCCTTGGAACTTGTTTCCATGACCACTTTCCTAGCAAGCCTGTTCCAGTGACCAACCACCCACCCACTCAGTGAAGAACCTTTTCTTAATGTCCCCTGATGGAGCTTCATTCCATCTCCATGTCCTATCTCTGGTCACCAGAGAG
Source organism: Dendrocincla fuliginosa (assembly GCA_035047845.1). Taxonomy (NCBI): domain Eukaryota; kingdom Metazoa; phylum Chordata; class Aves; order Passeriformes; family Dendrocolaptidae; genus Dendrocincla; species Dendrocincla fuliginosa. The sequence goes on from JAWWMO010000174.1 coordinate 34,639,228, forward strand.
AGCAGATCAGCACCTTTCCCTCTACTCGTTCTCTTGAGGAAGTTGAAGACTTCAGTAAGTTCTTCCCTCATCAAGCTCCAACCAGCTAAGTGACCTTGGCTGCTTCTCCTTGCCTTTCACCATCTTGGTCAACTGTCTGTGAATGCTGTCTAATAGTTTGATGTCATTCTTACATTGAGGATAATAATATAAATGTGAAATCACTAGATGAATTTGTACAGTGCTTTCATACAATAAGGATGTTTTTTTCTTAAAATCCTAGTGGAACAGCTAATTCCACCTGGATAGAACCTAATTCCTAGCATAATTTCATTGACATCAGTAAGCTGTCATTAGGGAAGTGGCTCTTTCACTTATGGAAATATGTTTTAAGTTTATGAAAAAATTAATTTTAGTCTAGTAAAAGTAGTTTCAACACATTTCATTCTACTTTATTGATTTCAAGCTTACTCTTGGAACTAAAGGTGATATGATGAATATGTCAGCCAACTCAAAAGTGGGTAAAACCCCCCACTTTTAACATCTGTCATCTGTTGTGGCAGGCTATTTTCCATGTTCAGATAACTATGGTAAACTAAGAACGCATTATACATGTGCAGTGTACACAAAAGATATTTTTTTATTAGAACATTGTAGTTCTAATCTAACATCACACACAATCAGTAAAGCTAAATTTTTAATTCAAAACATGCAAGATTTAAAATTCTTAAAGCAAAAGTATCTTGGCTTAGTTGCACATATTTTTCATTTTAAAGTAAATGCATAAAAAGAAATGGGACTATAAGAAGCTGTACTTTTAGAATTTATCTAAGTGTAAATAGCAATGGACTTATATTTCCAGCATACTTCACTATTTAATATAAACTCTCCTCTCCCACCCCTGAATTATTTTTTTGCGCTTTTTTAAGAATTTAGCATTTTATGATGGTGAAACATCTGGTACCATTTTAAAAATTTAGGAAAACACACAGAAGATGATGATTCTAGAAAATGAATATTGACCTTTTTTTTAGTTGTTAGTTCTAACTGTACTAGTGATAATTTACACAGTAATCACATGTCGTTCAACTAAATTCAGAGTTATTATTCTGTATCAAAGCCTGAAAGATATTGTTCAGTTATACATAAGTCCAGTCACTTGAGTAGTATTCATAATCATGATTGTATCCAACACAATTTTTTTGCAAATATTCAAAACAGTGTGCTGCAAAAGGAGTATTTTCCCTTTTTTTGTGTTTTTGCACAATTTTCTATACAGGAAAATATTCTGAAGAAAGTGTTCAAAATTGATTAATATGTACAGCAATAAATGTCTGTAAAATATTTTGTGTCTGTTTCCTATTTCTACAACAACGTACACTATTGTTAATCATTTTACTCTGAAATTTCATGGTTCTTGGAATAGCAGTTTGTTGACCAGATTTCTTACACTTAGATGAATATAACTTTGCAAACATATAGAAAATACTAATACCAACAACTTTTGTATGTGTCAACTCTGACTGAAAATAGTGTGTTAACTATCTTTTGAACTGTGTGGGTAAATTATTCATTAATACATTGTCATACTGTGGAGGAACTGAATTGCAGTCTCCAAAGATTATACATTACATAAATATAGTTGAAAGCCATTTCTCTCATTGTTACAATTGTCACATTAGTGAAAGAAGACGCTCAGCATTCCACGAATATTTTAATTCTTTAAAACCTCTAAGATTTCCTGGGAGAATAAGTCATAAAGTCAAACAAAAATGCTTAGTGTGATCAATTCTGCAACACTGCACTACATTCTCTGGAAAGTAATTTATGAAAGAATTAATTGTGCCCATGTAATTCAGTGTCATCTACATACCTTAATAAAACATATGATGACAGCAGGCATTGCTCATGGAATTTTGAACTTTTTTGTTGTTGTTATTGTTTTCAATATTCAGTTTGATGAAATGAACATTTGGTGTAAATCCAATCATCTGAGAATGAAAAAAAATTACTTTGTGGAAGTAGAGAAGCATTTCAGCTGTATTTGGTGAATTTCAAAGTTTTGTTAAAAGTATTTAGGATTTTACTTTTCTTTAAATGTTCAAAACCATTAAAATAAAAGAAAATAGATCATCTATTAAAATACAAGTATGTGCATATGTGTGTGTTTATACCTGTGTACTCACAAGTAAAACATATGCATACGAATGATGTACCCACCTTGTGTATGTGTGTGTATAGGTATATATATGTTTATTCATGTATTCATACATAAAATCACACAGCAATTTTGAGCCCTCTAGTGGTTAGAAAACTCTCAGTTAAGAAACCATTAATCTAATCCTAAGCATATCCACTTAACAGAGAAGTGTCTAAATTCTGCAGCACTATTATGCATTCATATAAGTTCAGGATAGCTCCCCGCAGTTGGTGGGGGTCTGCAGAGTGCTAATAACAACACAATCTGCAAATTAAGTTACTGTTTCCAGCATGGTAACTTTTCTTCCTTTCCTCTGTTGAAAATAAAGCTATTCTGTATTCTTTTGACATGTTGTGGATAATTTGTGATATTCTTTTAGAAAACAACAACTTCCTGACACAAATACTGTCAAATAAATGACAAATGTTTTCAAACACAGCATTCTTATTCTTACCCTCACATTATATACTTACACAAGTCATTGTTACAGGGAAAGGAGAAGAAAAATATGCATTTCAAATTGGGAAAGATTTCATCACACATAACTTCAGCCACTTAAAAGCTAGGTTTTTAGACTAAGCTGGTAGTTTGCACTCACTTTCCTGTCACTGGAGGCAAATAAGTTGTTTTAGAATGAGTTGTCTTGTAAAAGTGCCTTGTAAGGCTGTAAGATAGGTGAAACATTTATGGATTCAAGTGTCTTTTCATTTCTCAAGGATACCTAGCTAACTAACTTGGAATCAATGATTTTTTTATAAAGCTGAAAAAAATGTATATAAAAAACCTAGATTTGAACAAGATTCAATAACATAATAATAAATACTATTATTTCTAGCAATATTTATAACATTCAATGCACATCAGAATATAAGATTTAAAATACTACTTCATGTGTATATTATAATAAGATATAAATAACATAAATCTCAGACAGGCTAGTTGACTACATGGGAAAATCATTCTGCGAGATTTCTATACTTTGAAGAAACCCCATAACCTTCTGAAGTGTTTTCTTTCTGGTGCAGGATGGATTTGATGGGGTCCAGATATCACACTTGCTTTAATTTTGCTTGATTTAAACATTTGGTCTGGATGACCATCCATATCTGAGACCTTATGAGTTCTGCAGCTGACCTGTTTCTTCAAAGATTAACAGTAATCAGAATCTTGTCCCTGGGAGCGCAACTATCCAGTGTGGTAAGATTTCTAAGCTCTTTTCACAGAGAAATCTCATCAGGAGGACCTTAACTATAGTATTCATTCCCTCTGTCCAGAGTCCTATAATCAAGAAACTTTTTGGCTCTCAAGAATGGTGGCAGTGTAACGGACATGGACTTTTATCAGAGATGAATATCGGTTTTTCTGGAATTATTTCATTAAAACGTAGTATATTAATATATAAATGTAATTGGTTATATGGCAACATGAAAATTACAGATATTGTAAGCAATTCTCATTTTCAAAATTGAAGCAACACTTTTGCTTCCGGTATATTAGAGTAATTTAAATATACTGTTATTCAATTGCCTGCTTGTTTATTTTTGATATCTATCAAAGTTCCATACATGCATGATACAGAAATGAATTCCGAAAAAGGAATATTTTCATTAGATGCATGCAAAATTTGAATAGGTTGATTTTATTTTTTTTCTTAACAAGATTATCTAGGTAAAATATGCAAGAAGGAACAATAGTAAGATTATCACAAAAATTGGAGTAGGGTTATGCTTTGTAGAAGAAAACATTGGTGACTTCAAAACAGTGAAAAAAATTACAGAATCTTAGAGTGGATAAGGTTGGAAGGGACCACACCAACCTCCAACCTCCCTGCTCAAGCAGGGTCATCCCAGAACACATTGCACAGGATTGTTTCCAAACAGTCCTTGAATATCTCCAGTGAGGGAGATGCCACAACCTCTCTGGTCAATCTGTTCAAGGGCTCATTCCCCAAACAGTATAGAAGTTCTTCTCATATTCAGGTGGAACTTGGAACTGTGGATCAGTTTCTGCCTATTGCCTCCTGTCAGTAGCTTGGCACTACTGAAAAGAGCCTTTAGAGCATAACACTAAACAGTACTATGTGACTTGAAATGTTGAGGGAAAAATAAATTTTATATTAAGGCACTGCACTTTTTTTTGTTTAGAAATCCATTTCCTAGTAGAAATTAGAGAATGAAGAAAATACAATTTATCAGTGTTATGCTTGGGATAAACAATCTTACATTCATACTTCACAAAATCAGATGTTATTGCTTAGTTAGGAAACCTTTATAACAACAGTATATGATACCTGACTAAAAGTGTTAGTAGACAAAATAATCTTAATTTTCTCCAAGAAGGCATAGCAATTGCTATAGCATGGCTGGAATATATAATGATAGGGAGGTTTTATGGGGTGCTTAAACTCTTAGGAGTTCTTGATTCAAATGTGTTTTTGAATGGCAGCCAGATAAAGAGGAAATTAATTTTAAAGACTGCTGGTGCAAAGTCATCAAATCAAGTTGTACTTCCCAAACTTTTGAAGTTGACATCACTATCAGCCTTCCTGCATCTTGCAAGTGTTGCATCAGATCTACAGACTGAAATAGACTGAAATAGACTGAAATATTATCCACTGATTTGTCACAGGGAACAACAACCTTCCTGTGTGGACAATCATACTTCATGGGCCACTTTCAATAGCTAGCTTTAAAAACTGCCACCAAGTAGGTGCCATGGTTGAGAATATAAACAATGTACACTAGAGAAAAACAGTCTTTACAAAAATCCAGTTTTTATTGCCATCCTTTAATATGCACTACATTTTAAAGTTTCTGTCACATGTTTGAAAGATATTCAAGGCAAGAACTAAACAAAACTTTCTCCACAAAGTGGAATAATAAGGCTAGGAAAGGGCAGTCTGTTGGATTTCTCGTGGCCCTATGAATTGGGTAACAAGTGCTTGAGTAGATCTTCAAGCCTTTTGTTTGGAGACAAATACAGAGCCCAGAATGCAACTGAGCAATAGACTGTTTCTGCTGTCTGATGTCATAACTATTGTCTAGTAAGGATAGCAAGGAAACAGCAGCAACATCAGATTCAGGAGGCAGGACATAAGTTTCATAGAATCTCTCCAGCCTCTGCTATTAAAGGGGGTCAAGACTTGATCTGAAGAAGGACTTGAACTGAATGCATTTCAAAGAGATTGCTAATATACTCTTCTATTGTAAGAACTTATATGATAGTATGAATAATCATAAATAATATGAAACTTCTCACTTCATGGTCCAAAACAATTGCTGTCTAAGATAAGGAGAGAATTCCTTTGTGGATTTTACCTAATTATAAGTTGGCTGTACCTTCCTTAAGAAACAACTTTTTCATTATCAACAGTTGGGTAATAGTTTCGGTGGACTGCTGTTCACTTCTGCTCTTTCAATTTCTGCATGTCACTAAGGGGTAGGAGAGGTCACCTAAGTTTAATATATTAAAAAAAAAAAAAGAAAAAAGAAAAAAAAAGAAAGAGGAAAATGTTCCCAAATAAAAAGGTGTTCCTTCATTGCCACTGAATTCCTGTGTCACATCTTTAATATTTGAGAACTGCGTTGTAAGACTTTTTTTAAGTAACCTTTTTTTAGTTTACTTATAGTTGTGCAGAAGTAATCCTGTAACAACACAGGGAAATCTTATAAAAAAATACTCAAAAGCCATAAAAAAAACAGTGAACAATATTTTGTGTCAAATAATCATAGAACAGCTTAAGTTAGAAGAAGTCTTAAAGATCATCTGGTTCCAACCCCCTTGTTGTGGACTGGGACACCTTCCACTAGACCGGGTTGCTCAGAGTTCTGTTCAACCTGTCCTAAAGCACTTCAAGGGATGGAGCATCCACTGCTTCCCTGGGCAACCTGTTACAGTGCCTCATCACCCTCACAGTAAAAAGGAAGCTAGGGCAGCTAGTAGTAGGGGTCCTGGTCGATGACAAGCTGAATATAAATCAGCAGTGCCCGGGCAGCCAGGAGGGCCAACCCTGTCCTGGGGGGGATCAGGCAAAGCATCACCAGCCAGTGATGCTCCCCCAAGGGAGGGGATTGTCCCACTCTGCTCTGCACTGGGGCAGCCTCCTTGAATATTGTGTGTAGTTTTAGGCACCACACTATAAGAAAGATTTTAAGCCAGTGGAAAGCATCCAAAGGAGAGTAGTGAAGATGATGAGGAGTGGCTGAGGGCATTTGTTCTCTTCAGCCTGGAGAAGAGGACACTGAGGAGAAACCTCATTGCAGTTACAACTTCCTTATGAGGGAAAGAGGAGGGGCAGGTGCTGATCTCTTCTCTGCAATGAACAGTGACAGGACCTGAGGGAATGGCCTGAAGTTATGTCAGGGCAGGTTTAGGTTGGATGTTAGAAAAAAGGTTCTTCCCCCAGAGGGTGGTTGGGCACTAGAACAGGCTCCCCAGGGAAGTTGTCACAGCACCAAGCCTGGCAGAATTCAAGAAGTGTTTGGATGATACTCTTGGGCATCTGGTGTGACTCTTGGGGATAGTCCTGTGGAGGGCTAAGGGTTGGACTCAATGATCCTGGTGGTCCCCTTCAAACTCGGCATATTCTGTGATTCTGTGAATACACAAAATCTAGTTCTAGCCATTGTTATTTTAAGACATCCTTGATATCCTGTAGACAGAAATGGCTTTTTGAATTCACAATACATTCCTCTTCATTTGGGTATATTAAATCAATTTTTATGAATTTTAACAATTACAATAACTTGATTTGGGTTACCATAATTTTAATCTATAGATTATTTTTTAATAGCCTACCAATCTTAGGATAATTTTCAAACTGTTTACAGTACGCACTAATAAAGTTAGGTACTTTTTAACAATTTTCCTAACTTTTGCCTCTTATTTCCTGGTGGAAATAAGAATTACCATGTAACAAATCTGAACAAGTTAAAATAGCTTCCTTTCTTCTCAAGTTACATACATTTTATGTATAACCTTTTCTTTGTTAATCCCCATTAAGGATCCATAAACTGTACTCCAAGGACCATAAACATATAAGTAGAGAGAGGTTAGAACTGGAATAAGGGAAGGTATCCCAAAGATCCTGGATATCAATATTAAAACAACAGTTTCTAATCTCCCTGGATCATACCTGTAAATGTCATAACATGCAAGTATTTGATTCAAAATAAACTTTCACCAAAAAATAAAATAATAATTAAACCCCCAAAATAAAAATTAAAAAAACAAACCACCAAAACAACAAGAAATAAGGAGCTTTCTCTTATATATAATAATCCCTAGTTCATTACCAGCAAAGCTCCAAATTAACAAATCTATTCATATACCTGAAATGATGGTTGAGATAGTTTGTTATTCTATCATTTTCTGGATAGTGGGACAATATTTGCAAATCTCACTGTTTCTCAGTTTTCCAAGATAAGTTAAAAATTGGCAATGATTCATTAGTTCCTTTGAGACTTCTAAGCATAAATCACTGAGCTAGTACATTTGAAACATTCTCCAATAGGAACAGATGTTGCCTTATCAGTGCTTTTTTGCAGATAGAAAATGTTGTGTTTCCATCAACATTTGAATGAATTGTCCCTAAACCAGCCATTATCTCAGTTTTTCTTACTCTGAATGAACTGATAATGTTTCTGAGAAAGACACAACACAACACAATATAAAGCTCTCCTTTCCCCAGTAGATAATTCTGTAACCATATAGCTCAGATGAAATAAAAGCATCCAGTAAGTTGTGTACATCCTTCTTTCCTAAACTTAGCTTTTCCTAGAAGTCTCTCTCCCTTGCTCTGTTCTGTTTTCTACAGGACTTTCCTTCCCATCTGAGCTTGGTAAGATGTCAGAGTCCCTCTTCTAAAAGAAAAGGTCACCTTATTTCTTTTTTATCAGATAATGCAGAAATATACACTGAAAAATCTATATTCTTTACTGTTCTCTGCAGTGCTGGAGAGTTCTTATCAGCTGTGACTTGATTAGACAAACAAATAAACTTAATACATTCAGGACAGGCTATTTCAGAATGAGAGGGGGGAAAGGAACTCAGAGAAGCTAGTTTCTTAACTGGAAATGTCTAGGGAGTAAAAACTGGGAGTAAAATTAATATTTTAGAGCAGTACTTTGACAGCAAGACATTTTTAGTATGGGATATTTCAAAATCTGGTGATATGACATATTTTAGAGACTCCTTGTGTTGACAGTATTTTGTTGATATTTTTATATGTGTTTGAGTGTTTTTGTTAGCATCTGTAAATTCCAGAATTATTTCTACTGTTAACAGCAGGATCACAATAGTAACACCTTAAGGTTGATTTTTTGTTTTGTTTTTGTTTAGCTTTTGATTTGTTTTTTTGTTTGTTTGTTTCTTTTTTATTATTTCATCCCCTACTCCTAAAATAGGCACAGAAACAGCACACCAATTCTGGGCAAACAAACTGATTTTTCCAGAAAGTTCCCAGTTCCATAGTGGCTTCAGTGGCTATAATCAATGATTCTTCAAGAATTAGCCAACTATATAGGAATTTGCAAATAAATGCCACAGAGTGACTAAGTCTGGGAAGAGGAGAAATGGAATCACATGGGGTAAAGAATGAGCTATTGAAGAAAGAGTAATGGAGGAGAATCATTGGAAAGCGAAAGAGGAGAGACGGAAAGGGTTAGCAAAGGACTGTTGTCAGCTAACTGGTAAAATTTTGAAATCAGCAAACACTGAGTAAACTGAACAAAGAGAAGGGAAAGTTTATGCATAGAGTGGAATTATAAAACAAACTGGGATAAGAAAACTTTGGGAGGCTTGATAAAGAAACAGTTAAAGAGAGAGGAGTACAAAGACCAGAGCAAGAACAAAAGAAACTGAGTTTGGATGGAGAAAGTAAGTAAACACAGAAATTATCTACCTAATACTTATTGTTGCATGGTTACTTAAACACACAAAATGTGGCCGTCTTTGAATCTTTATTTTTCCAGTTTAATGTTAGGGGAAATAGACACAAAATTGCTTTTAAAATAATGCATTAATTATTTTAATCACTAAAATAATGATGGGTTGGATAAGCCTTGTGCAATCTGGTTTAGTGGTAGACGTTCCTGTCCATGACATAGGGGGTCAATACTAAATGATCTTTAAGGTCATTCTAACCCTTAACGTTCTATGATTCTATGATTCTGTTATTAGGGCTGCAAGGTTATTGTCTATATTACAGCTGTTATCTATCAAACTTATATGAAGTTTACATTCCCCACTCCCCCAAACCAAAACACTGTGATACCACCTTTGACTAGATTGTGCTGTTCTGCCCCTTATACAGAAAACAGCTCAGCCAGATGATCAGGGGATTGCATGTACAGATCAAATTAAACTTAAAATACATAAACCAACTTATATCACTGAAACAGTTTCTTCAGACCTACCAAACGATAACATGAAACATGAACTAATATACTTAGGGCTTCTACAGTCTCAAGTCTAAGTGTGTTTTCCTAATTATTTACACCTAAATGCAATAAAATAAAATAACGTATCAGAGAGCTGTACATTACACTTAGATTTTTGAACACTCCAAATGAGAGAAAATTTCTACTAAGAAATGAGAATAATTTCTACTAATTTTTTTTCAAAGTTCTTGTGTAAGAGGTATACTTTCTAATCCCAGAAAATCTCATACATTTATTTTCTATACGAGCAATTAACATTATTTCAAAATATACGAGTGTTTTAAAGCTCTTTATGCTAATTTCATCCTGATTTACCATGATTATTGCTGATGCATTAAATTCATTTAATCAACTTTATTATGACAAAACTTTTAAAAAATTGACACCAGTGGAATTTAGTTCAAAACATCTTAATAAGATTCTTTTTAAAAAAAAAAAAAGAAATGAACTAGCTGAAACAATTGCTTCACCTCCCTGCAATGGAATGAAATAGTGCATCATTGCTCTGAAGTTAGAATTTGAATGCCTAATAATACATCAGATACGTATTATGTACTGAGTGTAATTTTATATTCATTTTTATGACTCAGTTCTTTTCCAAAAAGATCAATTTTAAGTTATTGTAATTTTAAAAATACCTCAGACCTCTAATTTTAGACCTATGTAAGCAAGCTGTTGGCCTGGGTTCTTCACTTAGTCCAGTGTTAAACGTCTGTCTTTGAATATGATTTGGTCCATATGTAAAATACTTTCATTCTAAGTCTTTTGAAATATTTGTCTGTGCACAGCACTAGAAGGAACTAAAAGGAAAAAGACATGATACGGTATGTGTAGAAGTGGAAATGCAGTGGACAAATAATGATAGACACACAAGACATTGCCCAGGTACATAGAAAGAAATACTTGATGCAAGCAGCAAGGTTTAAATAGGCTGTAAATTTTAGCAATTTCAGTCAGCTGGGACCTGCCCTTCAGTAACTCAGACCACAAGGGTAATCTTTATTAATGTTTCTACTTACTGGACAGCTGCTGCCAGTATTCACCACTTCACAGTTAGTCGAGCCAATTTCTAGGACCTCACATATAAGAAAGGCTACTGAAAGCTGTAACCCTGTTTTCCTCTTCTTTAGATGTGGCCTTTCTTTTCATCTGCTTTAACGCTATTCAAACTGCCAAGACGGGACAATGCGTGCAGTGCTCTAACCCACTCCAGCAAGCTGTGGCTATAGGGGTGGTAAAAATACCTACTATTTGCATTCTGGCACCATGAGAAATACTCTATTTCACTTCCAAAGGAAGTGAAGGTGCAGTGCCCATATAATTGTAATTTGTAATTAGCACAGTAATCATTACTAACAGTAATTGTAATAATAATTCTGTAACAACCACATCAGAAAGAAAGAGCTGGTCTGATGGTGAAGCTTTTTGCTGTCTTTTTCTTGTGCTGAAGAAATTTAAACACTAAATAACAGAAAATAAAGATGTTATATTTGGACACTTACTCCTTGACAGTTTTACTATATATTCTATTCTTATTATTTGAGTGGGCAAAATAATGGCTGCACAGTGCCTACATAAGCCCCTATATTGATATTCAAAGTCTTCTTCATACCATCTATTTTCTATTTCCCTCTATCTCTGCTGCTACAATAGCCACTGAGATGCTTGAAACACACTATCTATAGTAAAATATGAATAAGTTCTGTCAAGTTTCAAAGAATAAAGCAAATCAAAATGTTCTTATTTTCTATTTCTATTAAAATGTATTAATATATAGTATATCTTAAATGAAGGTTAACAAATTGTTTTAATAGGTTTGTGAGTAGAAGCCAAAGATATAGTTTAGCAATATTTATATATACCCTCAGTTGAGAAGTTAGGCTGCTGAAATGTTAAAAATAAATAAATAAATTAATAAATACCTAGTGTTTTAAAACTACAGTGAACTGTCTAACACGGAATAAAGCAAAATAGTAATCTGTGAAAAGTTGAAACTTATACAAAGATAGTTCTAAACATTTCCTGTCTCAGTACAGAACATAAATACTGTAGCAGATTTACCTGCTCCCTTCCTGAAAGTAAGATCAGATTTTAAGTGTCTGTAGAGAGAACAAAGTTTGCTTCAGTGGATAAATCTCATAGTACTTTTGCTTTCCCTTTGCCACTCTAGGGAATTGCTCCTTTTCCACCCTGGGAGGGATTTTTCTCTTCTTTTCTGTTAAAAAACCCTAAAACTTGAACAAGTGTGTGAAGGAGAAAAAAGAAATTAAATCTAAGCAAGAAGTTTGAAGGCAACTGGAAATTGACAAATAAGTGTCAGAGCAGAAAATGATGGCAGTTTGCCAACCAGCTGTGAAAACTAATTCAGCTTTAGATAAAGAGATTTTAAAGGGGAAAAGGACAAGAAAACTTCAGAAAAAGGAAGACTAAAGGAGCAAAGAATAAATCCTCAGAGCTGTATTAAAGAAGAAACATAGGCAGTGCTTTGTTGTTTTAACTGGAGAACTGCAAGAGAGGCTTTTCATTAAGACTTTGAATAGCACCAAAGAAACAGCTAGAATAAAGTGGAAGCACTAAAGGTTTCCTTAATGCAGTAGCTTATACACCAGCACTCTTAAAGGGATTTAAAGATAAGCTTTTTTAGACAAATAGAAATTATTAATGTCAGTAAAAATTTTCTTCACCAATCTTCACATGGACATAGAAATAATCATGTTTCACACAATTCTAAATACAAATTCATGGTGAGAGGTGACTGAGACTGTTAGACAAATAAAATGAAGTAAATGAAAATATCAGTGGAAGCCACTTTTCTGCTGGAAAGTATTTTAGTGAGCCTGTATGTAATTCTCAAGAATAATTTTTTTTCTAGGTACATCATGATTGTTATTTCATGGTCAGAGAGCATGTTAAAGAATGAAGTGGTGAGTGCTGTCTGGTTACAACAGCAGACCAAAATAGCAAGCTGTTATAGAAAATAACATGAAGGAAGGTCCTCACAGGCTTGTCCTCTCATCACTAGGCCTCTTAATCAGGCTGTGAATAGCAAGTCAGTACGATGTACTGGTTATTATGTAGAGATCTAATGACTCCATCTACTGTGCTCAACAGCAACAGACTCAGAAGTTCCCTTAGGACAACATGTCCTGACCAGTCAGACTGTACAGAGCATACTGGTCCCCTCTGGGTGCCCTCAAACCACCACGTCTGAGAGGGCCAGGCTCTGAGAGCGAGCTCACTTATGCCCTCTGTAGGAACCCGATCCTTTCACCACCCTTATTCCTAGAGTGACTCTGAGGCATGGAACTCCCAGAGCAGCACAGCATGACTCTGTAGCTTTCATCTTGTGTGGGTAGAAGGCACAAGGGCTTTCACATTACAGCATGCACCTTTAGGTACTTGAAAAATCTGGCACTAAAAAGACAAGAACAGTTTTGGCTTGCATCAAGTGTATCACATGTAAAAATGAGTTTCTCATATCATACAAGCTTAGGCAAATGAGGGATTTAAGCTATATTTTATTTTCATGGCTACATTTTTCAACAGTCAGCTGTTTCAGATTGACAATAAAATTCCTAGTTGTAGTTGTTTAGTTTTCCTTTGGAAAGTTCCTTTCGTAGTTTTTTACTACCTTATTAGTTGTTCTGCTACTCACAAATCTTGAAGGCTATACTTTCACTGAGGTTTATAACAAGTGAAGATGTTACCTTTGTGCCTTCCATGACCTGTAAGGCCCCGAAGTTTGTCATCCTCCTTATTTTTTATTGTCGTTCCCCACTCCTAATTTTTTATTATATATTTGTGCTAATGTTTCACGTTAGATATTTTAATATGGCTTTTCCTAATTGGAGGTGTTTTAATTAATTTTCTGGGGTTTTTTGCTAACTATTTCTTTCATTGGGTATGCCTATCTTATGGTATGTTCTTTGAATATGTCCCAGCTGTGTAATCAAGCCATACCCAATGATAAACTACATGCAACATGGAATTTTTCTGCAAAATGTTTTTGAGACTTTACGAAATGAAAAAAAAAAAAAAATTGAAAGAGAGATAGAAAACAAACTATTTGAGGCAACACCTGGGTTGAAAAATTAGTCTTTCAAAAGGTTTCAAATGGTATTCTTCCCATCAGTGTCAGTGAGTCCGTAAGAATGTCTTCCAAACTATTATCTGTCACTTGTGATGGGGAGTGCAAACTACTTGGAATAAAGACAATATGTATATAGTATCGAGAGCACTGATACTGCCTGATAATGGAAAGGAGTTTTATTATCACCTAGTCTAGCTTCTAAATGCTGTTATTTGTAATTTGTATGGTAAAGATGTTGCTAGCAACAAAATGAGAACTTGTGAGTCATGAAAAACTAACAGGAAGGCATCTGTTATGACTTTCTGTTCTGTCATTCCAGATATTTAATAATAATTGAAGAAAGTGGTGAGGGATGTCTGTCATTGCCATTGCTTTATCAGACAAATACCTTCACTGACATTGAGGAAGTTACCAATGTGAACAAGAGTTTGTGTACTCAAATTGTTCTATGCTTCTATAAACAAAGACCTTAACTGGCAATGACTGAGCTAAGTTCCTGAACCACAGGAAAAGGAACTGCTGATGTGGCTGCCCTTGTGTGTGTCAAGTTCAAATCATATAACATGGGTTCCAGAATACTGGGGGTGTTACCTGCAAGCCTGTTATCTTCCAAATTCATAAAAACACATTTATGGCATATGGATTCTAAACTCCTTTTTAATACAGATATCCATGCAGGAGTCACAACTGTATACTGCTTCTGGACTGTTGATTGACAAATAGCATACAATACTGTTTTAATATTATAACCTTATGTCTGATAAAATCAGTCAATGCTAAAAGAGCTGGGATTTTTTGTTTTGATTTGTCAGACCATAAAACTGAAACATTAATGTTGCCTTTAACAATATCTAATTAGTATCTGTTCGTATTCAACAACTTTCTTTATTTTTATTGGCTTGAGTTACACTGTGTTTTTTAGAAAGTGTTCTATGAACTGACTCTTATAATTTCTTTAAAATGTCAATATCTTTTGGATGACACAGTGATTTTCATTTCTATATTTATAATTTCTTTTTATCCAACTTTTTCACTTTGATTTTTCTCTATTGAAATTTATATGTTTACTCATTTATTCAGATAACTTTTAATGGAAATTTGCATTTTCATGGAGACACCCTAGTACTTTTAGATGAGTTGTATTTGCTTTCTTAAAAAAAAAAACTTTTAAAAACTGGACCTGTCCAGCCCCCTTTAAAAATAGTGAAACTGTCCCTCTGGAATATAGCCAAGATCCTAGAAGGTAAACAGATTAGCAAGAAAGTGAAACACAAATACTTTGCAGCAATGTCAGAAAGTTTTGATTGCCTTTGCAAAGCATAGTAGTAGAGTGGTCCTCTCCATGACTCAAAGAAAGAGCTCAGATACTGGCTTACTTTGGAAGTATATTTTTCTCATAACTTAAAATTACAAATGGATGATGGAATTAATGTGTAAGATGAGCATCTTGAAGAGAGTAGTTTATAAAATTTTTGGTTTACTGTGAAACAATTTGATAAGTTTTTACAAAAATTTGCAAAACTTTTTCTATGCTTGTATTTATAGCCTGTTGTCTCTCAAAATGAGAAACAGAAATTATTGTCTCCTTTTTTTGGGTACACGATGTCTAGCGTGAGGGCCTGAATTTTTTGTACCATGGAGACACCTTTAAACAATCTCTGTTCAGAATATGTTTCTTCTAGCATATTGAAAATTTTGAAAAGGAGTGGGTGGCAAGGGCCTTAGAGCTATCTGGTTATAAACCAAACAAAGGGTGGCAGAGGCACATGAATTATAAAAGTTCATCGGAAGTGCAGAACTGGAAAACTCCTATTGAGAACTTCTTAAAAAATTACTTACTTTGAGCATACTAGCATTACATTTACTGGTTTCTCTTAATAATATTGCAGTTCAACAACAAGGCTGTTCCATTTTTTGAAAAAAAAAATAATGTTAATCTTTCATTTTTACATGAAAGCTTTATAAGTAATGAAAAACCCATTTCCCTTTCAGTTAGTTTAAGAAACTAAATCAAGGTAAATCTCACCAATAAACTCACTCCTTGCATTTAAGACTTAATCTATGCCAATGGAGCACTGCAGTACTTATTTTTTTTTTATCTCAATTCAAATCTTTATTTGCAAATCACCGAGTCTGGAGAGCTACAAAGTGACTGTAGGAACAATCTATTTTTGATTCCAGTTGTGTTTTTGGTAACATATCTTACCTTCATCAGAGGCTTCAGCTAATAAACAATAATTTCATTTTTCTTGCTGTTTTTTCCCTCTTTATGCATCACAGAAGGTAGAGTGTTGTCAGGGTTCTACCATTTCAGTAATGCATGCAATGTCCTGGCATAAAAATACATAATAGAAATACTGTTTGTCCAAGTTAAAATTATTGATTTTCTTTTTTCTCAAATTTAATACAGTTTAATATCTTTTTGTGTCCCAAGGTTTTTGTTTGCTACCTAAGCTGTTAAAGTTATCTGGCTTCTTAATGATTTTTCAAATTTCTTTGACCAGCAATAGGATGCAGTATTAGTTTTGTAACATGAAAGTCAGTTTTGTCAACTCAGTAAAATATTTTTAGATAAAATTAACTCTCTCAGAGAATTCTAATAGATTTGTAATTGTATTAGTTTGAACAGGCTGAAAATATTAATAAAATCCACACTGTTATTGGGAAGTGCTAGAAGAGGCATCTGCTCTTCTCTTTGAGTGCATTCTTATTCAGCATTACCCACAAATAATTCAGTGTGTCCATTACTCTGGTACTGGATGTAGGAACTTAAGGCCTGTCTAGATTATGCTTTAAAATCTTGCAGTGCCTTATAATTTTTGCTTTTTACCTTTGTTGCTTATCTTCTTATCTTCTTATTGCTTATCTTTGTTTATCTTCTGTGAATGTATGTAGATGCAAATTAACAGCAAACTAACTCGTAAGCAGAGTATTATTATTGTACTACCAGTACATATTTTTCCCCAAAATATAAGTGAATTATTGATTACAACAATTCCAACGGTTCCAATTTCTTTTCTTTTCCTAAAAGATGTATTATATTTAGTAGCAATACAGTGCTAAAGATATTTTTGCATAGTTGACAAAGTGCAGTGGAGCCCGGCTGACTCCTGGGTGATTCTAACGTTGCGGCTCACCATTTCAGTCTGTAGGGCCAGGGCCTGGCACCCACTGCTTATTCCAGCCCCAGCCAGGAGCAGGGCAGGGTGAGGACAGCCCTGGGCATCTTTTTGGGTACAGGAATGGGCTGAAGGTGGGACACATGCCTCCTGTGGTGTCCAGCTCGGTGAGACCTGTGGCTGGACAGAGCTGTGGGCAGCTGAAAACCAGCCCTGCTCCTGCTGCATTGCTGGGGCCGGGGCTGACAGGCCCGAGGCTGGTGTGGAATTCCAGGCCATGGGTGGAGTGAAGGGGGTCCCAGGAGGCTGATATGGGGCCCTGTGGGCAAGTGGGGGAATTCCCATCTTGAGTTCCCCCATGTGTCCTGGGCAATGGGCAGGGACAGGCAAGGACTGGGTGCTGTTGAGGCCATTCAGATATGAGTGCTATGCTCCTTCTCCTGCTTCTGTTCCCTCAGGTGAAGTGTCATCTACAGTAATTGCATAAATGCTATTAATTGAAATTCTCACATAAGCCTGTCCATGATATTTCAGATGAATAAGTGAACTTATATACTATATATGAGTTAGTATACATTCATTTCTGCTGTTGTGGACTTAAATATAAGACATCACCTTCATAATTTTCTTTCTTAGGATAATTTAAAATAAATGTTATATATTGTTTGATTTTTTTTAATGTGTGTGCTTATTAATATTTTTCAATTATTGACTTTACAAATTTCATGTTACAGATTACAAGACAAAACACTGTTCCCTTTTTTGATCTCTAGAAGCATTGTAAATCGTACGTAGTCCTTACATGGATGGATTTCTTCAGATGAGTTTTCTCCTTTCAGATTATTAATTTGTTATGTAGATGTTGTTATGTCCTTAATTATTTACTAAAGAAACCCCTTGCAATAAATAATCTTTAGGCCTGATTACTAAAAGAAATAAAAATATAACCTATGTGTCAAGTATCAGACCAAAAAATATCTCTGTATTGTATCAGACCAAAAGTATCTCTGGGTAATAGTATTTGTCTGTTCAGGGTAAACAAATTATTTTTAGTAGGTCCATGCAGTTCTTCAGTTTGGTAGCTGCTTTTGCCTCCATTGCCCATGCCTCTTAATTCTTGATTACTTGATGGCTTAAGAAATTGCTCCCAGAACATCTGATATGCTGTTTTTTATCCAATTAAGTCAGTAATCACAAGGATTTGGAGTTCTCCACTACACATTGTAGTTCAAAATTGGTTGATATTAACCAACTGCCAGCTCAAGTGGATTAATAGCTGGATGTCATTAGCCAGTTGTATGAAGGTTCCTAATCCATTTCAGGATGAAGTCAGACAGGTTAGTTTAAATCATCTTAGTGGATTTTCAATTAGCCTAAACCCACTCTATGTAGCTGTATGATGATTTACACATATGTCTTTTTAATCTATATTTACTTTATCAGTTTCTGTTTTACATGCATTAGTCAGCATCACTTTTTTGTCAATAAATGTTTTCCCATGCCTATCAGCTGAGCTGTTCCATGTGCTCACACCTGCATTCACTGCAGTCAAGTTATGGAAATGTCATTAGTAGTTTAAGCTGTTTCTAAAATACTTTATAGAGAAAATATCATAAACTTTATATGAGAAATCATATTTCAAAATATTAATTCATTATTTGAGCTATGTTACATTTCTTTCTGGCATCTAAGAAGTTTAACAGAATGAAACTGCATTGAAATATTACAAACTATAGGGAAATCTCTTTACCTGGAATACTTATGTGTGTCTCCCATCAATAGGCCTGCACTGGCACACGTAACTGAAAATGAAGCAGGAATGTCATAATGGTGGAGAATGAGTGTTTCATATTCTGAATATTTATGGAATAATATGAATTCTTCTGTCTCCTAATTATAACTACCTTATAGTAATTGTTGCAAAAAATTAATTTAGTACTCAAGCAATTTACTGTTATCAGTGTAGGTAACATTCTAAGTTATTCTCCTCTTATTTACTGAGGAAATTTATTAGATGTATTGTGATTCCTGCACAACTCCATATGGTTTCCCCTGTATTGCAGTTATGTCACATGGCTACACAGTTAACACCCTTATACTTGGAAGACAGCACTTCAGACAGCTCAACCCTTTTGTTTGATGATGCATCTCTTAGGCTCATGTCCTTTTATGCCCACCACTATTCTTGTTCTGCTTTTTATCTGTTATTGCACAGTGAAATTATCACATTTATTATCCTTGTCACAATTTCTTGCTGCAAGTGGGCCTTGAGTATAGCTGTTTTGCAGCTTCTTAACCATATGCACCTGGAGTCCAGGAAGCAAAATGGTCACTGAGGAGACATCTGAAGAAATAGGTTGAGGCCCAGCTATCCCCTACACTGTTACACATAAGCCAGGCATGAGAGGTTACTTTTTGCAAATCTTTCATCATTTGAGGCCCAGCACAAAAAGACATGTGACTTCTAGTGCTTGATAGAGTTCAGCATAAGACAGCAGTCACTGAAATCCCTAAATCATTAATATAGCACTTAGCTTTCATAATAACTGTTTTAGAGCAGTAGAGATAGGTATTGAATGGGTTGAGGAGAGGGATGGAGTGAGAGAAAGAATGACCCAGTAATGTCAGTCTATTTCATCGACTGATACGAACAGATGTCCTTAAATTACAGCTTGCTGTTGCTAAGTTTCTGTCCTGCTATGTGTTTTCTGTCCTACTGGAAGGTGATTCGTTTGAATGAACAAATGAACTTTTTAGGATTATGTGTACATACACCAAAGTTTGGAACTATATCTACCTTTAAGGAAAGGGAGTTTTCCTTACCGATTGTGGTTTTGAGGGCCAACCAAACACTGGTGGTTGTCTGGAAGTGGACATAGTAAGGGTCCCTTCATCTATCAATCCATTGTGGAAATATATTTCCTCAACATCCACTCCAGCCACCACTAGGGGATCCAAAACACAATGAAATCTGGTTCCACAGGAGGAATTCTGCAAATGCCAGTCCTGCAAATATCACACATTCCTTTTGGGCAGTTAATAAGGAGAGTCAATTTTGCACACCTTTATTAGCCCAGCTTAGTTTCACAAAGGGGGAATTAAAATATTTTATCCTCATTAAAATATCTGTGCAACTGTGTCAAGCTCTTTTCTTCTCCAGCTCTTCAAGTCCATTGTATCTTCCTCTCTTTTCTTTATTGTAAACAGAAATAAGTAATCAATGTAAGAATCTTCATTATTTATTTTGATCTTGAATTATTTGAATGTTAGTATAGTAATTTTGAACTTAACTTTCAGGTATAGAAAGATCTGTTTTGTTAAAAAAAAGAGAAAAAAAGACTAAAATTACATATTTTTATGTATTTTGTCTTCCTGCTCTGTTTTCCTGCATGGTTCTTCAGTACCTTCTTTGACTGAACAGATAGGATGAGTTACATAGTTAAAATATAAAATTTCAGAGTGCAAGGCCTTGATACAATACATATTGTTTGAGGTGCTGTTCATGTTTTGTATTCTATATCCTTGGAGCACTGTGACAGTGTTTAGAGAATTTATAAAAGTTCTTGGAAATGAAGGAAAGCAGTACATATAGTGTTTTTAGGGTAAGAATTGTTTTTAGTTACTTCTGAGGAAGTAACAAAGTCTAAACAAAAGGAATGCTTCATGCTTACTGAGACAGAAACACATTCAAAATTAACATGTTGGATGCTTTTATTAAAATAGCAGTACATCTGTATCTGTTAATCCAAATGACACTGAACATCACATTTGCATTCTTTAAATGTGTTCTTTGTGTCTGCCCGATTTAAGGTGCAAATGAGACCATATGCTGAAGTTAATAGTATGGATTTGTATTTAACAGTAAAAATGAGGTAAAGAGACACAGAAATAAATAGGAAAAAAAAAAGAGGGGGATGGGGCGGATAAAGTGAATGGCAAAGAGAAAAATTAAGTAGAAAAAATATCACCACTCCATGGATTCTGACAATATCCTGTTGATTCTCTTTGTGTGGTGAGGGTTCCAGTCTTGTCAAAGTGATGGTTGCAGTTTGGATCCATCAAGGGAAACCCAAGGTGGTGAGGGAAAAAGCCCATGGAACAGAGTCCCTAACAGTTTTATTATGCTTAGGCTAGGTGTAAATGTCCCGGTACTGCCACTCAGGAAGGGAGTTTTACACTGGATGATGTAACACTGGATGACCAGGAGTCTTTGACACCTTCTAAAACATTACAGCTGCCTGTTACATCAGCACAGCTGAGACCATTATGGGCCATTATGGCCCATCAGCAGAGATGACCATCTTCAGGCTATATGTGAATTGTCCTGATGCTGCCCTGGAGGGGAGTTATCACAGCTGTCATTTGTGTAATGACAAGGAAACACTACACCTCGCAGGATTTTCCTCTCTCCTTGTCTTGTAGCCCGAGGTGGTGGGTGTGCCCACCGTCAAAAACTGGGCGTTACTTTGCACATCGTCAGCTTGCACCTTGACTGACCCATTAGCATTCCAGTCTCTCACACTTATGAATACATTCTTCTCCTGGGGTAATTGGGCAATAGTACCACCTTTATCTTATCTCAAGTTCCCATCACAAATTAGTCCAAATTAGTGGGTATATTTAGTGTGGGGTAGATTTAGGTGAACAGTTGCATCTTTGCACAGTTTATTACAGTGGACAAAAGTCTTTCAGTGATTTTAACAATGTTTAAACCATTAACAATTTCAGTCTCTCACAACTACGGAAATTATGAAAAAGCCTGACACTAAAATGAACTTAGAGTTTATTTTTTGCATGTTTTATATTTAATCTAAAAAGTGAGATTCTTTTAATTCTTTGTATGCAGTTAATGTTTATGGTAACATTATTGTGGCTGAGTTATTCAAGGATATAAGAAAACAAAATGGGGGTTTTATTGCATCTTTTTAAGCAGTCCTCAACTAATATGATTTCTGTCAATATTGAAGTATAATTACGTTCCAAACAAGACAAAACATGGTTTAGAGAACAGATCTTTCCGCAGTCGCTCCTGCATCTGAGATAAAACACCTCGACTCACTCTGGACTCTGTTTACAGGGAATCACATGCTAAGGAGCATGGTACTGAAACATCCCTATAGCTTTAGACTGTGACAGCAGAATTCAATTTAGATCATTGGTTGGGACATTTCGTCAACATTACTGGAGCTGCTAGAAACAGTGTGAAGCAAAAAAATAAAGAGAAAGCAAGGAGGCAGTAATGAACTCTGGGGTTGGAGCAGAAGCTACTGGCAGCAAAGTGTGGAGAAACTACTATGCTACACATTTTACAAGTGCTCTAAAACTTCTCCATTTCATACAGAAAAAATATATACATATTTGCAAGCATGTATATTTTTAAGAATGCACACACTCAACACAAACACAAACATAAACAGAAACGTTGCTCTATAAACATTAATTTTGCATTTTTTAAGTTTCTAGATATTATGAGATATTCCGGCAATGTTTTTATACTTAATTTCCTGAAATGTGTGTTGGTAGATATTTCTGAGAGGAAAACAAAGTAAAATGGATATTCTGAGCTACTGCAGTTTGCCAAGTGATTCAATTTTATTCAGGGCATCTTAGAAACATATAAATAAAGACAAAGTGGCAAAATATCCAAGTGCTTGTCAGATTTAAGGAAACAACATATATTTCTCCCCCAGGAAAGTGATTATTTAATTTAAGAATGCTTACTGGCATCAGTGTTGGTTTTGCTGGTAGACAGTGAGTAAACAAGCTATAATACTGTCTACAATATAAACTTATAAACTTAAAAGTCTTAGCTTGCTGCTGTCAAATTCAAGGGCAAAGCTCCAATTGACTTTACTGGAGCAGGGATGAAGTATGGGACTAAATAAAGTTCAAGCCAGCTTGAAATTTATTGCACACAAACTCTTTTTTTGTTGTTGTAAATGTGTCTATATACCACTCTTCTCCACAAAAAGATAAATGTTTCTGAGCTTCGTTTTTTTTACTTTTGTACTTTAGTGAGTGTGGCAGTTCTTCCTTCTACCACCAGCTACATTTCCCAGAATTTATTTTGATAACTTTATTCTATTTGGTTTGACATTATGTTTTGGACTTTTAGCTTCAAATTGACGATGATTATAATAGGGTATGAATAAGGAGGTTTTAAGACTAACAATTTCCCTTATAATGCTGCTAATCTACTTAACTGAATCCTTCTTTCTCAGATAATTTGTCTTATCTGTACTTTTAGTTTTTCTAAACCAACATTTGTTGTGGAGTTTATAAAATTTATTTTGCACCCCATGTATTTTACTATGTTAAAATAATGGTCTTTGAATTTCTTATATATGTTAATTCCCGAATTGCTTTATATGCAGGTCTGAATTGCTTTTGCAGTTGCAGCTTTGTCTGTATTGAAACACTTTTATGTCTACTAACACCTATCTCAACTCTATTCCTTTTCTTTGACTATACTTTGACCGACCCAGTATTTGTCACTCAAAACCAGAAATAAACAACGTGTGTGCCATAAGATACAACTAATTGTTATGACCACAGCTTTAAGTTTCTTGAAGAAGTCTAGAGTAAATTACACTAAAAGATACATATTTTCTTTTTAATATTACTCTTTAAGAATGTAAAAAAAGAAGACAACAAGTTTGGAAGCTCCTTCCTTTTCCTAAAAATATGTTGTTCACGTATAAACTAGAATAACCGAAGAGGGTCTGGGCAGCAAAACAGTAACTAGAAATGAGACTGCTAAGATATCTAGGAGATGGGAGACAGAATAAGCAAGTATGCAGAATGCAGAAGGATTAGAACAGGCCAGTGGATCAATCAGTTGATAAGGCCTTGAAATATGCCTTCACTTATAGGTATAACTTAAGCAATGGTATGTGCTACTTTTCTTGGGAAAAAGAAAAGACTGGTACAATATCTTGTGGGGAGAGATCACTTACGAGCACACAATCTGGTCTGGACAAAGATCACCACAATATATTGTTCTTGGCAGGAAGATTGTTTCTCAGCAGGATGCTCACAGCATCTGACTTAGTGAGATAATCTAGCTCTGACTTAGGTTCTCAGAACACCCATCTGAAGGACCACATATTCTTCTACTGACTAAATAAGGAGCCCAGGAAACAAGCTTTAACATGTAAGAATAAATATGGAAAAGGGGAATAAAAAAATGTAAAGTAAATAACTTTTTTTGCCCAAACCCTGCACCTCACTTTCCTCTCAGAGGTTCATTTCTTCTCTCTCTTCACTGCAACAGGAAGGCAGTGTGATACACCTTTATTTTTCATGGCACAGCAAGTGTTTCTTGATGAATAAGTAAGGTTATACAGACTAGCACATTAAAAGGGTGAGAGTCCAGTTCTTGCCAGTCCACATCCTTAACCAAGTTTGCAGTGGAAATATGACAGCTCTGCAAGATCTACTTTTCCATTTCATACTTGTATAAGTCCTGCTGCAAGTGTGTAATACATAATGGAAGTAGAATTACTGTAAAAGAAATGAGTTTTCCATTTTATTTGCTGTAAATTTTGCAAATCCATTGTTGACATATTAAATAATTTTCTCTGAATTTTCCTTTCTTTTAGAATGTGAGTGAAAATGAAAGGAAAGCATGAGTATTCTTTTGCATTGCTGATAATTAGATTGTTGGGTGGTTTATATATCTGTTATCATAGACTAAGATATATTATAGCTTAACTAATTTTAGAAAACGCAAGAGGGGGTGGGCAGATTTTTATTTTAATTAAAATAGCTCAACATTCAGTATTGTAAAATGTTCTTAAATAATATGTGTTCTTGAAAGAGTTTAGGGTGAAGTAGTCTTTAAATAAAGTCTAATCATAGAATAATTTACATACTGAAAGTAAATGAACAACTATTAAAACACTTAGAAATGCCAAAAAATATTGTTCTGCTTTTATATATTCTTTTTTGAGCCTATGCAGCCCTGGATATTTTTATTAGACTTTGCTTGAAATTTGCAGAAAACGATATTATTTCATGGTTACAGTATCACTCAGAAATAACCCTTGTTTTATAAGGGACAGAACACTTTGAAGTAGGATTTTACAAGCTCTTTACACATTATAGATTTTAATGATGTCATATGTGTACATTTTTTATTAGAAATACAAGCTTATAGGCTCATTTGGCTATTTATGTTTGCTACCAGAGACATAAAATATCTTGAATATATATCTGGAGCTTATCACATATTCATTCTGGTTCTGCTACCATGACTAGCTCTACTTAAGCTAACTAATTGTGGCCTGGGCACCAGCAATATAGAGTGAATGAGGATAAGATCCCTCAGACTTTTAGTAGTTTAGGAGTATCATAGGTGAACCTCCTTGTTGATGCTGAACTATTCTACAGTAGCACCTACAACGCTTCATTCTGGAAGTCAACAATTTGGGGTTTTTCATTAATCTCTTCAACACGTCTTGATTGGCCTGGAGAGATACAGTGTGTTTGGAAAATTTTAGCTTCAGTGAGTGCCCCAAGGGATACAACTTTCTATACCCTCAATTTTATTTCCTGCTTTATTTCAGGGTCTGACCATCTGGAATTTCCCCACTGCACATGATAATTTGCTCCTGGATCTCCTTCCTTCTTCATATGAACTTATTTAGACCACAGGCTACCACATGAGGCCCAGAGGAGAACAAAGCTGACTGCCAAGTAGTGTGACTACAGAGATGAAAGCAGTGGGAACACAACAAGTACTTTCTTCATGGAAAGACCACGGGTTTTCCCTGCAGTGGTACAAAAAGACAATATGAAGCTCACCTTCTTTCCCAGAGCTGACTTTACATAGATTTCAAAATCAAAGAGTACTTGGAGTTTCCAACAGCTGCATTACCCTCTGACATACTTGCTCTCTGGTAAGGATAAAATATATCTTGATTAAGCTATTATTTTCTCAGAGAGTTAAGGACTATCAACACAGCCAAGCTCAACCGCAAGGTGCACTGCTATCAGTATTTTCCAAGTAAGTTAAATGACTTATATAAAGAAAATTCGAAAAATACCAAAATAAAAACAATAACCAAGAAAACTCAAACTCCAAAATGCAACAAAGCAAACAACCAAAAAGCCTGACAACAACAAAAAAAAAAAATACCCCAAAGAAATAAAAAATAAAAATAATTTTTAAAAAGTAGCCAAAAATCCCCACCCTGCCAAAACTAAATAAGGCACTCCTCCCATAGGCAAGAGAATCAGAAAAAAAAATGTCCCATTTCTTACTACTCTCCCAGAAGAAACACACAGGGATTACTTTAGTATGCAGACACCTGTGTAAAACAGAATAGTTCCTACTATACTGTGCTCTTTGAGAAATAATAATCTCATAGAAAATCACACAACTTGAACAACATTTTGGATTTTTTTTTTTTTTTTTAAATCCACTGCTTTCTTCAAAGAAACAATATATCCAAGGCAAATATTCCTAAAGTCAATGGTATATTGCCCAGGAAACTGAAGTGTGGATTTGTCCCAAGACAACACAAACCTCTGCAACTCTCTTCCTAAATGTTCTAAAAAAAAAAAAGAAAAAAAAAAAAGGGAGAGTGAGAGAGAGAAAGGGTGAGATTAAGACAGTGTTGGGCAATTATATAGGAAACATCTTTTTCTTCCCTTCAAACAACATAAATTACTTGTCATTTGGCATACACTTTTTCAAGTGTTATTTAATTAAAATAAATGAGAAACATTCAAGTTAAATTTAGCATAACAAATTATATTAGCCTCATGGTATGATAAGAACACATATCACTGTTTCCAACACTTTTTCTGGTGGATTTATTCTATTGTATGAATATTATTCCTGTTCTTCATTTTAGGAAAGGAACTTATTGCTATTTAAATCCTTTATGCATAAAAGAGAACATTTAGATAAACATTATAAGTTATAACATTATAAGTTATGGTGTCTCTATAACAATATTCTCCTATGTTGTGCTCTGTGAAGTACATACATGTAAAGCATTGTAAGATTTATAACTTTGGAGAGGTTTTTCATTGTTCATATTAAAATAT
The DNA here is from genome assembly GCA_035047845.1 of Dendrocincla fuliginosa. Classification (NCBI taxonomy): domain Eukaryota; kingdom Metazoa; phylum Chordata; class Aves; order Passeriformes; family Dendrocolaptidae; genus Dendrocincla; species Dendrocincla fuliginosa. The sequence goes on from JAWWMO010000174.1 coordinate 34,666,111, forward strand.
GTGTATATCTTTGAGTCCTGGGAAATCGGGATCAATTTTTGTTGTAAGAATAAAGGAAGAAAAACATCCACTGGTTATTACAGAAGTAAATTATCTGGATTTTAAATCAGATTTTTGTTCATAAATGTAGGACGTGTTTTTGCAAAATAATGATAAACTATTCTCATAGCTGCAGGGTTTTATTTCTCCCATTTTTGGTCCCAGTAGGTGAATATCAAAATTTCTTGGTATACAGATGAAAGTAAAATCCAGCAGAAAATAAAAACTCAGCAGATACAGAATTTAAGGCCATCTCAAAAGACATTATTTGTATCTCAACTTTGGCATTGCAAATATGTATTTCCTATTTAATTTTAATGAGTGTATATTCCTAACTATACTAATAAAGAGAAATTTTTCCTCTTTAAAGGCATTTTTTGAAATTTGCTGTATAAAAAAAGAATATACTAGGTTAGCAGGAGAAAGGAAGCAATAGAATGATGCATTTTGACTTATCTATCAGCAAAAGTTCAATTGGATGGAGGGAAAATGTTGCTGAAAAATTCATCAATGTTTAAAAAAAAAAGAGGGAGTACTTGATAATGAATATTGCAAAATATATCTGTTTTGGATTTAAATTACTTTCTAGGGCAATGCGAATTATAGAGTAGGAAAAACATGCCTAAAACAAGAAAATATATTACATATTATATGTTGTACAAGTTGATTTACATTCACTAGTTATAACTTATGTTTTAATTCATTAGAGAATGGTGCTAATAACACCAGGATTGTTGGTTTGATCCCTATATGGGCCATGCACTTAAGAGTTGGACTTGATGATCCTTGCGGGTCTCTTCCAACTCAGAATATTCTGTGAAATTCTGAGAAAGGTTTTAAGATTTCTAGATGGCCCACCAGGAGGGGGGTGCTCTCATGACTTAGGATTCTAAGTCAGAAGGACTTTTTATGGAGGTTTAAAGATATCTTTTTTACCCCTCTGGCTATGTGTACAATTTAGATGTTCAGTTCCAAAGAGCTAATTCAGCTACCACCTAAAATTTAGGTAAACGTTAGAAGCCCAAGTAAGAGAAAATGACTCCTTATAAGTAAAAGAGGGCACTATTCTTAAAAAGAAGCACAACAAACTGTTAGAGTTTCAAACCCTAAGGGGGAATTCCTTCCAAAAAGCTTGGAGCCAACACCCTGGTGTGGTGGGAATGGTTAACAGAGGATACAAAGAATGTGCATATCTTGATATCATCTGCCTTAAGCACAGCCTTTTGTTCTGATTTTCCCCAGTCTGGGAGGGGAAAGACTGGCTGCAGTTGGGGGAAGGAACTGGTTTTTCTGGGTTTTCTGTGCAAGGCAGGAGCTCAGCTCTCGGCGGAACGAGGAGGATAGGGACACAGACACTATGATCTCAGCATCGCTGAATATTGGATGGTGGTCTTCTTTGCTTCTCTAACTCCATCATTTTTCATCCGTGAGCGATTATAAACACCACACATTTACCATGAGGAAAAAGAGAGAGAACGCCCCGGTTTCCTGCGTCTGCGGAGACAGGATTGTTGCTGCTTCTGCCTTCCCATTTTTCTCACAGGAACCAACCTGAGAACTAACTGCCACCACACTGAGGGAGCCCATCTGGCCAGGCACGACATCACCACCTGCTGTCCGTAAATATTACGGCAACCCCTGGGAGAGAGTGGCCAGCGGCAGAGGTAAAACAAAAAGCCCCCAAACCAACCAACCAAACAAACAAACTCTCCCAAAATACTTAAACCAGGTTCAGACTCCAGAAGAGTCAAATAAAGCTTGCCTGCACTGTGCCAAGAAAGAATATGAACTAGGCAAAAATGGTTTGGCCATTCTGGAAGTCCAAAACTACTGCTTTCCTTTAATCCAGAAAGCATCCAAAAAAGTTGCATGTCCTTCGTAAAAAGTTGCTGAAAAATAGGCTATTATGGGAAGTATCTGCATGCCTGCTATTCTTCTACCTAGCATGTGGCAAAATGTGAAAAACACAATATGGAAAGTTATTCCTAAAGGAAAACTAGAGAGAAACATATTAATGAAGTGAATTAATAAATAAGAAGATTAATATATATGCTCTAGACCTACCAAAATTGCCATTTTAGTTATTGAACTGTAATTAGAAGGAAAAAAATGGGTATCAGCAAGCATCAGGGGCCTAGTTGGAATAGAGGAGAAAGCAGAACTATTTTTTTCTTTCTAGGAATTTAAAAAGAACGGAATCATTTCAAATGCAAGTAATATAAGACAAAATGAATTCCTTTATCTCAAAAATGCAAAGTTTTTAAGCATCTATGTACTTGTTGAGTAAGATCCAAAATATCCAGTAATTTGTCTGCTCTTAATAAATACCTGAGAGTTCATAAATCATAAATTGATGTTTCAACCTGTCCCTTTGTTTTCAAGAATGATTCTAAATATTAATGCTATGCCCCTCTGGATCTCTTGTAAAATAATTTATTTATTTGAACAGTTGTTCATCTGGGAAATCTTTATTTATGTGGAATTGTTTTATTAAAGTTTTCTGAGTATTTTTTCCTTTCATTTCCAAGCTGCCAAAGTCTAAATTTATAGCAAACATGATAAATTAATAAGATACTCCTGTGTCTGAGAGAAGACAGAAACATCCACCTCAAAGATTTTGTTTCTCGTGAAACAGACAAAACAGGAAAACAAAGATTTGAAGCTGGAATCATCCAAGACCACACAGTAAGTGGAGCGAGAGATAAGGAAGAATCTATAGGACTTGATTTGCAAACACTCTTTAGGACATGTTATTTTTGGAAATTGGATAAGTCACAGGATTTTCCAAACAATAATATTGACAATTTACCTTTTTTTTCAGAAGCAAATAACTTACGGAGGAAATGTCCCTACTGTAGCTATACTTTAATAATCAAGAGAGTGATCAAACTGTGCACAGCAAAAAAATACTGCATCTTCAAGTTCTGTCATTAAAATTTCACAATAAATGTTGAATATACAGACATAATGAGTTTTTCTTTTGGCAATACTAATTTTCTAAAGAAATTAGCTGACAAAATTTCAATTACTTCTGAATATTTTAACTAGAATAATTGTGAAGTTTGGCACCATTTTGGAAACTATTCTCTTTCTATGACATTACCCTTGAGAAAAAAAAACACAGCTGCATAAATCTTTACAGCCAGAGAAATGATAGATACAGAAAACTAATATGATGTTTTCTCTGAAAAAGATCAATAAACATACACAAAAAAATCCCTTCTTACAGAAATCTTCAAATCCATTTTTAACAGAGATAAATACATGGTATTTTTTGTTGTAGAGTGTTATACATAACATATAGAATTACTTACTTGTATAATGTACTTGTATAATGTAAAATAGAATAAATATAAACATTAAAATAAACTGCATTCAATAAGGCTCCTTGAAATTGTGACATGGTATCTTTCAAGTCTGAAAATATTACTAAAGCCTACACATTTGATCTGAAATCTAACAAAACTATCAGAAATAAGCCCATTCTGCCAAGTACTTTTCTTGGTTACAAGACAGGACTGTCAATCAACAATCCCTTTTCTATGCCACCAGAAGTAGGCAGTATGTTTACATCAGCACAGAAGACAACTGTAGTGGGTTAACCCTTGCTTGCTGCCAGGCACCCACCAAAGCCACTCTGTCATTTCTCAGCTGGAGATGGGAGATAAAATATAGCAAAGGTTCATGAGTTGAAAAAAGGTCCAAGAGAGATCACTCACCAAATACTGTCATGAGCAAAACAGACTCAAACTGGAGATATTAATTGAATTTATTACTAACAATATTAGAGGAGGACAATGAGAAGTAAAACAAATATTAAAAATATGTTTTCCCCACCCCTCCTTCCTTTCCAAGCTCAACCTCTTCCCTCTTAGTGGCAGAGGGAGATGGGGAGATGGGAAATGGACATTACAGTCAGTTCATCACACATTGTTCCTGGCAACGCTCACAGAGATAGGTTGCTTCAGTGTGGGCTCCCTCCCACAGGAGACAGTCCTCCATGAACTTCTGCAACACTAGTTACTCTTTCATGGGATGCAGTCCTTCAGCTGCAGCAGAACCTGTGCCTATTTACTATGGTCTTTACCATGGGTTTCAGGGAAATCTCATGTCTGGGGTCTGGAGCATGTCCTCCCCCTCGTTCTTTACTGACCTTGGTGTCTGCAGAGTTTTTCTCTCACATATTCTCCCTCCACTCTTTTCTGGCCACAATTATATCTGTGCAATAACTTCTTTTTTTCTTCTGAAATATGTAATCACAGAGGCATTATAAACACCTCTGGTTGGCCCAGCCTTGGCCTGCAGCACAACCATCTTGGAGCCAGCTGACATTGGCTCTGCCAGACATGGAGGAAATTTCTGGCAGCTTCTCACAGAATTCACCCATGTAGCCCCCCTGCTACCAAAACCTGGCCATGCAAACACAGTACTTGCGTTGTCTTTTGAAGGCTGTTCTGAAGATCAAGTTTGCACTCCAAACAAGACTGTAAGCTTCAGTGAGACCCAAATATTGCTGAAGGATGTTCCTTGCTATGTGAAACCAATGTGCTTAAATATGCCCATTTGCTCTATATATGCTACTTAAGAGACTGCTTTTGGGATTTGAAGCGTTTTCAGAAAACACAGTAGTATTGAAGATACACACTGCTCCCAAAACATCTGAAAGAACAGAATAGCCTTTTCTCACCCAAGCACAAGTCTCTGTCCTTAATTGGACACATCAGTTGTCTTAAATACTTGCTGCTCTAATAATAGTAATGTAGATGGAAAATGTTATGCTATGTGCAAAAGTAGGGATAATTTTGTCAGAGAGAAATACTTTCTGAGATCAACACTCAGAAGAGGAACTTCTGCTCTGCATTTGACTTCTTCATTGTCTTTAGCCTAGAACATTTTGTTTTCAATCATCTTGCTGCTACTGATATTTCTAATGTGATGAGCCTTTCATTTTTGTCTTTCCTGCTTACATTGTACCCTGTAGATTCACTATGTAATTCCCTGATGATGTATAATGCTACACATACTTGTGATTATCACTTGCTTATACAAGTAATATAAACCTTTTTTTCCTCATTTTTTTTTTCTTTACTTTTAATGCAATAGCATTTGTGCCAGCTTCCAGTCATATGTACCACTTTCTCCTTCTTCAGAACCAAGCTAGCAATTCTCACCCTGAATAGCTTTAAAATTGCTCGTAGCAATCAATGACGACTGAGGCATCACTGAAGAATTTCTCTTATCTCCAAGCTCCAATTTAGATCAGCCATTAAGCTTGAGTAAGCCTGAGCAAGCTTGAGCTGTCAGAACGTTGTCCCTCATCACATGCTTTAAGCACAAAAAGTCAACTTCAAAATAAAATTTGTTCTAGCTCTTGCTACATTTTGTAATGGTTTAGTATGAACAATAAACTTTACTGAAATAGTACTGTCAATTTTTGTAAAACAGATAACTATACTGTATATAAGTAAGGCTGCTCTACCTCAAATATGACACATGCTTAATCATTTCCTTATATTTCTTATTTTATGCTGTTTGATCTTGTTAGTGATGCATACTACATTGTTGTATAAAGTCTATTTTTAATGAACATACATTTTAAAAACATGAAATGAAAGCATAAATTCAAATATGAGAAGATAAACATTTAAGCATCTAAATATCTGATATATCAAATATATAAGTCCCATACATATTCTTCTGCAGTGTCTTTACAGAGGCTTTATTTCTTTCAGACAAGATTCAGTCTTAAAAGTACCAATTTCAATCTTCTGCTTAGGCTGTATATCTGAATTTATACTGTAGCTGTTTTCAACTGTCTCTCAAAATAACCTCTGGTAAACTTCTGTTTCTTTATATTCATCTGAAATGTCTTTTTTCTTAGCAGATTGAAGCTGAAAACAAAAATCTGTCCTGAATAGATTTTTTGACTTTCTGATAATTATCTGATTGTTTGGTTAAGGCCTAGTTTGAAAAAAAAAAATATATATATGCTGTAATACCTCTGTGATTTACAGCTTATAAATCCTACAGTGTGCTTCAAATTAATTTATTTATATACTTTAAGTTGTGTCAGCATTTTTAGGAGGCCTAAAATGTATTATGAACAAGGACATGCAAGAAAAAATAAGGGGGAAAAATAAGATGAATAGACTTGGTGATGTAAATTAATGAATATCATTATCTCATATAAGATGAAATAAAGACATTTATCAAGGCAAGGCAGACTTGATTTGAAGAATATTATTTGATTTCCAACTAAAATAGATTTGAACAGTGAAAATCTAAACCAGAACTTAGAACAGAACCTTTTCCTGCACCTTTCTCTTTTTTTTTTTCAAGCCTCCACTTCAGTCCTTCTTTCCCAATTCTTCTACCCAGCATCCTCTGAGCAGCGCAGAAGGCTCTGTGGGGATGGGTTGTGGATAGTATGTAGGGGTTCCTCTCAGCTCCTTCCTTCTCGCATTTTTGCCCTGTTCCAGCATGGGTCCTATCCACTGTCCTTCTGGAAAAACTTTCTTCCAGTGTGGCCCCTCCATAGGCTGAAGTTCCTTCAGGAAATATTCACCTTCTCCAACAGTGAGCTCACCGTGGGCTGAGCTGTGTCTGTCTGCTCCAGTGTGCTCCTCTCCATGAGCTGCAGGGGGAGTCTGTGCTCCCAGTGCCTCATTAGCACCTCCTACCTGCTTTTCTCTAACTTGAGTATTTGCACTGGATTTTCACTTTCCCCTCCTCACTTCTCTGCCTCTCCAGCATATTTTCCCTTTCTTAAGTATGTTTTAACGGTGACACCACACACTCAACAGAGTCTTGTGATGGGTCCATTGGGGCCAGATGAAACCGAATGTGTCTGGCATGGGCAGCCACTGACCTCTTCCTGCAGGGGCCACCTGCTGCCAAAACCTCATCACAGACACCCAGCACATAAGCCCAATTTCCACTTTTGTGACTGAGGACTGTGTATGTTATCACTTCTACAGACTAGAGCACATGACAGTCTCTATCCCTTAGAGCATTCTGCTCCTAATATTACAATGACTGTGTCATGAGTGTCTGAGATGTTCTTTTTGTATGTAATTTCTCATTGCAATCTTAAGACTTTTTTTTTTTCAGGACAAAGTTGTTTAAGGAACTCTTGGAAAAGCTGACTTGAGTTTCTAGTTTTGTTATTTCTCAAGTTATTTTTCTAGTTTTAAATATTTACCAAATTACTTCCATATCTTGAAAGAACAGATATTTAGGACTTGATCCTATTTTAATTAAGTGGACTTTTAACCTACAAAACGTTCAGAACTATTGATTTCAGGAATGCCTGTGGAGTAAGGACCTTCTTGATGTGAGTAAGGGCAGAATATGACACAAAAAATATATTTCTCACTGAAGACAGACAAACACTGGAAAATCTGTTACAGGATCTTCTCTAAGATAGTTTCCCACATTTTTCAGTCTTCTACTCTAGAATTCAAAATTGGCTGTGATTTTAAAAACACCCCAGAATGCTCAATATTTGTCCAGAAAGAAAGAAAGATAGGAGCACGCAGATACGGATGATGAAGGTTTCTAAGTTTCGTATCTGAACATACACACTTGATTTTATCCTTTGATCATTCCTTAAATTTCTTAAACTATATATCTCTTGTTAAGTTCGTTGTTTTGTTTTGGTTTTTGTTTGTTTGTTTGTTGGGTTTGGGGTTTTTTGTGGAGTTATTGACTGCAACAAGTTTCATACCTCTTTATAAAACAAAAAAACCCATGGCATTACATATAAGCATAACCATACACAGGTATTTCTGATTAGCTGCTATTCACTTCCACTTATAGAAAGAAGCATAAGTAAAAAGCAAGTGAACTGAAGAGTTTTCAGATGAATAGATGTCATTACATATAGAAATACATAGAATACAAAGATATAAAATGAGAGATTGGTTCTTAACTATAACATCTGTAACCTAGTCACTGTGACCCAAGGGTTCATTCTTCATCTTGCAGTCATCCTATTGCCATTCATAAGGACATACCTCCACAGGAGATGTATGCAAATACATTTTGATTATGCTGCAGTAGTCAGTGCAAAAAGGGGCAAGTAAAAAGAAATAACCCCAAAATTTAAAAGAAAATTCAGTAACAATGGCCAGTCACTCTTTTGTAATGAAGAACAAATTTTAAATTAGTCTGGCATACTTTAATTCAAGTGTACTGACACTTCAAACATATAACTGCATGAAACTGCATGAACATATAGGTACTTATCTCTTAGGCAGTCATCATTTTTAACAGTAGGAATCTAAGGTAAGGTTTTAAAATGAATACAAAGATTTTAGGAAAAATTTTTCACATAGAAGAGAGAATGTACAGTGAATTTTAATTACTGGTTTTGGTTGGTGATCCTAAAAATTATTAATTTTTTTTCAGATCACAGAAGTTTTTTCTGAGGTGTGACATGACAGAAAAGTTTGCTTTAAGTGCTGGAGTGTTATTTTTTCTAGCTAGGTAAGAAAATTATTTTTTTATCTATTAAAGAAAGATAAAGTGGAAAGTAAGGTGTTTAGTTTCACACCAGAGAGTAGAAAAATTCATGGTATGGTCCAGACTTTGAAGCCTTTTTAGAACTAAGCAAGAGAAACTGATAAGTTATGAATGGGAGAATTTGAGATGCTGAATGTATTCTGCTGCAAAAATATTTAGTTAATGTAATGTGACTTGAAAAAAAAAGTGATTCAGAAATATATTGGTTGTTTTAAATCTATTCACTAGCTGTATAATGATTACCAAGTGGATAAAAGTGAAATAGATTTCTGTAAAAATTCCTGCAAAACCATTGCTACAAGCACTGTTAAATTACACTAAAGGTTATTCTACTTAAGCTATTCTACCTTATATTCTTAAATATTCAAGTCATTTTACTGAAGATAATTTTTAATACTTATGAACACCCCATCAATATAGGTTATATTTTCCTCTGAGAGGTATCTTGATCTGGATTTCTATTAGGGATTTGAAAATGATTTCATATTCTGCATTGCACAAGGATGTGATATAAATCTACAGTTGGATCCACAAATACTGTGAACAGTCATTCAGAGGGTTTGCTGTTTTTCTCCCATGCTGCAATTATTTAAATATTTGATCACATATTTTCATAGTTCAGATTTATATGAAACAGAGAACATTGAGTTTTCAAAACCATCAAATGGATTTAATTCTTCTGTGCAGCAAAGGTAGCTAATTTAGAATATAGATCTGTTATAATATCTTCCTTTCTTCACTTTGTGTCTAAAAGGTAAGGACTGATCACAGGAAAGAAAAAATGGAGTGGAGGAACCATTTTTATTACTTGCTCACTAAACATGTCACAGTCTCAAAGTGTTAAACACTAGATGAAAAGCATATTCCTAATCTGTTCTAGCATGCCTCATAATTCATTTAACTAGAACACAACAGTTTCGAAGTACGTATACACAGAATCTGGCTTGTACAGCATAAACCTACCTGCAAGTGATCTTTTTTTAAACTTTCATTTTTAACTAACTCATGTCAGGTTTGCTTTGATTGATGGGCTGAATCAATACATCTCTGTGAAATTCCAGGGTTTGGCTTGAACCCTTCACTATAAAGGTAGAGTAGGAAACTGCGGACAATACGACCTGGGCAACATAACCGCACGTGCAGTTAGTTCAATGCTTCAGCAAATGTTCTAGCTCATCACTTAGCAACATTCCCTGATATGGTCGCTTTTGTCTTGTGTACTTAGTTCACAGAAACATTGGTGGAAAAGTCTGGATTGGTAGCAATCTTTGAACAACAGTAAATGATGATGGAAAGTGTAAGTCAGCAAAGATCATGCCTCAGACAGACACGCTGCTCTGATGTCTGGCATTCATTTCATAGTCTCAAATTCCCATACAGTATTACATAAGTTCTGACTTTGGTAAAAGGTGCTTAACTGATATCCTTGGAAAAAGAAGTTGAACATCCATGTCATTACAAATTCTTTCTGTAATAGAAAGAAACAAGATTTTGAATCTTGATTAGATATGTCTCATTTAAATTTTAGAGCAAAGTAGAAATCATTAGTCCAGGTACTTAAAAACCTTTCAATTTTTTCTTGAAAAAAATAGATCCCAAATAATGGAAACATTCAAAGTATATTGGGTTTGGCTTCCTCTGGACCACAACAAACAGTGGCAAAAGTTATAAATAGATAATTTTTTAATTTATTTTTTTATTAATCTGGTATGTTTTAGATCCATAGGCTATCAGTAATTAATACTGTATGAAGAAGTAATAAAGATCTGCAGAGATGTGAGGCCAGATTATCAAACTCCTATAAAAGCAATAGGCAAGTTTGACTATAAACCATTTATGATCTTAGTTACTTATTGTGTGTTTTATTAATGCTTAATCTTCAAACAAGTAGAAAATGAAAAAAAAAATAACTACTGCTGGTATCACAGATAATTTAAAAAGTTGTACTTTTCTATTGCTGAAACTAAAATTTTGTCTAGGGTTATTAATTGAGCCAAAATAAAAGAGAAATAACTTCCTTCCACATGTGTATAATATACATGTAAAAATGATACAAACTTAAATGCATAGGGTATAATATATTTTCTGACTGCTTTAATTTAGTTTCTTCTGTGAAGTGTTATTGACTACATTTCTTCAAGTGAAAATTTAAAATATGCATAAAAATAAGAAGGTTGCATAATGTTAATTTTTGATTATATATTATTTAAATAAATTCTGAAATGGTCTCATTGTCATACTAATGCTATTCTTCAATTCCAAAAGCACATGTGAATTAACTCCATGCCCAAATGAGGATTACACACAGCCATTTGCAGATACTGAGAAAAGCTTACACATTACAGTTAATCTTACTAGCTAATACTTGTCAACAACATTTAGTAAGGGATTAAGAACAGATCCAGGAAGTTAAATACAGGGAAAAAAAAGAACCAAAACAATTCCTCAGAGGTATGAAATATTTTTATTATTCATATTAGCCAAAGAAGACCTAGAGCCTACTAAATATAACAAGGAAGCCAGATTGAGCCTGAAAGAAAAAAAGCTACTTCAAAATCTTTTTCCAGAAGCTATTCCAGGGTAGTCCAAGGGCACAAGTAAGTGACAAAATTCAACATAGGGATCAATGCCCTCCAGCACTTTCACCACTATGGCATAGGTAACCATGTCTGTTGTGTTTTAAACTGGTGGAGTGGTCTCTCTAAGTGACTGCATTGATAAAATGTAGGTGAACAACAAAGGACTAAGAAGAAAGATATTATTTTTCTGTTTTTCAGTAAAAGGCAAAAATGTCTTTTTATGTTTATGACAGTCCTACTCTCTCCTCTGGTAACTCTTATTGCGTATTTGTGAAGGAAAAATTGATAAAGAAAAAAAGCTGGTTTCTTCTTTATCATCTTATTTATTTTCATGTTCTTCCCCTTCACTTAAAACCTTTTAAATTAGTGACTGTTATGTTTACACAGTGTTGACAGCTGCTGAAAACATTCATCTAATATGGCACAAAGAAGAATACAAAAGAAAATAGTTATAAAACATTATTATTCTCTTTCAAGTTTTCCTGTACTTCTGCTTTCATGGTGCTAAATAACTATGCATTTCACATTACAGAGAAAAGTAAAATATGCAGGAAATTGGCTTCAAATAAAAGAGATATTTTAGATTGCTTTTTTTCCTCCCATGTCTTTTGCAGTCAAGATTAGTGAATTTGGTAATGAGTGGCAGCTAAACTTTAGGTACATTTTCAAATCACACGTTGTACTTTCAGCTAAGACGTTCCCATATGACCAGAATTTAGAAGTAAAAAGGCATCTTATCTTCCCATCTTCCTCAAAAAAATCTCATGTAAACAGTCATCTTTCCATTGTAGAACAAGTTTATGCAGTGTTTGCTAGAAGCATGAACATATAAAATCTTCATCTTATCAAAATAGATGCTAATAATGTGAAAACTACTGTCAACTACATGAAGCTGTTGTTCTTCATAAAGAATATTTATTTTAATTTGGACTACTATATTTATTTATAATTAATTATTTTACTGAAATGAATTTCTTTAAAATTAATTTTATTTTGGTATGAGAAAACAAAATCAGAACTCTTTTGCACTTCCGATAAAAAATCTAATGCCCTGAAAACTGATAGCTTCTATCATTTGTTCTGTAACCCAATAAAAAAGTTTTCAGTTGCACAGAACTTACAAGCACACCCATCTGACAACCCAGACACACATATAGATATATTCCTTCTCTTGTACGGTATTTGTGCTTGAGTATATACAACTATTTTGCTTTTTTGCTTTTTTTATTTTTTTTTTACAAAATATTTTTGCAAATTATGTCATTTTACAAGAAAATGGAGAAGACTATAAATAGATCATTCTATGCAACATATGTTTATTCTACTAAATTTTTCAATGGTATCTTGTTGATAACATTAGAACTCATTTCATTTATATTCATCTTAAGTTATATTGTTCATCTTGTCCAGCATTATTGAAGACTCAGGGAGTAGCTGTGATTTTTGAAACCCATTGTCGGCAACCAAGGTTGATTCTCCAGCTGATTAACATAGATGGAAATTAAACTATGTTTTCTCACAGTGTGACAAAAAAGGTGGGAAAGGTGAAAATGTGGAAAGAGTTGGGTTTTTTTTAAATAAAACGTGGAATATTATGGCACTTTTTTAGTATTTAGAGCAACAGTCTTGCCATTTCTCCTCTAGGGAAGCCAGACCACAGAACAGCAGAAAGTGCAGATTCTGCTGAAAATATCTTCATCCAGGTGTTGAGGTGTGCACATAATATGTGCATTGACCTATAACTACCTTTACTTTTACTTTTATTGATGAGTAATAATAACTAACACTAAGTTTAATATACAATTACCAGAGCTCCTAACGCAGGTTGTTACTTGTTGTTTTATCAAGGAGAGCCTCACCAAGGCTTTTATCTGCTCATATTCACTTGTTCCAAATCTTTAAAGTGTCCTTACTGAGATATCAAATGCTGGATGAGAACTAGCAGCTGAAAGTTTGCAGTTCTCAGTGTTTTTTCAGTTCCAGATGGGCCAATAAACAACTATTTCCAGTAAGCTGCAATATATCTTAAAACTTGCTGCTGTCTGAATTGAATAGTGTGAATGAACTCTGAGATAATATAAGAGGTAGGGACTGGAAATCAACTATGTTGTTCTCCCTAACAGTACTACAAAAAAAAAAAAAAAAAAAAAAAAAAG
>JAWWMO010000174.1:34689687-34705486 GCA_035047845.1 Dendrocincla fuliginosa
AATAAACATATTTTGTAGATTTAAAAAGTGCTTATTTTATTTTTCTATACAGATTCCAAGATAGATGTTAAAGCAACACTACTACTAACTTCAGGCATTAAAATATTAATAATCAAGCCTCACAGAATGTATTCTATTTTCTTAAAATGCTTGAGATTATAATAAATCTATAATAGATATTCCTGGGGTTTGGTTTTTCTTGTGGGCCATATTTTTGGCTTGAATCTATAAACATGTCTTAGAAATTTGCATGTTACTGTGATGGATACTGTAATTTGCATGATATTATTTTGCAAAGTGAAAAAAGAAAAAGAAGAAAGATTCCTACCTAGTTGTAGGGTTTTAGAGGCGAGATATTGAACAAAAACAACATAAAATTAGGTACAATCCTAAAATCAGATGGAAAAAAATGAAAAGGCAGAGAACTGAAGATATAAAAGGAACCAAAGAATTTGTGAACAAGCTGGATAAAGTTCTAGGTGCACAAAGGAAAAATGTTCTTTCTTGGTCATGTAGTCTAAATGTTTAAAAGTTGGGTCCAAAACATGTATAAGCCAGAATAATGAACACTATGAATGAAAACCTAAGGCCCGAATCTGCTGCTACTATTGAAGTATCTGTATGAAATTAAATATAAATAATAATAATTAGATTTTGTTTCTGATTTGACAACCAATAAGTTGCATATGTGAGAAGTTGGTTTCATCTGGTCTGTGTGACCAGACCATTCCTATGACTAAGAATACTAAATAAAAAAGATAAAATACATTTAATTTTAGTAAGAAAAAATATCTCAATAATTTTGGGGTGTTGTGACAATTCTTTCCCTGATGTTTTGCATACTTATAGATAATGTTTTTCTGATTTAATGTGAGAAACTTCTGGATGGTAACCTAAATTGGATGAAAAAACAGCAAAAAACAGTGTTTATTCCTTATGGTCTTTATGGTTTTATTTTGGTGCCATACACACTGGAGGTTTTTTAATAGGTTTATCAAAAATAGTACTAAAGAAACTTTTTTTCCTTTTAGTTTGTTTAACCTGTTTATGGGATTTCATTTAGTCTGTTTGTATAGTTTTTTAACTTTTTTTTTAGTTTTTTAACTTCTAAATACAAAGGAGCTTGGACCTTCTGCGTCAAAATTTTTAAATTCATTTTTTTTTTTAATATGGCAGTTACTCAGCCAGCTGTGTCTGGATCCACTGTATTCTTACCATAAGATTCTTAACATAATATGGAGGAAAGATGAGTACTAAGTATTACAACAAACAATGTGTCAAAAGCTTTCTTTTTCAGGTTATTTATAAGCCATTGTTTTATATATTTCTTTTTCTAAGCTTCTGACAAATGTGGCATTGTGGTGTTCCTGAAAATTAACACTAGAGTTAGCAGCAAACATGAATACATATGATAAGACTGTTGATGAACTTGCAAAATGCGTGAGTGGAGACATTATGGCCCAATATTTCTTCAGAGACTGTTCATTTACTCTGTTCCCGTTACTTCGGTGCTTCAGGATGAGCTTAATTGTGAACTTGTAGCGTACAGATATGAACCGGGGAGATAAGCTTTCAGTGAAATATATGTGCATACGAGGACAGTCCATTTAAATATGTGTGGAAGAATGGTTGTTGAAAAAGTAGTAGCTTGGACATTGAATTTATAGTATGCTTTTTTTGCTGTCCATAAAAAAGAAGTTTGAGTTCTCGGTGCATAAAAAAGGACTTTAAAAGGAACTAGGTGTATTATCCATATGAGGTAGATGAAGAGAACTTAGTTCATACTGGGAAAGGACTTTCTTACGTTTACAGAACTGTGTATCCATGAAGACTGAGATATTTGTTGGTGTTGCCTAAGGTCTGAAGATCAAACATTTGCTAGATTTATATAAGCAGTTTTTTATAATTTTCAAACATGTCCTGAGCTCAATGCCTTATGCTGAACTAAGACAACTACACTATAAATGTTCAAAGATTGATTAAGAAACAACATCAAATGGAGGATCCAATAATGTCTTCTTTTATCAACATGTTTTATTTTTAATTTGAACTTGTTTGACTGCAAATTCCAGTAATTGGTTTTCATTAGATGAGTTTTGAAAGCAATCACAACCTGATTTTACAGCCAATTTTCACTGTGCAGGAGGCCTCAATAGACTGGAATTTTCATGCCAAGAACTTTTGAAAGCATAAAATAATAATATAAAGCCCAAATAAGCTGCATTCACCTCAATTTATGAACATTAATAGTAATGTTCAGCATAATTTTAATCTAACATTATTACATCAATAAAACTAATAATCAGTTAGGAAGTGCATGGCTACCTGTTCCCTTTCCTACAATGAGAGAATCTGGGAACATGATGAAGGCTTTTGAAATATGGTCCCCTGGAAAATATTCAAAGTATTCTAAGGTATTTGGAACAACATATATCCAAATTTCCCTAGCTATACAGAAGAATGGAAGGACAGATAAATGACTTAGCAATAAAGAATGGATTATAAGCAGCAATTTTCTTTGTTAAATTTAGGGATTTATTGCAGAAGCAGAGTTTGAAAGAAGATAGTACTAGACTGATTAGACTCTAATCACACTATTAGGGCTTGGGAAGGAGTATCATCCATGCCCACTTAAAGACAGCTAAATACTGAAATGATAGATTTTGTATTAATTCATGTGTTCTCACACTTTATATTGTCATCCATGACCATTTCTATCAGCTTAGATGTACTTTGTGTAGATCTTTTGCAGAGCTTTCAATGTCAGTACTGTGATATTTAAGATTCCATAATTACTGAAAGAATTTGAAGGCTGATGATGAAAATGGTTACTGCTACCAGCTTTTGCACAGGGCTGCTTTTCTACACTGGTACACAGCAAATGCCTATTTTTCTGTTGTTGCCATGAAGACTGAAACCCTATCTTTTATTCAGGAAAGGCTTGTACCTTTCGTTCAATAAAAGCTAAGTACTGCAAGCTCACAATAAAACAGTTAGCAAAGATGCTTCAGTCAAAAAGGGACCTTATTCTTTCAAGCTCAACGGTATTTTAGTGTTGGTTCTTATCTTAATTATATTAAAATAAGCTTATGGGTGAGATCAAAGTTAATATACTATTTCATATGGTGCTCTGTAGTAGTTTTCTTGTTTTATTCCCCTTTTCCATGCAGATTTGCAAAAAGCAGAACACAAAATAAAAATTGTTCTGCAAAAATGTACTTGTTCTGCTCATTTAAATAGATAATTTATTTTTTTTTTTAAACAGTTGTATGGAGCTATTGGAACAGTGCTCTTGAGTGGTCAGCTGTATTCAGTGCAGATTGATAGGATAATGTTACTTACATAAATTAGTGCTCTTTGTGCACTTCTGGTGAAAAGTTTAAGATGGCTGAAAACTCAGTAGAAAAATGTATCAGGAAAGCTCATTGTAAGAGGATCAGAAATCCAGAGATCTGTGGCAATCTGTAGGAATCGATATAGTAGCAAAGTTGAGTACATATGAAAGTTTGGAGGAAGACAACTAGGGAGTTTTGAGCAGAACAGAAAAGTGATAGGATATATACACTGTCACACATTTAATATTAGATTTTCAGCATATCATGAAACTTAGGTGATCTGAAAGTGGTGCTAAAAACCCCTCTGGATTTTTAGGCCAATGTTATAATTTCAGAGTATCAGAGTTATGATTTTTAATCTTTGTATTAAAAAGACTACAGAATCTCCTTTCACATTGACTGACACAATACAGTTTCTAGGAGTCAAATTTGTGAATAGAACATTATTTTTATTTCATTTTGGCAGCTGGTGCAAGAAAGGAACATGAAATATGACTACTATACTAATAAAGAGTATACAATGTTCAAGAGTACACTGCAGTATCTTCTGTGTTGCAGGGAGGCTGAATTATGTCAAAGTAAAGAAAACTGATGAGAGGAGGTTAGAGTTTAAAATGAGAATTCTTCCTTCTAATTTTATTATATTTCTGCCAAGGTTATCACTTGGACTGCAGTGGTAAATCTTCTTCTGGAAGCACTTTATTATACTCCTAATTTTAGTTGTGATTAAGTACACCTGAGTTAGATGGCTAGTACAGTTCAAGGCAAATGGTGTGAAGACTTTCTATAGGTGTCTTTGTGACCCAAGAGTCCTATGGCCCAGGTCAGAACTCAGAACGTCATACAAAAGGCTAGAAGGACATAAGCTGGTCTTGCAGTTTTGAAATCATATTTTTGAATCACTCTTCTGAGTGATATATTTTTCAATGAAAATAAGATATATGCTTATATGAGACACTAATGGGGGCAGACATTTAAAGCTTCTCTCAGTCCTTCTTTCAAAGTTCCTTGAAATACATTCTGAACAATTTAATGCACAGTATTGTAAACTGAAAAATTTCCACAGACCTCTTATACCATCACTCTTGAAAGATTCATATTGCTACAGAAGATGTTCCTAACCTAATGACATTTAATCAGTCACTATTTGGAAGGGAAAAAATTACCCAACTATTGTTACAGATAGGCCAATAATAGATAGGCTTCAAGTAATGTGTTATTAAGGCTGCTTCAGAGATATGTTGAAACACATGCTAACACCTGAGAGAGCCCTGTATCTGTAACCTGAAAAATCTAAAGACAATTTTTTGAAAGACAAATTGAGTAGATTTCTGGATCTATGCCATGTTTGCACAGCAGAAGAATGAAACAGGCTACTGTCAACTCTATGTTTCAAGAAGGTTGAAATTTGTTATGTAAGTGTTGTCTTTCTATTCTCAATGATCACATTTCTCCATTGCTAAGGAATACAATCTTTCATTTTACTTTCATTACATATTACATAAATTCCATATTTAAAGATTATAAAATTTTTGAAGGAGAAAAGTTTATAAATTTTCCACTTCCCCACTCAATTTTGTACCAACAGTAAAATTCATTAGAGTACACTTGATCCCGTCATCCAGATCACTAACAAATACATTAAACAGTGTTGGCCCCAATATCAATTCCTGGGGACCCCACTTGTGACAGGTTACCAGTTTGAAAAGCAGCTTTTCAGCACACTATTCTTGGTGTTGACTGTCAACCAGTTCCGCATCCACCACACAGACCACCTATCTAGATCATAACACATAGCCAGGAGGAGGCTCTAGGAAACCATACCAAAATCCTTGGAAAAATCCAGGTAGACAATGTCCACCACTCACCTACCCATCAAGCAGGCAGGTTACTTTTTTGAGGGAGGTGATCAATTTTGTCAAATGTGATTTTCCACTGGTTAATCTGTGCTGGGTTTTTCCTGCCACATGCTTCTTCAGACTTGTGCCAGTCTCCAGGATGATTTGTTCTGTAACTTTCCCAGGGACTGAAGGGCTTATAATTTCCTGGAATCTCCTTTAAACCCACCTTGCAGATGGCAGTGTTATTAGCCTTATTCCAGTCTTCTGACATGTCCCCCGACCTTCACGATTTCTCAAAGAAATCCACTTCCCTTGCCTTTAATGAGGATGAACTGGTTTTTTTTCTTTTCAGTGCAGTTTTTTGAAAATATCCCAAGACTGGCTAGCTCCTTTATCTGCCTCAGCTATAAAATTGGAATGATATTTTGAAATCAAGATAAGTGGATTGGTCAGGCTTGACAGCTATTCAGCCCATTTATTTGCAAGGAATCCATGACTACGGTAAAGAAAATATTTACTATGTTTTAGCAGAGACCTCTGGGCCTCTGTGAATCCTACAAGCTGAAGGAAAAATACAAGTGTACAGAAATAAATAACTACTGTTAATAGTGGAAGAAAATATAACAAGCTGTAAAGTAACAGATATTGTAGGAATACCTAGCAACCATAGACAGTGGAAGAAGCAATATCACATCCTTATGATATGGTTGTTCTAGAGATGTAGGTGCTGGAAGTCAACCATAGCATTCTGCAGTCCTAAATCCCAAATCAGCTTCAAGAATAATACAGCAGTACGAATACTGGTTAAAACTCACAGCTCTAAGGTAAAAGGGGAAATAGACCAGAAACACTTCCAAATTTATGCTAAAGTTTAAATACTAAATTATTGACATTTTCTTATTTCTATTGTAATATCCCTATTTCTGATGCAAAACTGTAAAAAATACCATAATTAAATCACCTTAGGAGCAGCTATACTATTACATCTGAAACAGGAAGAACTTGTGTTTTTTGGGACCATATAATTAGATGCACAAATCTGGAAGTACCCAGAAATGCAAGTCTTTTCAAGATGCATTCATTCTTGACCTAGCTCAGGTTAAGAGCAAGCATTTTTTTAAGTACAAGAGACTAGGTTTCCATCAGGCATTATTTAAGTTAATATTTATACATTTCTATGAGTATATACTGTTACTGCACATGAAAACAGCAAGAGAACTCATTGCTCTCACTACACGCTGACTGATTTACACTAAGAATTGGTGTAATTTCATTATTTCATTCTTATCATTGACGCTTAATTGCTGAAGTGGAAAAGCAAAGGTTAGTCCATCTACTTTTGCTAACCATTACTGAATCCAGAATTGGGAACAGAAAAGTCTTCCACTGGGCTTTGCATCAGCCCAGCTGTACAAAAGTTTGAAACTTTTAAGATTGTGTGTGTCGACTTTATAATTTTGTTCTCTACATTTTTTCAAAACACTGTTGATTAACTGTTTATCAAACACATTTCTAAAATTCAAAACCTTTAATAACTCATGCAATCATTGCCATTAAAATCTGATAATTTTTCTGCCAATCTGTGGAATATAGCTTATATTCCCTTAGTTTTTACTGCTAACAGTATAAACATGTTTTGAGAATGAAGTAGAAAAATTTGATGCAGAGAGAAATGCTAGAAGCATATATAGCTCCTAGTGTTAAGAGTGACATTTTGCCCTTTTTACATAAAAGCTTTATTGACCATAGTGGTGGGACAAAGTATAAGAATTACAAGAGGTCAGCTTTTCTGGTGTTTGCCAACATCACAAATCAAAACGTAAATGATTTTGAATATCACCAATATTTATGTAGTCAGTTTAGTTATTCTGCATTGCAAAGGGAAAAAGAGGAAACCAGGAATATTGGTCTGAGACTTCTCTAAATGACTTAGAGCCAACTGAATTCTATTGTGCTTCAGATACCAGCAAAGAGGTTGGCATTTTTTTATTTCATGAGATAGGGTTAAAGCAGTTTGGTTTTTTAGAAAGTGAGCAGAATTTGCAAGACCAGGTGCTAGAAAATTCTTAAGTAAATAAAATCCCGAGTCCTTTTTACTCAGTCCTATATTTTTCAGGCATGTGTTCCCTGATGACAAAACGAGTAAATTATGACATGCTGTAACAGTAAAAATTAAAAAAAAAATAAAGAAAAGAAAACATCTGATTATTTTGCCTAAACCCCATAATTTAATACATAATATTTTGCATGCTTTTTATTTTAATAATTTTTATTTTCTTCCAGGTTTTCTAATTCTGAAATCAAGTATGAATAATATTTATTCATTTGATGATTATTATTTTATTTGATAAAAGGTTATTTGAAATCTTTATGATAGTAAAATATTAAATTCAAGGAGATTAATAGAATGAGTTTCTGTTAATCACTCTTAAAGTGATGTATCTCTCTCTCTCTCTCTCTCTCTCTCTCTCCATCTCTATCTATCCATCTCTATCTCTATCATTCTCTCTCTCTCTCTCTCTAATCTCTCTTTCTCATCTATATCTATCTAATATAGCTATCTCTTTTTATATCTATCTATCTACAAGTAGACTTACAGATTTCAGAAAAAGTACCATTTTATAAAAGACTGTGGAGTAAATTGTGAAGGTCTGTGTAACAGAACCAGTTTATTTGATCAGAAAGTGGAATGAATACAGGAATTAATACACAGCTAGTCAAACCAATTGAATATAAAAATATGTGTTTCAGCTATATTGACTAAATATTTACATTGAAGAAAAGATATTCTTCACATTGAAGTATTATTTTTGTAATAAAAAAGAATAAAACAGGTCAGGGAAATTAAAAAAAAAAAAACAAACTTCTTTGACAGAAGAAAAATTGAAAAAATATTTTATTAATGAGATTTTTTTTAAGACAGAAATAGTTGGAAAATGATAGAAATTAGACATTGTTATATGTGAGATTGAAAATATTCTTGTAAATGTTGATAAATTATTTTCTAAGCTCAACTTTTGACACTGAGAGGTTTCCTGGAAAAAATAAAAAAGAACAAATCAACACACAAACCCCAACAGTAACAAAACCCAACAACTATCTAATCCCTTGTTTTGACATTTTGTACCAAATGTACTAGAAATAAATGCATTGACATCACCAGACTTTGCCTTTACTTACGGATTGAAGTCATAAAACAAATGATCCAATATCATGTATTTTCATCTGTGCAATTATCATTTTCTTTATTAAGAGGTAAAAGGTATGCTAAGCAATCTCATGGGAAGAAATATGAAAACTTCTAATACTCCCTGTCATGGTAGTTTTATTATAGTTAATAAGTTGCATAACGTTGAAAATTTGGAAATATTAACACATTATTTTTTTTTTTGCACTTTCTTGCTCAATAGGATCCTTTACAAGTTTTCACCCTCTGAAGTTGCTTACTGTATTCCTTCAATTTCATGAAGAAAAATTGTAACTGTAACAGGAAAAAAAAAAAACAACAAGGAAAGAAATGAGAGCAGCAGCAAAAGTCAAGCACTACAAATAACTTGTAAGAATGATATCTTGTTTATATCTTCATGGTGACTAGAAAGGTGAAGAATTAAAAATACTTGTCACTTACATTTCTCAGTGAAAGACAGAAAGTTATAATGATGTGTGAAGTAATTTCAGGAAAGAATTAGTCATACCAAACATTGTCTCTCTGCTTACTTTTTTCTTTTACATTTATATTTAATTACTATACATGTTCACTCAGTGAAAAGCAGTAACAGTTTACAATCTTCTTGGTGTCTGTTTGCTTCAAAGAAATAGATGAAAGACATTTTTTTTTTTTTTTTTTTTTTAAGAGGGCAAAATTCTGACCATTGTAACATAGCTTGATAATCATGAAAGCTGCTTCTGGTAATAAGATAGTTCCTTAAAGGCTTGATCCAAGTTTTTCAGAAGTCTGTGGGAAAATCCACTAACTCAATGTTGGGTTGCTGTGATGATCAATGGTAATTTAATAACAGTTTTTCAAGTACTTTGGCAGTTTGGGCAAGCGACATACTTAATAAACTGACTATCAACAGAAAGAAATTTCTCATTCTTTTATAGTAATTAAAAATAGGCGTTCTGGAGGAGAACATCCCCACCAGTTATTGGAAGAAACAGTATGCTAGACTGGACTCCATACTAAAGTTCAAGCATTATTGGAGACACAATCACTGTATGTCTTGTCTGAAATTAATTTCTGAAAAATAAAATATCACTCTTTATGTATATCAATCAGCCATAAAGTAATATATTTAAATTGTTTTATATAGAGTTCAAGAACTGGAAAAATAATTGCCCATAATATTTCTTTCAGAGTATAACTCTGTATGTTCTGATCACTGCAATCCTATGCTGACTGAACAGAAAAGCGTAAGTGTGAACTATGAAATATGTCAGTTCTCTTTACTACTGAATTTTCTGTTATTTAGCTTATCTTTGCTGTGTCCTCTCCATGCCAAATATTCTGTGTCTGCCACCATTTTTAAAATACTCTGATCTTACTTTGGATAATAAAAACTTTTAGGAAGGGACCAAGTAGAAATTCTCATACATATTATAAATTAAAATATTTGCTTATAAAGTAAAATAATGCAATGAATGTGGCAACAAGGAAAAGATATAAATAGAATTTAGAAGTCAGCTACAGTTTGACAGCTGGCATTCTATAATTTGGTAGAAATAGAGAAGTGTGGTTGTCATGGTTTAAGTCCAGCTGAAAACTAAGCACCACACAGCCATTCACTCATTCCCTTCCCTGGGTAGAATAGGGAGAGTATCAAAACAGTGAAAGTGAGAGAAAGT
Source organism: Dendrocincla fuliginosa (assembly GCA_035047845.1). Taxonomy (NCBI): domain Eukaryota; kingdom Metazoa; phylum Chordata; class Aves; order Passeriformes; family Dendrocolaptidae; genus Dendrocincla; species Dendrocincla fuliginosa. Next base: position 34,699,709 of record JAWWMO010000174.1, read on the forward strand.
GAATTGAGATGAAGACAGTTTGATAGATAAAGCAAAAGCTGTGAATGCAGGCAAAGTAAAACAAGTCATTCATCACCTCCCATGGGCAGGCAGGTGTGTTCAGCCATCCCCAGGACAGCAGTGCTCCAGTGCATGTAATGGTTGTTTGAGAAGACAAACACCATCGCTGCAAATGTCCTGTCTCCCTTCTCCAGCACTGCATCCATCCCTTCTCCATTCTTCCTCCTTCTTCCTCCAGCTTTATATGCTGAGTGTGACACCATATGGTGTGGGCTGCCTTTGTGGTCAGTTGGGGTCAGCTGCCCAGGCTGTGTCCTCTCCCAACTTCTTCTGCAGCCTCAGCCTCCTTGCTGGCAGGGTGGTACAAGGAGCAGAAAAGGCCTTGATGTTATGCAAGACCTGCTCAGCAATAAGAAAACCACTCCAGTATTATCAACACTGTTTTCAACACAAATCCAAAACACAGCCCTATAGGACTCACTATGAAGGAAATTGACTCTTCCCCATCCAAAACAAAAACGTGGGAATATAACAACATACAGTGTTGAAAGTGTCCATCTAGAAGGCTATTTTGGCATGTTCTATTAAGGGAATATTCCTTTGTATTTGAGGACAGCTACAACTAACCATCTAAATAGAAGAAAAAAAGAAATAAATGTGTCAGTGTGAAATGACTGGAAAAGAAACAGTGAAATAAAAGATATTTTCTAATACAATAAAGGTTAGCCTATTAGAAGGGACTGAGAGTAGTTTAGACTTTTTTTTGTGTTAAAACCATTGAAGTTGCAGTTTGATAGGATTTATTATAGAAAGCAAGCTAATTCAGGGGTTCCTAAAAGTCTAACAGATTAAAAGAAAAAATTAGATTTCTTCTAGAGTAACTCTTCCACCTTTCCTTCCCCTTCTCCTTTCCCTTTCTTTTTCCCTTCCCTTCTCAAGAGGTCTCTTCTGACTGAAATGATTGTGACTCAGTTTGTTGGGGTTTTTTTGAATCCTTTTCCAGAAATATCTTTCCGTTAATTCCCAATTTTCTTCACTATTTTTTCCCCCATTCTTTTACTTTATAAAGAAAATAGTATAACATATTAATTTAGAACCTAATAAAAAAAAAAAACACATTTTTTTCAAAACCAAAAAACCAAAACCAAACCAAACAAAACAAAACAGAAAAAAAAAAAGAAAAAAAACACTCTACAATGCTGATAATATGGTATTATTAGATTATGATTGCACAGTAGCTGATTTAATGATTTTTCCTCCTTAAGTTTCCATAATAATCTATTCTTAATGATTTCTTCTTTCCCCCCTTGCCTCTTGCCACCTAATTTAGAATAGGGAGCTACTTTCTCTGTTTGTGAAAGTGCTATGAGTACTTGTAGCCCTGAAGAAATAATATACACCTGTGAAAACATCACTTCCTTACTGCAGAGTGCCAGATCCCTTTAACCCTTTCTTTTTGACTTTTTAACAAGGCTTTTGCATCAAATGAACAATTCTGGCTGATGCCCACATACTAACCAAATACAACTACATCAACTGCAGGTTAAGGTTATAATTCAAAGTCTAGTTCTGTGACTCCACAGGCACAGCCCGGAAAGTGCAGCTTTGTAAAGTAAGTTTACTCCTGCAAAATTCTATACTTTGAAGGTCTAAATGGTATTTTGTTAAAGTAGTTCCTGACCATTAAAATGCAGAAGATCCCATTTTCAGCATTTTGCAAACTTTCAGAAAGACTTACTGTAAAGCTGTGAATCACAGGCAGTGATTCCAACTTTTTCATAGGAAAGTCTCACTAAGAAAATTGTCCGTGCTGGGTTGTTCTGCTTTTATGTTCTTGGGGATTGCTGCTGCTGCTGCTTGTTCACCCCTACACACAGTACAAGAACACATTCAGAAGAGTTTATTGTTACACATCTTGTGAGTTGCTTGTCGTGCACTTGTGGAATCCAGCTCAGCTGGGAAACAGTATTGCAAATCAATCTCCACAATTCTCACATTATATTAAATATTCTGGAACACTGCATTGATGAGTAAAACAAAAGTAACGATTTTTCCTTTGTTTTCACAAAAACAAAGATCCTTTTATTAAAGGCTCTTTAGTATTTCATGTTAGTTTAGGGGTTTTTTAAGCAAATTCCAAGTAGTTGTAACAAGGAATATTGTGGGTGGGGACCCCCTTGGCTGCAAAAGCCACTGGGAAATCACCAAAATATACCGTATCTTCAGATTCAAGATAAAATTCAGTTTCAAGGGGCACAAGACAAAGTTGACTACTTAAAAGGTAATGTAGAGTTACTTGATTCTGATTCAGAAGGGTAAGAAGTGCTTGTTTTACTGGTAGAATTAACAATGTTCTGCTTCTCATGCAAGAAAGCTAATTAAAGTTTGGTTATGCTAAAACTAAAAGAGTCTCTACTATAAAATGCCTGCATGAATTTACCAGATGCAAAATGAAATAGGCTATATTGAAAGATTTGCTTCAGTTGTTGCAATAATGAAGAGTATATCAGTCATCTAAAGCAGAAGTGCCCATTACATAAGAACTGTAAGACCCTGTCCAGATGTGCTTTGCTATGCAGTGCATCAAATTATTGTGATGATAGAGACTAGCATTAACCAAAAAAGTCTGTATACATTATTGTACCCTTCTTGCTGTAGAGTTTTGAATCACCTGCATATTGATGGATCACTTTCATTTAAAGAAGCAACAGAAGACATAGTCTGCAGTCATGAACACACTCCAGAACTGTTTCAGAAGCACTTTAATACAATAAACATGTTAACGTTCTCCATTTAAAATAAAAAAAAAAAACAAAAAAAAACCAAAAACAAACCCAAAAACAAACAAACCAAAGGTGGTTGTTATGCACTATATTCACAGAGATTGTAAAAGTACTTAGAATGGTATTGGATGTAAATGGATATACAGGGTGTTTACTATATGGACCTATCTTTGCAATATGAAATTGATTTACCAGGAAAAAGACCATCATTTCCATAAAGATCCTACTGCAGGAAAATAAAAATATATTTGGAAATTTTGGTAATGTCTAACATTTATAATAGATGAAAATAAAAATTTGTAATTTATGTGCAAACTACTTCCTGTGTCCATGGCAGACTAATTTATCAGGCAGTTCTGACTTGTTTTAAAAAAGGACTTTCTCATCCGGTTTTATAGAGATTAAAACTGCTAGAAAGTCTTCTGTAACCAGTTCTGTAATAAATCAGGTACTGAAAATATCTAGATGAAGTTGGAGATTTTGCTAAACATTCTGATTTAACCTTTGAGGTGATAGTTTCTGGCCAGAAACTATCCTGGAGATTGAAGTATTTTCATTTATAGACAGTATAGGTTTAAAACAAATAATAGGAGTCTAAAATGCTCTCTATTTAATTACTAGTGTGTCTCAAACTCATCATGAAAGTAAAATAGCATCTGTATACTCTCATTTTTGAGACTTTTTTTTTTTTTTTTAGTAGAAGACAGTATTAGTGTCGTTTGTGTCAGTGTGTTGTAGCTGGCCTGGAATACAACCCATTTCCTGTTTTCACATAGACTATGAGAGAAGAATAAAGTAATAAAGACTTTCAGTCTGCATCATCTTAGAAACTGAACATCTAAAGATCAATCCTTTTAAACAACTTTCCTTTTCCCCATTTAAGACATACAGATGTTCAGCTAATTTTTATATCTGTTATGCTTTGGATACATTATGCATTTGAAAGTTTAGCTGTTCTGTTGCTGTGATGTGTGCTTGATGCACTGATAATTCTAGCCATAACACAATTCAGATGGCAGTGGACTGTGGTGAACTTTCTCTGACAGACAACCTGAGCAGTATTTTATTTCATGATTTTATTGCGATAAGTCCTTACTCATTTCCCTGAACTAAAATTGTCCTCAACTTTTATTTTAAAAGAAAGTTTGTCTTAGATGACATTATTTTAAAACCTCAGAGCAACTCACTACTAAAGAGTTTCTTGCCAATTTCTTTAAATTTGTTAACTTATAAACTAATAAAGTTATTGAATCATAGACTTATAGAATGGTTTGATTTAGAAGGGACTTTAAATATCTTCTTGTCCAACATACCTGCCACAGGCAGGGATATGTGTCAGTGTTTAAGAGACATTTGGACAATACTGTTAATAACTTGATTTAATTTTTTGTCAGACCTGAAGTAGTCAGGACCCTGAGATGGATCTCATCAGGTCCCACAGACCTGTGCATGTTCAGGTTCCTTGAATGGCCATTCTGTGATGGGTTTGACTTTGTTTCTGAAGTCCCTGCCTTGAGATTCAGGGACTAAAGACACGTGTGAAGAACAATTGCCTTTGAAAACTGAGGCAAAATGTTGAGCTTCTCAGCCTTCCTAATGTCAACTGTCATTACATCTCCCATCTCATTTATTGTTATTGCTTTAAAACATGAGATTTGGAACAGATTTTTCTTACTTCCCACTCTAAAAAGGACCATTTGTAGAAAAAAACCGAAAAACCCTCATCTGTCTCTTTTCTTTCCTGCAAAATCTTCTCAGGTTTGTAGAGGTAATGCTGCAGAGAGTGTAATTAATTTTAACACAGATTAGAAAGAAAAGCACAGCTAAGAAAAAGTGAGCTATTTTTGATCTAATCCTCATGACAGACTAATTCCTTGTGGATGTTATATCCCCTTTGCAAAACCACTATATAATTTGTCACACCTGAAAATATTTGACTGAGACAGAGACACCACTGAAACAGCTGGGATGTTGCAGGCTAGATGTACATTACAACGGCACAATTTACGTCACATGTTTATCCTCAACAAGGACCAAATACTGTCCTTGAATGTGTATGATAGAAAATCATATTAAGTTTTGTGACAACTGGTTATTCAGTTTTAGGAGGACAATTTTCCTCATGTTTATCTGGACTTGGGAAAATCACTCGGGTTTATCACCATTAGTAATTATTTAGAAAGGAAGAAAATTTTTTCTAAGGAAATTTTTCCCATCTAAGAAGTCTTAAAAGAGTGGAATTTAATCCTAAAGATACCATGGCACTGAGTTTAATTACAATTATTTAACATATCCTTAATGCAACTCTTTATATAGTATCCAGTAATAGAACTTAGGAATGGAAAAGCATTTACAAAATCAAAGTGATGCAGCAGAAAGTCATAGAGGTACATAAAAATATTAATTTCATTAATGAATTCCAATAAATGAAACCTAAGGGCAGGTATAAATACATATGAAATACATCTGTGTATTTATGTCTTTTGATTTGATAATGTTGAAGCTGCCTGCTAGTTTCCAGAATAAAGGGGGGTTTTATTATTTGTCAGAAAATAATGAAACAGTAAAATTTGAAATAACAAAGAAGGAACTGAGTAATAAACTGATTTTTTTTTTTAATGGCAAAGGTTTTTATCTAGATCTGAGAACTTTACAGTCTGGATTTCATCCCAGACGGATAATCAATACATCATTAAAATCTGTTCCAAGATCTTCTGTGCCACCTCAGAAGTACAGTGATATTTTGCTGGTCTTCTGAATAAAATAAAACACGGATCATTAATGTGTGGTTCTACACACTTTACATTTTAGGCTTAAATTTATGCATGACAGTTGTCTTGGTGGAATTCATGGTTGTAAATACATCCCTTACCCAAAAGTAACTTATGCTCAGTACCTTTGAAGTGGCATTCCATGAGATTGTCTTAGTTCGAGGGAGAACTAAGATATCTATGTTGGCCAAGAAATAATCCCTCTCCTTTAAATTTGGAAAACA
>JAWWMO010000174.1:34705586-34728951 GCA_035047845.1 Dendrocincla fuliginosa
GTAATAAACCCCTCCACCCCCCAAATAACAAGGCAAAACAGTCAAAAAGGTCTTTTTTGGCTACCCCCAAAAAGGGGAAATGCAATTATTTCTACGGACAGCAGGTGACTCTGTGGCACCTCTGCCGCTGGCCACTCTCTCCCAGGGGTTGCCATAATATTTACGGACAGCAGGTGGTGATGTCGTGCCCGGCCGGCTGGGCTCCCTCAGGATGGTGGTAGTTAGTTCTCAGGTTGGTTCCCATGAGGAAAAAATGGAAGGCAAAGCAGGAACAATCCTGTCTCCGCAGACGCAGGAAACCGGGGCATTCTCCCTCCTTTTCCTCATGGTAAATGTGTGGTGTTTATAATCGCTCACGGATGAAAAATGGTCGAGTTAGGGAAGCAAAGAAGACCACCATCCAATATCCAGCGATGCTGAGATCGGAGTGTCTGTGTCCCCGTCCTCCTCGCTTCGCCAAGAGCTGAAAAGAGTTTTCTGAGCCTTGCGCAGAAAACCCAGAAAATCCAGTTCCTTCCCCCAACTGCAGCCAGTCTTTCCCCTCCCAGACTGGGGAAAATCAGAACAAAAGGCTGTGCTTAAGGCAGATGATATCAAGATATGCGCATTCTTTGTATCCTCTGTTAACCATTCCCACCACACCAGGGCGTTGGCTCCAAGCTTTTTGGAAGGAATTCCCCCTTAGGGTTTGAAACTCTAACAGAGATAAACAGAATCATCCTACTACCATATGTCACTGTAGACCAATCTCAGAAATATAAGAAGTATTGAATCTTCAGGTTTACCTGGTGGATATCTGCCAGTTTCTATGTTTCAGTTCTTTCACCTACAAATAAGGAAAATGCTATTCACGCCCTTTGAGAACTGTGTACAGAAAAGTGTGATATAACACCTGAGTATGCCATTAATTTAATATCCAGACCAAAAAGCTCTTTGTTAAGAATTTTACATATTCATACATAACACAGTTTTTTCAGATATTTTAATTAATCTTATTTTGAAATACATTTAATCTTTGACTAAATACAGTATGGAGGCTGCATGTAACTGCAAAAGATTAGGTAATGATTCAGAAGAAAACATTGCAAATATTATTAAAAGAGACTGATCACACAAAATACACTTTCACAGGAGAGCCTCTCTGGATGTTTTTTTTTTTTTTCCATGGGTATAGTAAAAACCACAATTAACCGCACTTAGAAATATTCCTTCATTTGCAAAGGCAGCCTCAGAGAGTGTTCTGGATAGTATTATAAAAACAAGGAGGCATGATGGTCCCAGTTCACTGGAAGTTAGCTAATGTAACAACCACCTACAAGAAGGGCTGTAAGGATAATCTGGGGAACTTCAAGCCTGTTAGCACGACCTTGATGCCAAGGAAGGTCATGGAGCAGATTATCTTGAGTACCATCCTGTGCGACATGAAGAATCATAGAGAATATTTATTATTGGAGAAGAACTTCAAGATCATCAAGTCCAACCATTAACTTAGTACCACTGTGTCCACCATATTAGCTAAGCTCCAGTCAACTGGGACATCTCCAATTAGCCAACTGCTGATTGAAAGCGTCTTGGTGAGCTCTTCTGCCAGGACCCTCAGTACCACTGAATAAACAGTTTCTGTTGTCTTTTTATGACAGTAGCCAGACTAAATTCTAGTTGGCCTTTGGCCAACTCAAGCCTCATGAGGCCTGCTGGCCATGATTCTTTTCATGCAGTCCCAGACATGGTTGACTTTCTGGACTGCAAGTGCACTTTGATGGTTCATGTGGAGCTTCTTTTCAACCGACGCCCCTTCAAGTCCTTCTTGTCAAGCCTGCTCTCTGCTCATCCTGTATTTACTCTTTAGACTGCCCCTATCCATGTGAAAACAAAATGCATTTCTGGAGAAATATACTTCCATTAACTTGAATACACAGGAAAAATTGTAGAAACACATAAAATCTCATGAAGAAGTGCCAGACTCTACCTTAGTAGACATGGGTTTGTTTTTTTTTCTGTGTGAGATAAACTGGTGCATAGAACCAACTTAGATGCAGATGAATTGTCATTATATGTTGATTGGGTTTACATGTCCAAATATGGGGTTTTTTTTTTCCTTTTTTTATTTTTTAACAGTATCTATCTAAAGTTTAAGCATTTTTTTAAGCTAGGGACACATACTAAGAGTTCCTGTAACTAGTTGTGCTCTGCTACAGAGGTAGTGTACATGTCACAGGTTTTTTTCCCTGGTGTTTCCCAGGTATGCAAATGTAAGCTCATTTCTGCTCCCTGAGGAGGATGGCAGCTGAAAATAAGTTGTGTTATACTAAAAAACATACTGGGAAAGAGCTGTGAGGATTCTCCCTCCCTACCCCTTCATTCCCAAAGGAGGCATTTAGGAGCAAACGGCAAACCAGATGATTTATTCAGTAGGATCTGAGGACTGGTTGTGTGTTCTCTGGATAGAGACAGATATACAACCTGTTACGAATTGTTCAGGTTGCATACTCCATTTTGTGTTCTGTGGTTACTTTCCACTGCTTGATGAGTAGCATTTTTTCCAGACTCTCTTCCTTCCATAGCAATACTGTGCTATGGAAGAAAATAAGTGTCTTCATATAATGAACTGCCATTTTTATACACCAGTGAAAATACAATTTCCATGTGCATACCAGTTTGCCTATGAAAGGATCATGGGCAAGGCTGAAACTCACAGCCAGTGGCAAGAATTATACACCTCCCAATTATTTCTGAAATGTTCACCCTTCTTCTATATCAAGTTTTTCATGATCTTCCAAATAAAATCAATCAGCTAGGAAGTAGTAAAACACTTTTTTCCCTTCTCAGTTGTACCTTCTATAATGCTCCTCATATTGCTTCTTTAATCCTGAAAATGATAAGGCAGATTCTCTGTCTTTTTTCTCTTACTTTTCTTTCCTTTGCCAGGTGATAGAGTTCCTTTCTCAGACAGCTAACACTTGCTTTTCACATTTTTATATTACACTAGAAAAAAGACAAGTGCCAGAAGGGGTTGAAAATAGTTAGCACTAAGAAAGAAAAACATCAGGCCAATGTCTATTCATACCTCAAGAGTTACTTGTTTATTGGGCTAAAAGGTCATGCACATCCTCAACTGCTTTTGAAGTAGGTGGAGACCCAAAGAAAGAAAATGAAGAACTGCAAGCAGTCAGGATCTTTTGTGGTTTGGGCTGTATTTATCATTATATGTGAAAATCTGCTTCAAGACTGCACTTCAAGACTTTTCAAGGTGTATTATGACATGTTTTGTTTGTTGTTACAGAGGAAAATAAACCTGATTTACAGAATTCACAGAGCTAAAATCCTAGTTTACTTACACAGTTTTAGCAAGGTTAGCAGATTACAGAATGTATCCTAAGTTACTGACAAAATACTTCTAGAACAGTTTTTCCTTAATTGACTTCAGACTCATTAATCTCTTCAGGTTATGACATACGAAAACAGCTGTTTAAGAAGTGTTAGAATTAGAAGTACTTACTACAAGTTCTACTACTTAGAAGTAGTTCTTCTAAGCTTTGCTCTGAATCAAATTTGCACACAATCACAGTTCTGTTGCTGTTTTCACTATCATCAAACACTATTAGACAAGCAATTTTTACAGGTGCTAGAAGTGTAAGACTGAAAAAGAGTGATTCCTAAGGCATTTTTAACTTTTTTCTTTTATTTCTCTCTTCCTCTGTTCCTTTGTCAACAAAGGAAGAACAATAATAGAACCCTATCCTTTGAAGGCTTGCTTGCACAGTGCATTTTAACAGGATACAGAAATCTCTGGTTCCAACCAATACTGTACAGAAGAGCACCCTTGAGTCATGAAGCATGGCCGTGAAAGCTCAAATCTGAAAGCAACAGCTTAGTGCTGGAGTGATGTTACATTTGTCAGGCCATTCATAAATGCTGAGTGCACATAGCCATGCTGATGGAAACAACTACTAATTTTGGAGCAGACTTGGCTAACACTTAGTGCTAATTTTTCTGCATTGTTCCATCTCAGTGCATAGTTGCATACCACAGCACAGGCAACCCCAACAATGTGAGAATTAAAGATTTAATACTTGAAAATGTCGTACAATATGACACCAGAACATTCCAAGAAACTGTGAGTCGGGGTCTTCTTTGGCCATTGTGACCATAAAGAAATTATAAATATATATATACACATAGATATGTATGTATGTATGAGTATATGTGGATATGTGTCTGTGTGTGTGTCTGCGTGTATGTGTAGATAATATATAGATAATATGTAATTATTAAAAAGCCATATAAAAATAAAATCTGATAATACAATTTTGAGGGAAACACATGATATGATAAAGCAAAGTGTCAAAAAAATATGTTGCAAATACCTTCTAAATGCATTAAAAATTTTAAATGACCAGCACTGAAGTTCCAAAAACATCTAAAAATCCCCTCCAAATCTGAGTACTTTAAATGTAATACTTCAAAATAGAAACCAAGTGTCTTGATTGCTGAAATCCAGATGAGTAGAAAGAACATTGAGAAAATAACTTGAGTAAGAAAAAAAAAGCAAAACAAATTTAAACTTAGTGGAAGTGTAGAAAGGTCACAGAAGAAAGGGTATTTTACGTTGTCAGTTATACCTGAAGTATGGAGGAGGTGACCACACTTTCTACGGTGATACACTTTCTACGAATGAAGTGTACCAGTTTTTTACTACACTCATTTCAGAGCTCCCTTAAAGATACCTGCATCCTGTGCAAGAATGTATCTGTTGTGATACAGAAGCACCTTAACATTATGGGAAACATTAAATATTTACTGTTGCTTACACTTATAATGTGAGAACTCTTCTCATGCTGAATATTTGTATTAAAGATATTAGGCTTTGGTTTGTTTTTTTTTGGTTTGTTTGGGTTTTTTGGTGGTGTTTTCTCCTTTTTAAAAATTGCTGCAATTTATTTTTCTGTTTTAAACCAATTTATTTCTAATGAACAAATTATTGACTTTTTTTTGCCTTGTTTGCAACTTTTAAAGCAGAAAAGCAATTAATAACATATTTCTTCTGTGAGTTTTCAGATATTAATGTTTGAGACTAAGGGCCTGAAATTTTATAAATCACATTTTTTTTAATGAAATAGTCATTACCTTAATATTTTTAAATAACATGATAACAGCTAATATAAAACTGATTAAATATATTTCTGAAATACCATGAGCAAGCTGTATTTTGAAAGTACATTTCTGGTCCTTTTTTTAAGGGTATATTTTCCATATAAGATTTCACATCCATTGATCCTTTGAACAGATGTCCTCTAGAGAAAAGTAAAAAAAAAAAAAAAAAAGAACTTGTGTGAGGACCCTGGCAATGGTGTGAAGATGGTGGCAGGCTCATCTGCACATTATCAAGGGCAATATTCTGGCTAATGACATTTTAATTGTACTTCCTACCACTGTCTTCACTGCTTTACTTTTGGTTCATAATAGAAAAACAATAATCTAAAATTCCCTAAGAGTTGGAGTCCCCAAATAAAATGCAAAATTAACAACTCAATGGTGAGTAGCAAAGAAGAAAACTGATAGGTAAATTCCATTTATTTAATAAGTTCTTGAAATTGCGACATTGATCACAATGTACCAATGCATGGATTTTTAGACACTTCCTTAAGGTTTCTAGGGTGGTTGCTTGTTGTCTGCAATAGAACTTATTCCTGCAAAATGTCTTGAAATATCATGTGAACGTTAAGCCCAGATGACTGGTTTGTAGATCCTAATTTGTTATAGAATGGTGGTGGGTTTTTTGTTTTGTTTTTGTGTTTTTGTACAAGTAAAGCCATAATCACATTCTTATTTCATTATACAAAGTAATTGACATATTGGAACGTAAAAATAGATGAACAAAACATAAATTGAAAATTCAAAGCATTCCTTTGTTTTACTCTCTCACCTTTACTAAAAAATGGAATTATTCTTTTCTAAAAAATATAGTAAAACTAAGCTTTTAGCATAGCATTTGGTGGAACATCTACCCAGTAAGCTTTGCTTATGTTGCAGACAGCTACCCTGAGGAGTGATTTGAATTTAAATGTGATTCCCTTATTAGTTTCTGCTAACTGCAAATATCCCAGTCTCTTAATTAAGTGGCTGAGTAATGTATGAATGCTCACTTCTGCTTGTCATGCAGAACAAAGTGATGTATTTAGATTCCATGCACAATATGAAATTTAATGACATAGGCAACAGTAATTTAGAAAAACCTTTTGTTTTTTATTATCTTTGTTTTTGCGAAGCCAGTCCTTGTGTTTGCCTGCTGCAATGTTACAAAAGTTTACCCAAACACTCTGTTAGCTAATGAATTTTTAGATTAAAAGGTAATGTGTTACAAATGCATGGTTAACAAATGCATAATATGTTGTTTATGTCTTTCCCCCTATATTTTAGAAATAATATTCAGAAACCAAAACAGACCTTGATGAAATGTTTTTTCTTGGTTTGGCACAGAATCTGGTGTTAGATTCAGCAAGATTCTGAATGGACTAAATAGTGCACTGTAAGAGGTTTTACAAAGGGAAAGGGAAAACAAATCAAGCTTTTTTTTCTAGTGCTGGTGGTTCCTGCTAGCTCCAGGGACTTTCTGTAGTCCTCCTGATCTCTTTATAGATTTTATAGTTTGTATTCAGTCATCAAACCTCTCTGTTTCTGCTCTGGTGTTCAGTAGTTTGTATATATATTTTTCCCCAGAGGTAGGATGCTAATTTTTCCCTATCCTGAAATTTTTCTGTTTACCCAGATATTTTCTCATGCTTGAAGAATCCCCTGCAGTCTCATAATCTGAATGTATGTGTGTGATTTTGTAAAAAGGAGAGTAGCTCATATATGTGGCAATTTGGACAGCTGTCTGAGTAGTCAGATTTTCATGTTATTGTCATGTATAACTAAATGAATTAACATTCTACTGCTTTTGCAACTTCAGTTCAAGCTCTAGAACTTGACTATCCCTTTAATTAGAGCTCTAACCATCTCTCATATCTTGAAATTCTCATTTAAATTGCCTCAGTACTTTTCTCAACAAATCTTCAGCAGTGTTCTTGGCAAACTGGTGTTCCTAAATGATATAGGTTTTTAAACTGCCTGTGTCCCCAAGCAGTGCCTAGTAGCTAAATGTTTGCCAAAGAAATTTGATCTAAATATTGTCATTGAGATCTGTAGAGATATATTTAAATAGTTGTAATTGGTTTTCTTTTTAAGGACGAGTAGTTGATACTGTTACTTGTATCACAGTACTTTATACGAGTCCTGACTAGGCTCAGGACAGTATATGTTAGAAGTTATACTTAGATTTCTATCTGCCTTAGGCAATAATACCTACTTGGACAGTAATCTTCAAGCTCCTCTTCTTACAGCTCTCAAGCTCATACCCCTTTTTAACAGAAGCGTCAAAATTTACAGAAAAAATTGATTGAAAATATGATTTATCTCATTCATCTTTAGCCAATTGATATATTAGACAGGCATTCTAAGCTAGTCATATGCTTCTCTTAAGCCAAAGGGAATTAAAAAAAAATGTTCCAAAACATGGTTCATCTCAGCAAATTTGCCATGTATTTTAGGATGACAGGAGTTGCTCCCCGGAAGTGCCTACCTCTATGGGCCATAGAGACAGCTTGTTTAATGAATTGAGACTAAATACTTTTCATATGAAACTACTTTGGCATCACTTGTTTATCATTATTTCTACCAAGTAGTGAAGATGTTAAAAAATAGATGAAAAGCATCTTTTCTACTGAATTGAGGTCAAACAGGAGATATGTAACTAAGGCAGAAATTATGTGTAGAACAATGTCACTGGACTGCATCCTGTCAGTTAGAAAACAAACAGACTACCTTAGAGACTTTGTAGTATGACATAGCTGTTCTTAAATCTTGTTCACATAGCTAGCCTTTGGCCTTTGGCCACTGCCAATTCCTTAGAACAAATGTAAAAGAACAATTTTCTTCATTGTATTTTCTAAAAATAGGTTAAGAAAACCTGAAGAGACCAGTTAAATAAAGTGGAAGAACAGAGGTTTCATTTTGAATGGTATACAAACAACTACAAAAGATGATTGAAAACTGTTAACTAAATACTGTTAGTTACATTTGTAAAATTAATTTAGTTACATTTGTATAATAGTTCAACAGAAGTAAAGTGTTCGAGAGTTTGGATTTTTTTTCATTTTGACATTTAGAATTTTTTGTATTGTTCAGCAAGCCCTAAACCCTGACATAATTTTGGACAATGTTATAAATCACGATTTATTTGCTTCTTTCTAGAAAAACAATGATTAAATATTCATCCCACATATTTTCCTTGCCTTTGTTTCCAGGACAAATTGCTCATCATTTAAAAAAAAAAAAAAGGCAGAAATATGAACACTCCATTGCTGTAAAATTCCATCTAGTGAGCATTGGTTACATAATTCATCCCAGATCTATTTACATAAAGAATATTAGTTCTTGTGTATCTCATCTGTCATTATAAACTATACCCATATTACGGAGATTGTAAGATGACTTGCTCCCCATATTATTCCCACAGTCTACTGTTTAGAAATAGAACCAAGGAAAAATGTTCCAACTCTGCTGCCCTTCCTCACAGCAAGGAATTAAGGCAAGAGACACAAATTAGTTTTCAAGCTAAGACAAAATTAAATCTGGAAAAAGTAAGGGCTTATTTGGTTCAGAAAGTATGAATCACTGTTTGATTGCACAGTCCACATAGAACTTGATTTCTTCAAATATTTTATTGCTTCTGCAGTCAAAAGTGCCCTACCACTGGTGGACTCCTGTAATTGACCATGAATTTCCTAGCACAGTCAACTCAGCAAAAGAATTACAAAGAGCCAGGCCTCAGAGGCTGCCTGACAGCACTATATATATATATATATATATATATATATATATATACACATATACATATCCACACACACACACATATTCATTTATTTATTTGTTTAATTTTCTTTAACTTGGTCTTGTTTTTCATTAGATTTGTTTGATTATGGCTAAACCAGCATTTTGGTACCTGAAAGTATTAGAGTCAAAACTAGGGTGGATCAAGATGTTGAAAATAACCTAGTTTCACCCAAAAGAAGAGCAAAATTCTGATAAAATTTCTGTAGATTCTTCCATCTACTTCTGAAAATCTGAAATTCTGAAGTACTGTCCAGCTTAATCACAGCCTTATTATAGATAGGAAATTTTGTTACTCTTGGTTTTTTTTTTGTTTGTTTGTTTGTTGTGTTTTTTTTTCCCCCCCCCACAATGTCTAATCTTGTCAGTTTTTCAGTTGCTGCTCCTTCAGTCCCAGTTTATTCTAATGTGGTACAACGAGCAGTTGCTTAGAGCTAACTGACCCCAAATGAGCTATTTCAAGTACTACACCAGTAAAGGTATGATAGCCATGTGCCCCAGAGGAATTAATTTGTTCTGTTGGGAAGCGTTGCCATGAGATAAAGGAGTATGCTAATAAGACTATCCTTTATTTGGTAGCTAATGAGCTTGAATGCTAACTGGAACACCTCTTCATTGGAGCTTACTGTGGCTCTAAGTAAATCTCTATTTTGACTGCTTGGGAAGCACTGATTGGAGAGAAAAACACTTAAGAATATTAGTTATCTATACAGTCAACTGTTGTGTACTGCAGGTGCTTTGAAGGTTTGTGCTTCTAAAATTATTTTGTCTTGTTTTTCCTTTAAATTCAGGAGCTAACTCAGCATGTCAGTTGTATCACTAGACATAAATTCATCCCTTTCATCCGTTCTGTGTACCACTGGCAATTTCAATTGTTTTCTTACATGTCTCTTAAAAAAATCAAGGTCTTTATGGTTAACTAGAAGATTTAAATACCATGTAAACCCTTTTTCTATTACTTAATCATGTGGGATTTTGTTTGTGTAAAGAATGGCGTAACTAATTGTACTGGAATGGCATTGGGAATGGCATACCTGCAGATAGAGAGAAACAAGATGCCTCATTGTGGTACTTGTTAACTAGTCCATTAAAACTATGCCAAAATCAATTGTTTTTACACTTGCCTGTCACTAGTCAATTTAGATACATCAAATATAACTTAAAAACATTAGTCCATGACTATCTTAAATATATTTCCTTATGCAGGTACTTAGAAGCCTCAAAAAGTCTAATGTGTGGACAATTAATAAGTGCAAATAATGATAAAAAGTCTTTCTCTAGCAAAGGGAGACAGTTCTAATGTGATATAACTAATGTGTGGGCTATATATATGTTCTATAGTGTGATAGTTACTTTGAGAACACACAGATATTCTTTTAGGTGTATATAGTCTTGATATACAGAAATGTAACAGCTATTCATACAGTTTTGGTACCAATAAATGTATTTTGCTGTACATTTTACAGATTGCATGCTTCAGAATAATGTATCTATATAGTTTCTAAGAAAAAAACACTGACACACATATATTGTTTAGGCTTAAATGAGCAGATGTGACTCCTAGACATTTATTATACTTATAAACAGTGTTTGAATACCCACCTAAATAAATCTGCAGGTAGGAATATCTGTATCTGAGCTAGGATTGTTAACTACAATCCCAACAATGGAACTGCAATGTAAACACAGCTTGTGTTGCTACAGGCCAACATGTTCAATAAACCTGTCAGAAAATGTAATTTTTTCCACAAATCACTTCTAGCTTACTTTTTATTTTCAAACACTGAAGTATTTAATTTGAAATGTGTCTAGTAGTTTTGTTTTAATAGAAGATAACATTGAACATACATGAGAATTTTACAAGACCTCTGCCAATCCCCTCCTACTTGATTCTCTAAAATGTCTCAAAAATGTAGACTTGTATTGATTTGTTGGGATTTTCACACGTGAAATGGAAAGCCCAGAGAAGCACTCTTCAGTGAGACATCCTGAATCTGATATTTGACACTTTCATGTAAGAATGGGAATTTATTTCATAATTCCTTAATAAGATATGGTGGAGAGTCTTAGCAACCCAACCTTAGAATGAATAGGAAAATATATATTCATTAATGTTTTAAGATATGATGTATCTGCTTATATGCTTAAAACTTTTTAATAAGTGTGGTCTGGATAAAATTATAGTTAGAAGAATATAACATAAAAATAAAGGAACAAAGTGCTGAGTTTTGTTTTACAGAGCATATGCTTTTCTTGAAGTGCCTTTTGTGTGGCAGACTCAACAAACTGAAGTTTTCTTCCTTCAGGTAAAAATTCCAAGCCAAAACCCCAAGCACAACATTAATCCTTAGCTGGCAAATATCATTTAAGAAATGTGATCCGTCACAATATTGTCTTGTATCCTGCTTTGAGTCTTGGGATTTCCTAATTGTGATATTAAAACAGAAAATGGAATTATTAAGAAGAATGAAGTGTGTTGCTTTTTCTCCTCATCTAAGGAATTTTTTCCTAGATATTTGAGAGATCTATATGAGGAATATTTATGTTGCATATTTTTACATATTTTATGCATATTATGTGTGTATTCCCTAATGTGTTATAATTAGCACAGTAACACAAGGCCAATCCAATGCAAAACCAGAATTTGTTATTTTCAACAAGTTAGACTTAGAAAACAAGTTTGCTTTGTTCCAGTAAGCTTATTTTTCTCTGCTAAACTTAGTAGGGACAGAAAATACTGCAGATATAAATGGAGGATAATGCTGAGAAACTATTCTAAAAGAAGAGCTTAAAAATATATGTATATGTATTTGTGTATACAGTTACTCTAGTCTGCTCCATCAGCATGGTCCAGGACAGGTGCAAAGTCATGGTTAAAATTCTGAAGTACAGAATCATTTGCTGCAAGGATTGATAAAATAAAGTAATTGTATACTTTATTTCATCACTCCTATTATTTCCTACTAGTTCTTTTTGCTTCAAAGTAAGAATTACCCACAATCACTAATGCCATTGCAAATGGAAATCCAGTGACAGAGGTATAAAAATATTCTGGGTTTATTATATTTTTGAAGAATATGTAAGTTTCAAATCCATTCTGCTTGTAAATAAAACAGATAAGCTGAAGCCAGATATGAAATTGGTTCAGCTTCTGCAGTTATATGCATAAAGCCATAGAAACACTTAAGTAGATGTGTCACTTTACTCCCATTAGAATGCCCACATTACCTTGAATAAAATGACACGTGTTTGTTTGGAGTCAAAATAAATATGTAGCTCCCCTGAAAATGTTGAGCACTTTTTTTAATTCCAGATACACTAATTGTATACTTCAATAACTAAAGAACTGGTATATTTACAGACACCTGCACACATATATCCACCCCTCACCGTGCCTTCCCCCCATTCTGTGGAAAGGATTCTTAGTCAGTAAAGACCATGGAAAATTGTGTGTTGATTTTTTTTTTTTTCCTGAAAAAGCCCATGGATTTTGTGAGTTCTATTAAGTGTTTTAACCCAAAACCAACCACCCATTATGTTTAGAACTTGCTTTTATTTAAAGTGTTAGCTGACATTGGAGAAAAATATATTTTTCATCTTCTTTAAGAGATAGAACAAGATAACTGTATGTGGTTGCTCACAGAAAATGACTTTCCTTTGTTGACTTTGGAGTGGACAAAATAATGTATTTCCAAATAATTCAGCAACTTTGACCTTAGCTGAGATCAAGAATATAATAAAGAATTTTGTTTTTGTCTTAAATGACTATATAGAGTTAGGTTGCTCACCTGAACTTTGGTTTTCTTACTGCCTTTTGAGAAAAAATTACACTATGTATGTTGCTATCATGAAGGACAGAAATTTCACTTGACATTGTGGTTACACAAATGCAGTCCAGGAACCATTTGTTTAAGCAGAATGTTAGTCTGATTGCTAGAACATTTAATACAGATATAGGAAAACCCTAAGAGGACACAGCAACACAGACTTAAGAAATACCCACACTGACACAGAAGTATTTTTCATGTTACATGACCACCTGCTCCAGGGTCTATTCTCCTAATTTTTTTGGGTTACTCATTAATACCTACCACCACTGAAAATCAATCAGGAGGAGTAGTGTCCCATTCTTTTTGGGTGCCTAAAATGATTATTATTAAACTAATTTCAGGTAGGAGTTTTCAAGCTGGACTTGAAATGTACTGGAAGCAAAGTGACAGTGCTGTTAGAACTGGCACCACGATCAGAGTTAACTATTGCTCCCTCAGTACTAAGACATTTTTACATAGCCATTAACCACTCTGTTGCAAGCCAGATATCTGTTTAACTCCCAAATACTGTCAGAGAATATAAAACTGGGAGCTCAAATTTAGAGAAGTAAGGATACATTCAAAACAATTTTCAAAACCGTTAGTTAGCTACTGTTGTTCAGATAATGATTTCTATGGTCTTCTTAATCACACCACCACAACAAGAAACATCACAGAGCTGTCTTATTGTCATGTTTTATTATATATATGGTAAATTTTATTGAAGGACAAAAAACAACGGAGTGCCTGCTCAGTTAGAAGAGAGAGAAAAGGAGGTGGTCAATAATATTAACACTAAAGTGGTAGTTACCCAGACTTTCTGAAGTGGCATCTGGTACAGAAGAGAATAAAAGTAGTCTGGGTCCATAAACAAGAGGTAAATTCAAGGTGTTCTTTTATGGAGCAAGATGCATACATTTCAGTGTTCAGAATGTGTTTCTACAGAGGGGTTGCTGTTAAATAAAAACAGGTATCATATGAACCAATATATTGGTTTCACCACAGCAACTGTTTTTAAAAAGCAGATAACACATGAACAAGCTTGTTTTCTTCTGTAATGATAAATGACCCAGTGGCCAATTCAAGATGTTGATTACACTGGTTCCTTAGGTGACTGCAAATGTTGTAAATATTAATTTTTGTAACGACATATGCTTTGGGAAAAAGGTAATAATAAAAATTGTGCCTCAAATTCTCATCTACTATCAAGTCAGCTATTGCCTTTTGCCTTATTTTGCATCATTTTTTAAATGCACATCAAAGTCTGCCACAAAGTGAAATGTTGATGAGTTACATTTGATACACCACATGAAGTAGTGATAGACTTCTTCTTTCAACTAAGTAGCTGTACTCTGATGTAATTCCAAGCTATAGTTAACTTAAAAATGGTTAACTTAAAAATGGTTAACTTAAAAATACCACTTTGTATTGTTAGGCTGAGCTGTAGTTGCTTTTTATAACTTTTAAGATAGAGAAATCTAACTACTTTTAGAACTATTTCTTCAGTTTATACTGCAAGGGTCTTGGCACTTTGATACACATGGAGCTTCCTTTTTACAGAGAATGATTAGAAAATATTGAATTTATGAGTGGTCTGTGAATACATATTAAAATATACTTGTAAAAAAGAAAAGAAGTAATAAGAAACTTCAATGAAGAAAGTAATGTTAATAAGTCCTCCACAATGGGTGTTAGTCTTGCTGTATAATGAAAGAAAAATAATTATTGTAGTAAGAATGTTAATAGTAAGATATATTAATTTTAAATTCTATACAGTGAAGTTGCTGATCACAAGAAACATGCAGAAACAACTTGAAATAGAGGTATGTAAAATTAAAATGACAGAGCTTAGTTACTGTGACATATATGATAGTGTAGATATATTTTAATACGTGTATATGTCTGTGTACATACATATACTTTTCCATATGTACACATTTGGTTATGTGCACACTAAGTCTTTAACTTCCTATGTTACATAAAATCCGTGTATTCTCTCAGAATGAACACAATAGGCAAGCTTCTGACGAATCTTCTCATTTCAGATTATTAGAAAATAGATATAAATTCAAAGTTTTTATAGATAAGATAAAGGTCGCTTGGTGTTTTTCATTTCTTGCTATCTAAGGTTCAACCTTAGGTTACAGATGTGAATAAGTGACATTACATGGGAACCCTGCTTAAATTAGACACTAAAGTTAACAAAAACTACATTTTGAATTCAAGATTCTACTTAGGATGCCTGTAAGACACATGTAATGTTGTAGCTGTCAACACAACCTGGGACAAAAATTGTACATGAATTGGTAGTAGGTAGAGTGATATCAAAGAGGTACAGCCTAGAAAAATAGTGAAGTATCATGCAAAGGAATGAAGTAAAAGGAAAAAAATTCCTCCCCTCTTATCACCTCACTATCAACTAAAAAAAAAAACAAACCTGATACAGTATTTTTATTTAAGTAAAATAAATTAAAAAATAGGTGAACCAGAACACCTAACTCTTATATATAGAGAGAGACCAAATATTACTGCAGAAAATTACTCTCTAATGCAACAATATAACACCTCTCTTTATGTAAGAAAGTATTTTTTCAAGAAGTGCTGTTTTGGACAAGAAATTCTTTATTTGCTCTAGTCTTGACTCACGTTTACCACAGAGATTATTAGGGTAATGCAAGTGGTATCCTCCTTTCTATAGTTATTTATTAGGTATCAAGGATTAATGGAGTCAAAAGATCCACTGATAAAATAAAAAAAAAAAAAAACAATTAAGGAACAAAAAACCATCAGGGCATAAAATATATAAATATTTTATATATATAAATTTAGAAGGTAGTTACAAGGATCATGATTAAATAGTTTAAAAAATACCTGAACTATTCCATTAACATGATTGTTAGCAAAACACTCAGGAAATAGTTTCAGGATGTTTATGGCTAATACAGAGCAGAAATCTTCATCAAAGTTGGGTTTCATTCAGGAATCAGTGTTAGAAAACTAATTATTCGCCATGGTTACTGTGCTCTTCACAAGAAAATACTCCATTTCATGGAGCTGTAGTGAGAACTTTTGTTTATTCACACTTGAAAATTTCCTTTTACTAATATTCCTACTAGACCAAATTACACGTGCCACTCTCTCAAATTTCCACGCATTCTAATAGATTCCCACCTTGCACAGTAACTGGGGAAGTTTGAACTGGAGTTTCCCCTTCCACAATACACTCATTACTGGGCCTTAATGACAGGTATAAGGTATATTTATAAGCTTAGGAAGAAGTTACAAAGGGCATGATTAAATGATTTACAAAGTATCTGAATGCTTTCATTAAAGAACAGTGTCCTCCCCGGCCCAGCTTAGGCTCCTTAGAAAGCCAAGAATACATGAGGCCAGTGCATCAGGCTGTCCTGCAGACTGGAAATCAGCCTTAGGTGAGAGGAAGGCTGAAATATGATTGAATTCCTTCAAGTAAAGGGTGAATCTCCCTCAGCTGTCATTCCGAAACAAAAGCTAATTCAATGCTGTCATTTCCGCCATTATCAAGATGCCTCAAGACAAGAACTCATAATACAAAACATTGCAGCATAAAAGTAACTTTGTGAATTTATTCCTGAGTGTGATCATTTGGAAAATGGTGGCAAATCTTTTTAAAAAAATAATAATAATAAAAAAATGGTTTAATAGTTTTCATATTAACTTGTTTATAAGATTAATTTTTTTAGGAAAGAGTTCATAAAATATTAACTGCTAGAATGACTTTTTCCAGGAATGTATTAACTCATAAGTACATGAAGACACCATTGCAAATGTTTTGGAGCAAGTGCTACAGCACTTATTCTCAGTAGACTTCTGAGACAGAGTAGGAAGTTATTTTCTTGTGAGTTATGATGGAAATTACAGAATAGAGTAAAAAACTGAACAAAATCATTACACAATAATAAACCAGTTATTAGCCAAATATATTAACCTGGCTTTCTGACTAATGATGACTTTGCTGAGAGATATGGCTAATAGGGGGATTGTCATCTAATGTGAGGAAAAATGTTTTAATATAAGATTGAAGTGAAGCCTTACCTTTAACTATCCATATTGCACTCAGTATGGGTTTCAGTAATATGTTCCCTAGCTTGTTTTTTGTCATATTGTCTTTTTATTTTCCTTTATAGAATCATTAGATCTAGCACTAGATGTTCCTCAAAAATTAAGTTTCTAAAATTAATGCACAGAACTTATGACACAAAAGCATTCATATGCACAAAGTATCTCTTACTCCTGCGTCCAATCACAACAATTCTCTCTGATACCTACTGAAAGGGCAAAATATGTTGAAAGATATGAAATTTCATAGATAGCTTAAACTCTCCTATAATCAGTCAAATAATATTCAAATTAAAAATCCTTGTTGAAATAACAGGTTTTCTGTAGAAATTAAAAATACTAAATATAAATAAGGTTAGCTGACCCTTTCTATCTTGAAAACTGTAAAACAGGATGATTGTTATAATTGCTACTGTTGTTATCATTTAGTTACCATTATTATTATTATTTTATTATTATTATTTGCATTTGTTTCTGTTCATTCATTTCCCAGTAGGTGTCTCTATACTGCAGCTTTACTGAAAAAGAAGGAAGCAGACTAATTGCATAAAAATATTTTAAAAAAAGAAAGAAAAAATATGCAGATTAAACCTTACTATGACATCACACAGCACAAAAGGAAAAAAAAGTGCTGCCAAGAGAGCCTCCTTATGAGCTTTTGGGTACAATCATATGCAAATGTATACAGAAACAAAATAAGCTTTTTAACTATTGGTTTGACCAAAAAGATACATTAAAAATGGTGCACTGAAAAAGCAAAGGCACAAAAACTAAAGCCTGAGATTTTGTATGTTCTGGGAAGAACACTGATCTCTCCAATTTCCATATATAAATATATAACCTAACAACTGCTGGAATTTATCTTCAGTAGCAGCTACAGTGAATTTATTGAAGACTCATAGAGAAAGTGTTGAAATCTTTGCTGAGAACATAAATGGGGAGGTTAATGAAGAATGCAGGGGTCTGGAAGAGTGGAGAGGAGAAAAGTACAAGTAGTAAAATAAAATTGTGCTTAGAAATAAGAATTTCAGTTTCTCTTGGCTCAAGGCAGACTAAAGTAACTTTGTTTAATTTGGAATCAGATTTAAAAGAAAAAAAAGCCCCCCCTCAACAAACAAACAAAAAACCACAACCCCCCTCCCAAAAAAACCCCTAAATCAACCAAAACATTTTATCACTGAATTGACAATATGCGATCTTTTTAGACAAATGAAACTTATGTTTTGAGAGATCCCAGTTGTATTTCTAAGTTGTGATCTAAGTTGAACAAAAATATCCTGACTTACCGTATAAAAGCACTGTTTTTCTTACACTGTTTTCTGTTTTGCATTTGATTTTTAACTACAGATTTTACAGGCCAGAACACTCTGAGATGAATAACTGATGAAGCTGAAATGAAACAACCAAAATTTCAGGTATGATTCACAACCTAGAATTAAACCTCTGAAAAGCTGTATTTTAATATCTTACTGTTCACAGAAACAGTGTTTCAAGGTGAGTAAAGGCTGATAGTCCCCAGTTTGTCCATTAATCAATAGTTCACTGAGTATTTGGTAAGAGCTCAGTGAGTCATAAAAAGGAACAACATGACAAGTTTTATTGATTGTCTCATAAAAAGGATAAAGAAGTGACAGATGACAGATCCAGTTAGACCTTTACAGGAAGCAGTTACAAGACTCATGTTGCATTACTTACAAGAATTTCTATTTTTGGAACAAAAAGTGATAGAAAACTACACAACATTTGCATCAAATATACTTCTTTCTCTCACACAAACACACATACACACAAAAAAAAAAAAATCCAGAAATTGATTGTTGTTTAAAAAATAAATAATGGGATTAAATAGGATTATACCATCACAGCTGAAATCAGACTCTGATCTTGAATTCTGCTGTTTTCTTGTACAACCTCACGTACAAGACATTTCATCGTATTTATGTTCTTCAACATTATTTATAAGGATTTTCTCAAATCCCAATGTGTACTCAAATGTGAAGTCTTTGGCCATAAATCATTGTGCTGTTATTAGGACTTTGCTGCCACATTAATCCTGAAATTTTAAACTTAAGAGCAGGGACTGGAACATGGCAAGTTAATGAGTCAGATAGACCTTTACCTCATAGTGCTGTCAAAATCCAAAATTTTAAACGTCACGTTGGGGAAACAACATTCTGCAATAAGAAGGAAGCTATTGCTGAGAAGAGGTTTAAGGGATTCAGCCTGTAGCAGTCACACGGACTTCAGATCAGTCCATCTAAGAATTTTTTCAGTATTTCCTTTATGAACACTTCCTGTGCCTTCGAAGACTCTACACAATTACATCTCTCTTTGCTACTTAATTCCTCTTTTGCATTTTTGACACAGTCCCATTTCACTAAAATTACATTGTTGGCTGTTTAAATTTAGATAGCATGAAAAATATACTTGGAAAGTAGTTAGACCTGTAAAGAGGAGTTTACATGTGTTTAGTTTGCTGATTCTACAGTGAGAAGCCTTTTCTTCCTTCAAAATTCTTAAATGCAAGTGAAACAAGTCTGAGCTTATTTTACTTCAAATAGGAAAAAGAGCTCACTGACAGTCAGTTCCTCCTCTAAAAGGAGCTACTTCTTTGGTGTAAGAATTAAGCTATTTAAGTTACTTAATTCTTAAAGAAGGAATAAAAAGGAGAAAAAAACCTTAAGTGTTCTTCAGTTCCTTCTCTGTATAGCACTTCTTGCAGCACTGAATGCTGGTAGTGGGAAGAAGGCAAAGGTAACAAGTTCTTGCAAATAACAGTGGCCTAGAGTGAGTAATGGTGAATCTGGATATGTTTCCCATCAAGGGTAGAAACCACTAAAAGACTCCTGATTTGATAAATTGCAGTGGACTTTTTTGCTATTTTTTTCCTAGAAGTATTGATAGGTCTGTTACAGTTTAAATAAATATTTACTTGCTAGTTGCTTAGCTGGACAGAAATTTAAATGCTTTAAGGCAAGGTATGATTAAAATTTCAGTCTTTCACACTATTACTTATCCTGGCCACATTATATTGCTCTTGGTCAATTTCCTTCTAAAAAAACCTATTTCCAGACTTGTGTAGGGGTCATGGTTTAAAATTGAATTTAATTAAATAGATGGATTTTTTTTTCTTTAAAGGCACCTGTAGTAGCTAGTGTTCATTAAATGGAACTAGTTTGTTCTCACTAATGCAACAGGGATATTTCAAGATAAATTAAAGAAAATCTGGGAAAAAACAATGTTAACTCAGTTGCACAGTAGATTTTATGATACTGAGCATGTACTTGCAAAAAGTTGTTTATTTTGTTGAGCTATCATAATTTTTCTTTTGCTGTGTAGTGAATAAGAGTTGTAGGGTTTCTTCCTTAAGTTACAGCAATACCATCACAAGCCAGAACTCAGGAGCAGGCATGCCAAGTTCATGCTTGAGTTAAATATGTGCTGAAGTGCTTTCCTGAATCAGAGTCATAATTTCAGCAATTTATTTAGATCGTAATGTGGTTCCTTAAAGTAAAACAAATTACAGAATGAAAGACATTTTAAAAGGTAAGATTTCTTTCTTGGAATCTTGTTTCTATAGGATTTACTTCTGCTCCTTCTTTTATTCTGGCATAAGTATATATG
The DNA here is from genome assembly GCA_035047845.1 of Dendrocincla fuliginosa. NCBI lineage: Eukaryota > Metazoa > Chordata > Aves > Passeriformes > Dendrocolaptidae > Dendrocincla > Dendrocincla fuliginosa. The sequence continues at coordinate 34,726,049 of JAWWMO010000174.1, forward strand.
AGGAAACACAACACAATGATATTAGGCTATAAATCCTATGAAAATGGCAGTGTTTTTTCTGTCATTGCTACATATCCTTCTTTAACTGTCCCATGCCACTACTGAGTCAAGATATCACAGTCTTCGGAAGCATGACCTGGAAGTTAGCCAGGGAGCAGTTTCATATGACACCATTCTGAATCTAGTAAAGTTTTCAAATGTATCATCTATAAGAGTACATGAAGCCAGCCAGAGGTACTATCATGATTCCATAAATGGCATAAGGAGGGGAAGTAGGATAGAATGACTTACTAGCAGAGCTGGCAGTCACAAGGGATCTTCCCTCTAGGATGCTTTCTCATGAATATTCGTTCCCTTTTGCCTTCATTACTGCATCAGTGATTCAGCTGCTGGACATCCGCTTGCCAAAACACATCATCTTCTTCTGTCCTGCCAACAAATAAGCAGGTGGCAGGGATGACACAATGCCAATTCTGAGTGCATGTTAAGGAGCAGGCTGGGGCAACATGACCTACATGTTTTGCATAACACCGATTCTTTAACAAAGCTAACATACCTAATCAGGCACTTTTCAGAACAGTTTATCAATCTCAGTCATCTGCCGTGGCTGACACAAATGCTGCAGCAAATATCATCTAAGTGGCCACACACTTGAACGGGTTAGAAATTCAAGGAGAAATGAAGCAGACCAAGGGTGAAGAACAAATTTTTGTCATTACATCATTTGTCTGCCAGAGTGCTTGGTAACTGTGTTTGTGAGGAAGGTTGTTTCTGTTGCTGGTGAGGTGTTTTGTTTTGCTTTGCTTTTTAATAAAACACGCTATATGACATGCTACATGAATATTAGTGGACTACTTTTACAGTACTTTTATATTTGTAGCTGGACCACCTCACATATTTTTTAGCAAAATCCCCTTTTAACCTAGGGAAGAAGCAAGACAATCTGTGTTGCACATGCATTTAATGGAAAATTGCAAATCAGACATATGACAATAAGGGATAATTATATGTGACATTTCCTATAACCAGAATATTTCTTGTTACTTATGTCCTTTTGAAACTCAGTAAAAATTAGATGTTTATCTATTTTAAGGGTATTTTGAAAAATTTGCAAATTACTGTATGAATTAATACATGAGAAGCACATCTTTAATGTTGAATCCTCATGTTCAATCTACTTATTCACAGGCAAACTGTGAATAAAACTGAATACTGTACTACTGTGAAATTTTTTAAAGCAGGAAGATTAATGAAAGATTATGATACCTTTTTTCCTTTCCTTTTTTTTTTTTTTTTTTTTTCCCTTTTCTACTTTTCCTTAATATATTTTTATTGCATTTGGGAAACCAGCACAACACTTTGCCACTGCATGTAACAGCAGCAAACTGGAGAAGAGAAAGCTGAATGTGAACGTTTGTAAGAGGGGCAATGTGCGAGGGTCAGACTAGAGAGGAGTTTATCTTAAGTACCACATCTTTGAAAAACAACACTTTGAAGTGTTTTCTCTAAACCTTTCAAAGGGATAGAGACTGAAAAATGAGCAAGAGCTAACTAGAGGATAAGTACTGGGAGGATAAGCCTGCTGGAAGATAAAACTCTTTCTTTGTAGCAACTGTGTGTGAGCCCTTTAAAATCTGGCTGATTAGATAGGAGGCACAACAGTTGAAGTGTTAAACATAGAGCATATACCACTGTCCCAGCTCCACTCTTGTGTGTTCATAATGTGAAATGATGGCACCTCTATACAAGTAGAATTACTGAAAAAAAAAAGAGTGAGATAGTTATTAATAAAACACCGAGTGCCTTTTTAAATTGTAACAACAGGGATAAATTATCAACTACTGAAATGCAGTCATTGTTACAGTGAAAGCCAGTAACTCTTCTGTAACACAAAGCCAAACAGAACTGCAGGGGACTTCAGTCCAAGGAAATGCAATTCCTTATGGGACTGGGACAAACAGCATGAAAATCTAATGACCTCCTCAGAAATAACTGAACTACATAGCCATCATCAGTATTCTTTATAGAGTAAATTTTTAGAACTAGAAATAAGGAATATAAGCATAAAACATGAAACAATTGGAAAGGTTCCAAGTCTAAAGTTTAAGCATGCATTAGGAGCATGTGTACAATGACTGATTTCCCAGACATAATTTATTTAACCATTTTTCAAACTATCTATTTGCATTTTATGTCCTGAAAAGGTGAATTAAGAATAGACCTGAAATCTAACTCATTTTTACCCACATCTGAAAAGTAATTGATACAGTCTTTAGGCACAAAATGTAGACTTTCTGCCTATGCTTTAATGCACATATATTTCTTTAGTTGCTGTCTGCATTTCAACACGCTGTCAGAGTTCAAGAAGCATTTGGACACTACTCTCAGGCACATGCTGATTCTTGGGGTGGGCCTCTGCAGGGCTGGGAGTTGGACTTTGATGATCCTTGTGGGTTCCATCCCTTTCAGCTCAGGATATTCTGTGATTCTATGATTTATTTGTCTCTAATGTTAGTGAGAAAATGTCACAGAGATGTTTCAAGCTGTTAGTTTCAGAATGAGGAATATTGGCTAAATATGTGTATGATGTAAAAAGGCTGCCAGGCAGGCAAGGTGTATGTAACTCAACTGTTGTTTCGAAGGGATCTTTTTTTCTACAAAACCCTTTTAAACTTTTATTCATGTGTAATATATTTGAGTTGAAATACTTCAGTGTTGGCAAGAATTTTTACTGTTAATTTTTGAGTCCATCCATATTTTTTCTCACTTTGTTATTACTGCGTTTGTGAGGTTTCCATGCATCATTACAAATTCCACTGAGGTTGGTGAACTGTTCTACCATATTAAACAGTTTTTCTCTTTTAGTGTTTCAAGACATTGTCATAATTTTGAGCCTCAATTTT
>JAWWMO010000174.1:34749610-34778056 GCA_035047845.1 Dendrocincla fuliginosa
CTTATTCTTATTCTTATTCTTATTCTTATTCTTATTCTTATTCTTATTCTTATTCTTATTCTTATTCTTATTCTTATCCTTATCCTTATCCTTATCCTTATCCTTATCCTTATCGTTGTTACTGTTACTGTTACTATTATCACTTCACCATTCCAAGAGCTATTGATTCTTGTAGAAATTTTCCTTCCTTCACTTTTAGGAGCCATGAAATTCCATCATAAAAGAATTAGACCCGCAATAATATATTTTATCTTATACATTGCTCAACATATAAGAGTGAGATTTTAGCCAAAAGTGACAACCTATTTTTATTTAATACACATAATTATGTCAAACCAATGGATTACAGACTACACAAGCAGGGCATTTTCCTGTAACTGGAAAAACTTAACCCATCTGCAATCTTAATATTGTATGTTCATTGATATAAAAGGCCGGTTATTTATTGACAACTTTAGCTTGAAGTCGCCCTTAATAAACTAGGTGCTTTTAAGGGTTTATAATTTACTTGACTCAAGAATAAGTATTTCTTTATATTATTTTCATATTTGATCACATATTGAATGGTTAATGAGCGCTTAAAATAAAACTGTTAGGTCTTTTACTTGTCATTACATAAAAAACCTGGAACTCTGTAATAGACTTATGAGTCCTACCTCTTTTTACCAAGCCTAGTAGTTTTAAGCAAGTTTTTCTGTTGTCTGTGCTGAACCACTTCAAAGCTCTGCTAGTTTTATGTGGGAGGGTTTGTTTTTTTTTTTTTTATTTTTAACATGCTTTACTTTATATTTGTCATATAACATATTTGACTATGTTACAGTCCTCTCTTTCTCCTGTATCTTCAACATAGACAGATTTAAATATCAAAGATCACTTTATAGATCTGCACCATTTTCTTTTCTCTCTTTTTTTTTTTTTTAATCCAATTTAAAAGACATATGGGTCTCTAATAAATTAAAGGGGTTTTTTTTCGTTTATTCTAGTTCACACATCCTTAAACCAAGAGAGTTGATAGTTCTGAATGCTGTCTCTATGCGAATAAAAGTGGCTATTTGAAGTTCTCCCTGACTTTAACACACAGATAGTGGTACTAGCTAAATAACTGAGATATTTTGTTTGGGTTATTTTAAAGCTTTAGCTTACTCACCAGAATTCTATTCACATTCTTTGGTATCTTGTTAATTCATCAATTTAAGATCTGCATGCATTCTATCATTCTTCCTTCTATAAATTAATTTAAAACACGAGGGACAAGTTATTTAGAGAATGTGACTTTCTGAATACAACCATTTTCTCTCTTACCCTCTTTCTTTCATTTTCTCTGAGCTTCTGTTTTAGAAATACTATGGCTAATGCATATATATTTACAGCTATTATCTAATACAAATACTCTGAGAACCTGTGAGATTTTTTTGTTTGTTTTTTTTTGTTTTATTGGGCTTTTTGTCCCAAATGGGATTTGTAGATGACAGAAGGAAAAAAAGGATGTCATAATTGTTGGTAAATAAAAGGTCCTGCATGAGTGCTTTTTCATAGCTTATCATCAACATGTAATCGAACTGAATAATTGCTGCATAAGAGAGTGACTCTGAACCAGCAGCTGCCCCTAGGCAGTACTTTGTTGAGGAATGTCACTGCGACAAAAACTGCTGGACATATAATGCATCATCAGCATTTGTGCTATAGGCATGTCATATAGGTGGATAGGAATCACTGGGGTGTGGTCAACATAAGTGTGTCAATGACATATGACTGGTATGAGATGGATGGGGGCAAATAGAAAGACAAAGAAGGCAAAAGACAAAAAAGCCAAAACATTGAGGAAAACAGCTTTTACAATGAAATGGAAATTACCTTCAATGCTGCAGTGCACCACTGACTTTGACAGCTGAAGCAGCAGCAGAGAGAACTTGACAAAGATATCAGTTATAGTGATTCTTTTGCAAACAGCTAAGTCTGTTTGATTTTTCCACTGGCAATATGAATAAGTGTTCTTTCAAAAATATATTAAGGCAGTAAGAAATTATCTGAAATCCTAGATTTTTGTGTGTGAGTGTGTGTCTTCATATTTGTGAACCAATGAAGCATGAGAGTGAAAACAATTGTGTAGTTTTTCCTCATTGGACTTGTTCTGGTTTCAGACAGTAGGAGTTATTTTTTTTTCAGTATCCTTGAAGAGGTGGAGCCTGGAGCCCTGTAGGAGTGTCTAGGCTGTTATTCTATACCACCCACGTAATTACTGGGGTGGAAGTAAGGGACTCTCACTCTGAGAAGAAGGGTGTGGCTTCGGGTCAAGAAAGGTGTGACAGAAGGGGGAAGGCCATCTCTCATTGTTTATTGTCACCCTTGGGCCCTCCGTGAGCATTTTGCATGTAAATTATCCTTTCTTTTTCTACACTTTTGTTATTAAGATTGTAGCTGTTAGTGTTTGTGTTATCTCATTGCTGTTTCCACTAAATTGTTCTTATCTCAATCTGTGATCTCTGTCTTTTATCTCTCCCACTGGAGGAGGAAGCGGAGCAGCTCATGGTTTTCTTTCTAGCGGGAGTACCAAATTGGGGAATACCATTCCTAAACCACAATAGGAATAAAGGCTATGTTTTTCAAAATGTGAAAAAAGTTTTGCAACAAATATATATGTTCCCTTTATTTAGCATTACTTCCCCCTACTAGATATTGTATATCAAAATTAAAAGCTTATATATTAGAACTAATTCAGACCTAGATATAGACTTATTAACTTGCTTGTTTTTCCTGAAATTACGCTTCCTCCTAAATATTTATTTCTGAATTTTTTTCCTTCAGTATTTCACTGAGATATCAAAGCAGAGTAAAGTTTCTGTAGTTGTTACTACAGAAACTGAAAAGAGAACATTGATATTATACGATTGGGAAATACCATTAAACATACTTTACACTTAGATATTTGAGTGAAAAGCCTTCTATAAAGTCATAGGCTATGTCAGTAGTGCAACCATGCATAAATCTAATTCTTTGGATCTGTTTAGGTTATGCTGCCTCTTACCTCTATTGCTTTCAAATTTCTTCATTTTGAAATAAAAAAGGTAGTTTACCTTACAGAATGTCAAAATTTGACAATCTCCTCATAGTACTGGGATGAAAAAAGTAACACAGTCACAGTCCAGATTCTGCTCTCATGATTAAGGTTTCCTTTATACAAAAGCATTTGTCTTTATAATATGGCTCTATTTTCTACTTCATTCAGCATATAGATGGTTAGTGCCAGCTTCTTGCAACAAGGCATGTTTAACAGAACTGCCAGTGACAGCCATTAGTGGTCTAAGTTGATGTTCCTGGATTGCTTTGAGCCCCTCAACGTTATGACAAGTAACTTAAGCTGAAAGTTTGTTTCATTACTTTTATAGAAGAAAAAAATGAACACAGGTGTTCACTCACAGCCTTGGCACTTCTGGCAGTAAATATGAATTAAATCACTTCCATGCTACCACAGTTAGTGTGGGAAGGAAAGCATTTCCAAAGTGTGCAAAGCTAACCCAGCCTGCAGATAAAGTAAAATTCCTTAGTGGACTCAAATATGAACATTTTATAGCACAAGTAGATTAACTGACTTGTCTGAGAGGCCAACATTATCCTGCTCACGTACTGTGCCAGAATAGGTGGACTGGGAGAAATTCTGGTCCAGCATGCCTGTCTACACCTCTGTCTGAAACTAATCACTCATAAGCAGAGCAGAGTCTGTGTACTGGAAGTAATAAGTCACACAAACCTTTGCTGCAGAGCAGCTTTAGCAGGGAGTTGTACATCTGCCTACATGAGTTTTTACACATCTGTCAGATAACACACAGGTTCATATTGAACTCCAGCAGCTGGGGCATCAGGCAAATATCCAATTCTTTCTGCAGACTTGTGCCTCTGCTGACCAATGAATCGATTTCATTCATCCAGGCACATAATATTTTTTTCATCTACAGTAGTTAAAACATTTATTTGCCTGTTCATTTAAATAAAGAAAGAAAGAAATGTTTCTACAGCTTCTGATTGCAAAGAAAATATCTTCTATTTTTACAGGGTTAAGACTACAAATCCTAACGGTAGAAGGCAGATTGCAGAAGTGGAAGGAAATACTAGTAGCTGAGCATTGTGGTATTTTTGACATGTAGCCTGGCTGTCAGTGAGGTGATCAACTGACATACACTAAGCTGCTGTTGTGGAACGCTATTGCCAGCTGAAAGCTTTGAGACCACTTTCGTTTTACTGAGCATTTCGTATTTTAAAAAAATACTACCTTCTCACAGAGAATGCATGTTGGGCATAAATTGACATACTTCAGTAGAATGCAATTACTGTAAACAGAGGCAACACAGTCAAAACAGCATAGTCTGTACTTCTTGCTTAAGTATCTGTTCATTACTATGTGAACACTGCAGCAACAATCCGAAAGTTTTATTTCTCCGATTAGGTCAGTTTCAGTTAGTAACCTTTGCTAAATTGTATTCAGAAATAAAGATGGAGGAAAAAATATAAACAAATACATAAAAAGAAATCTGCAAGCTCAGCATAAAGATTGAAATGAGTAAATTACTAATATACCATTCACTGGCAGTTCTGGCAGTTCTTTGTCTTTTGGGGTTTTTTTGTTTGTTTGTTTGTTTGTTTGTGTTTTGGTTTGTTTTTTTGTTTTGTTTGGGTGGGTTTTTGCTTGTTTTGTTTTTGTGTGTGTGCATGTTTTCGGGTTTTTGTTTGTTTGTTTGTTTGTTAAGTTGGATATACCTTTCTACTGGGAGAAAAAGACTTAATTTTGATTGCCTGAAAGATCATGACAAAAAAACATTGATACAATCCACTTGAAATCTTCTGGTTCTCACAACTGCAAGATGCAGTCTTCCATAAACTATATATGTTATTTCTTTGTGAGATATGGAAGCTCCATAATCCCAAGGGCTGTCTGAACTCTGAGTTTGCCAAAGGAGAGATCTTCCTTCCCCCTAATAAGCCTCTGAAGGTACTATTTTGGGCTATGGCTTCCTTCCTTTCCTGCTCAACATTGTTGTGACAATCCCAGTCTGCTAATAAACAGAAAGGAGAGTGAGAATTAGAAGGAGAATATTTTCCTTCCCTGAGTCGTGTTCCTGCCATACGATATAACTCACGATCTTTCTCCCGGCATAGAGCTAAAGGAGAGTAGCACAGGAAACCTAAGTTATAAAAACTCTTAAAGGAAAACTGCCAGAGATAGTGCATTGTGTAGATGACAGATGCAACAAACTAAATAGAATGGATGTGAAGGAAGAGGCAATTAGAGGATTAACTGGCAGAAAATAGATGAAGTAATGGTTTATGCACAAATCTCCAAAGACAATTTTATCTAGATGATGATCCAGATGAGAGAAAGGAATATGAGAAGAGAGAGGAAGATAGCAGTTTAAAAGAGAGGTTTTGTAGATCTTAAGATTTTGAACAGAAAATAAGAATGGAATTCCTTATTTGATATTGTAAATATGAGAAAATAAATGAAAAGATGCAAGAAAAAATAGATTATTTTGGAGGGTGAAAAGTAAGTGAATCAGCTTATAAAGGATTCTATTGAATTATTAGAAATAAAAAGAAATAGAAGGACATGCTAAGGTCATACATTCATAGAGAAGGAGAACAGAAGCTTAGAGAACATTTTGACAAGTGAAGTGGAGATGTATGGAACTAGAGAGGAGTGATGTAAATACGATCTAGATCATGAAAAATGAGCAGGAAAAGTCAGAAAAATAAGGTAATGTATTTTAATGAAAAAAAAAAAGAGCAAGAAAAAGAGATCAGCAAATTCCTAGTTTTGTTAGTTTCATATTCGTTAGTTAGTAAGATAATAAGGAACCAGCAGCTCTTCTGACTTAAGACCTTAGATTAGAGTTATTTCATCCAGTTTGCTTCGTTGGTAACAGTATTCAGGTTTTCAAGTACAACCATTATGTTCTAGAATGGCAGAACCACAAAGGTGGAAATGCCCTAAATGTCTAGAGAGTTTTCACTGTCACAAAATTGCTTCTATGGGGAAAACCTCAGGTGATGATAGCAGGTCACCTATGATCCAATGTGGAAATAACTATTCCAGTTTACTAGACACATCACAGCTAGTCAATGTATATAAATGAATAATTTTCTTCTTCTACAATATCTGTTGAAAAATTTATTTCTATTTCACAAAAAATATGTTTCATTCTTATTTCAGTGGAAAAAAGCTCATATATGCTGTATTGCCACAGGTGAATTCTCCAACCTTCAGTATTAACCTAAGTGATCATTGAAGTGTGTTAATGGACGTCTGTATTTTTTATTAAAACTGAACATTAAATTAAGTAGTTTGCAGAAAAGAAATACAGTGCATATTGACAGAGCAGTCAAGGCAATCAATTCTTTAAAGAAGAGAAAAGAAAGAAGAAAATAAGTAATTTTCAAGGAAAACTTTGTTCTCTACATGAAGAAACCTTTTACAACTTGAGAAAGTCATAGGTTTTTTGTTTTTTTGTTTTTTTTTTGACATTGTGAAACTTGACAATAGCCAGGAGTAGAAAACAAAATCCTTATGAGCAATTGGACTCTTTGAGATATTTATGAGCCAGACAGGCCAGCAAATAGTAACAAATAAAAGAAAAAAAATAAACTCAAATGTTCCATTTAGTCTTTAAGTTATATCCCCTTTAAATATCCAAATATTCAAATCTAAAGCACATGAATATCTTACTGCATCTTTATTACACTACTTGTGAGATCTTCAACTCAGCTCCTAAAATCTCTTCTTCATGAATTGAGTCTTGCTCAATTTTGTGCAGAAAAAAATTTACAAGACGGAATCATCTTTTGTGTGTGAATGTTGAGACCTACTGTTGTACATATAGAAGTCATCCTTTTCTGCATAGAATATAGATGGACACTTTTTTTTTTTTTTTTGTGTTACTGTTTTGGAGTGGTTTTTTGGTTTTTTTGTGTGTTTTTTTTTTTTATTCTTTTTTTTTTCTTTTTTTTTTTTAAGGATCTCTTCTTTCCATGTACTTTTTTTAGCATGTGGATTGATTATATCCTGAGTTCTTGTGCATGAGAAAAAAAGGTAGTAGATAATACAGAGCAGAAGGGAAAAAGATAGTACAGATCCCTTTCAGTCTGAGAGAGACACATGAGCCTTAAAACTCAACACATACTCTATTCATTTTTCCTCCAGTCAGGATCTTACCATAAGACAGATAAGTATTGAAAGCTAACTGAACAACAGGTTGAAGTACAAAGTTATCTTGTTTGTCTTAGTGTTAGCTAAGCTTGGCTTCTCTGCTAGTACTGAGGAGTAACAAAGCAACAACACAGAGGAAGAGCTTGATTTAATGATGTTGGAATGATGAATGAGCAATTCATCCAAAGCTTCCTTTTGGTTGGGAGAACAGTCTCAGACCTGTGTGTGAACTACTCTCTGGGCAGCTGGATAATAGGTCAAGGCAATGTCATTCCCTTCCTGAGTTAGAAACAGTACTGTCTGTACTTAAGAGAGAGGAGTTTCTTCCAATGGAAGCAAGAAATGCCATACACATGAGTCAGCCTTGAGTGTCCAGGTGGTGCCATTACTCAGTTTTTGGACACTCTGTACAACATATTCATATACTCATTCAAACACTTTGCAGTTGCGTAAAAGGGAAACATCTTTTCACATTTTCCCTTTTGAGTTTTTAAGTTAAGATTTCTGTCTTTTCAGTGTCAAAGTCCACTTTGCAGCAAGTTCCCATGCTGATATCTTAGACACAACGTTTTTGAAATGAAATAGTACATGAACAATCTACGTAGAGTTCGGCCGACATACAGAACCATATCATTTTATTCTCATTTCTTTAAAATAAACAGAAAAAAAAGAATATTGTGATATTTTTTATTTTGGCAACACAAATTTTCTGACTTCAGTGTAGCTAAGGTCCTAAGAATCTGAATATACTTTCATTTTTCATAATCTGTAATTTTTTTCCAGCGTAATAATTGTGGGTTGACCTTGGCTGTGTGCCAGGTGCACACCACACTTTTCTATCACTTTCTTCTTCATCAAGACTGGAGAAAATAAGATGGAAAAAGAATAAAAAAAAAACAAACAACCAAAACACACGGGTCAAGATAAAGGCAGTTTAATAAAAAGCAGAGGCTCATTCATGGAAGCAAAGGAGAAGAAAATGTTTATTTACTATTTCTTATCAGCTGGTCATGTTGAGCCCCTTCCTGGGAAGCAGGATTTCAGTATACACAGCAGTTGCTCTGGAAGACAAACCTCACAGTAAACAATGATACTCCCTCCTCTTCCTTTCTCTTCATTCTTATATGTGAGCAAATGTCATGTGCTTTTGAATATGCCTTTGGTCCATTTGGGCCAGGTGTCCTGGCTGTGCCCTCCCCCAAGATATTGCCCACCTCCAGCCTGCTGGTTAGAGGTGGAATGCTGAAGAGACAGACTACTTAACAATAGACAAAACCCTGGTGTGTTGTCAACATGCTCTAGTTACCAATGGAAAGCACGGAACTGTGAGGGCTGGTGTAGGGAAAATTAGTTCCATCTCAGCCAGACCCTCTACAACAATAGAGTACTGAGTCAGTATCATTATCTCCATATGAACATCTTGCATAACTGCAAGGGCAAAAATAATTTATTCATGGTTAATGAATGGAGTTTAAATCTCAGTTAAAAGTCTGAAATTTGTATGGGCAAATTCTAGATAGGCTGTTAAATGTACTTGCTGTTAGTAACTCTTGAAAATTCCTCCTAAATGATTCATGTAACCCTCCTACAACAGTTTTCGAGTTGTTGCTATGATGGGTAAATATTGTCTTATTGTTGCTATATAGTGGGCTCTTGTACATCACATGTATAACAAGCCTGAAGAAGGAAAAAACCTTCTAATTTTCTGATAGATGGTGGCAATTCTCACTGCTTTACTGACTATCCCTAACACTATCACTTCCAATTCTTTTTAACTCTGTGAAAAAAATGATGGTTCACTGTGTGATTGCTTTGGTTATAGTAGCAAAAAAACCTGAAGGGGCCCTCATTCTGGTAGAGTGTCATTAGCCTCCAATATATATGCTTTAACTCCAGCTCTCAACTGTCTGTTGTACTTTATCCATCTTGAAAACTTATTTCCCAGTCTCTGAATAAAGAGTTTCAGCAACAATTCATCTTGTAAAACTTTGACAAAAACTGCATAATCATACAGCTATATGAAATTTGCTTGTTAACCTTGATCTATATCATTATTTATTTTACTCAAGAGGCATTGGAAGGAAAGACCTAGAATATTGTCTCATGATTTATTGCTGAAAATTCAAAGACAAATGAAGGAACATTTAGAGATCTAGATGAGACTCTCAAAGCCTATAAAATAAAGTGTATGCTTAAATATTCAGAAAAAAAAATGTAAATGAAAAAATCCAGGTGATTATTATATCTGACTCTAAAAAGCATGTAAAAACATGCATCATTGGCGGTACTAAAAAAGTCATAAAAGTAGATTTCTGGATAGGCATGGATTCAGGATAGGGATGAGTGAATTTATTGGAGTCAAATCATAGTCGTGGCTGAAAAAAAGAAGAAAACTAATTAAATTTTAACAGTCACTTTCTGGTCTTTTAGTTTTTGGATGTTTTCTACTTGTTTAGTATTTATTGTCTTGTGTATATTCCTATCCTCTTTGGGCAACACCTGTGTTGTACTCTAATCCCACACAGTACCTAAAAGATAACACTTTAGCTCTTAGACTTGAAAATGCTTGGATCCCTTGTTGTAGGCAAACTCTTATTAATTATTGACCTCTTAGGTTTAAAAGAATTTACAATATGCATATCTCCCTGTCTCCCTCTGCATGTGCAAATTCAACACCCACAATGCTATGTTTCTAAATAAGCAGCCCTTTGACATGCTGAGGATTTTGGATGGTCAAAAGCAATGATTACTAGTGGCTGTTTTCTCTAGAAACATTTCAAAGATTGCTGACTTACTTTTTGCTGTGATGTGCATTATTGTATTTGTGAGGAACAGCAGCATAAAAAATGACTACACTCACAACATATAGAAAGGTACCCGAGGCTATGAAGAGGACAGTGGAGTATCAGGCTGAATACTAATTACATTCTGTAAACAACTACATTGTGTCACATTGTTAATGTAATGTATCTTTGCACTGTATCTGCTTCAGGCAGATAACCATACTTAAGGCCATAACCATACATTACACTTTGAAGTCTGGAGTGATGCAGACTGAAAAAAGCTTCTATCACCTCTTTAGATCCTAAAGCAAGCCAGGAGGTTTGCGTCATAGCTGTTGAGTTGTTATCAAGAGTACTACCAGTGATATAATAAATTCTACAAATATATTCCAGCAGGCAGCACCACTAAAGATATTCATTTTTTCTTACAATACTTTCTTCAAAATATTAAAAAGTTGTAGAACAAAAAGAAAGAGAAAGGAGAACAGAGCATAATTAAATACCTGAAACATTATAATTAAATTTTGTTTCAGATTCCTTTCTTGATTTCCATACACTGCAAAAATTGTATGCTCTGTTCTTCTGCAGCCATAAGTGATTTGATGCAGTGCAGGGGGGTCTGTATATATAAAAATTGTTATACCACTATTCCTTATTTCGCAAAACCTTAATTATCATCTATGGGATAGTTAATCTTCAATAAATAAGATTTGAATAATCCAAAAGTAATTATTTTGCCTACCATACCTCATTTAATAAAATATAAATTAAGCAGAGAGGCAGCTAAAACATTTCAGCATTTACTCACTCTCAAACCCGTCCTGTAGTTGTTGCAAATACTCCATTAGTGCCAAGAAAATTTACCATGTGGACTCAGAGGCACATTCACCCATTCTAATGCCAATCTTCAGTTTTACGGGCTGTCTTCCTTGGGAGGTGGGGTATGAAGAGAGCTCTGACAGTTCTTAAGGTTTAATATGGTATACCAAGATTAATGATCAACAACATCTCTCTAAGGTTTTCTCCACAAAGATGTACACAAGGTGAAATATCAAAATGTTTTAAAAGTTTTCATCCCATTAGGTGTCCCTTAACCCCAAATCTGTGTAGTTACACATGCCCCTAAAATACCAACCACTTTGGTTCTCTGGGAAGTTTTGAAAGGGGCGGTAGTCATGACTCACGTGACAGACATACAGTCAACTCATTGAGATCCTGAAAGCTACAGGCGCCACCTCAAATTTAGAGACAAATCCTGGTTATTCTATGAGGTTATCTTCTCTAGGGACTACATTTCATTTAGAACATGGGCTTAAAGAACTATGTTACCCAACCTAAAGTAAAACATTCTCTGCAGACAGGTAATATTGTAAGCAATCTGATCTTGCCTCATTTATTATAATCAGCTGGCAAAATAATGGCATCTAAGCAACTCAATAGGTTATCTTGTTCAATCTCATGCTCTAATACAGGTAACTATATTCAGAAGAGCTAGGGTGTTTCCTTATCTTCCTGATACAGCCTTCCTACTGTGTTTTTTAAAATGCCTCCTGAGAGGAGGTTCTGAAGTCTAACTTAACCTTCTCTTCAAGTTGAACTCCTATTTCTCATCTTCTCAACCATAGCTATGGCAAGTAGATCAAGCATTTTTTAATACTTAGACTGTTACAATGTCTCTCTCTAGGCTTCTCTGGAATAAAAAAAGCTCAGTACATCCAGTCACAATCTTGGTCATTTTCTCTCAACTACCTTTAACTAGGTACTAAGTCATAATTGTAACTGCATCTATGGCTTAGCTTCCTTAAATCCTAAAATAATGGATCATTTTGAAGATAAGTAAGCCCCAGCTGAATATATAGTGACTTTAGGAACCTCATTCATCTCTTTTTGCCTTGACTCTTATATGGCTGAATGCCACACAACGCTGTAAGTTTTATGCATATATTGACACTATGCTCAACAGGTATTATAACCCTAGCAGATGAATAAGCTTGCAGACTGCAAAACTCAGCATCTATCACATAACTGAAGGAAGAAAATCTCAGAAAAGATGGCCCACAAAACTGCACTTCTATCAGCTTCTTCAGTCTATTCTAACAAGCCACCCTTTTTAAATGCAGTTATGTGAAGAGAGGACCTTGAAGCCATCCATGCTCTAAGCTATGGGAATGGTGTATCCACACAACACAGGGGTGACTGAGTAGTGTTAGCAAATAATATCATAAACAAATAATTTCTGCAGTGAATGTCAAATAAATAAATAATTTGCTAACAAATGTTTTTATTATTCCTCCATTCTCAGACATAGTGGCATAAATTTCAGCTGTTATACTACTCATGTTTTTTAAATTAAAAATGCCCCAAATAAAATATTTATGAACATACATACATATATATTCCTTTATGTGATCAGCTTTGAGCATTTTTTTTGCTGTCCATGTCCAAAGCAGTTGACATGAACATGTTAAATTCTATACTGCCATAAATGCACTGAGTTTAGAATGGGCTGGTCTTTGGCCCTTTGTTATTATTTAATGAGAAAATAAACATTTACACTTGAATTTGTGAAAGGGAATGATAAGAGGGTTGAACAGGTCGGTTTCTTATTAATGAAACAGAGATCCTTTCAACTCTAAGCTGCTTACATGAATCTGAAGCAGGACAGAAGTAACCAAAAGTCATTAACATCTGACAGCTGGGTGATGGCCTGTGTAAAATGAGTTGCTGCTCTCAGCCCAGTACATAAAACATAAGAATAATTGGTGTTAATTTGCACCCCTGTTGGCATTCTTAGCACAGAGGCCAAAGATTGAATGGGCATGAAAATTAAACTATCCTGTCAGCCATAAAAGTTCTTTCAGGTCAGGATTGAAGTGCATTAACAGGATACTGTAGAGGAATTTGCACTGTCAGTGCTGGGGCTGGAACTGGCTGGTGAATAAGCCAAAGACTTGGTGACTATATTCCCCAGATATTACTAACATGGAATGCTTTTCTTCTATGTTTTATTTATATATTAATTTGAGAGATAAAATTAATTTACATCAGAAATACAATGGTGGCAAGAACCAAGGGGGTCAACAGTTGACCTCTACATCAAATGCAAATTAGTGTATCAATGTTAGGATCTGTGGAGAATAACTAATGCATTTATATAACTGAAAACCATAAGTGGTATTTTGTACATCTGTACTGATGGGAAAAGAATTGACCATGGGCTAATTAACCTTGAGTATCTTATGGTCCAGAGTTATCTTCTAGTATAACTTTTTGGTTTGAATTACTAATCTGATAGTGACACAACTTGCAGTGTTTTGCAATCTAATGCAAACAATATTTAACTCCAGGCATGCCTGTTCCTTTCAAAAAGTTTGCAGTTAAATTGAAAAGACACGGAGATATTGAAGAGATGAATGCCTTTACCTTGCCAACTGGCAGAAAATCTGCCTGGAGAGGTTTGAGAAAATTCTGCAGTTATGTGGCTCTACACTAAGGAAGATGAGATTCAGAAATGGAGAGTGTGTAAGTATCATTTCAAATTCTTTTTGTGCAGACTGTGTTCACCACTTCTCAGGTCTAGCAGATATCCACAAGAAATAAAATAAATACTCTGAAGATTTAATCATAGGTTTAGATTTGCTTTGGTCTAAAAGGAAGGCAATCCTGAGTGAGCTGCAGTGTTAAGTAATGCGGATGTGGCTTTCATGTGCAAATTTCTTTTGACTCAGTGAAACAACAGCTCCCAGAGTCTGGACTGATGTCCACACAGCCGGGCCTGCATGTGAATGCAAATTACTTCATTATAGGCCAAATCTCCGTGCACCAATGAGCTGTACAGGACACTTGCAGTGATACCAGCTTTGTGTGCAGCTTTCTTGCTGTTTCTGTTTCCTGTCTCAAAATAAGTGGCATCTTATCCGTTGCTAAGCAGTAGGAAAGGGGTCCAGTGCAGCAGGGAAAGCAAAACTTCTCTTTGTGTTAGTGTATTCCTTTCACCCTGACAATTGATAACTTTTATATTACGCTTTTCTTCCATCATCTTAAATTTCTTAACAGTCATCTCAAAATGAGTCTGAATTCTGTTCAGCTTGCTGTATTGCTGAACTCATTGAATGCACATAGCAAACAATATTCATTGACAGTAGTAATAAAAAAGACCAGTTATTTTCAGCTGAGTATAGCACAATCTTTTATAGGAAATATTGAAGAAAAATATAAAGAGCAAGGACAATACTTTAAGTATATTTTTATCCTTCTAGCTCAGACCAGTACCTCTGTACTGTAAAGAGTATTCCAGATGAGCACTCCAAGCTTTTGTTTATCTTGAGAGAGAGGCTCGCAAGTCTTTAATTATACCACACAAGTGGAGCACTAAAATAGATTGGGGTAAGAGTACATCCTGCAGAGCTTCTTAGGGGTTCCTGTAGCTAAAGATCTTTTTAGGTGAGGTGGGAAATGTGAATTTGTATCACACCATTGAGTATTGGAATTTAGATTGCTCAAAGCATATGTGTGGGCTGTCATCCCCAAAAGGTTTTATCCTCTGCTAGGGAGATTTTAGGCACTGTGCACAATTGGTGGCTTATGGACAGCAGGTACATTGACAGTATATTGTAAACTTGGTTTAGAATCCTAGATTTAAAAGAACTCCAAGTCTGCATCCCGTTTGAATGACTGAAATCCTCAAATCCATGCCTGACTGCTTCCTCCTCTGGACTACAAAACCTGCGGAATGTTCAAGAAGTAGTGCAGTGAGGCATAGACAAGCAACTAATTGTTCTTTCCAAAGAGAAGGAGGTATTTTTCCATAGTGCAGATATTTAATTTTAGACAGAGCTTAAGTGCTTAAGTAAGAATTTGTAACTGAGTCCTGAAGATTATTTGTTTTTCATGTTTTTCCTCTCAGACCTCTCTCAGACGTGTAGCTTTACCCTTGTACCAGAAGCAGAACTTTAGCCCTGTATTTTGCAGTAGGTGTTGCCTGACTCCTTTTATAAATCTGTCCTTTTGAACATACAAACGCATTGCTTTTTTAACCCTAGCTTTGACGTGTGTTTTATTGCAAGAGGAGGAGACCAGATAGGCTGTTTGGCTAAAATACTGTTGCCTAAGAGTCTAAAATTGAGAAGAAAAACCATCAGTATTTCTCTTATGGGTATTCTCACATTTCTGCTGAGTAAATATTTACACCTAGAGAAGAAATTAAAACACAAAGTAAAAGGGACATCTCTAGTACCAAACACCAGTATCACCTAGTAACAAACACCAGCCACTGCAAATACCTCCAGGGAAAACAGGCCCCTGGCTGCCTTCCCACATCTCATGATAAGCACACAGCTATTTTATATTCCATTACCCTGATGTCCCTGAGCTTGAGCATATGCTGTTGTCTGTCTTGGGCATATATCCAAACAGTGTGCCTGCAGGCTGTATTCTCTTATAATCCATTGTATGTTCTGAGAAATCATATGATCCCATTGGTTTTTCAGATACCATGGTTTTAAGCTGTCAGAATTGACCTAGTGTCAAGTTTCTTTTTCTTTTTTTTTTTCTTTTTTTTTTTTTTCTCTTAAGGCTGTCCCAGATATTCAGGTTCAAGTATGATTGAGTTCCACAGTATGCTTCTGAAACAGAAGGAACAGATTTTCTAGAATCAGACATGGCATTATATAGACCCTATGTATTTCTAGGCTGTGCAAATTAAATTTTAAAGCATACCATTCCATCCCCTCAAGAGTTGAATACAAAATTTTGTACCTGGAATCTTAAGGCTATTTTGATATGTGCAATAAAACTGTCCATCACTTTAGAACTCTTTGTTGTTTACCAAAATGTTTTCTTCAGTTATGTTATAGTCACTGTACCAATTTATACTTTTAGACTGAGCTCAGAAAATGAAGTAACACATAATCCACAGGAGTCATGGAGTAGAGCTTCCTCCTATGAGTAAGGGAGCTCCCTCTTCTTTTCACCTCTATCCACAGTAAATTACAGCACTCTGTACTAGCTGTCCGCAGTGACCAGGCCAAAAGAAGTGTTGTCCTTTCACCTCTGCTCCCTACCTGACTTTACCAGGAAACACAGCCAAAGATTAGTTTCACAAGGAACAGATATAAAAATCCAGTCCTCTGGATGTCCAATATTTCTTCTGATTCCAATAGTTCATAACTTTACTAAATGTTTGCTCTTTGGAACAGCTAATTCTGTCAATTCTGTCTCAGGCTGACTTCTTGAGGGTCTTCTCCAATAACAGCAATACAGTTGATTTTAGAGTCAGATAAAAGAACAAAATAGAAGTTTTGTAGCTATTTTTAAAACTAAAAAATAGGGGGGAAAATTACATGCAGTTATATCATTAAAAACAGCATAATAGTCATCATTCCTGCATCCAAGGGAATCTACCTAAGACTGCAAAATTTATGTTAGTTTTTCACGGCTGCTGGGAATGCTCTCCCTCTCCCATCTTCCCCCCAGGACCATGCGGTCAGCCACGCAGTCTCCAGGGGTCCCAGTAAACAGATCCACACACGTGGAAGACAGGAAGCAGAAAGAGAGCTTTATTCACATGACCGGGTCTTTTATAGACTTCCCAGCAGGGCGGGATCAAGGGAGGAGATACAAAAAAGGACCAATCAGGGAAGGTTTCACACACCTGGGGTGGGGTTTACATACTAATCAGGTAGGGTAAGGGTTTCCTTCAGGGGCGTGGGAAAAAGGAGCTTTCAGTTTGCAACACAGTAAAAAACCTCAGGTTATAATACAGTTTTACAAAATGCTTTCATTGGTTTCTTTAGTGGCCCATCTCCTGCAGGATTTGTTCCACTCTTGATATGGCAAGTCTACTCCCACAAGTTTTATTATTTTCTATGTTATATTTCTTACATTTCAACAACTTTTAAGAAAGTTTTCAGTAATTGTATGCTTTTGGGGACCTGTGAATACAGGAATTTAAAATTACTAGGAATCATATTTACTGTATTTTCCTGGAGCTTCTAAGTGATATCTCTTTTTGTGAGGAAGAATATTTTTACCTAATAGATTCCACCCTCATTGCGGGAAATTTTTTGACCTTCAAAGGAATTTTAAGACCCTTGGACCAAATTTTACAATCTCTATACAAAATTAATTTCATATAATTATCATTAAATTCTGTTCCCAAAACTGAGAAAGGGCCGCAGTAGTTTTTCTCCAGTATTATACAGATTGCAGATACAATTTTTTAGTAGACATTAAAAAACAGCTTAATCAAATACATAAAAAGTCTGGAGTAAATTTTTATTTACAAGGAAACAAATAATTTTAGAATATTTTCAGAACCTTTTTCCAAGATCTCACATGTCATGCATCCAGGGGTTCATTAAGGAATTCAGGTGTGAAACAGGTTAGAGTAGGTTTCTAAAGAATTCCTTTGTATTAAAGAAACCAAACTACTACAAACTCCCAAGCACAACAAAAAAATGAAAAAAAAAAAACCTATCGTTTCATAATTCAGCAGGAATTTGTTTGGTTGTTTTTCAGCAAACAGCACAGGAGTGGGTGAAGATCAAAAATTAAAAATAATCAGATTCTATGTATTGACTTGCAGTCAAAACACTAAAATGTTGCCAAACCACATACATATGCTATCTCCTATATGTGAAATAGCTGTGAAGGAATTATAATTATTATATTTATTGCAGTATTAATGTTTTTTCTCTACATGGATGATATAGCAAGATAAAACTTGACAGACTTGAAAAATAATTGATTTGATGGACTTTTTATTCCCTCCTACTCAGAATTAAAATATATATCACAGCATATGTTCCATAGAGCCCTCCACCTTGTCTTCAAAAGGTCCTGGTGCCTTTTGGTTGTGTTTCAGGGTAGGGGAAATTTGTGCTTGTTTTTCATATGTCCTCTGAATAGTCAGAAGAGTTCAGTTGCCATGATTAGAGGTTTTTTGAGCAAAAAGCACCACTCAGGTTCTGCCTGTGCGAAAACAGAGCAGACAGGGGTCTCATGAAGTCCTAAACAGAGAAGTCAAAAGTTCTGCACATGGGAAGCAGGTATTTAGACACAGGCCTGGGCAACTGGGTCTAAATGGCCATGCTTGGGTGATGACCAGATGTGCTTCAGAGGTCCCTTTCAAACTCAACCACTTTGTGACCCTGTTATATGTATAGGCCTGTTTTTCTCTAATTGCTATTTGTAGTAAAGTCTACAGAAATCAAGTTTTTAATACATGTCCATGTTAAAACCACTAGATTCTCACAATGAGAAATGTAGTGCCTAGAATCTTGTAAGACTTGCTTGTACAGCAATAATTCAACTAACTTTTTAGGGAAAGGAAATTTTTGTACCCAGATGAGAAGGTCGGTCTTGATGAAAATTTATCTCCAGTCACATGCATAAAATCAAAAGGAAGAAAAGTTGAGCAAATCTAAGATGAAAGGTAAATCAACACTTAAAAAGGACAGTAAAATACTAGGAACATTCTTTTCAGTAAAGATAAAAATGAAAATACTAAGAAAATTTAGAAATACCATATCATATTTTTAATCAAAATGTTTTCCGTAGTATATTCAGAATTCAGAGTGAGAAAGAATAGTAAAGCTCTTGTCAATCTGCAGGGAATTCAGAGTATCCTGCAAAAAGATGGCAATGATTTTTCCTGTAAGTATTAAACAAGGACAGGTCACAAATTCTTTCAGATACTAATCTGAGAAGTCAAGAACTGTTACAGCACCTGTTTAAGGATACTGCATTCAGTAAAAATGATCCAAAGTTCTTGTTAAATCTGCAGCTCCCTGCATTCTCTTATGGGTGGTAGTAATTAATGTATCTTTATTATCTGAAACAGGAATTTTAATTTGGCACAGAGAATGCGTCTGTGTTTAATATTGCCTACCTTAAATGGTCCTTCTTGGTTTCTAAAAGAAGTTTAATTTGTCTCTATTTTTTTTTTTTTTTCTTTTCAGGGACCATCATCTTACCATCAGCTGTCAAAATTTCTGAAATGGCTACTGTGCGTGCCAGCAAGTATTCCTCATTATGATCATGGCAAACTGTTTTCTAGCTTGATTGTTAGGTCTTTGGGAAACGAATGTGTATTTTTTGAGTGCCTACCACAAAAACTTCTTTCCAAACATTGGTCTTACAGAGCTCCAGCAATGCAGTAGAAAAAATTAAGTGATTTATTAAGCAAGTAGCAAAGGATTTCTTCATGGGATTGTAATACTTGAATGATATAAAATTAAAAAACTTAGTCTTTAAAATTACTTCTTTTTTTTTAAAATAAAACAAACTCTTTTTATTTGTCTCCTGCTATCCTGAAGAATATTTAAGTTTCTGGAAGGAAAAAAGCCCCAAACACTTTGTGATGAAAACTATTAATTTTCAATCAAACCATGAACATTAAGTGATTAGATGAACATTAGGCTATTATGTGATTTCCAGTGAACTCCAGGTTAGAATCGCGTTTCAATCTTTTTTCCAGCCTGGATTTCATGGCAAGATACAAAGGTCTTCCAATATGTGTTTTGAAGCTACACAGAAAACATACTATGCATTGTTTGCTTTCTAGCTAGCCACCTGCAGCCACAAAATGGTATGGTCACCCAAGTAAACCAAATTATTTCAGATGAGACATCAGACAGTTAACATAACACTGTATATTTTACTTAGGAATACTCAGTTTTATCCCTTAAAACTGAAATCAAGCCAGTGAGTCAACCAACCTGTTATAGTTTCAACACTCTGTTGAAATTCCTTCCAAAAAGCTTGGAGCCAACACTTTAGTGTAGGTAAAGATGGTTAACAAAAGGTACAATGAATATGCATATTCTGATGTTAACTACTTTAGCCAGAGCCTTTTCTTCTGATCTCTCCCCAGGGCGGCAGGGAGAGGGAAGACGGGCTCAGGTGGGGGAAGGGGTCAGCATTTCTGCACTTTCTGCACAGATCAGGAGCTCAGCTCTTGGCGGAGTGAGCAAGGACAACGGGACACCCACACTGGTTCCGGCATCACTGGATAGCCTGGACTGTTTTTCCCTTCCCTAACTTGACCATTTCATCTGTGGGCAAGTGTGGGCACCACAGAAGCTGCTGTGAGGAAAGAGGGGGAGAGAGCATGCCTGTTTCCTGCCCCTGCAGAGACGGGATTTCTGCTCCTTTCTTTCGACATCGATTTCTCACAGGAGTTGACCTGGGGACTGTGCCTGCCATCTCGCCTGAGAGAGAGCCCAGCTGGCCGGGCGCGGCATCACCACCTGCTGTCCATAATTATAACTGCAACCCCTGAGAGAGAGCGGCCAGCAGCTGAGGCACAACATTGCCACCTGCTGTCCATAGATATAATTGCATTCTCCCCCTTTTTTGGGGGGGTAGCCAAAAGACCTTTTAACTGTTTGCCTTGTCATTTGGGGGTGGGGGGGAGGTGATATTACAAATTGTTGTTGTTTGGTTCTTTCTGGATATATATATATATGTATTGTGGTAAAGAACAGTTATCCTTTTCATATAAATATATATCTCTAATTACAGTTCTGTTTTCTAAATTTAAAGAACAGGGATTATTTCTTGGCCAACATGGATATCTTAGTTCTCCCCTTGAACTAAGACAGAACCAAAAAACAAAATTACAGAATAATATACCAGGAAAAAAATTGTCAAGAAACAATTTCCAGTGTAGAAATTTC
The DNA here is from genome assembly GCA_035047845.1 of Dendrocincla fuliginosa. Taxonomy (NCBI): domain Eukaryota; kingdom Metazoa; phylum Chordata; class Aves; order Passeriformes; family Dendrocolaptidae; genus Dendrocincla; species Dendrocincla fuliginosa. Next base: position 34,770,268 of record JAWWMO010000174.1, read on the forward strand.
TTTTTAAAGGAAAAAATTTCCCACTTGAAATCATGCAAGATGTTGCACATCCTTTTCCATGTACGATATAGAATCATATTCTCAGAGTACTTTTCACACAGATTTATAATAATAATATTTTAAGGAGAAAATAGAGTTTCCCTCTTACATTATTCCCTTTGACCACTTAAGTAGCTGAGTACAGAACTACTAGCATTTGGGAATTTGAGGACTAAAAACCTAGGGAGATTCTCTGAATATTTGATATGACTTTTAGGCCTAATTTTTTTACCATTTTTTTATTACCTTTCTACATTAGTTTATAATTCTCTGAAACAGTCAAAATATACTTACTTACAAGAGATTTATACAACCAAAAAGGACAAGCCCATCTTTCATGCAGAAAAAATTTAAATCAAAGTAAATAAATATATTTTTATTGCAAAAGGGAACAATGGCAAGTGTCTTGAATTTTTTCATTATTACTATGTATGCAGCAGTGTCCAACCTTACCACCACATCAGAGGTCACATGTAAATCTTACGGCTGCAGGAACAAAGAGCCTTCCTGACTGACTACTGGCAGGTCAAAAAAACCTGGATAAGCATTCATTAAACAGAGTTTTTCAGAAAACTGTTTTGGGAGGGGGACCCAAAAAATATATATTTCTGCCACTTTTTGTGTTTGCTGTGGGAGAAATAGGGAAAACCTGAACTTATATATGAATGTATATTTTACAACTGTGCTTTCAAGTCTGATAACTCTACATATATATTTTTAGAATGCATTATATAAACATATATATGTATGAATACCTGTATTTGTATAAACACATTTATATGAGTATGTTTATTATACAGATATATAACTGTTATAACAACAGCTTCACTCACATCTACAAATATACTTCTGACTCATTAATAAATTGAATTTATGTTTAATACAGAGTATGGCTTAAATACTCACATTTTAATTCTCTGTTAAATTTTGAATCTATCTTCTATTCTAATGTATTTCTACCTCACATACCTGTTTAGTGTTTTAATAATTACTCACAATTAATAAAGAACCACAATATTGCATTTTAGGGGGAACAACTACATTCATATGGGTATTATTTAGCTTTCAAATAACATAGAAACATATTTGTGTTACTAAAGATCTCCTCACCATTCATTTGCTGTCTGGTGTTCCAGAGCCTGTGTTAGTTTTCCATGTTTAAAGAAACCATATTATAATTTTGTATGCATCTTAAAATAAATGTCAAAAATATTTTCATGTGCTGGAATTTTCCTGAAAAGATGAATCGGTAACAAGAAAACCAGTAATAGGAACAGTAACCAATTAAAACTTAGTTTTGTATGCAGTGTGGAGCACTATTCACTGCAATGTTATTAATTTTTCATACATTAAATTATAGTTGCTGATTATAGTAATCTAATTGTTATATTTCTATGAATATAAAATGGTCTGTTTCAAGCAAATTTTATTTACAATGGTAGCCATATAAAAATAATGGGTTTTCCTACTTCTAGGTTTGATGTTTGTGAATTGTTTACAGATAGCTAATAAATTCATTGAATTCTTTGTAGAAGCGAAGGCAAGTGATCTCTCCACATATGCATGGCCAATATCTTGTGGTCTTTAAATCCTTACAGCATATATCTGCATCCTGGTCTTTCAAAATTTTGCACAAATTGGTAGTGCTAACCAGCATCACTGACCATTGGTCTTCTTCTTTTAATCACCATATAAAATGAATCCTTTTGCAACAACCTCCTTCCGATACTGTCCCATGATATTCTTAAATATTTTTGCAATGCAGAGAAGCAATTATCTTGGAACTAGTTTGAAATATATAACACTTCTAATAAACGCAAAGGGGAAATGTGTTTATTACTATTTATTTCAGAAGGAGGCAGTATGGGTAAATTGATATAAAGTTTGCATGTAGGCAAGTACCTGTGATGGGCTTAAAAATGTTTTTTAACAATATAAATTTTTTAAAAGTAGCTATTAATTTTTAGAAGGCAAACAATTATATTAGTTTTGTATTTATTTTTACATATTTTACATATTTTTAGCTAAAAGAAAAATTTTAAATGCAAATGCAAATAATCAGTCCTCATCAGTTTATACAGAGATTGTGTTTTGAAAACTTTCTACAATAATCAATGCAATCAACTACAAAAATATACAAATGAGTAACAGGGTGAAATTTGTAGCACACATGACACTTTAACACTTGCATAAATATTACGTGACTAAATTCTCCTTGACATCATTATGGTATGGTATTGTGATAATCAGACTGGTTTTATTGTTTATACTAGAATGTCAGACTAATTTTAATGAAAAATTTGTAAAATTTTGCTTTCTGATCAAAAGTTAATATGTGAGATATTTTGCTTCACTTTAGATATTTATTGATTACTATTGCAAATTTTCTCTACATTTCATTCAGCAAAATTATCTAAGGAACTTAAAAATTGAAAGCCTATGTATTCTACTGCAGAATTTATACATAACTTAGCATTTTCTCTGAGACTTATAGCAATAGATGAGCTTATATTTATATGTAATGCCTCACAAAGTACTCTAAAGGTGTTTGAGAACTGTATCTACTCAATCAGTATTTCAGAATCACTCAATACATCAATGAAATGCCAATTCTGTAGTGGCCAGGAATAGTGATTTAACAGAACAAAGTAACAATTAGCAATATCTTGTTTTTCATTTGTAGTTATCTTCTAGGAACAGATGAAATACTGTATAAAGGAATTAAGTGTTCATATGCAAATAATGATGTGTTCAACATCAACCAGATCAAGAAATAGTTGAGTTTCTTGTATTTAAGTATCCCAGGGTTCTAATATTTCAGGCAACAGGCATAATGATTTGTTTTTTTATCTTTCTTTATATATTAAAATTAGGGAATGAATACTAATTAAAACCAACAAAAATGCTAACACACACACACACACACACAAAATACAGGAACCTGCTTAACAGAAGCCATAGTCTGTCTTGAGTGTTCAATTTGCACTGAATTGAAAATATTCTAATATCCTGTAGCTGAGTATCTACTTATTATCATATGTATTGCTTTCAATTTACAAAGGTGTGTCACTTTTATAAATTAGCTTTATCTTGCTTTGGGTCTTGTTAATTAATAAAACTACCTTGGTATGCAATGGTCCATTTTTAGAATTATTGTTTCATTCTAACAGTAAATTTTGACTTCATGTGATAAATAGGTTAAACTACATAAGATAAGGAAGAACTTCCTGACTTACTCTTTGGGAAGACAGCATAATAATGATCAGAGTTCTTCAGATGCAAGTTTCCATAAATATTCAAAGATAATGGGGTTTTAGTGTCACATTTTACTACTATTTTTGATGGATTTTTTCATATTGTGTTTATGAAAGAAAACTGCTGATACATCCCTTGCGTCTAATTTCACTTGACAGAATAGTTTTTTTCAGAGGGAGTTTCACATTTCTTTCTGTGAGAATAGGTAGTGTACTTTTTCCTTTCAGTGTTTCTAAGAAATGGAAATGACCATAACAGGCTCAAGGCAGCAAAGCTGATACAATGCAAGTATCTTCCCTATGGTCTTTAATGTTCTCTTATTGCTTCTCTTTTTCATCTGTGAATAGCACTGCTTGTTTAGGCGGTGTTACAGTGCTACCTGTTTGCTACTGCTTTATTTGTGGGTAGCTTGTAATATGTTAGATAATCCACCCAAGAATATAACATCATGAGCTCTATGAAAATCTTAATACAAGTAATTTTCTTTTCCACTGTGCACTTTCAACACAGAAGAGGGGCTCTCAGAGAACAGCAAAAGCTGTAACTCAGTTGCTTTAGCAAGCAAACCAGAATGCTTATCAGTGAGTGCATGTTTGAGTGTGAAAAAACACTCTTTTTCTGACTGTAGTAACAATGCCTGTAGGGACTCCTCCATATATATCTCACCAGCATTCCAATCGTTTATTAACATTTTGAAAGCCAAGAACTTCTATTCATTCATTAAAATCATAGAGTCTCAAGTATGGACATGGTGTAAAATTTAAAATGCACAGTCAGTTTGATATTCTTAAAGATACTGGAAATATTAAAGATGTCTTTAATCACTCCATTAAAGAAAACAGTAGACAAAATTCTTCTCCGTGAAGATGGAGATATTTCTTTTTTGTCCACTTCAACATTGGTGATAGTTATATAATGTATGCAAGTTTATTTGAGAATAAGGAGAAAAGGAAGGAAGAAAAAGAGATAATTTTGAACAATTCCAGACTTCAAAACTGACAAAAATCAAATAATAGCATAATATCAATAATCCTGAAAATAATAACATTAATGTGTTTGTTTGTTCTTCCTGTCTAGGGTATCATCATGTTAAATCTCTGTCTGTTTACCCAAGGAGAAATACTATCTCATTTGCAATTTTCTCCAAGTGGGGGAAGGGAAAAAGCTGTTTGCCAAATGCAGCCTTTTGAATATCTATGTCTTACAACTTACCAGGTTCTCTTGCTTTTAAATTGTTCCTACGTACATATCCACATACCACAACAGAGGAAAATTTTTTAAAATAAGAAACTGGTGTCTAAGCTATGGGGGTTTTTCTTCCTACATGAATCCATCTTTTAGAGTTTCTGCAGGCTGTCACAGTTTCATGTTTATGGTGGCATATCACTTTACTACTCCTGCTGATGGTCCACCTGTCTCCGTTACTCTGAATCGACACTTCAGGACTCAGCACCTACTGTTAGCCACTAAGAAATACTCCCTAAGGCAGGAAAGAGGCAGCAAGCCAAAGCCAACATTCACAGCCAGTTAATGAACACAGAAATTACAGCAAACAAACATATAAAAAATACCCTGAAAATCCAGAAAAGCAAATAAATTATATGATAATTTATTTTATAAGGTAGAGTTAAAATATAGACTGTAAGAAAGAAAAGAAAAAAAATTTTTTTTATGTCCCCAGATTAGTTCTCTGTCCTGGTGGAATGTTTTATTGTTTTAGTCTCATCTCACAATATTCTAACTGATGCCCTTAGTCCTCATGTAAACTGTATTGAATTGAAAACATCCTTCAGCTCTGAGTTCCTTTGTGAACATCAGATGAAACACTAAAAAGACAACTCCTTTTTTGTATCAAATTTTTACCTATAAGCAGAAGGTGCTTTTGAGGTTCATAAATTCCAATCTTGCCACTTTCTCCTATAGAGTGATACTTGGAGATGAAAAAGAAAGCAAAAAAATAAAATCATTATCTACTAGAGGGGGTTTAAAGCACAATCTGATTTAGCCCAGGTGTATGACCGGACACACTGACTTTCAAAGCAGCTCAAAAGATTTCTTTTGATTTCAGCAGGAGTTTGAGTCATCAATAAGCACAGTACAGAATTCTAATGCCACATGAATGGTAAAGGAAAAAATCATGTTTATAAGGTTTTCAGCTCAGCAGGAGCTGAGAGTCATTCATTCTCAGGATGATTGGAAGTATTTTGCTTCCCTCCCAACTCCTGCTGAACTAGAATACAGAGGGAACTAGGATCCATCATTTGTGGTGAGAAGGGGCTTCCAGCTCTTGCTGATTTTGAAGCTTCTCCTGAGTTCTAGGGATATTTCACTTTTGAGACATGAGGACATCTTCATCTTGATGTGTTTTGCACTCAGTGGAACCTGTGAGTTAGAGCTTGCAGATTCATACCTGACTGGTGGCTGCCAATATATTTCAGAATTTATTGAGTTCAGGTTCTTGGGAGTCAGACATCAATGGCTCCTGCAAAAGTTATGATCACCACTTTTCATCAGTGACAATCTTGTCTAGCTTCTGTTGTGAAGAAAACCTCAGCTGCTGGTAGGTAGACCTTCAGAGGTCCAGTAGAAATTCAGCTAGAGTAATACATCTTACTGAGCTGCCCATGATATGCATATTCAGTAATTTATCCCAAAAGTTTTTTGTATGTTAAACCTCTAAGGAGTTGTACAGTCACACACCACCTTACTATGTACTGAATGCACAGAAAAAGCAATCAAGACATGGAAAGGAATGGAAGAAACAGGAGATTGTTTAATAAAATTGATCATGAATTATGCTGGTTTATTTCTCTGCCTACATCCATATTATAAAATAGGGCCTTGGGATTGGATCATGTGAGTCCACTGCTACTTCATCCAAACTACAGTATACTTTGGGGTGCATCTAGACTTGCCTTTTGAACACTGCTAATAACCATTGCTCAGACTAAGTTCCTGAACTCAGCTTCTTTTTAACTACTGTTTTCAGAAGAATGGGGAAGTAACTGTTACATACACTCTAACAAGCCACTTTATACCTGAGTATTTTACTACTGTTATGCTTAACTTCATTCTACTGCTGAAGTAGGGTAGATAACAGAAATCATATAGTTCTCTAGAAAGCAGAAACTAACAGCACATATTCCAGGGTTAAGTGGGGAGAAAAAAACCCCCAACAAATAACATCCACAAAACATGGTGCTTTGCTTTGGGTTTACAGGAGACAAAAGTTCTAAGCTGTTAGCTACTGCAAGCTAAGCACTGAAGAGGGAACTCACATGGTGAACCTATACTCTGCTTTGGGAAATGTACTCTTAATTACATCTTCTCAGCCAAGAGTGTAGGCAAAATCTGATATTAGTCTTCCTCTTCTTGTCTCCAGGTGGCTGCATGGAGAAACATTTGTCTCCGATGCGAGATGGAGCTAATAGCTGCTACTTTCCAGGACGGCAAAGGAAGGCTCAGCTCAGCTGGGAAGCGGTAATTAATAGTATATGAGAGTAGGGAATAACTTGTTATCCTGGTTCTTGGCACTGAGAGGTGGCACTGAGGTACTGAGAGCAGAGGAAGGTCTGACTTTCCTAGAAGAGAGCTTGTCAAGATCACAAGGTGAAGTATTTTGAAATGTAGAGGTTTCATATTGCCATTGCACAGCAAACAAGTCAGTGAAAAAGCCTGGGCTCAGGCTAGTCCAAATCTGTACTCCAGGAATGACCTCTGTCAACTCTTTTCCAGTGTAGAACTTGCTAGGCCCAAAGTATACAAAGAGCTGATGCATTATGTGACCTGCTCCTGCCCTGTTTCTCCTATGCCTGATCATCCAAATGCAGAGGAAATTACTAGTGTCAGCCTGCTTTTGTCCTTCAGTGCAGAGATTTCTTAGTGGTACCTGACCTACGAAGACAACTTTCCCTATGAAAACCTTTCAAAATTAACAGGAAATTCAGCTTTAATCCTGTATTTCCAGCTGTTATAAACTATTTCTTCACTACTGATACTATTGCTTAAAATGTTCTACAATCTATTCCAGTGATCTAGAGATGAATTTGAATCAAACTTTAATGGATTCAACTTTTTTTGTAACCACAGAAATTAGCTTCTTTCTAACTTCTGGCATTCTAACATGAGTGTGACATAACAGCAACATTAGAAAATACGGTGTAATTTCCAAGATGCAGTTGGAAACACTGAGGAGATGGGTGTTACCTGCATGTAGGATTTTCTTTACTTATGTGAAACAGCTTAAGGATGGCATCTATTTACTTACTTTTTTTTAAAAAATAATATCATTAGAGTTGTGTAAAAGTTATAACATTTATGGAATCATGTTTTATGTAATATTCTATACAAATCTATGTGACTATTTTAAACCTTTTTCCTACTCTTCAAAACCGATGGAGCCCAAATCTTTTCCATCTAAAAGAAATAAAAGCATTTGAAAAATAAAGATGGAAAAAATTGCAAATATTAATCAAAATCAGATAATACAAATATT
>JAWWMO010000174.1:34780226-34798182 GCA_035047845.1 Dendrocincla fuliginosa
GAATGAATAGAGGGGGTAGAATACATAGTTTTGATCACCCCCACACAGTGATAACTGGTCCCTCCTGCTGAACTAGGGCATTCTGCTACTACATGTACACAGCAGGGAGTTTGTCTTGACTTCAAGAAACTGCTGTAAGTTCATCAGCAAGCATTACCAGTGAGTAAGTACAACATGATGTCAGGACCTTAAAAAAAATACTGCAAAATTACTTACTATAGCAGACTTTGGTAATACAGTCAAATTCTCTTCAAGAGGATGAGAAGCTCATCTGAAAATACCAGAATAAGAATGATAACATTTGCCACTCTTTGGTTCTATAGTATTTCCCCACTCTCTACTAAAGCCATCAGCCACCAATCAGGCACTAACTCTGTGAATCTAATGACATGTAGATGGGCAAAATAATGAGCAAGGATGATGACCTTCTCTGAAACTTCAACATGATAACTCAAAAAGGGGTGGCTGAGTTAGTGGACCACTCACTGCACAGTGCACTTCAGAATCAAAATATTGCAATTTCTAATGCAAAATCTTGAAAGGTAGAGTGAAATATTTGTGGGTTTATTTTTAATTAAAATTTATACTGTTCATAGGGAAAAGGCAACATGCAAGATCTCATATGCATCTCATTAATACTGTTTTTCTGTGTTCCTTTTCTGTGCTAAAATACAGGAAACTCAATGATACCTGTTTTTAACCACTACAATCTATTTCTTATTTATGTTGCCACTAAACCTTACTAGACCATTTGACAATACTCAGTGCTTGAAAAAAACCCAGGCTGGGTGAAACACTGACCAAAGCAAGGTGTTACCAAAAGTGACTAATTCATGAACCAATTGACAAGGCAGAAGTGTCAAGGTAGCGACATGAAGATGACCAGAGATAACCAGAGATGACCAGCTATGCAATTTATCATGATAGGAGAATGGAAATATTGTATGAAGTGCATAATGGCCTAGATTAATGAAAGATAAAAATATTTCATGTTGTTCATATTGTTCATAGCATGATATAGAAAGGAATATCTCATTGGAATTAAAAAATCTTTTTGAATTCTGAGCACCAGGAAAATGGGTTCTGCTATCTTCTCTCTAAAATTTAAGCATAAGTATATGGATAATAAGAAATCCCTCTAATAAAATCTTTTTTTTTTTTTTGGTCAAAGGTGGTTGTTTGCTATGAAATTTAATTCCTTAATTACCTATCAAAATATAAATTCTTATCCAAAACTGAAGAGTAACAAAGTAATTTAAAATCAGTGTGCACTGTATATAGCACCCTGTGTAGCAGAACTACCGCTGCGCCCAATTATGTAGATACCATTTTTGTACATTCTACTTCTAAGGGTGATGCTTTTATTGCCCAGTAATTTTGTTAGCATTTAGGTTCATCTAGAATAACAGTGACCTCTAGGGATAAAATTTAGTGTAATACATCAAGGACTATGATTTAGTGTGATGCACCAAGTTTTAAACTCACAATTACAGATTTTATATTACAAGTACCAATTGAAAAAGCTTATATGAAAGTGCTCAGTGAAGTTTCTCAAACCCATTGCACTGTTGGAAATATATGCTCTGATCATGAATTAAATTCACATATATATATGTACCTATTCATATATACCTGTTTATTGACAAATTTTTGCTTGCTGCTTATTTTCAGGTAGGGTTATTCTAAACATTCTTTTCTGACAGTGAAAAAATTATTCCTTCAGTATTTTATTATTTTTTTTGTCCTAGATATTTTCTTAATAAATAATGTGGAAATTAAAAGCTGAAAATTTTTCTTTTTAAATATTTTCATATTTGAACAATAAAAGTAGTTAAAAATGAATTTAAGAATTCTTCAGATTTACCTGAATAAGGTTGTTTTCAGTAAATTTTTAATGAGAAAATTCTTGTCTTTCTTTTAGTTGGACAAGAAGGATACAAATGTAAAGTATTAGTACTTCTTATTATTTTTGTAACAGAATATATGATCCGAAATCTTGATTAAATATGATGTACTAGTAATTTCTTCATCTTTAATATTGTTAGCTTACTACTGCACACTCAGATGAGATTCTTAGTAAAAGGCAGAAACTTCCTTGCTAAAGAATATTTTCTGCACTGAGGATTAAGATTTATCCAAATAATTTTATTACACAAATAGCAATAGCATTCTGGACACTGTAATGGTTTGGTTAGCCTAATGATTTGGTTAGATCTAGAACTGCATATCTTATATAAATTTTCATTGCATTTTTAACCTTCATGAAGGTAAATACAGAATTAGTGAATCAGTTGTACAGTAAACAAGTCATACAGCCAATCTGTAGTTCGAGCCAGGATATACAGCAGCAATAAATATTAAGTTTACATTAGTCATTCTGGGTGCCAGACAGATGAGGAAATTACAAGTCCCAGTCTTGTTATAATGGCTTGACTAATCAACATCACTGCGTATTTTCAAGCAAAATCCAATCTTTTTTGTGCCATAGGAAAAGAGAACTGAGTACTTAAAAAAGTCAAGAATCTGTGACTTGCTGAAAACGTAATTGGTGAAAAATGTTTGTTTCTATGAAGACTAGACAACTGAATAAGACAGGGACCTTTAAGAAACAGTAAAGGTCTGGGATCCTGTCCCAAGGGGAAGAGAACAAGGGTGTAGCTGGAATACAGCATTAGAGGTATTCTGGAATGGAGGATGGATGTATGGCTGGTGGCCTCTGCAAATTCCTGACTCTGTTAGCAACAAACTGAAAAATGGGCAAAATAGGCAGCATGGCTATTCTTAATGCAGCTTGTTTGTTGCCCAAGGCAGGCACGTGTTTTGCCTTTGACCAAACAAGAGGCAAGAGCGCCAGATATACTCTGATTACCTGCCCAGCCTTATAACCTAGATCTGGAACAAATGAACACCCTAAGGCTGTCTGTACTTGTGCACTAACTAGGAGGAAACAGTTGTCCCCTATGGTCGACTCACAGTCTGAGCACAGAGGGGAGGTAGATCCTCAGTCTGCCTCTTCCCAACACTTGTCTTTTTGCCTCGTGCATTGCATGATGGCAGCTAGGTTATTTAAAGAGACAGTCTAAAATCCAAGTTTACACTAGTAGTGCCCTTGGTGATCTACTTAATTAAAAGATCACAAGCTTCCTATTCTGGCACCTTGATTTTTAGCAAATATATGTGTACCCCTTCTTTTGAAAAGCTACCATATGACTCTATATCCCAATAACTCATTAGACACACTTTATACAATGAAGTATAGTACATATTGGAGGTACATATTACATTATAGAATAAAATATAAGCAAAGGGTTCCCAAATTTGAAAGCTGCTATTTCTTTCAGTGTTTTTTTTCCCCTCAATATTTTCTTTTTTGTTATACAAGATAATTATTTCCCTCAATATCTTGATATTCTCTCAATTCTGCAGCAACAAACTGATCCTTTTTTTTAAAACTCATCTAGACCAGAAAATCCTAGAGCTCTTTATTGGTTTTCTGGAAAAGCAGTTGAAAAACTGCTGATAGTTTACATCTAACAGAAACAAGTATTTTATTGTTATGTTTATATTTTTTATCTTTACTGAAATAAATATGTGACCTATGTATTGACAAGTAGCAATATTTAATTCTCATGGAAAGTACTTGTATTTTTTTAAGCTATTTAGAATTAGAAGACAAAGCCCATATGGCTCAAGTGGAAAACAATGGTTCTTTCTCTGGGTAGGTCAGTGGACTGGGAACTAGATTTTGGAATCACTTTTCTGCCTGGGGGAAACAAAACTTGGTCTCTGGTGTGGGAGGTATCCCACCACCATTTTCTATTACACTGGGGACTACAATATTCACAGCCAATTCATGCAAAAACTTAACCTACTTAATAACTCAAAAATAACACCTAAATAATCTTGAGAAGCCCCTTCCAAACTCAAGTTGGGTTTTTAATTTTGTTTTTGTTTTTGTTTTTTGTTTGTTTTTTTTTTGAATCTGTAATTTTATATGCTTCTTTACAGGAAAGTTGCCGTATGGATTCCAATTACTTTCTTTTTCCTTTTGCTTTCACTTCTAACTATTAGACAATAGAACACATTGTTGAAAATTTGACAACATGAGTTAAAGTCCTTTTAGGAAGCAGAAGAACAGAATCTGAGTCTTGCACATGTTAAATGAGCCACCTGGCCCTGAGCTTTTTGCATGAAAGATGGAACGATTATTGATTATGGAGTGAACTAAGTGTTCCTCACCTTCAGGTGACTATTTCTCAGCTGAAGGTATGCAGAGAGTTTGAATAAAAATATACAATTAATTTAAAGTTATCCTAAATTGTTTTGTTCATTTAGTACACTATTTGCCGAAATATTGTTGTTAATGATCGGTTTGATCAGCTAACTAATTTCCAAACCAGGCTGTAGGGCTTTAATTTGCATTGTCTCCTGCACCTGCTTTCAGTTGTACAAAACCTTAGAGATGGCCGCTTCTCTTAATTTAGAAGCTAAATTAAAGCTTATAGATCCCTTGTATTTTGTGTATATCATGTACCATGTATGCATACATAGGTATGCATCATATACATCTTCCAGCATGTTCTGTGCAGAAAAGAACAATTCAGAAAATAATACATATGATTACTATCCCAGAGTTTATTATCAGCAATATGACTTTTATGAAGCTGATTATGTAAAAAAATATGCAAAACAGAGTTAATCATTTTGTGCTACACTGGTTCAATTTTCCCTAATAACAAAGTAGTATACTTCTATGGGCTTTTTTTCTGATGCTTTAATATTTTAAAAAACACATAAATCAAGGCTGTTTTGACAACAACAATTTTACAACACTATTTTGTAAGAGAATGGAAAATTTTAGAAACTGAATAGCTGATAAAAGATGAGTAGAACTAGGGAGGATTGATGTTTTAGCTGAAGGCAGCATTAGAGAGTTGGTACTCATTTGGCTTTTCAGAAGGCCTAGTGACTCATTCCACATAAATGAAGTTTGTGATATGTAATGAAATGCTTTCTATCTTCACTGCAAGCAAATTAGCAGGTATTTTGTGGGTAGAATATTAATGTTATCTTGCATTTGTTTCAGAGCATGAACACATTAACAGAAGAGATTTGAAAAGAATTTCACTTTTGTAACATCAGGTGCTGAAAGCATTAAAATAAGGTCACCTTTGTAAAGAGAGATAATTAGGTTATAAACAAGCAGTGCCTAAAAATATATTCACTCTGTTTCACTGACAAAATGTAATGCTGTGTTGTTCCAAATTGTGAATTTTCTTTACCAAGAATGATAGTCATATGTCTAGAGTGGAATTCTGCAAAGTTAAACAATAAGAAAACCATGGTTTGGTGAGGGAGAGGGGATAACCATCGCAGTGGGCAATGCCATTTCATTCCATTAAGGGAGAAAACCAGACAGCCTGTTTTACAGACAGCTTTTACTGTTCCATAGTGTAAAACAAGAGACTATGTGAAGGCATTACATCTTCTATTTTTCCTTTTTTTGTTTTCTATTTCTTTTTTTTTCCCTTTTTTTTTTTTCAGGAGAGTTGTAATGAACAGGAATGGAGACATATCTGAGAAAAATAGTGATAGAGGAAACTAAAGTATATGAGAGATAAAGAAAATCAGTATGCCTTAAAAACAATATAAGCAAGGCAGAGAAATAAAAAATACCACCTTTATTTTTAATTTGAAAACAAGACAGATATGAAATAAAACTGTACATTTGCTAGCACTGGATTAAAAGGGACAACCGGCCAAAAGTGGAGGCAGTTTAGTAAATTACTAATATTAATTTAGAGAGGACTCGATTACTTTATGTCTGGATTGTGAATTGGATATGATAAAGTCTTAGAGTGAGAAAATTATATATAGGTATATATATATATACACACATATAAAGGTAACATAGTAGATTATTTAGGAAGAAATAATAGCTAGATATTAAGACACAAATAGGGAGAAAGATAGAAAATTGACCTTCAAAGCAACCTGAAAAGGCAGATAAAGAAACACATTTGAAGATAAAAATGACCTTGCAACCTTGCAGTCTTAACTTACTATCATGATGACTTGTGGTAACAGTGGAAGTACTCCTAAGTAGGCAGCATATTTCTAGATGTGATACAAGACTTTTTTATCCTTCCTAGTTTATGAAAGGACCATAAAGATCAGAAGCTTCTCTTAGTTATTCAATTTAAGTTTAGGTAGAGATCTTCTACATCATTCTTTTAAAATATTTTTATAAAAACCTTGCAAGCCTTACAGAAAAAAAATATCACACAACTTCTCATTCAGTCAGTGGTGTGTATCTTCACTGGCCCCAGATGTCTCTAGGCCAATGCAATGAATCTGGTCAATGACCTAAAAAGCAATTGGCTGGGTTTTTTTGTTTTGTTTTGTTTTGTTGTTTTTTTTTTTTTTAATATTTAGCTGAATCTCTGTCATCAAAGTACTTTTATATTGCCTTTGACATTTAGTAGTTGGTCAGGTAGAATTTTGTGCTGATTGAGAAAAGTTAAAGCAGAGTGAACTTTCCTGTTAACTTCAGTGATTGCTTTAGAAATTCTATTTGAGACACAACATTTTATTACCCACTTTCTCTAAAGTGTAGTTCTCTTCCTTTGACACAGTATATAAACATAATAACTTCAAATTTTTGATAAAAAAGCCACCAGGAAATCTAATAATACTCTGTCTAATAATGATCTGTCTACCACAGATCAGTGAAATAAATCTTGTTCTGTTAATGTTTCTAAAAGACCTTGAGGGCTTTTGATGAGGTGCTTATTACTTCTTGAGCATGCCCTTATAATTAAATATTGGGCTTTTTAAGTTTTGATGGGGTACACTGACAGAGCACCAATGAAAGTAATATAGCTACAGATTTATATAAAATTAATATCGACTGAATAATATTTAATGCTTATTACCAATAAATAACCTGAGGAGTATACATGAATAAATAGCATCGTGTTGATGGTTTCAAAGGAGAAAGTCATAGCTGGAAGGAAAAGTAAAAAAAGAATACAGCTTTACTTTGTATCACTCTCCCAGCTAAAAACATAACATTTGAAACAAAGATCAAATCTACGGGTTGAGAGTCTGGAGGAAAAAAAAAAAAAAATATGATCACTAATTTTTTTCTGAATAACATACAATTAAATTTGTCAGGTCATTGCTTTCAAGTAAACATAGAGTATATCCAATTATGTGAAAACAAGTGGAGATGGAAAAAGGAGGTTTAATACATATTTCTTTACAGAAATACATATTTCTGTATAAATATAGAAATATATATATTTCTATATGTATAATACATATAATACATATTTCTTTTTTTTACAGGTTCACGACCTGTAAAAGGTATCCCTGAACACGGCACAAAAGCCAAAATTATGTCATTATTTGAAATATGACACACCTTTCTAACGTAATTATTCTTGTGGTCACTGATTTTAAAGTAAAACTTAAACAGTATCTCCCTCTTGGAGAGACTGCATTTATTGTAGGGAAAACCAAATCATAAGGCAAATTAAAACCAAAGAGAGAAATGTAGGATGTAGGAAATGTATATTTAATAATACATTTCAAGTGTGCCAAAATAGATGCATGAGAGCTACCTGGAGCTGTATGAATGATATTTTAAGATCCTACCTTTAAAATTCCATCAAATGCAGGTATTTGAATACAAAAGCCATACAAGTTTTCTTTTTTGCAGTAAGAAAAGAGAATGGATGAAAAAATGTTGAAAGAAATAAAGGGCACTTTTACACAGCAAGAGTCTACAGTTGCACAGAATTTATATCTTATTCTATATATTCTGCATAAGATATATATTATTCTCTATATATTCTACAGTCTGAATATGATTTCACTTAGGTTTTAGCAGGTGAATGAGATGAGAGTTTACACTTGCAGATCTTCATTTGGTGATTGAAGGTCACATTAACTGCATCTACTAACAGTTTGCTTGGGAATGTTCAGTCTTTGGAAATTCACTTATTAAACACAAATAAAAGATGAAAATGTTCATAAAAAACTGTGTATCATCACTTCCGTGGATGAATATGAATGATTCTTATTCCTAAAACCAAAATGCATGATTTCACTGTTAAAATAAATGTATTATTAAAAATGCAACTGTAAATATGATGCTATATTCCTCTGTGATGAAAATTCATAGTTATTAAGTTATGATTAAAACTATAATAATAAATATATTTTATTATATTAATTTTTTGAAGGTTTTATTTCATAGTTTTTTTTCTTGTAGTTTTGTGAGGAAGAATATGAACACTAACAGGAATCGTAGAAAAAAAGTTTGTTAAACTGTTCATTTTTAATGAAGCTGTGCTACATTTTTTGGTCTGTAAAATTAAATGCTAGTGAAATATATCAGCCTCCCAGTGAACTAAATTATATGGCAATTGATAAAGTTCCCTTTGCTCAATAAAGCAGATTATAATGTCCATGCATACAAATCCTTGCTGGCACTTAGTACTGCAGACAAGGTAGTTTTTATGGCTCCTAAACATCACTGTAGAACGAGCTTAGTATTCCATGAAAACACTCGCTTCTCATCTACAGCATCTGGTCTTTGTCCAGTGTTTGAACTCCAATGGAGCTTAATAGTGTTTTGTTTGCTTGTGTAGTCTGCACATTGTTAGCTTTTAACTAATAACTTTGTAAGGTACTTCTGGTGATTTCATATAAAAATAATATTAAAATATCCAAATTATCATTTTTTAATATTCTTTAGATCTCTTTTCATTGAGAAATGTCAGTGCTGGTTTTCCTCATTAGCAATGAATATCTATGTTAGCAATTACACTGTCACAATTAAAAGTCATACTGATTAGCAAAATTTTAGTACTTTCTCAAGTACTCTAAAAAGAATCCTGGAGAATGTGTTATAGTAAACTGCCAGAACAAATACTTAACCTGAGCACTGCTGGAAGGTTCAAAGAAAAGCAGTTCAATGCCTTCTGCCTTGGATTCCTGTCAGGTACATATTGATGTATTGTGCATCCAACATCTTCCAAATACTTTCAACCCTGCACAGACAGACAGACTTCATCACATGCAGTGTGTCCTAAACATCTATGAACAATAGTAGGGGAAGCATTTGCACTG
Source organism: Dendrocincla fuliginosa (assembly GCA_035047845.1). NCBI lineage: Eukaryota > Metazoa > Chordata > Aves > Passeriformes > Dendrocolaptidae > Dendrocincla > Dendrocincla fuliginosa. The sequence continues at coordinate 34,789,365 of JAWWMO010000174.1, forward strand.
GATTCCTAGCTGTCAGATGCTGGATATAGCCTGTCACTAGCTGACAAAGGAGCATTCCAGTCATAAGTTATGACCAAAATGCTGGTCAGCTTTCAGGCCTAAAATGGAGGAAAAGAGCTTTCAAGATAAGGTAGAGAGAAGTTGTTCAGTGAAAGCTTTCAGGGGCATAGAGTACAAAGGTACACACACCAGCATAGAATTCTCAATTTTATAGCTTTAACTAATTACTATATGTAGGGGCTACATCCAATCCAAAAAAATATTTGCCCATGGTACCCTCAGAACTGCCCCACTGGAGCCCTTCCAAAGGTTCTGGGCCCTCTATCTTGCTTTGATTACAATATATCTCATTATTCCAGTCCAGGTTCATGTCCCAAACTGGATGGCCTTGCTAAAATCTCTTTCCTTGAAAAAACAGAAATTCAAGAATGTGGCACAGAACATGAGAAATGAGTTTAGACATTTTAATGGCTATCTTAAGAGTGAGAAACTATTCAGGTATATTAAAATCTACAAATACATAAAAATTGTTAAGGCATCAGTAAAACTGAATGGATCTGGTGGCCTGAACACTTTCTAGGAGCAGAATACTATTCTAGCTCTATCTTGCTGGTTTCATATAACCCTATAATAGTACCATACAAATTTAGTTTTTTGAGTAAAACCAGAAGGACTAGTCAGAGAGCAAGAAATATTTGTACTAAAGTCCAGATTCCATTATGCTTCATCATACAACGTGGTACTGTACTATGAAAGTTGTTTCACTGTTTTTTGCTGAAATGATCAAAACCAAATTATTATTTTTGCTTCTTTGTCACTTCACAATTTTTCCTCCTCTACTGAGAAAATGCACTTGGTTTTTATGTCAAGAAGTTTTGGAGAATGACACTAAGGAAAGAGAAAAAATATTAAAATCTAGTAAGGAAACTGTGGTGACATTTAGGACATCTATACATTTGCTTTATATTAATGGTGCTTAGTTCTCCTTGCACAATAGAGACCAATATTCAAACACAAGTAAACATTGTGGACTAAACACTTAAGAACGTTGAAAACTAGGCTAGTTTCGTTTTATGTCGGCTTTGGATTTTTTTCAGGTTTAAGGTATCCACAGCTGCTTCTTTGAATCAGTGGAGTTAAGAAAGTATAGGAGTCGAAAGTGGCTCTCTCAAGTTGCACATACATCTCTCTAAATGATTTCCCAGGTGAAGGGTTTATCAGGTTGCAAATATATGTATTTAGGAAATGTTATTACTATCATTAATATTTCTGATGTAGTGATAAAAATATGAGTGATGAGTTCATTATAGAGTTCTAACAACACTACTGCCCTGAAGAGCTGTGAGTTTAACTTGGAGCTTATTCTAGACATTGAATACAGCAAAGTGGAATTTCACAATAGACATAGCTAAAGAAATTTTCCAGAACTATATTTGTATTACAAAATGGCATATGCAAAACATAACTTACATTTACTACCAGAGGTGAAGCAGATACTCAAAAAATGAAATAGATATCCATGAAAGTGCACTCCTTTTCATATTCAGAATTCTTATATTTAACTAATTTGTCAAAGCAAAAAATCTGTTGCTCCATCAATCTGCATACGTGACTGCAGGTATACCTATATTCCCCTAAAATGAACTATATAAATGTACAGTAATTTATCTGAGATTATATACCATTTTCTCTGTCTTCTTTCTTTTCTAGATTTTTTTCTGTTTTCTTTTTTGTCATATTTTTTATTTTACTATGTGAACTAAATTAGTTATTCCAATGAAAGTTTGTGCTCTGGAACTAGGTTGAAAATACCTTGCAGGGAATTAAAAATTTTGTAGACTAGGAACAGATTGCTCCTGAGTTCTTCTTTATGGCATTTCTTTTTCTTTATTTAAAATTAAAAAACTATTATTAATGGAAATAAATAGAAGATTAAAGCCACTGGAGGCCTAAATCTAGCTTATGGTATACTTTTGTAATTAATATCTTTATATTCAGAATGTTAATCCATTTGGTTATACACAACTAGAGCAAAACCTTAGCAAAGCATTTTAACACTATATTGTGGTATTGAACTGATGCACAGATAAGATAAGAAAATAGAAAGATACCTTCTGAGGAGAAAGATGGCTTATTTTACTTACAGCTGTAAATTGGTGTCCCTCAGAGTTTTATGGATAGACCAAGTCTGTACCTGTATCTGACAACTGAATATCAAATGCTATCATTGTGCATAACATCATGCATGCAACAGCAGGAAATAGGAGGTGTGGCTGCTCTAGGAAGTTTTAATTTTACTTCTCTGCTTTCTGAACACATAAAATGTCAGAGCAGTGTTAATTGTGTATGCAATAAATATTTTCAAGTACAGGTCATTTTCCAGACATAGCATTAAAAATTAATCAATTATACTCTATCCCCTTAAGACTTCTCTACAATTCATCCACCAGCAGTCATGACACTGAATCCTAGTACTAGCAGTCAAATTGGGATTTTAACTCAGGGAGTTGTTATGGCATGTTTCCAGGACATGATCGTGGGACAGCTGTTTTCTTCCGTAACAAGGTGAATTATAGCAGACGGTGAAGCCAACAAACCTCTTAGAATTTGAGTAGGGTGCTCTCTGCCAACCAGGGAGCAGGCATTGACAGGAATTGGCTTTGGAAGGGCTGGCATTTGTTCCATTGCCTGCATTTGCCAACAACAGTCATTACATAGAATGGTTGAGTGGTGCCTCCTGTAGGGACATAAGATTACAGTAAGAGATATGTAACAGCGGAAAGAACATTGTTGTTCTCTTTTGAAAATATCAGCTTTTAGATGATATTTTGTACATGGATGGCTGAAATACAGTTCCTGAATCTAAGTGAACCCTGAAATGCCTAGGAATAAATACCTGATTATCAGCAAATAATAATGAAGCCTGTCCTGAAATACCTCTAAAATGGAAAAGTTAGTCTCTGCATTGTTTAGAAAAATCATAATAAAATTTTGCAGCTTTCTGAGCAATTTGGTACTCAATACTACAATGAAAAAAAACCAGTAAGATCTCCAAAACTTTCAAAACCAAACCAAAACAAACCAAAACAAAGCAAATCTCAAACGGAAGGACAGAACCAGATTTTCTGAGATGCTTCTCATTGCATTGTTGTTATAAAAATGGATTAAGTTTTACATAGATTTCTGAGAACACAGGCATTAACTGTGGATTAATTTAAATCTTTTACACTAGAATCAACATTAACTGTCTTCGTAGTATGAAAAGTACAAACTCAGTCTAATCTTACCCTACAATGATAGAATAATATTACTATTATTCTTGATACACAAACATTAAATCAATGCTCCATCTAGATGACAACACCAGGTCAAGTCGTAACTTTTTATTAATCCAGAAGTGAGGTACCAAAGTAGGACAGAAATTCCTAAAACTGATTGCCTCTATCATTGTTTGATGTGTTTAATAATTGTTCCCTTACCAGAAAGACTGATGGTTTTTGATTGCTTCTTATTTAGGTTATCTCCTTTTGGGAGGTTGTAAACCCATTGTTTTCTAACCGGGGATGGCTGGAAATCTCTGTACTTAATGACAGGCTATTATCTGGCACTGTTTCTCTTCCAACATCTTGTGCAACAATACTTTTCCCAGCATGAATTCCAAACCAACTGCTAGCAACACCTTTAATGTATCTTTTTCAGGCAGATTGTTCCCCTTGTACAAATATATATGCATGGTAAATGTTAAAATACAGTATGGTTGGGAACAAAATATGAACTCAACCAGATTTGTTAACCATATGGACTGACACACAAAAATACACAGGAATAGCATAAAGAAATGTTTTCCATAAGAAGATCAAACTAGCTATGCTAATCTGATCAGTATGTGAAAGCAAAGTTAGGTTTACAAATTAAGAAAACACATAGTTCATCTTAATTTCTCACACTAAGATAACATGACACTCAAGAATGTGAAGTCAGAATAATGAAATATAACCCACTGATTAGATTGATTCAAGATTTAAGACACATCTTCACTTGCATAGCAAGAAATTAAGTTAAAGGTGGAACAAATCAAAGAAAATCTATAAATTGTAATATTAGAGAACTTAGAATAGCAAGGAAGTTGCTGTCAAAATGAGATACTAATTGAATTTTTTGTTTTCTTTCTAAAACAAGTACCAGTTTCTTACAGATTGTTTTCCAGGACAACCATGATCAGTAAGGTCAAATAACATATAAGTACAACAATAATAGTATTTGAATCAATACCACATTTTGGATCAGCCAAACAATACAATTAAAAGCAAATTAATGACGTAAAATAGTTGTAAGCAGAATCATTGCTGCATCAATGAATACTGTATTTAAAATATATATGTAGTGCAAATTTACATTCACCACTGTCGTCAAGGGAACTATCACTGATTTGTATAATCTAGAAATCCTTCTTTTTTTAGCTGTAGAAGTAGCATTATAATACTGGAAATCTAGAATCAATGTTATTTCCAGTACCCACATAACAATCTTCTTTTTCCTAATAGTCAATGAAAAAAAAAACAATATAAAGAGCACTGGATAATAATTGATTAACAACTAATCTATCAAATTTACAGTTTTTTTGCTGTTGGAACGACTACCAGCTTACAAACCCTTCAATGTATACATCATGCTTGGATGTAGAAGGATGTCCATTGCCACTCTAAAACAAGGTCTAGGGTGCTATTGTGAACGTAGGATTATTTATTACAAGTAAAAACATCAAGCATGCATATAGAAACATGTGAAACCAAGTATATTAAAATTTGATACAGAGAAGTTAAAAATAACATCAATGATGTTTCAGTCCTACAAGGAATGTTTTGACTTTCACTCAAGAAGACTTCTGAAATTTGATTACTGCCAGATATGATGAGATATAGAAGAACCAGGATCAAGACTACAAAAAAGGCAAAGGAGAGGGTAGAAACAGGAAAAAAAAAGACAGGGAAATCTTTCATATTTGCATAGCAAGAAAAATAATTATCATATTTGAATGAAAATAATAAAAAAGGCAGATAATATTGGGCTCCTAAAATATAGAAAAATAAATGGAGAAAAACTATTCAGATGTTCTGTCAAATTTCACTTTACAGCTGCCTTCCTAGGAGCAACTGATTAAAAGAGATGATCAACTTCAAATCATATTAATTTTATAGTTAGTAATTATCTTTATTGTGCACGTTTTATATAATTAATATTAGAAAAGTTGAGAAGATTTCCTGCATTATTCTGTATTGATACATGGTGATCTCAAACTTTTCTTGCATAGCAGATGATATGAAGCTTGTAATGCAATAACAACTGAAATAGCATTATGTGCTTCTTGAGAATATTCTCAGAGAAAAGCAGCCCTTTCCTGCAACAAATTCATGATATCAATTACAGTGCTAAGGAGCTATTAAAAAAAAAAGAGATCAAGTTTCACTAAGAAGAAAAGGGCAATACACACCCTCAGTACGGCAGCAAAATGGATAGTAGCTATCAGAGAGCTTTAAATAGTCATAGCAGTTATAGAAAGAGCCTTGCATTCCTTCAGCTAGATTATGACTAGCACTTGCTCTTACTAGTTTAATGCTGGATTAAGAATACCTCTAATAGACTGATGGCTCTGTAGACATGCTCTCCTTTTTGTATCTTTGCACAGTTCTAATTCATATATTTAATATAATTAAGAACAGGTCTTTAATAGACTGTGTTCAGTTAGGTATAGCTCCCCACCCTGCACATAATTACCTATTTTATCCATCTTGTCTACAATGCAGTACTCCTGACTCTCTGGAAAATGACACCATTATTTTATCTACCCTGAACACAATATTCTACAAATAAATAACATAGAACACAAATTTTAGTGAAATTATATTTCCCTTCTTGGCTTAGGAAGCTAGTTTGAAAATATAAGTATTAAGAACATGCAAAGATCAGTCTAAATATCCATTAACAGGACTTGAGTAATGGAGAATAAAGGTAGGAAATCTGTGTATCAGTCAAAAAAAGATCACTCAAGAAAAGGTCACATACAGTGAGAAAGTGAGAAATACTTCAGGTTCACTATTGATCTAATCAGTGGAATTCAAAGAAGAAAACAAGCACATTGCATTTGTTTAAAAAGTGTTGAGCTTGCAAAATATTTCATCTAGAGATCTCAACACAGGGGTTTTTTTAAAACTAATTAAAAAAGAAAAAAAAAAAACTAAGTAGCACTTTAAAATGTGCCAACGAGGACCATTAAAAGTATTATTTTATTCTGAAAAAAAATTGAGATATGCTAGGGATACCTGGGAATAGCATGATTTTCTTGACCTCCAGGTTTCTCTGTTAACCATGAGGACATTTTCAGAGCATCAGTTAATGTGCCAGTTGGAGCTGGCATCTGAAGTGATTATAACAGATGGTGAGTGTGATCACTTTTATTCAGTTCTGATTACACTGATTTAGCAACTATGTACTGAACAATACATTCTAAAGGTATTTTATAGAAGATGTCTCTGCTTTGGTCACATGTGAAAGCTAAGAGCTAAGACAGAATAAACTTGACTGAAATGGTTTAAAAAATCCTGGCTACAGGTAGACATAAAAAAAAAAAAAAAAAAGGATTGATAATCATTATTAAGACGTTCACCTTTTAAAGATTTTCCCTCCAACACACAGGATACTTTTAGAAAAGATATACTTAAAGGCATTCATTACAAATTATATATTCTTGTTGATCTCAAGGAATAAACTTTTCTCCCAGGAATTCATTTCTCTAAGCTTGAGATTCCTCATTCAAATGATAAGTACAATGGAGTGAGGCTAAAACACCTGAAGAGACATCAGTTACTGTCAATAGTGTTCGCTGATGGAACAGCTACATTTTACATTGTGAATAATGTGTGTACATGCACACAGGAGAACAGATTTAATAACTGTTACATATACAGAGTCCCTAACCCAGTATATATGTACTAAGCCAACTACAAGGTAGTGTCAAAATTGGGATGGCTGGGACAGTAGGGATTGTCATATTTCAGATATGGAAAGAATTTGACTTTTTTTTTTTTTATAATATGTTCTTTTCAGTTGTTGCTGTTTGAAGGGTATAGATGTGTTAGTGAATAGAGAATGTATGACAGTGACTTCTGTCTTTCACTCTGGTTATCATAATTTTCTCTGTATTGGGTTCCAAACATCAAAAAAAGGACTAATTTTGTTCTACTTCATTTGTTTGTTGATACTCTGCCATGATTTTAGTCATAAAGTTCTGCTGAATTTTCTTATACAGTTAGAAATCAGATTAGAATAGAGAGTCAGAATGTTTAGATTAATGTTTCGTATAGTCAGGAGTCTGGCTCTTTCCATTTTACTTTCACAGTATATGTGAGATCAAAAAAAAAAAAAACAAAAAAACACTCGTTCTCAATCTCTGTGGAAGTTTAGTCAATTGAATGTCTGTATGTAAAGTGGTTTTGTCATATCACTCTTTGTGGTATCATCTTTTCTGTTTCAAAACATTTATCTACTAACAGCATAATCAAGATAAAAAATTCACACCTAATCCAGACTTTTATATTTAGAAACTGGAATCAGACAAAGGTTCTCCTTGTATATGTCACTCAATTATGGAAAAAACTTGTGCAGAAATATATAGGAAACATTAAGAATGGTAAGCAAATTTGGGTTTTATAGTTGCATGAATTTAGATAAAAACTCAGGTAAAAAGAACTAAACAGATGACCAAAAATTCTAGGAGGTTGCAACCTGGGTAAAATCAAGCTAATGTAATCCTGTTAAGTGGTTATCATAATAACATGCAAATATAAAAACAAGGTCTGCTAAATTTATATTAGAAATATTTATGAAGCAACTTTTTCAGTTGTCGGTCTTACTAAGCACAGCGATAACAGGCAACAGCTGCTGCAAACTTTCATGTTGATGTCACACAGAAATCTTGACAAGCCACAAAAAAAGGCTTTGCATAGAATCTAGTCAGATTACAGATGGGGTTTATGTGGGACATTTCACTCTATGCAAGTGAAAAATAATAATTACTCACTTTCATTACTTTATAGTTCAAATATCTTTGTCATTTTTATCAAGCCCTCTAGATGTAATGCACAAGTCATGTACATCTTTTTCCTTTGGATAAAGTCTTCTTCTGCCCACCCATTCCACCCCACCCCTCCCTGCCCTGCCCATGGAAATACACATAATAATTAGAATTAAATGCTACACAGGAGAAAAAGAGTTTACCTGGTGTATTAAATATTTCTTAGTATTTTTTTTTTTTGTCAAGTGGAAATAGATGTCATCTTGCATCCCAGTCAGAAATATTTTCTTGTGAGGAAATGTATATTAATTTGCCTATATTTATAGATGTAGTATTCTCAGGACCATAAAATCTGTTAGCAGTTATGGTTTAGGAATAAGGACAACCTACATACAAATATTTTTTTGTAAACAGACTATTATAACATTCTCATATTCTTCAGTAATATTGTTTGTTTCAGTATATTTGCAATTGAAATATTAGATCATTTTGCTATGGTAAGGTGTTTCTCTAAGGAACAAGTTGGTTGTTTTTTTTTTTTTTTTTACTTAATTTGACTTCCAAAACAGTTGCTTAAAATTATTGTATTGCTCTAAAAAAATCATATTCTCAAGAATTTTATCATATATCATACATAATACAGAAAATGTATAATGAGAACTTACTTTGTAACAACAATAAATAACATAACACTTTACATGCAGAAAATAAATTAAATCCAGACATATTTAGATCGGAAGAGCGTCG
>JAWWMO010000174.1:34798282-34819583 GCA_035047845.1 Dendrocincla fuliginosa
GACATATTTAAAATTGCACCTTTCAGGAGTTGATTTTCTATGAAAAGACAAAAATCTTACAATTGAATTATCAGAACTATTTTTATTATCAGAATATGAAACATTGCAGCTTGAAAATGCGTGCTTGCAATTATTTATTTAAGATTTAAGATTTACTTATTCTTAATATGCTCTGTTCATTGTTTCTATATGAAATTTTTTTAATATGTTTCTACATGAAACTATTGAAGTGATTATTTATCCTAGTATAGGGATGCTTCAGGAATAACACATCCACCCACATGTAATCTTTTATTACAGCTATAAAGATGAATCAGATTCCTGAGTTATAATACAGTACAAATATAAAGAAATTCAACTACATTCATATGGTGCTACTGCCCAGATATTCATACTCTATCTGACAAGAGATGTAACCTGTAATACTGTTTCTTGACTATATCTCATTTCTCAGAAGCTCCTGAACTAAATAGCCCAAACCAGCACACTCTGATATCAAACTGTTAATTTCTGATATCTTGCACTGATTTTAGTAATCTGCATTGCATGTGTCAGTATTGGCTGCGCAATAATCTACAGATTCCCAGTTTGGGCGTAGAGACTGAGACATTTATTGAACACTCATGCTACTATATATAGAATCCAGGAGCAGGGTATGTTAATGAGGAGGCGGGACATGTTAATAAGAGGGATGAGTTATGTTAACTAAGGCTTATGAAATCCAATCACTATATGTCATCATAGGGTAAGCATTTCTCCACATCAGGACCAGCTGGAGGGGGGAACAAAGGGTGTCTAGATATCTTGCCCTAAAGTCTTTCTATATCTTGCAATGGGAGACAGGGCTAATATACATAGATAACTGACAACAGTCCTGGTCCCCAAGGTATCCTCTCATGGCAGGCTCCTGTCTTATCAAAGGCAGGAACCTCTCTCAGTATCTGTTGCCCAGAGCTTGCTGGACAATCTCTTCAGATCTCCATCTGTTAATAACTGATTTTCTTCCCCAACATGTCAGGACATATTATAGAACGGACAGACTTGGGGTTAATATGTAATTTATTTTTTTTCTTTCTCTAATTAGACCTCTTGGCAAAACTTTGTTTTAAATATAGGGTTGGATTTTTTTTTTTTTTCTTTAATGTGTGCATTTATATTTAGTGTGAAAGCCAAGTGTGCAGATGGTATTTTCATAAAAGCCCATTGAGAAAGGCTGGGAGAATAATTCCAAGTAAGTTCCTATGAGAAATAGCAAAATACAAGGTTACATCTGGAACTATGAATTTCTTTTACTACAGCAATATGCCTTACAAACAAATGAGTAGTATAGTACTTCACAAGGGCAATTAAAATGTAACAGCTCACTGTGGGCTAAGGCTACAAAAGGTATTTAGCCTAAAAGCTCAGCACTAGACATCCACTACCCATAGTTAGTAAAGCCTGACCTGTTTGTCAGCAGATATATGTAAGCCCTAAATCTTTTTCAAGTACAACTCTCAGTAGGAATTTAATTCTATATTTTTTTCCAACTTGTTTACTTCTATGTCCAAATTAACCCTACAGTTATGAAATCAGGTCTTTCCAAAAAGTTGACTTTGCCACAAAGTCAACAAATTAGACAATTCCTTCCTTAGGAATTGGGAGACACAACCAGAATAAAATATGAGGAAAGACCTTTTCTAGTTTGGTGTTTGTTTTCTGTACACACTTGGACAGTTATATGCACTAGCAATCAGTCACCAGCAGGAAAACATGTAAACCACCTAATTGAGTATGAATAAAAACTTTATCTGGAAAGACTCTACCACAAACATCTACCATTATTATTTAATTTTGCTCAATGCTTTATTCCGTTATAGCTTTTCATTTCAATAAGAAGTAAAAAACTAATCTATTTTTGAATTTATATCAGCACTATTTTTACAAGCTATGCTCAGGCTGGGGTTGGAACATGGTCACTAGTGCAACTCATCCAAATGGAGGATATCTCCAACTCCCTGTTATGAAATGGCCATAAAACCTTCCTGCATACTCAGGAAAATCTGTTGCTCAGATGAATTAAACATAGGGGGTATTTTTGGATCACATGATTTTTGTCTTATTGTAGTCTTCCACAGATTCCATAGTGGTTAGAGTTGCCTTTAAAAAATAAATCTTTAGGAAGTAATTTTAAGTCCTAAAATATTCACATTCTTGTCAGTATTACTTTTTGTACTGTTCACTGGTAGTACTAATCCCTACTTACAAAGGATGAATATTTAATAATTTAATTCTAGAATAAGTTGGATATTGAATTTCCAGGTTTTGATAGATTTTTTAATTAGCTTACAATAGAAATATTCTGAAAAAATCATATGCAGTCTTCTCCTGCAAAAAAAACCAAAAACAAACAAAAAAACCCAAACCAAAACAACTACCAACTTTCTTAAAATGTAGCTTTTTTTCAGATATGTTATTACGGAACATAAAATATTTTGCAACTAAATAAAGAAAAATGGAGTACATGCTCTTTTAAATTATATTGTTAGGGAAAAAATTGAACTTTTTTATTATTACCTGTATTTTGGATGCACATTTTTAAATCATATATAAGCCTCATTCAGGGACCTTGACCAGATTAAGGACCATGTTAAATGTACATGAAGTTTGATTAAGGTATTAGTTTTTGCTTGATTCACTTATGGTTTTCTTCTCTTTTTTTTTTTTTTTCTGTAGCTGAAAATGCAGGTCTACTGATCAATTCTCACTTCTCTTCAACTGATGGTACAACTAAAATAGATGTTGTACACTAGATGTGTGAATACAGTTAATTTCCATGTGAATTGTAAGAATGTTATGCGTGTGAATACAGAGAAACAGACCTACACCTGAATATATAGTACAGTAAGTTTCAAATTTTGCATAAAAGTTTTGAAACTAAGAAAAAAGTACAGGTCTGCAATGACTATGAACACTTTAATAAAAATGTATGGTTTCTGGCACTAGAAACAATCACAGAAATGTAGATACTAAAATGAAAACCAGAAAAGTGTGCAGCACTGGAATACTTATACTCTTTTATACTGCAGTGCATCAGCTTTATGAACCTGCAGTGCATCAGCCTTACCACTAAAACCAAACCCAGCTAAGTGCAGAGCATGTCTATCCACTATACTAATCCTGTCAATATTAGATTAATTAATACTAGTTTATGAAAAAAACAATTCTTTATAAGTTTGTCTTCAGAGTTTGTTATCTGATGAAATAACATTCAAGTACAGTGGCTAGAGTCTGCAGTCTCATCACCACTAAATGCCTTGCTTCTGTGGCCTTGATTCATTAAACTTAAGGCTTATCAGAAATTACTTAAATAGAAAGTAAATTAAATTTGTCACCCAGCAAGAAGAGAAATATTTGCATCAACCTTTTCAATGGTATTTAGACACTAAAGCATATTTGAATAAAGAGTTTAGGCAACTAAATCTAAACCCATGTCTTTGTCAAGCCCATAACACTCTTTGCAACAAGCTTTTCATCAGTAAAACATTTATGTGCCTAAATTTTCACCAGTCTGCAGGCATCTGGAAAGGACTGAGTAACTACCAAATTCTAATGAGAATCTACTTACAGTCTATCAAAGGCCTGACCCTGTGCCTGAGCTTGCAATCAATGTGTGTGAAGAACAGAATTCCATTCAAAACAGAGCTAGCAAACTTTTTCTCAAAAGAAGCATGATGGCCATTTTCCTCTAAAGCATCTGAGTTAACTGGCAGGTACTCTTGTTGGGTCTGATGTCCCTTCAATCACCTCCCCATCACTGAGTATCCGAAGGAACCTTTGTGAGAGCCGAAAATGCAAAGGGGTATCTGTATAAAATTATTCTGTTTTACTGACACTGAGCCAGTTTTAAGAAAGAACTCACAATTCACAAGGAAGGAATATGATTCTTAAGCCTATAATTAGAATAACTAGCTGCAGTAGAGAATGACCATTTAGAGTTGAAAATAAATTTAATAACAAAAATTGTGGAAATTGAATATGCAGCCTTTTGAAATGTGTCTTTCTTCTCCAACATAAGCACTACTACAAAGAAACAAAAATTTCTGGCTGCTTGTCTCTCATCTTCAGATTTTTTTTTTTTTTCCAATGGAAAAATACACTAAAGGTGGAAAGGAAAAGTGTCTTTCTGCTTAGACCATGGAAGACTCAGGATTTACCCTTATTTTCCTAGCTGGAAAAATTTGCTAAGGCTGTCATCGTCACAGACTACAAATGTTCTTCACAAAATAAGTGTAACAAAAATCAAAAAGCAGAAATTTAACCCTTCAGAACTCCTTAATACCTCTGTGTTTACTTTTCTTTGTTTTTAAAAATGCTAAGAAAAAGTAATGCTGGGAATGATAAGAAAAAATCTCCAATGCATGACAGTCTCCAAAAAGTCATTCTGGCAGTGAGCAGCATAGCCCCTGCATTCCATGCCCTACTGAAAATTCACCCTGATGGATTAAGCACTTGCAGCCAGATAGAGAAGAGGCAGCTTTCATCTGTATAATATTGGCTACAGAGGTCTGGTGGTTTTTATATGAAATATTGTGAACACTTTCTGCAGAGATGAGAGCTTAAGTTCACAAACATGAATTTCTAATGTATTTCGTACATAGGTAAGTGTGTTCACTTGGGCATGCCACTCTGCCAATATTTTTCCCAGAGAAATACTCAACACGTAGTGAATTCAAATGAGTTTAATATATAGTCTTAGGATTAATAGAAAATGGCAGAGAATAAGGGAGTGAAACAGTTCGTGCTTTGTTTGATTAATTAAAAAGAGACTCTCTTTTCCCAGATTCAACTCATTATGCTAATGAAATGTCATCAATTAAGGCTTTCCCCTGATTATTGAATCTGTCAGGTAGCGTTCAGTTAAAAAGCTGCATTCCTTTGCTGTCTTTGTAGGGTTGCCATCACAGCTTTTTATGAAATGCTTCTTCCATTAGACAGTGTTTGTTCTAGTTTCTCATTATTGTATCATCCTGTTGACCTTGAGACAGGTGAATATATAATGACCATAATGAGACAGAGACAACACTATCTGTGGCACTGTGGGTCAAGATAATGTTTTAACAGAAAGATAAATACCATTCTTTATTCACGATTCCTTCATAATTATTGATAGTCTGGTCAAAGATAAATCCAAGGAGAGTGTGTGACATTCAGAAACCTATACCACGCTGTACTAGACTATACTGGAAAATTAGTACAAGGTGGAGGGGGAATATTCAAAATACCTGTTCTGCAATGAAAGTGATTTAACGGTTGTGCGGAAGTGAGACTATATGATAAAGATATTCTACTAAGTAATTCAAGGGGACAGAATAAAGAAATCCACTTTTAAAGAAGCATATTAACATATGGAGTTTAGAATGCTGTTCTAAACAGTAAATTCTGATCAATCAGTTATTTCGGAGAGAGCATAAGAAATTACACAGCTGCTCGGGAATGGTTCTTTGGAGGGCTTAGAGGTGGGATCCCTGAAGTTCTTATAAAAGTCTCCCACTTTTATTCCAGCAGCTGGAACATACTGAATTTTTACTAATGGGTTCCTGTTCAGATTAGTTACAGGTGATCATAGGTCCAATCATACATCTGTGCCTGACATGTGTGTCATGAACTAGGGGAGAAGCTGTTGTGCTGCAATGCAAATGCATGAGATACAGCCACAATGGCAAGTAAACATCAAATGGCAAGAAAAATCAAAATGTATGACTTAAGTGTTCCTGAATTTAAAAAAATAAAATCTCATGAGAATCCTCATAGAGGGAAACAAAGCTCTCAAAGCTCAAAATAGACTTTAAAAATATTTAAAAGATATTTTTTAAAGATAGAAGACAGATTAGAAAAAAAAAATCTTCATAGGGATTGATAAGGACAATGATTATAACAAGACATCAAGGGATCTGTTATAGTCCTGCACAGGTATACATATTATATATACAGACTGGATCTGGGAAAGAGATTGAATCCTGTAGAAAAAAAAAAATGTATATGATATGAAATTGTTAAAGAAAATCAAATAGAAAGCTAATTGCAAAGAGGTGAAACATGAAAAGACGCCATGATACTCTAACTAGATGAAAAAATGACTGGTTAAATTCAATTACGGACTCTAAATTATCTATTACCACACAATAAGAAGATGTTGAAATCAGTGACAGTAGTTTTAAGAAAACTTCAGGATTCAACACCTTTAAACCAGTAAAATTCAGTAGCTTTTAAAAATAGGATATCAGTAATTGCTAAGAAAGCACAGAGAAAAAAATTATATCACTATTTTAATTTGACATGTACATGCATTGTAAGGATTTCATATAGTTCTTGTCCTCAGCTCCCAGAATTATTTAAGAATGGTAAATGTGCATAGAAAGGCTCAAAAAATGAAAAAAAAACATGAAATGGCTTCTTAAAAACAGAAGTTAAAAATGTATAAATTCCATGTCTTGAAAAAAAAGAGAAAGCATGGGAAACGTGATTGAATTTTCTAAAGCCTGAAAAAGATGAATCACAAAAACTTTTTTTCATTATTTACATATTATGTGATAACATTGAAAGAACTAAAGAGAACATTAAGAAATAAAAAGATATAAAACAAGGAAATCTGATAATTTTGAGACTTCTCACTCAGTGTGTCATAAATTTCAGAGAATCACAGAATGCTGAGTTGGAATGGATCCACAAGGATCCTTGAATCCAACCCTTAGCCCTGCACAGGACCATTCCCAAGAGTCACACCATGTGCCTGAGAGTATCATCTAAATGTTTCTTGAACTCAGTCAGGCTTGGTGCTGTGACCACTTCCCTGGGCAACCTGTTCCAGTGCCCAACCGCCCTCTGTGTGAAGAACCTTTTCCCAGTGTCCAACTTTAACTTTCCCTGACACAATTTCAGGCTATTCCCTCGAGTCCTGTCACTGGTCCTGTCACCACAGAGAAGAGATCAGTGCCTGCCCCTCCTCTTCCCCTCACAAGGAAGTTGTAACTGCAATGAGGTCTCCCCTCAGTCTCTTCTCCAGGCTGAACAGACCAAGCGCCCTCAGCCACTCCTCATATGGCTTCCCCTCAAGGCCCTTCACCATCTTCGTCACCCTCTTTTTGAACACTCTGTAAGAGACTAGTTTCTTGTTTTATATTCTGGTGCCACCCAAAACTGCCCACAATATTCAAGGTGAGGTCACCCCAGTGCAGAGCAGAGTGGGACAATCCCCTCCCTTGACTGGCTGGGGATGCTTTGCCTGCTGCCCCCCCAGGACAGGGTTGGCCCTCCTGGCTGCCAGGGCACTGCTGACTCAGATTCAACTTGCTGTTCAACAGGACCCCCAAGTCCCTTTCTGTGGCACTGCTCTCCAGCATCTCATTCCCCAGTCTGTACTTTCATCCAGGGTTGCCCCATCCCAGATGCAGAATCCAGCACTTTCCCTTGTTGAACTTCATGTGATTGGTGATTGCCCAGTCGTCCGATTCATTGAGGTCTCTCTGAAGGGCCTCCTTTCCTTTGAGGAAGTCAACAGCTCCTCCCAGTTTTGTGTCATCTGCAAACTTGATTAGTATCCCTTTGAGTGCTGGGTCCAAGTCATTTATGAAGATGTTGAAGAGCACAGGGCCCAAGATGGAGTCCTGTGGAGCCCCACTAGTGACAGGTCACCTGTTTGATGTCACCCCATTCACTATTATCCTTTGTTCTCCACCCATGAGCCAATTGCTCACCCACCTGCTTGCTGGACATTTTGTCCAGAAGGATCTTGTGAGAGACAGTGTCAAAAGCTTTCTTGAAATCCAAAATGATTACATCAACTGGCTTCTCTTGATCAGCTCGGTATTATAAAAGGAAATTAGATTGGATAAGCAGGACTTTCCTCTCATGAGGCTGTGCTGGCTGTGACCAATGACAGTGTTGTCTTTCAGATGTTCTTCAATACTTCCCAGAATAATCTTCTCCATAATTTTACCAGGGATTGAAATGAGACTAACAGGTCTGCAGTTTCCGAGATCCTTCTTCTTACCATAGTTGAAAATAGGGATGTTCACCAGCTTCCATGCTCAATATTCTTAACAATTACTTCAATTCCAGTCAATCAGCTGGGACCTCTCCAGTTTTCCAAGACCACTAAAAAGTCATCAAGAAAGGTTTTGCAATGACATCAGCCAGCTTTTGAGGATTTTGGGGGGAATCCCATCAGGCCCATAGATTTGTAGGGATCCAGCTGGAGAAGCAGATCTTGCATAATTTCAGGGTCAACTGGGAGTTGATAATTTTTGCACTCATAGTCCTCCAGCTCAGAGCACTGAGACCCTCTTGGTCTGTCATCCATGTTGAAATGAAAAAAAATTTTTCAAATACATTAATGGCAATAAGAGTTATAGAAATAGCATTATCAGGTTACAGGATGAGGATGGCCACCTTACAAACAGGCACAGAGACAAGGTAGATGTTTTGAACATTTTTGGCCAGCTTCAACTCCAGCTGAGCTTTGGCTGCACAAATTTTCCCCTACCCAGCAAGCACCATCCCTGAATTCTTCACGTAAATTGACCTTGCTTCCACTTGGCACACACTCTCTTTTTCTCCTGTTTTTTCCCAGGGAAGATTCCTGTTCAGCCAAGCTGGCCTTCTCCCTGGCCTGCTTTGGGTACTTCCATCTTCTGTGCCCTTAGGAGGTGCAGTTTAAAAAGTGACCAGCACTGATGAACCCCAGCACCTGCAAAAACCTTTTCCCAAGGGACCTTACTTACTGATTCCCTGAGCAGACTGAAGTCTGCTCTCCCCACGTCCAGAGTTGAGGTTTGGCTGGCACTTTTCCTTCTGTCAACAGAGATTTTGAACTCAATCCCTTCATGGTTGCTGTGGTCAAGACAGCCACCAATCTCCACTTTACTCATGACATCCAGTCTGTGTGTTTGTGAAACTTACTGTTATTAAATTTTGCAGAGCTCAAGAAGATAAAAAAATATTCAGTTAGGTGTCCCTGTGTAGGGTAGGTCCAACAGTAGCCATTACACGAGAGGACTGCTGCAGTTTCTACCTTAAGAAGTCCACTGAATACTGCACAGTGAGAGAAGACACTCCCAGGAAAGAATCACACTGCTTCTTACCATCTTTCTCTAAGCAGTTTTTTCTGCCTACTCTCAGAAAAAAAAATTGGTGGTTGGCTAAAAAAACAATTTCTTTGTTAAAAAAATAAATAATAATAAATAAAATAATTTCTTGGTTAAAAAAAAAAATTCTGGCTTAGAAAACAAAGAAGCAAATGAAAAAAATAAAAAATGCACAACAAACCCAAAACAACTTGAGTTGTTAAAGGTACACAGTGTTCACCACTTTATTTTTATGTTCCCACAACCTGATCACTGTCAACCAGAGCAGATTCAGGGAACTATCAGGGTGAGAGTGTTCTGTTTATTGCTAAAATGACTAATTATATAAAGTTTTTCTTAAAAAATCTGCTGCGCAAAAATCACCCATATAGATAAAGAGTAAAGGCATGATATACTCTCTGATTATTTTTGCAATTACTAAGATCCAAAAAGGTTTTTCATTTTTTTTCTTCTTTTTTTATGTTAGTCATGGATTTCTCAAGTGAATCATAAATGTTTACCTATAGTATCCGCTAGCCTGTGGCAAAGACAATAATTCCAAACAATCGGACTGTATGTGACTGCAAGTCTCTCCTTAGATAGGTTTGCTTCGGACTGCTTCAGACTTTGGAACTGAAATTGGTGTTATTTCACCTAATGTTCTTGGGAAAAGACAGGAAATATTCTGGATACATTTTGTTTACTCAGACGAAGCACCTTGAGTGAGACTGCAGTGTGTCTGCAGCAGGGCCTGAGACTAAGAGTGCTCAACTGACAGCTTCAGCTTCATTACAGGTTTAGATTATAACATTTGTGGAGATATACAACTCATGAGCTTCATTTTTCTCATTTATTAAGCAAATCAAACAATTTAATTAAAGAAGATGCAACAAAATTTAGTTTCTTAGTGAAAGTCAGTGAGGGAGTTTTACTTCAGTATGAACTCTATTATTTACTATAGCCATTACCTTTCTAGTTTTGTGAACATGTGAAATTCCCCGCCCTCCCAATGCAACCTCCTATTGTGATTATGTAGTAGTTAGAAAAGCTTCCACGTCCTATGGAAGCTGTACAGATACAGGAAGACATAACTTCAATCTGTATAATATAAGAACTATATATAACAGGAGAATAAAAAATTATAATAAGGCTACAAATACAATAGCTACATTGTTAAGGTGATAATAGTCACAAATAACTAGTTGTTTTTATTTGCATATTTGTTCGATGTTGCTGTACCATCTCTTTATTTCAATATGGCAAACTTCTCTTCTCCTCCACCCCTTCATACAAAATTCACAATCCTGGTAGAATTATCTGTCAGCTATTCTTGATAATTATTTGGAAGAGTGATACTATTATAGGCAAGACCCTACTTTAGGGAGAAGGATAATAATTCACCAGTGGAGATAATTGCACACTAACATAATACGTGGGGATGTGCTTTGGCTCAGTTTAGTTTTGTAGTTAAATAGCATATCAGTGGAAAATTTCACAGTATTTTCACCTTCCTCTTGTGAGGGAAGTTTGCTTTAGATAGGGTAATAGAAAACAAAACAAAACACCAATATAACTGGAGCTAGCCCCTTATGGGATTTCAATGACTAAATATATATAAAAAAAAAATACAAAACCTACAAGAAATATTTTTTGAAAGCTAAATCGGACCAATGGAATGTAAAGATGAAAGACAGAGCTTACCTGACTTTGCCATTGTGTCAGATTTTATATGACAGTGAAAATATCACATGTGGGACACTTGGGCAGCTGTGTTTAGTACCCTGGTGAGGAGTATTACAGAAGACAAAGAAATCATGCTTTTCTTTTGAGGTTATGAAAAACCCAAGAAGCAGTATATTTGGTAATTCTAGTGCTGAAATGATCTTTCCATATCACAAAATGGTAACTCAGACACATAGTATACTAAAAAAAGTCACAACTACATATCAGATTGTGTGCAAATATCCCAAACATTTTTGAGCAAACTAAGAAATAAACCTATGGTTCACCATCAGTTATTGAGGTCCTGTACATACTTATATTACAGCACATGTCTTTGATTTAACATAATGACAGATACTTAAGAAATTTGCAGCTCCAGTGTTTCTGGAAGACTGGTGGAGACATCCAGTGTATAACCCTCTCATAAAACTTACTTCACAAACCTTTCAAAACGACAAGTATTTGATGGAATTTGTAGAGAATAAAAATATTTAGATACAAAATTTTCACAGCTTTCCAAAACTATCCAAAAAGTTTTCAGTAACATTTTTAATACAGGATTTATTTTCCATAAAATCTGGATTTTTAGTGGTTTCATAGAATTTCTTTTTCTCATTTCTTTTTTGTAGGTGAAGCAAGATATTTTTAAAAGCCAAAGTTCCTGATATAGTGCATGTTATACATTTTATCCAGGAAGAACGCAGCTTACAGAAATCATCCAAATCTAGAACTCATGTCACAGTCTAGTACTAGACTAAGAGGGAAAGAAGAAATACGATTAAAATGAGGTACCTAGAACACATTTGCTGAACAACAGAAACTGTTGTTAGTTCATATTATATTAATGTGTACTACTGGGCCAAATTAGTTTTGGATATATATATAGATGTAAATTATCTGATTTACACATCATATATATATTCAAACCTGGAATAAGTATGACCCTTTGTCTTTATCATATGAGTTGCTCTCATTTCTATTCAAGGACATGATTCAAACATTATTTAAATTGATGACATTCAAACTTCCCTTGATTTCCAAGGCAAAAAAGAAGGATAGAAAATTTATTATATATATCAAATTATTTTTTCTCTTTTTCAATTTCTGAGCTATCAGGATGAAAGACCATTGGAACAGACATTTACTTACAAAAATAGTTCACACAGTTACATTACTAATGTCAATTTTCAATTCATTGGCTTCAGTGAATTGAGCAGACACATATAATTCCCACAATACCATCAAAGGCAAAGACAACAGTTAGCAGAAAAAACAGAAAATTTAGTGATCCCAGGTTCCTACGTTTTACATACATGTGTACATATGAAAACACAATGAATGATAAAGAGGTGAAGGAATTAGTAGCTACCCAATCAAATTCTGGTGTCTTTTGCATTTGTTAGATAAGGAGTGACCTGAAACAAGCTAAACAATCTCCATTATTGTAAAAACCAAGATCAGAATTATTTTGTTTATGTAGGTTTTTCAACATATTAATTTTTCTATAAGAGATATTTGGAAATTATTAATACGGAAGATTAAAAAGATATATGAATTAAGTTAAGTAAAATTCAAGCATAAATTTCTTGATTTGCAACCAGTGCATGATTAATAAAAAGACTGGAATAATTGTAAATAATCAACTGACTCATAATATGTAATGGAAAAATAATAAACAGTACAAGAGGTAAAATTATTCTTATGAAAGCCAATTTCATATCATTTTCATAGTAAGAAAAATATGAATTTAAAAAAATAACTTCTAAGTCGAATGTTATATATGAAAAATGAGCATTAATTTATCAACAAAATGACTATAATATTTTATATTATAATATTTTATCCATATCCTTTCTTCAAATCTTTTAGAGATTTCAGAAAATATTTCATTACAGACAAAAAGTAATATAAAATTCTACTGAATTTATAGTTCAGTCCAAACACCAAAATGAAGTACAGGAACTGATCCTCTCCATCAAGCTTACTGCTCCTGATGGCATCTTAATTTGGACTCTAAATTCTTCAAACTTGCTCTTTTAATCAGGGTTCTAGCCACATATCTCAATAAAGAAATCATCAGATTCCCACAGTTCTTAACTACTTGGACAAGAATCAAAGCCAAAAGGTTTTTTTAAGTGTTATGCATTGAAACTGTTACATCATTCATTTTCAGGGGAGCCTGGCTATAAACATCATTTGATTCACCAGATTAGCTAGAAGTGTCATATCATATTAAATGCATTGTCTTTTCATCTTTAGCACATAATTAATTAAATGTACTGATCATGCCTCCTCCCAGCAAAAACTTTCTTGCTGCTGTGCAGCATCTGAGACGCTTCCTTTATGTGACCCATACCCTCATTAGAAACAGTTTTTTTCCATTTTTTTTTTTTTAACTTCGACTCTTTCCACAGTTGCATCAATGGTCTTTGAAGTTGGTGGTTGTTTAGGTTGATTGTTTGTTTTATTATTATTTTTGGGAAAAGGAGTTGTAGGTGTTGCTGTAGTTTTGGTTAGGTTTTTTTTTTTGTTTGTTTGTTTGTTTTGTTTTGATTTTTTTTAATAAACACTTTAAACGCAATTAGTTGGCTTATGCATTCAGCAGCTACCTGGCAAGATGGTTACTTATGTGAAATTGTGTCAGTAATGCAGTATGTAGTACAAAGACCTGATCTATAATATCTACTTACTTTATATGGGGGGAGCGTGGGGGGTGTGGATGCATGTATATATACATATATATATACATAATATACTAATTCATATATATGCTCAGCTGTGGAAACTAAGATTTTACCTGATTTAGTAGTGAAGACACAAGGAATATTGAGAAGATGAAGGAGCAAAAAAAGAAATAAAGTCACTATATTTGTACAAATGTATACAAATTCATTATGAGAAAGAAAATCATCCCATTAGTTGAGAAGTGAGAATTTTAAGCCAGGTTATTGTCCTAGGATTTGAGGAGTCTGGAGGGTATCAAACATTCAAATTTGATTCTGCAAGGAAGGGAAAGTTACTTATCAAATGCTGCCCATAAAAGGTAGAGATGCAAGTCTCCTGCAGACTGGGAGATCCCTATTCCAGATAGGGTTGCCAGACCTCAGGCTGTCAGTGCTGCTGTTTGTGTCAGGGGTTCTAAGGAAATTCTAACAAAAAGACAACAGCTCTTAGCAGGTAACTGGTAGCTATGGCAACCAAACTATGGGTTGCAGTGATAGCCAATTGCCAGACAATAGGAATCAGTGATTATTTTTATTTTTTTTTTTAATTTGTTCAGAGATGAAAACTAGAATCTAAAGATACTGTAGTCATTCACACCTGGCAAAGGGAGCATAGAAAGTTACTAGCTCAGCACGGCACTACTTGATAACCATTTCACACAGGTGTTAGCAAGTGACAGAACTTGAGGAAACCGCATGAAGCTGAGTTGAGGGATGTTTAGATAACAGGAAAAATTTTTTCACCCACAGGATGGTTGAATGCTGGAACATCCCTGGCTCCCTAGGGAAATGGTCACAACACTAAGCCTGTCTGAGTTCAGGAAGCATTTGGACAATACTCTCAAGGCACATAGTATTATTCTTGGGGTGTCCTTTGCACGGAGTTGGACTCGATGATCCTGATGGGTCCCTTCCATTTCAGCGTATTTTGTGATTCTCTGATTCTATAATAACCTGCAACACAACATAATGGGAGAATCAAACCCCAGATTGTGAAATTAATATTTTTGTTTCCTCGTACTTACTTAAGGGGAAATCTTTTCTTCAATATAGACAGGACACTACCTACTATTAAGAGCAATGTAATTTCTTACAGAGAATGTTGCCATGGAAAGGTTTGTCACTTTTTTCAAAATGGTGCACGCACACACTGAGCATTGTGCCTTAGTAGTACAGGCTGAAAAAAAAATGTAGAATTAATCCACTCTTGCAGGAGAGAAATTATAAAGTACAAGCTGAGACTGCATAGAAGATTTTAGATTACAGACATTTTAAAATGTCCCCTAATCTAAAATATAATATCATGCGTCTTGAATTTCATGGAACTATGAACACCCTTCCATTTCTTCCTGGAGGTAGATCTTTTCTTTCTTTTGATAGGTTTGAAGCCACAATACTACTGACAACTATGTCTGCATGATTTGAGGTCAAGTTTTTTAAATTATTTTGGTCTTAGTTTGTTTATTTGATTTCTTGTATTTCCACTTCTACTGGTAATAATTTTCAGATTGCAGTATGATGTCAAATACTTTATATTGTAAGCAATGATGTCAGAACTGAGCAGTGATTTCTGTAGCTGCTGAAGTTCAGCAAACATAATTTTTTTAAGATGACTTTAGCTTGCTTGAAAAGAAAGGAAATATTATGAGTCTGCACAAGAATAATATAACAATCTGAAAGTTTCTGGTGTATTTTCTGTAGTGTGCTTACCCCTAGAGTTGTTGGAAGTGCAACAAATCTGAATAAGTTGTCTCTTCTAAGAAGTAGAAAGTTATTTATACCTCAGAGGCAAGTGCATCAGATCCTAGATTTAAAATTAATGCTTTGAATATTAAAAAAACACAAATACTAATAATTAGAAAAAAATATTAAAAAAAAAAAACCCTGAAACAATTCAGTAGGGAATTCTTCTCATATAGAATGATTTTTTTTTTTTTTTCATTACATGTAAACTGGAAAATTAAGAAAGGGGCCAGACACAGAGAGAGAGCATTAAGGTGTCTTCTGTCTGACTTCAGAATGGACCCAATTCATGGTCAAGAATGTAGCACCTTCGTGAAAACATAGAAAGAAAACAAAACAAGAAAACAAAGAAAGGGCAAAAAGTGTTAGATTGACAGAAGGGAAGAGAATAAAAAGAGTGAAAGGGAACAAGGCAAACAAGCACCAAGGTCATAGCAGGAAGAGGAAGTTAATAATTTTGCAGATAGGTCCATGCAGCCATCTCAAAGCACAGGCAGCACAAATCAGACATAGCATTTGTGTCTCACCTTAATGGTATTAAACCCTCTGAGTTTTTTTCTATTTGGAAACAGTATATTCTGCAAGATTGAATCCTGTCTATCTTGATTTATCTTGATCAAGATCTTAAATTAATAGAGGCAAATGAAGCGGGAGCACATCACAGAAATATGTCCCACAGTAAGAACTAGGAGTGCTAATAAAACGCACCAGTGTGTAACTCTAATAATAAATCTGTCTATGGGTTTTGGTGTAAAAAGAAGAAAAGGAACAACACAGCACCTTCTTGGATGCAAAACCTCTCCCTGTTATTATAGCAATTTGGCTGTGAAATACAGAATATTACAGTTCTATGCATAGTATATGACAAGACAGATTTTTTAAGTGCCTCTCTTGAAAAATATAAAATAAAATATAATAAAATAAACCATAAAACTTTCTATAGTCATGAAAAAGTTTGAAAGCATCTTTTTTAAACAGCATTTATAGAAGAAAATTCTTTTTGAGGTGACAAAACTTTCTTGCCAGGAACCATGTATTAGCAGGTATAATGATGGCATGCGAGGTTGAAAATTAAATAATTAAAATAATAATAGATTGGAATTATATTATAAGATTTGTGAAGATAACCTGAGGATTGTCATATTTATCAGATCATTGATATTTGTATTCACTGATGAACTGCATCATCATTATGACAAAGGTCACATAATTTTCTAAATAGGTAATTAAAAGAAAATGTCATCACTTTAAGAGTTCCTCTGTCTTTTTTGTAACAGGAAGTTCTACTTCTTGTCCTTATTTTCCTTCATTACTTCCACATGCTGCTGACATCTAGTGATCAAATAATCCTGTGGCAGTAGAAAATGAAGAAACCAGCCATAGTGCCTCAAATACTGAGGATTTTACTGTATTGTAAAATGGATTCTTTGCCTTTCTTCCCCTGAGTCACCCTTCTCCTTCCCAAATGTCTTTGAGAAAACTCTTATCTCCCTAGCCTAGTATGCAGGAATTTGTCCTTGGCAGGACTATGTGAAACCCCCCTATTGGTCCTTAGTTAACCCTTTTCCAATTGGTTGTTATCCCTCGATTTCCATTGGTTGTAACCAAAATTCTCTAAAAGCCCTTTAAATACCCCTGACTGTGTGAATAAACTCTCTGTCTGCTTTCCCCTCCTGAGGTCTCTGTGTGTCTCTCTCCCGGGGCCTCTCGGGGACCAAGTGGCATGGGGAGAATGGGAAGGGGGAGCGTTCAACTCTGCTGTTGCATAATCCCATCTGCATTGATATTTCTCTGGTACCAATAAATATATATTTGAAAATTATACATAGCTGTTTAGTTGTTTCAAGATATTTTTCTCCATAGAAATACCAGTCCTTTAGATTTTGTTAACTTATTAAAAACCTGTGTCTTGGACTGAAAACAAACTTTCTTTTCCCACAGTCGACAGTGAATAGAAACAAAAATAAAAAGTAGCTTTGAAAGGGTTAATTTATTTGTATCATAATTTTCCCTCAGTGTTTGCTGTGCAGGCTTTTGAGCTGACTGTTTGTAGTTAAAAGTTTTATTTTGGAAATTACACTAATGGTGGTCATGTAAACAAACGATGAAAAGGAGAGGTAAATTATGAAGGATTAAGCCTAAAAAAGTTTCCTTGAGCTTTGATGTAAAGGAATCAATTCCTGTTCTGATTAGCACTAATTAAAGAAAGTACTGTAAAGTCTCCGTCTAGTGTTTACAAAGGGTCAAAATTCTGCATTCATTTGCATGTGGAATCAGGCTACCACTGGCAAAATTACTTCTGCAGTTGCCCATCTGAGCAGAAGAGCCAAATTTCTGCCACAGTTCAGCTGATGGAGCTAGCTTAACTCTCAGCTTCAAGTGGTGCAGACTCCAATGTATTGTGTCAGGCAGGTGGAAGATACCACTAAGTCCTCTGAAATTTCTTGAAACTTTGATATGATTCATTTCTTAAATGGCTCATGAATTGGTACATTTTAGCAAAAAAAGATTTCAGAAACAGATCTGATGAAACAGATAGGTTAGTCATACCATTCATTCCTAGTTCAGGTTTTAGGTAATCTAGTTATTAAATAATAATTTTTAGTTGTGATACTATCATGCATCCATAAAAACTACTTTGAATTTCATAGTTTGCAGTGTTTGACACTTCAATGAGGACACAATGAAGACCAATGGTATCCAGGGCTGCATTAGGAAGAGCATTACCAGCGGGTCTAGGAAGTTGATTTTCCCACTCTACTCCACACTGGTGAGGCCATGCCTGAAGTATTGTGTCCAGTTCTGGGTCTCCAGTTCAAGAAAGTCTGGGGAAAGTTCAGTGAAAGACTACAAAGATGATTAAGGGACAGGAGCATCTTTCGTAAGAGGGAAGGCTGAGAGAACTGGGCCAATTAGCCTGGAGAAGAGAAGGTTTGAGGGGGATCTTATCCATTTGCACAAACATCTAAAGGGAGGGTGTAAATAAGACAGAGCCAGGCTCTTTTCATTGCTGTCCAGTGACAAGATGCAGTGGACACAAACCACAACACAGGCTGTTATGTTTTAGCATAAGGAGACTATGAAGATAACAGTATGGTCACAGGTTGCTAAGAGTGGTTGTCATCTAATAGGAGGAGCTTAATTCAACTCATTTGTCCATATTTCCATCAATTCAGAAAAACAACACAAAAATTCAGCAGGAAGTTAAGTCTTCAGTATTAAGGATTTATAGTTATAACATTTCTGAAGTAACAACAAATGAATAGTTGCCTCTGACAGTTCTTTTATGCTCAATATGGCTGAATTAAACTTAACTGCACAGGGAATTCAATTTTCTTTATCATCAATTTGACATTGTTTGAAAGAGATTTTCTGGAAACTAAAGTAATCTTTTTAATTTTTCTCTATGTAATGTGCATCAAATATCCTTGGTTAATAGTCTGAATATTAAATTTAATTCCTTTTCAGTAGCATTTTCTGTTGTTGCAGAAACTGAATCCTAACAACAAGGCTATAAAGAACCCTGATTTCACTCTGGTTTAAAAGTCTACAGCTGTTTTACAACAGACACATGCTAAAACAGTCCTTAATATGAAATAGCCTATGATAGCCTGATGCCGATAGTATAATAGATGATGGAATCTTTAGTGATGAGTATGTATCCAGTGATATTTTTTGTCTTTATATTTTTCATTCGTACACCTTCTACCTTCTCTGCTATTTACATTAACCGCTTTCCACCCTCTGCATTTCCTAACATGATTTTCAGATTTGTTTCTCTTCCACTCCCAATGTCAGTGTATTTTATTTTAGATTATTTCTGTAACTAAAATGTGAATGTTCTCTCTGTACTTTCACTCCCTTTTCCTCCTATTTCAATGTAAGGTTAATATATCTTAAATATGTGTTTGTATTATAATTAATTGTTTGTTTTAAGTCGTACCTAAAAAAGATTAGGCACTGTACAAATGAGATATAAATTCTTATTAAGAGGACTTCTTAAAGCTGAAGAACTTTACAGTCCAAACTCTACTGTAAAGTATAATATACAGGTTCAGTCTTTGCCTGCTTGACATATTATTCTCCTCTACCTTTGAAATATATAAATCTTTCTCCACTACATAACTGTTACTGCTGCTGAGAATTTTTTGTAATCTTTTCAAGACCATCTGCAAGACCTCAGTATGAAGATAAGTATAAATATAAGATAAGAATGATGAGTTAAGAGGACATCTGGAAGCCTAGACAGATGCTACTGGTGACTACATTTTGAAACTACATCAGAGTTGAATTTATGATCAAATAGGTTCAATTAAATTCAGTACAGTTTGAAAAAATACAATGGATTTGGTAAATCCAAAGTTTAATGCCAGCATTAATAAAATATAGATGAATAAAGTCATAAAATCTTCAGAAAGTGCATTGGAAACAAAATTAAAACTGTGACCAAAAAGAAAATAAAAAATCAGCACATGATTATGTGATTTGCTGGAGAGAAACTTCTGTCTGTAGTACTTGAACTGACCAGAAACACGGATTTTTTTATTGATTTGTATCATTACTTTTAATATAATAATATATAATAATATATGATATATATTATACATATAATGTATTATATAATAATAGTGTCTAAACCTATTTATGGAACTTGTAGAATGGAAGTGAATATTAAAAGAGGTAAAGTAATAAGGAAGATGTGTCCAAATACAAACAAATTAACAGAAAAATAGTAGAGTTTCAGTACAGGCAGGGGCTATTGCACATGCACAGAAGACTTACAAGACTTGGAGCAGGGACGTATTCAACATCTACAGAGAAGCACAGTAAATGCATAATGTCAAATACAGCAGAAATTAATACTTTATATTGTTACATTATGAAAAAGTCAGCATATATTGTCATTATAAGATAGTTCAGGGTTTATTAGTATATACAAAATAACAGTAAGATATGAATGCCAAAATATATTGCAAAATATTGATTTCCTGTTAGGTTACTTTGTCACATTATGTGACTTCTCTAGGTATTTGGGGATAGATTCTTCATGATCCTATAGCTATGCTGGATACGGGCTGTAATTTTTTTACCATCTGCATATAGATTTTTCAGAATACAAATCTATCTCCCATGAAAAGACAAAGGCATGCTACCCTTTATCACAGGCATATTACTTTAAAATTTTCAAATGTTCCTGTAATTCTGTAGGAGAGTGAGGTAGAATCCTATAATCAGACATAATAAGGTAGTGTTAGACCTTACAGCATAGAAGACAATCATTTCCTTCATGAAGAAAGTCAGAGGAAGGTATGCTAGCTATGAAAGTCCCCAAGCAAGTTTTATCTCTCAGTAGGATAGTTTGTTTTAAAAATTTTACATTACCTTTGTTTTATTTCATAGAAAAATATCCAAGTATGTTTTGTAATTACATATTCCTTCTGTGAAGGCACATTATAATGCTATTTTCTACATAAATATCTAAATAAATATAAAAATAAAAATATGTCTAATATCTAAAGCTTCTATACAAAATGAAATAACACTGGGACAAGTGAATGAGAATCCTCTCAGACCATTCCCCTTGTTCAAACACTTCAGCTGGCTCATCAGAGATCTTTCTCTTACCAGATCTGAATTGTGCATTTAGAGTTTCTTAGAAAATACCATCAGTACTGGTGAAGTTTCTGTGAGACACTGTTATTTACCTGATGTAGTGATTTTGGTTTGGGCCCTTCCTGGTAACTAGGGTCATAACTAAATAAGTATTCCATCTCATTTTTTTACGTAAGCAAAACTATAAAGACGGGAGTTGGAAGTCAGGGGCGGCATCCTTCTTCCAGCAGTGTTGGAGGGCAGAGGAGCTTCCTGCAGTTGCTCTGCCGTGGGAGTGGGCCAAGGTACGGATCTGTTGATCAGTCAGTCGGATCGGAAGGAGGTGTCCTGAGATTCAGGAATGACAATTTTTTTGGATAGAGGGAAGTGAAAACTTGTTTTCTTTCTCTTTTCTCC
>JAWWMO010000174.1:34819683-34918224 GCA_035047845.1 Dendrocincla fuliginosa
TATATAAACCGCTTTGGTTCTACTGAAGTTCGGGTTCGTGTTTTT
The DNA here is from genome assembly GCA_035047845.1 of Dendrocincla fuliginosa. NCBI lineage: Eukaryota > Metazoa > Chordata > Aves > Passeriformes > Dendrocolaptidae > Dendrocincla > Dendrocincla fuliginosa. Next base: position 34,819,729 of record JAWWMO010000174.1, read on the forward strand.
TTTCCTCCCCCCTCCTCTCTGTGGCTGGGGGGGGCCTTTTGGGGCCTCTGTCCCAGGCCCTTTGGCTCTTAGCATTTGGCCAATTTCAACCGGTCACACCTGACTAGAGAATTCAAGCAGAATTCAAGACTTGATTCCATAACCCAAAAATTAATCCTTAACATCAAAGAGATGGGAAAGACATTCTCTACTTCTTACAATTTACATTTATTATAAAATAAAACCTACACATTAGTAAGTAAAAGTATTTTTATATAATTATTTGTAAAACACTGTATTTATTTAACAATGCACATTTTACCATAACATCCCCTAACACTAGTGTTTAGTATAAAAGTGGAATTGTCCCAGGAGACAGATATCTTTCTTATAATACCTTTCATGCAGAAGGCTGCATGCAGACTGCTTATGGGAATGGTCCCACAGTCACCCTTCCAAACCAAGTTGGTTTCTAGCTGGGGTATGCTGATAACACGTATGAACAACCCAGGCTGGACCATAGCAGCAACCCATTCTGCAATTAAAAACAAAGGACCTGTGCTGCTGCATGGAGGTGGCTCTTTGTTCCCCCTATAACTATAACCTTACAATAAAGAACAATTTCAATCAACTTCTATGACAAAAGCATTCAGCATTTCTTTTCTGTTGCATTTAGCATTTATCTTCTGTTCTCCAACACCTCAAAGGAATTCAGTAGCATCATCATCACAATAACAACAACAATAATAATATAAATAATAAATAATGAGTACTTTAGTATGGCATTCTCTTTTCTTAATCCTGAGGCAAGTCATATCTTTTTGCAACACAATTTATTTATTGTACAATATCAAATGCTGCCACAAAGGAGGCAAGTTTCCTTCACTGAATATTGCCAAGTTGCTGTGTGGGCTGGAGCTCCATGTGTGCCAAGGGCCAGGAGCAGCAGGGGCTCCCTAGGCTGGCAGCAGGGCAAGGCCTTGCAGCCAGGAGCAGGGCAGCAGGGGGCACATCCCATGGGATGCGGACTGGTCAAGGCCAGGGTGGAATGTGGACCCAGATGTGGGCTCAGCTTGGTAGGCTCTGCTGCAGCAACATTGGGCAGAGGCTGATGACTCCAGGGGCTGACGACTCCAGGGGCTGACTTTAGGGGTGAAGGGACAAGGCTATGCTCTGGGCCCTGAAGGATATTTTATATTTGTTTTCAAAAAAGTGGTGTGTGGAAAGAATCCAATCCCATAATCACAAGACAGTGTAATTCAGGTGCACAGGGGAGCATAGAAAACATAACAGGCAAGTATAATTTTACCATATTCTGACTTTTGATTGCATTGACTGACACTTTTAATATACTTTCTACACATAATTTGTAGAAATTGCAATTAAGTTATCCAAATTACTCAAATATCAATAAAACTATATCAGTAATGGATCATAATTAGAATGATTATAATAAATAAAACATTCCCAGAATTATAATATTACATACAAATAATGGCTTCCTGTTTAGGAAACTTACACATATACTGAGAGTGATTAGACAGTGCAGAAGTATTTATATTGTATTTTTCCTAAGACTGAAGGTATTAACATAATGATGCTGACATCATACTTTAGTCTGCAGTTAGAAAGTGCAGATAGGAATGGATGAACTTCTATATTTGTTTTTTAAAGCATTAGAAGTACCAGTTAATTCTTCTGGACCTTTGTAAAACCCTACAACTGGGTTATTTTGACCCCCTGAGGGGCATTTTATAACTTTTCAGTGCACAGTCCCAAGGTATAAAAGAACTGAAGCCCCTTTAAATAAATACGTCAGGTGGATTTTAGGGGCCTTGTACCTATTTCAGGTAGAACCCCTTCAATGAGCTCATGACGAAAGACTGGGGTCTCACATTTTTTGTGTGGTTGGCAGGATTCCTTCAAGGAGCAAGAGGGTTCTTTTGTTTTGGGATATCTCCTTGTTGCAGAAATTATGTTGTTTGGAGCCAACTTCTCCAGCAGTCATATGGATTGCTCTCCAATAACGGATTTGTTCCTAGCTCTAAACAGAGAAAAATGTGCTGAGGAAAGTTGGCATAGTTCAGTGTTGGTCTCTGAGAAAATAAGGTATTTGGTAAAAGAAAGGCAAAATCATAAAATCCTAGTAAAGGAAAAAGAAAAACCCAAACCTGTTCCTTCCTTGCTGGGAGGGTCTTTAATCGCTACACAGAAGGAGAGATACATTACTAAGCAATTCAATAAGCAGGTGATTGCTTCCTTTCATGAATTCCTTTCAGGTTTTGAGTGCTGAAAACTGGAAAAACTGATAGAACAAGTTTCTGGAAATAGAAAGAGAATTAAAATTGCAAATTTCTCTTTTTGGGGAGGAGGTGGAGTTTTCCAACCTTTCACAGATGGTGTGTGAGACGGGAGTTTCCAGAGCAGGCAGACTCCCTTGCTTTTACTCTAGGGAGGAGGAATACGACACGGTGAGGTCAAACCCCTCCCCTCGACCGGAACTCTGAACTCCTACTGCTTGTAAACAACCCTTAGGTGGGTGAGGAGGCAGAGCCAATTGAAACAACTAAACTGCAAGAGAAATACATCAGGCATTCCAAAGAAACTGAAACAGAATATGTTTGAAGAATTTCACTGATGGGGGAATATAATAAGGCTTCAACTCCAATTCTTTTTGTTGTCTGCTAAGGTTAAGCATCAGTCAGCCTCCTGGAAGGCGGAGTTGAAGGAAAAACCTTCTTGGTTTAAAGGCTGGGAGAGGGGAGGCAAGCACCTCTTATCTGAAACAGCTACAGTCTCTCAGACCTTTCACTGCTATTATTAGTAGTAGTAAATAAACTAACCTCTGATCAGGATACTCTGACCTTTTCTCATGTTCTGTCCTCTTAATGCTAACAGACGTATCTGTAATCAATTAGATTGGCATTACTATAGCTATGCATTAATTTATACTGGGAAATTTCCAATTTTCCTCGTATCACAACCGGAATCGACGTATGTCCCCAAGCTCTCTTAAGCCTTTAGCTTAAGAGACCGTTTTGCACTTCAGTCTTGCCAAAATTGCTAATACTGTGCTTAACTTGTGTTTGTGATTTGTGAGTTGCAATGGTTTGTATGCTTTCTTAATATGTAGCCTTGTAGAAGTTAAAGATATAAGCTTAAAATTCAAAAAAACATCTGAAGCCTCATCAACAGTAAGCAGACTATCAATAAATGTTAAAAAAGCTTTTGACTACAACAAAATATATCAAACACAAACAGTGTAAAGGAAAAAAGAAAATTACTACAGGAAAATGTATCCATCACAATCCATGGAAAAAGAAAATCAGACTTCTATATAACCCAATAATTTATTAGGCTGACTAGTGTGAAACACAATTTATATTCTACAGTTCCAGAAAGGAGTCCCAAAAGAATGTGACATATTATTTTTTTGTTTTACAGCTAATATTATCACAAAACTCCCACCAAAACAAACCAACTAAATGAATCAATAAAAATATAAACAAAACAACAACAAAACATAAAAAAACCAAAAACCTCATAAAAACAAGCAAAAAAAACACTTGAAACTGGTGTAACATCTACTGCTGTTCATTATAGCATACAGAAAAGTGAGTGCAGGGATAGGTATACATGTAAATGTATTCATGAATTTAATACTTTCTCAAAGTTTTTCCATACTTCAAATTGTAACCCTTAAATTTTATTTTCTTTCACCTATTTTTCAAGTCTCAATTTCATATAGTGAAATAAGCTCAAGATTATTTTTCTTTTTTTAAAAAAATAATATTATTTTACTGCTTTGACTGTCTTCATAATTTAGTAATCTTTCTCTTCTATTATGGAATTCTCAAAACTCTTTTGGGCAGCAAAGTATTTTGACATAGTATGTAACTTTTTTGTTTGTTTCCAGCAATTCCTTATCTTTGGAAAAGGAAATTGTTTTAGTTTTTCTTTTTATCTTTCAATTAAATGACTATTTTTCTATGGAGATAGATTTTTCTGCTTTCAACCTGTCTTTATTTTTGTGGCTATAGTATATATTTTGGCTGAGATTTTGCTAAAGTGTCTTTTGTGTTGAGTCTGAAACCATCAGCACATATACATCAAAGTAGAAAAAGAAAATGAAGCATAGAAGCACTTAAAAAATAATAAATAACATGAGTAGTCTATCCAGACATAATATTATCCCTGAAGGACATATATTCTAGTGCTGTACTTTATTTTCCTATTTTTCTGAAAACCATAGTAGAGTTCCTTCCATAGAATTTCTTGGAAGAAAACAGCTGCTTGCTATTGGCTTCAATTTCTCCTTCACTTGCTTCTAAAGCCAAAATCATTATTACATCTAACACAGAATATCATAGAAATAATTTATACTTATATCATTACCTTAATCTCAGGTCATAAATATTACTTAACATTAGTACTGTATAAAAGTACCCAATCTCTTTGGACAATTGTGCAAAATAGTGGTGGAAAGGGGAAGATAACATAGCCCTCTTTTTTTCTTTTTTTTTTTTTTTTCATCATCCCATATGTCTATGGCAGTATTTGAATTTGAATTTTTTTTTCTGAGAGGATTGAATTAAGCCAAAGAGTTTGCTGGGGAAAAGCATATAGATGGTAAAACCATGCAATAGGAACAGTGAAGCAACAGTAGTCAAACTGCTTGCTAGAACAAGCAGGAATATTCTTATGTATTCTCATGTATTCTCAGTCTACCAAAATTCGCCCTTCCCAGGTCTGAAGAGTAAACTAAACCAATGGATTATTCTGGATTTACAGAAGAAGTGACAGACTGCATAAGTAGCTGTAGGTGGCTCTCTGCCAGGGAACACAGAAGCATCAGATAAATGAAAAACAAAACTACTAATGCTCAAGACAGGGGTGTGGTGATGGAAAGGTTTCTTTAATACTTGAGACACCCATGGAGTGGTGATGGTGAAAACATTACATACTGATTGCTGTACCAGTGTTATTTTCCAGACTAATGGTCTGTTGCCCTTTTCCGTGATGTTTCCCATCAAGAGATGAAAACAAGTGGTGTGATTGTCTACTGAAAAGACCTGAAGCTGAGTTTGTCAGTCTGTGCAACAGAGAGGATTATATGTTTACTTCTGTTTCATGTGGCGGGGTTGGAAGAGAGGAGAAAATTGACATGTAGAGAAAGCAAAATCTGCATCAGACAGTGATAGTTTTATTCCCCATAGAGGTCAAAACTCAGGTATCTTGAACTTTTGTCTACATGACCGCCTACTATCATGAACACTTTTAATTTCTCTGTTCAAAATGACACTGTTGGAAAAGCCAGCCAAGATGAGAGAAGGAAAAGACATCCAGGGCACTAATCTTCTCCATATTCAACAGCTACTGGAGTAGTTTCAAGGATGCTTAAGAGGACAGCAGTGGCCAAAAGATTACAGTGTAAGTAGCCCTGACAAAGGTCACCTAATTGGGCACTAGGGTCACAGTTTTAAAGGAGATGACTTTTTTTTTTTTGGGGGGGGTGGGGTGGGGAAAGTGAGGCTAGGGAAGTTCTGAAGACATTTCATGTGTTTATCCACAGCAAAGGTCACATACCTTTTGCTTTTCTTTCAGCATTGTTTTTTTAGAGTGATGATGAAAGACATGGCCTGGGACAGCTGGGAACTAAACCCCAGGAGAGGTAATATGTCATAGGCCTTTGTGATTCAGAAGGCATCTTCTCCATCCTTTTATGTTTATATCAGTTCAGGAAAGGCTGGTCGATAAATTACAAGACTGGAACTGTTAAAGAAATATAGTGGAACCTAACGTGATACGCTGCTCTCTACCTTACCAACCTATTGGAAATCTGTTATCTCTTTTCTGTAGGGATATCTTTGAATATTACTCATATTACAATGTTGCTAGAGGGTCTCAGAAATGTCTAAGGCCAAATAGTCCTAGAGACTTTTAATTTTCGTCAGCTTCTCTAGTTAGAGGTTCAAAGGTCTTCCAAGAGCAAATCAAATGGGAAAAAAATAACAGTAAATACTCTCCTGAGGTCTCTCTAATAGAGACCTTTAGGAGAAGCATGTAGATATAGCCTCAATCCCAAGTGTTTTGTTTATGCATCCTATTCCAATTGAAGCAACAAAGCACATATCTATATTAATCAGGGAAGCTTTTTGGAAAGGATAGGGGAAAGTTTATTCATGTAGTATTGTATTCAGTGGTATAATCTTTGTCCATGGTTTCTAAAGAATTAACATAAGTATGCATCCTAATGTGAAAAGATAACAATGTGTCTGCTTCTTCCTTTAAAAATATTTGGAGGTGATGAGATTTCTCTCAAAAGATCATTTGCCCTTGTACATGAGGAAGACTTTAAGGTTAGTTGGGGTCTTTTGTGTTTTTTGTTTGTTTTTGTTTGTTTTTGTTTTTGTTTGTTTTTTGTTGTTTTGTTTTTCCTTTTTAAAGTACATTCTGTCTCATTAATCAGAGTTTTATAAAACTTGCAATGAATAGAGCTGCATTCCAGGTCAGTATCTTATAAAGATGCATTTTATAAAGTGCATTTTTATTTATTTATTTGCTTGCTTGCTTGTTTGTTTGTTTTGTTAAGAATGTGAATGGGATAAAAAAGTGTAATGAGAAAAATAAATATGTAAAAGCCCAGTTTTCTCCACATATTCAACCAGGAGAAAACAAGGAACTGTTAAATAAAGTACAATTCATTTAATTCTTTTTCATGTTCCTCTGACTGAGTAGGAATTTCCGTATCTTATGTGATGTGTAAATAACTACTAACTGCATGCGTGCAAAGTGATTTCTATACACATTCTCAGAGCATCAGATTAATAAGGGAAAAGGAAAAAAGAAAAAGTATTTATCTTAATTCTGCATTTTAAGTCTGGTTAAATTAGTGTCCATCCTGACAGATGCTTATACTTCTTAATTTGGTAAACTGAAATTAGAGAGGAGGAGAATTATTTGGTGGGAATGGGCAGTAGTTTGTTGTAGGAGATTTTACTGTAGGCGGATGAATGGTTGAAACACAGACTGAAGTTCTCAGTTTCCACAGAGCTTCCTCCCTACCAAGTAAGTATTATAATAATTGTAATATTATGGAGTCTACTGTCTTCTGCATATCCCACTGAAGGTTCATTTGAAATGGACTTTAGATTACAGGGGTTTTTTTTTAATATAAAGGGATTTCACAAAGAAATAATTGTCACTGTGTTTGACTTACAAGCAGTCAGAAGGTATAAGAAGTTACACCACTCAGCCTTCTATCCTGCTGAGAATAAAGTGATTTTTAGAGTACTGTTTGAAAAAAAATTGCACTAGTTGAGAAGTGGAAATTCTATCCACAATCCTTGAGATCAAGATAGAATAAGACACAGGCAGTCCTTAATCTTCTGAGCCTCAATATCACAGTTTCAAACCTGGTGAAAGTGATGGGAAAACATGACTAGTTACAAACTATGTAAACTTCAATTAATCATTTGGTTAATATAAAAAAAATTGTACTTGCAATTTGTTTCAACAGTAGACAGAAATAAAAGCTGCTTGTTTATGCCCTTTTTGCTTTGCGGAAAAGAAAATTAAAATCAAAGCCCCATTGATGCACTTCTTACAAATACACTTCATTAGTTATTAAGCTCTGCTCAAGACTCTACATTTCTTTATACTTTTCAAATACAGACCAAAAAGCCCATATTTCTTGACAACTAAAAACTCTAAGGGTTCTACATGGTTTCTGGTTCTTAACAGAACATTGACACAGTGTCCCTTGCACCACTTGAGGCAGAAAGTATCCTATAAACAGTGTAATATTTTTCTCAGTTAAAGAAGATATCTCTACTTTCACTCTTTGCTACTCTGGTCCTTGTAAAAGCCTGCTTCTCTAATAATACAACCTTTCATCCAGATAATAACTACTGAGCACATCTTGTTTTTCAGCCACCTACAGAATTTCATATCAATATATGTGATGTGCCAAACAAGTCTTTGGATGTCCTTCTATAGGCTTTGACCATCACATGGACTCATTTCTGGGTAAAAAACACAAGACAGATGTAAGAAAAGTTTTGCTCACTGTACAATATGAACTAGTGCTTGCTGAAAATATCTCCCAGTGATTTTATTTATCTAATGAGGTACACATAGAGGTACCTCATAAAACCTGCCTCCACCCTGAAGTTATCACCACCAAAATCCACCCTTACTTAACTTGATTTTATGCTCAGTCTGCAGCTGTGTCAACATACTAAGCTCATCTGAGTTCACTGTCTTGTATTAACTGTTTGTCTACCAACCTAGTAGAGACATATTATGTTCCTGTTTCTGTTTTGTTGGCAGAGGTATACCTTTTAGATTGACTGACTGTTGCTCCATGTTCTTCATCTGTTATTATATTTAGTCTAATAGATGAAGCTATTCTGAGTACATAGTCAGGACTGTCCCTTGAGCATCAACCAGCTCAGCCTGACAACAGTTGTTCCAATCAGTTCAGCAAATTAATAGGCAGTGACGTCTTAAACTCAAAAAAAACAAAAACAGAACAACAACAACAAAAAGGTTGTACTGTGTTCCTCTGGGTTTTTTTGTTTACTTTTAAGTTAGGAAAAGAAGAAATTCAGAGTAGTTTTACCTTGGGAAAAAAAAAAATTGACAGAGCTGGCACACTGTTGTCTACAGAATGTCAGTGTTGTGTTTCATACACTCGGAAAAAGTGGTATTAATCATCTCTCTCCTTTTAAAGGAGCCTTACACCTGTTCACTTGAAGTTGCCTATGTGGCAGCAAAAATGTTCCATGCATTGCACACCTACCATGGAGATATCTAACAGGAATATTGAAAATGCATTTCTACTGCTTATTAGAAATGACTGTTCTGCTCAGTTAAAATGGAACTAAAATGATGGACAAGCCAAATGTAGTATTATCAGGGGAAGAGCTTTTTACATCCAACTAAATGATTTTCACCTATAGGCAGTAAAAGAACATCAGTGTATCATACGCAAAAAAAGCTGACTGACAAATGCATAAGGCTTAGCACTAGATCTTATGTAAAATATGGTGTAATTGAGGCAGGTCTGATATGTTTGTATTCAAATTTACATTTTTCTGAATTTCTGGAGTTTTGAAATCCAGAGATTTTGTTTGGGCTTTTGATATTTGTTCTTTTTTCTTCACTGTTTTTAACTATCTTCTTAGAAACATTCCTTTCTTGTCCAGTTTAGTTATTTTTCTTCCAGTAAACATTGGTTTCTCCCTCTTTCTTCTTGATTCCCAGCCAATGTGACTTATTTGTTTATGACTGTAATTTTATTTGTCAAAAGCATCTGTGATTACATCATCAATGGTGTGCACATAGTTCTGGGAATAGGCTTTCTGAGTTAGTTTGAAAACTGCATAAAGAAATATAGTATTTTTAAAATGTTACATTTTTGTCAGAGAATAATGGATCCAGATAACCACATGCTCATTTGAAAATCTGGAAGATATATTCTTCACAGTTTCACTTAGGTCAAAGCTACTCAGTCAAAACAGAATCTAAACAAGCATATACACAAACTGACAAACAAACAATCAAAAAATACCCCAAACTACCTAAAAATCCACCAAAGTACAGAGGTCTTTGTTTCACTGTCAAAATGATCATAATATTTTGTATTTTATTATATGTTTTTCTTAAAATCATGAGCTTCATGTAGGTAAGAGCTGCATTTGTTAATTTTCTAAGCAGCAGCTGCAGAGTGAGACAGAAATGTTGCTTGTAGGAGGAAGGAGGCAAAAGACAGTAATATATTTATTTCCCCCAGGAAATATATATATAAACAAAAAACAACAAAAAAAAGCCCAACAAAACCAAAAACATTTTAGTGGATCTCTTGTACTTCATTAATTTTAAATTAAGGGGGGGAAAAATCAACTGCAGTGACTGACCATCTGTCCAAATAACAGTTAGGAATATAAATGCACTGACCCCTTCCCATCTGTATTTGTCAGTGGTTTGAGAGAAGTATATCATGCTGTCTCCCTGATCAACACTGAATTTTCAATCTATTTTCATTTACATAAGTTTTGGGGGCAAATTCATGCTGATAAATAATTATTTGGACACAAAGTCAATTATTTATTTATTTTTGTAGATATCTGGGGTTTCTTTATAGGAATCATAATTCAACTAATTATAGCAAGCAAAACAGCTGAAATGAATCTTTGTATCTATCATATGAAATTACTCATCAAATAGGAAAAAAAGTGTGCACAATGACTGTATATATTGCTCTCTGAAGTCACTTATCACAAGGAACAAAACATATGAGCTAGGGCATCACTGAAGTTAAATATGCTGTAAACAAAACATGTGAGTGCTGGGTTGCTGGAAGATCAAAAAATGCCTTTTGCAGCCATGATGTGCAAAAGAGAGCTTTGGCAATCACTGTACTAGTTCCTTCACAGCCTAACTCCATGTTGCTGTGAAGTTCAGGGTTAGGCTGACCCTTTGGAAACAGAGTTTGGACAATATTTCATTGTTGATTAGCCTACAGGGCTAATTGTGGTCTGCGTATACTTCTGAGTATTTAAAGTGCACTAATTGTTCCCTGAAAGCAAAAGAAAAAAAGATATTTTTGTGGTAGAATTTTTTGTTGAATTATCATCTGCTTGTGAAAGCATGGCAGGGGTTTTTTGTGGAGTTTTTTATTATTATTTATTAATTTTCTCATTTTATCCAGATAATACATTGAATTTTTATGAAGAGTGTGGGACAGAGGGGAGAAATAAAAAGTTATTGCAAAGAAATTAAATAAAAAATGAAAGCTATGTAGTTCAATATTTAACTACTTCTGAAAAAAAAAAACATAAAAAAACAAATAGACAAAAAAAAAAAAGCAAATCCTGAAAAAATCTGTTAAAATTATATATTGACAGTTGATGGAAAAGTTCCACCACTGGAGATTTGACTTAAAATTCTCAAGGGTATGCTGGAATACAAGAAGTGTAAGGCACACTGTGGCAACAGTAAAAGCTGAGGAAAAAAAAAATAAAATTCAAGGCTTCAAATATTATCAGTTGAAATTATATAAATTTGTACCTATTGGAAACTTAATGTCTGATAAGAATTCATATTCTCTGCTAGTTAATCTTGTTTGAATATGGATTTTCATTCCACACCTCTCATCTCTAATTAGAATTGGAAACTGGAAAGGTATATGCCTCAGGTATTTTGTAGCCTGAGGAATAAGCTAGATATCCTTTCTTTATTTTGTTTTTTCACCTTTTGTTCCATTATTAACAGATATAAGCATATTGATTAAACAGCAGGTTAAAAAGGTTATAGTCACTGGAATTCTGTGGTGAACCAAAGCAACCATAGGCTTGGCTCTGTTGCTTGGCAATGTCAATTCAATGGCTGTCTCTATGTAGGGGATGAATGTAATTCAATGTCTCTCTCATGTAGGTAACCCAAGTATTCACTGTGAGTATTACTATAAAATAAAAACTAAATTAAGATGAAAATTATAAAAAAAATATTAATTTTCATAACTTTCTCTGAGGTAAGACCAATTCTCAGAGTGACTGTAGGATTCTTGTCCCGTTGAGAAAAAAAAAAAAGTGTGTTGCAGTTATGCAAAATATATATAGGTAACCACCTGAAAAAACATGATCTCTTCAATTAAGAATACAGTTTCCTGTTAAGGCTTGTTTGCTTGACTTGGATTATAAAGATTTGGAGAGAGGGTTGTTGTTTAGTTTTGATTTTGGTTTGGTTTTCTCCTTAAAAAGAAGGCAAATGAATGCAACTGTAAAGCAGCTAATTTTTCATTTACTGAATATGGTTTTGTATGATTAGTTCTACTTGTAGTGTCCAAGTGGAGGAACTCATCTGCTTAGTTACAGAGATCCAGGAGGAGGTCAGTAGGCTGAGGAATATAAGGCAGAGTGAGAGAGAATTGACTATTGGAATCACACGCTACCTTTCCCAAGATAGGGCCAGCAGGCAGACAGGATGTGTGATATGGAGGATTCCCTGTTTTCTCTCTACCTGGCTGAACATGGTGACTTAAGGGACAGGGGGCAATGATGCGAAGGTCCTGCCCTGCTCAGATGTCTTGGGTTTAAAAATATTTGATAACTCTCCATGCCTAGTCTAAATATTTTTGAACTTCAAAAAGGTAAACATTTATTAAGTCTTTAAAAAACATAGTTATGCCTTCAGGAAAATAACTACCTGTTTCACTAAATCTAATACAATCAAATGAAACTTACTGCAGCACAGAAAGCCCTTGAGGTACCCAAACTATAAACATCACTCTATGTGCAACTGGGAAACAATTTTTCAGTTGTTATCAAAGTTACTTAAAAGGTCTTAGCACATCACTAAAATAAATCAGACACATGTTGATTTTATCTTTGCCATACTAGAACTCGAATATGAATTACAGAAAGGAGAAAAAAATTGTTTTGATGAGTAAATGAATATTAGGACAGAAAAATTGTATTGGGAGTACATTTATATGATGCCGTAGTATCACTTTTATAAAGTGATTTCTGCTGGAGGAGCGTTTTCAGATAAAGCATATAAATTAGGATGCCTCCAAGGCCCAGTTTTTCATTCTATGTGAAACCAAGAAAGCATTATATGTCTAAAAGGAGTCTGTAGGGACAAACAGGCTCATGCTTAGTTAAAGGGAAAACTGTCATAGGGGGGAAGTTAGTTACATGATCTTGATATCCAGCAGGGAAGCTGGTCTGATATCACTAGTAATAAAAACCCATCAAACTCAGCATGTAGTTCAGCCCTTTGTTGGAAATGCTAACTGACATTGACAAAAAATATTCCAAGGGTCATCTGTACAATTGTTCAAAGTCAGATGTGTCCTTTTTTAACTTACTGTATCAAAGTGAAAGAAAGTAACATAAAGAAATGCAATCATTCCCCCACCCAAAAAAAAAAAAAAAAAAAAAAAAAAGAAATCTGGTGGAATTCTATCTACATATGAAAGCAATCATGTGTTCTCATTTACAATTAACTGAGTAAAGAAAGACAACACAGCCAAAAAGCAGACTTTCACCTCTACACCCCCGCTTCAGGAGGAATTCTACTGAAAAGTACATGATTTAGAAAGAAAATAAAAAAGAAAAATTATTTCAAATTGAAGCTCCTGCTGATAGATTCCACAATGATTCTGAGTTAAAATGTTAGCTATTACTCAAGTGCAACTCTGATAGTTGTCCAAAGTGACTGCTGTAAGATTGGGATGAAAAAGCAACAAAGTAAATAAGCACTGGAAAAATGAAGAAATAATCCCATTCAGTCAGATGGCTTCATGATATCTGAATCAGAAAATCCAGTGGGGCTATTGCAACCACTCCTGAAACATTTGCAACCTCTTTTAACACACTTTTGTGTTTCTATGAAGCAGTTTCATTTGGAAGCTTTCCACAATTTATTTGATTTTAAAATCAATTACTATTGCTTTTTCTCCTATTATTGCACTTGCTTTCTTTTCTCTTCATTCTACCCTTTCTACCTTCATTCTTTTCTTTCTTCTTCCCATTCACTTTTAGGTAGAAGAATATAGAGCCAAAACTTTTGCATGTTCTTTGCCAGAAACATTAAATGGCTTGTATTAAAAGAAATATATTTTTTTTTAATTCCCATTTCTTAATTTCTCCAGAGATGATGTGAAGTAGATGCAGAATAATTTAATATGCTCGGACTGTTTGAAATCAAGAATTTATTTCAGTGTTTCATTTTATAGCCATAAACACTACTAGTTTTGACAAATTGCTTTTAAGAAGTAAAAGAATAACAGGTGCCTTGCAGCCCTCACCACCAGCAGCTAATTTGGCTAACAGAGTCAACACTGTAAAAACCCTTTGTGTCTATAATTATCTCATTCATGCGACTGCTGGCATGGTCTGGCCAACCTTATCACAATCAGTCATAAAAGCTGGGCACAACCTAATGGAAGTGTTAGTGAAAAGTCAGCCTTTGCTAACTTTTTTCAGTCTCCAGAATAACTTAAGGGTTATTGACTGTAAAAACTGGAAAACAGCATCTGTGACGCTTGAATTTGACTGAACTGAGAAGTACTAAGCTTTTGAAGCCTATATAGATGTTGCTGGTAGGTCTTGAAGGTTGTCAGGGTGTGACTATGTAAATGTATCTGATTTAGGGTGTAGAAAACTACAAGGACAGCTTAAATACTAGCATCAGACCCTGGGCTAAATACTTGTGGTTGCTGGATCTACTATCTGTAATGATTTAAAAGGTACTGGAATCTGACAGTCTAATGCCAGCTTATATTGCTCTATATGAGCTGCGAAGTTGTACTTTTGCTGGAAATACAGTTTCCTGTGTTTTTCCCAGTCATGGAGAGGTTAGAAACACCTATGTGCTTGACCCTCTGTAAACATCTGTCTCACACAGGCAATTACATCCTCAACTGTATAGTTGCCTTGAAGGAGACAGGAACTTGTCCTCCAAAGTTTCTTTTGGCAGGTACTTCTTGAGTCTTAGATTTAAAAATATCCTGCGATTGAGCTCAGTGCTCAAGATTTTGAACTAAACCCCTGTATGGGAAAACTTCATAGCATGTCTCGTCATTTTTTCCTATCTCTTTTTGTAGGTGATTCACTTATAGTCAGTTGGTTATTGGAGAATGACAATTCTATCAGCTAAAAGGCTATTTGCTCCTTGTGCACAATCAGCTTTGCACCAATGCACGAGGTCCCGATCTGCTGTAGAAGGAGAGATGTCCTTTCAGATTCATGCTCCCTCTGCAATGCCTGGCACTGCTTTTCAGTATAAGTGCAAAGTGCCTTTTGTATGCAATTTCTTGTTGCATCTGTCACTGTTTCCTTAATTCTATAATTTAAAACCGTATGGCCATTTCAAAGGTTTTTCTTCATGCCTTGTGAATGGCAATGACTATGTTGCTTAGGGCAGGGTTGTGCAGCTACAGCCTTGCCACATCTCACTTTCATATTGTCTAAGTGCATGTGAATAAAAAGAGGTTTGTTTTAGTTTGAAAAAGTTTTGTTAGTTATCTCTTTTTGCTCTTTCTGATCAAGCCTGTTTAGTCTATACTGCTCATGTTTTTTTCTCTTCTTGATTTCTCTGTTGCTTGTTCATGGCCTTAGCAATTACACTTTTCTTTCATGTGTTTACTGATAAGGATTTCAAATGGAAGGGACTGTGCTGTGAACCTAAAACATTTCTGGAGATGAAAGTTCCCCCAGTATAATTCAGTTTATATTATGTATCTCTTTAATTCCATAGTAGTTGAAATCAAAAGGGACAAAGACAAAGCATTTGTAGAATACTATGAGAAAGTAGGAGTAATTTGGGCTTTCTAGAGAGAAAGAAGAATCAGAGTAATATTTGGGAGGAATACACGAAGACTTAATTCATTCCTATGCCTCTTTTTTTTAGAACTTTTTCAGGAAAATAAAGAGGAACAGACATCCCCAATATGACACAAATATGGAGCTTGTATACCAAGTAACTTCTCAATGATTATGCTAATTGAACTGTTTTGTGGTGTTTTTTCAATTAACTTTGAAAAATGGAAGACAAACATGAAAAAATATATATAAAAATATGTATAAAATATTCAAAATATAATGCACATGTTTATAAACAGATATGTTTATCTGGAAATTAGTCCTAGTATTCTAGAAACTAAACCAGTGGAAGATCATTTGATAGAACTAGGCATTAACAAAAGTGTTTCAAAAATCTGTTAAGGAAAAGTAGAATCCTGAGCCTAGAATCCTTTCAGGCCTGAAACTAGTGTTTTCTACAGCTGGTATTTGGCTCTCAGCTGTTCAAATCACTGCTGAAATGTGACTTTGAACATTATGGAATAGCACTGGGGAAAGTGAACTGTTGCTTTGTAGCTACTATACTGTGTTGCTAGGTCTCCAATGACAATGCAGTGGGGCACAATGGGCACCTCAGTGTAAGACAAGGCACTGAAATTCCCTCAGAATGGTGAGGTGATCTTTGAGCAACAGGGAAATGTTATTGGGTGTGGTCTAACTATGAAGATATTACAAATATTTTATGATGCCAGCTAGTAACAGTGTAGACAAAGTTTATAAAGATTCACATCATTACATTATACAGAGAAAAAAATAAAAGACAGATTTCTGACTAGTACCTGTGCCTTATCAGTGTTGATGTGGGGAATAGTGATGCACTGTCAATATGCTTTATTCGACATCTCTCAACTTGTTTGGTGCATGACTTATTGATAGAATCTTCCTTTCAAAATCTTACAATCTTATTAAAAGGCAAAGTGTAAGGGAGTGATACATGGATAAGGAAGAGGACGAAGGAGAGGAAAAGGATTCTTTATGGGCACATACACA
This sequence comes from Dendrocincla fuliginosa, assembly GCA_035047845.1. Taxonomy (NCBI): domain Eukaryota; kingdom Metazoa; phylum Chordata; class Aves; order Passeriformes; family Dendrocolaptidae; genus Dendrocincla; species Dendrocincla fuliginosa. The sequence continues at coordinate 34,836,069 of JAWWMO010000174.1, forward strand.
TGGCTGTTTGTGTGCCATGGCAATTCAGAAGCTGTTATTGTCAAGAAGAAATAAATATGTATGCACATCTGTCTAGGTGTTTTGGTTTCAGCATTCTTAAAGTCTCATCAATGCAAAATTAACGTGAGTAAAAAGACATTTCATTCCCTCTCCATTTTACAGTTATAAAATCTACTTATAGGTCACTGCAGCACTTCCGCTTACACTATGCTGTTATCCAGAAAAATTATGAAAACAACATGATGTTAAAACAAGAACAATAATCACTGTTATTCCTGGAGCACTAAGAATAACAGTGTTTATTGTCCTTGTGCTGACATTGTTTCCCTGTTGCTGTTCTGACTTAATGCTTTGTGCCTTTGCTGCTCCCACCCCAGTGAGCTTTCAGTGCACGTTTCGTTACTAACCCTTTAAGGACTAGAAGCCCTGATTTGTTGTTGCAAAATCTGATGCAATGTAAAATGAAGTAAAATACAAACCCTTTTTAGATCCCATTGTGCAAACTGTGGACAGATGGAACCTAGATGTAATGAGAGTTACTCTAGGGGAGAGACTGACAAAAATGGGAAGAAGAAGGAAATATATTTGAGATAAGGAAGCTCCCAGACCGCCCAATGTGCTTTATGTGGCTAAATAGGTGTAAGGAATTTGTAAAAACATGTGGTCAGAGAAAAATTTGCCCTTAGACACAGTACACAAGAGAAAGGAGTGCTTGAAAATTTTCCTTCTGTCAGCCACTCTAATATGCATGAGAGTAAAAATCCAATCACACTTATATAATGACATAAATAAGTGATTTTAAGAAAAAAAAATCTTCTCTTTCTCAAAGGTCGGAGTTATTAATACCCTGTTATTAAAGTTAAGTAAGATCTCTGCAGGGAGAAAGTGTGTGCTATTCTGACACCTCTGCACTGAGGTACCAGGTGCACAGGCAAATCCTGTTACTGTCTTTCTTTTCATTCCCTGGTTTCAGCTGGTGCATAACACTGACACCTTTTTTTCCCCTTTTTCTTTTATCACGCTTTCTACCTTGACTGTTCAGACCATAAGGCTTCTAGAGAAGAAGCTCTCAGTGTATGTTATTACTACATATGGCAAATTGAGGCCTTTTGGCAATTCTGTAATAAATATGTTCCAGTAGACTAGTTACTGTACAATTATGCAAAATGCTGTTAAAGATATAAGAAGGTACTTCTAAATATCTGCATCTGTTCAAGACAAACAAATCAGAGGTTACATTATTCTATATTTCCTGTTTATCTACTTGCATGAAAATTCCTTTGTTTTATCGTTTTTTTTTTTTTTTCTCGCCAGCTGTGCAAAAATCTACATTTTTTACAGATCAAAATTTATGGGCCAGATTCATACAGATTAGACCCATGAGATACTTTTTTTTCTTGTGTTTAAACTTTTGGCTTTTCATACCATTTACAGATTAGCTTTGTCGCAGGGAAGGGTTTATAGATTAAAGGCTAGTGGTGCCTATGTATCGCTGCGGGTATAAACGTCGGACTAACTTAAAAGTATGTGATCAGGTTGTCCTCTAGTGGCTGCCAAAGAGAAGATCTAACCATAAATTTCACATGAATGTTGCTACAATGGAAATCAGTGTAAGTTCTTAATACTTTTCTTTTGCAAGTATTTGATAACCAGATCTCAAAATTGTCAATCTCTGTGTGATTTCCATTCTAATGGCAGACCCTGCAAGACTTTTTCTTATCTCTTCCTAAATTATGCTGCTTAAATTTTGCCTCTGGAGTCTATATCAATAGAAAAAACAATTCCACACCTCTGGGCTTTTTTTATGCAGGGAAGAAACAATCTTTTTCTAAAATTCTGTTTTCCTATTATAATTCTATTCTCTGTGCTGCTGGGTTCAGTGCTTTGGCCCCAGTACAAGTGTGTTTTCTTGGCAGAGAACAAGTATAGTGGGAGAGAGGAGACTATTTCTCCCTCTAATTCCACAAGAGAGCATTCTTTCCTCCTTCCTGCAGCCCTGCACCTGGTGTGACACAGATATCCTCTCTATGGTAGTGAACGAGGGTCTTATATCCACTGAGGAGCTGTCTGGCAGGGCTTTTGACTCTTCTACTGACCTAAGAGAGTCTTAGACTCAGATTTATTTGGAACAAATAGTTTTCTGAGCACAGTGACATTGGTATTCAGACCACTGCAATAATTTGTATTAAATTCTGTAATAGAGCTCTTTTATGTTATCTGAAAAAGGAAGCTCTATCTATAAGACAAATAGAAACCACACATTTCTGAAAATAAAATATTTATTTATAAATACATGTTCAAATTCCTCACCAAAACACTCACAAGACTAAGATTTCTGAAGACAGCTGAGAAATCTTTCGCAGCGGGACTTGCAGAATTTATGAGGGATCCACTGGCCAGTTAGTAATATCTGGCATCAGAATAATGGAATCTGAATCAATCATTGAACAGGCTAAAAGGCCTAGATTTTCTGGTTTTTACCAGTACGTAAAACCTGTTATTCAAGTCACAGTCAAGGCTTCTCAAGGTAAAACAAGGGCAGCAATGAAGGCATTTCATCAGTGTTAAGATGCATAATTTCTCATCCAACAATGTTCTTATATCTTTGTTTCACAAATGGTGATGACTGCAGCAGAAAGCAGTTAACTGAGCAGCACAAGTTCATATTTATAGGATGTTACAGGAGGCAGATTGCTCCATTTGACATCAGCAGGCGTTACAGTTTAACTTTAATAACCCCACAGTACCTGCTAACTGCTGTGTAGTTATTATTCTGCTCCTGCCTGTTACATCTTTCTTGTGCTTTTCTTTCAACTTCAGCAGCTGGGTCTGTATTGGAGTGCAAGCCTAAGGGAACACAAAGAAAGTTTGAACATTTAGTAATAGTGTTCTTTGAGAAATCTTACAGATAAAAATCTTCCCTTCTGCAACTCAGGATCTGGGCTATTACACCCTGTACATGACATTGCTTCCAGTTGGCACTGTCAAAATGTGATCATCAGTCTCTCTTCAGCGTGCAGGATCTGCAAGATAACAAAACTTGTGAAAGATTTCAAGACATTACATTCCTACTAAACAGTCTAAAAAATAAATCTAAGACAAGGTGTTTTCGTATCTATTCCCTGCTCCCCACCTTTGTTATAATTGGAAGAAAGTAGTCTCCTTGAAAGCAAACGCCATATAAGAACTGGTGATCTCCTCTTATTTTAAAAGTTCACAGACGGATACACAAACAGATATAGAAGATCACCATAGACGTGGTATGTTTAGTGCAATTGCATATGTACTGAAAAATAGAATACATGAAACTGAAGCTTTAAAAAATCTACAGCATTCTGACATATTTCCAAACTATTAATTTACACACGCACAAAACCAAAACCAAAACCAACAACAAAACCTCACAAAAAAACAAACAAAAATTGCACAAAAGCTGTGCTCTAAAAGATGCACTGTGAAGTGCACAAAGGCTTTAAAAGTAAGTTTCTTAGGAAATACTTTTTTTTTTTTTTTGGTGGGAAACTACCTCTTAGAATAACAGATTACGTATTGGAAAATAATTCTTTTGCAACAATGTTCAGCCTTTGTGGTTTATGTGGACCAGTTTACCAGCTGGACTTCAGTTCTACTGCAACATTATGACCAGAGATCCCCATACTATCAAATCATAGATTAGCAAGAGAAGAGACCATCAGCTGAGAAGGGAACCTGGTCCGTGGACGAGAATGGGGGCAATGAAACATTTAAACTACAGTGTCTCTATTCATTTTGGCAAAGGGAAATTTGATACAATGAAACATTAATGAATAGTATTTTAAGACCTTATGCTTGGGTCAGTTAAAAGAATGACACTTTATGCTGGATAGTTTTTATAATGAGGTACAGCTTCATTTAAACTTGTTTTATTAGTGCAACAAAACTGCTCATTTGTTGTAGAACATAAAACCTCTAAGGTAACTGCTGGAAAATTTAGATTTTCTGAACTGGCAGAAACCAAAAGTTGAATAGGCTACTCCAAAAAACATGAAGAATAAACTTGCTGCTGCAAAGAAAATAAATCACTGTAGAAATGCTGTACTGAAATTATGTACTGTAGAAAGGCATAATATAGCTATTAGTGAGTCATGTAGTGACTACCACTTGAGAAAAGTAACCAGAGGAAAGGAAAATCTGTTTGCAACAGTAATGCTGTACTCTCTCAAATGCCTTTTTTCTCATACTTAAAGTTACTTTTCCTATTAATCTGGTATTGTTAGTAGCAGAAGGAAAAAACCTGAGAGTAAAGAACATTTTAGAAGCTTCAAATTTTAAGAAGGTTTAACAAGCCTGAGAAGCAGATGAGAACATATCTAATACTTAAACCCACAAAATTCATCACCAGTGTTTTCATATCTAGATGATGATGTGAATGACTGAGTACCATACATGAAAATACAACTTGAAGTAGTGTCCAGAGAAGAGGAAAATTCTTGGTTATTTTCTTTACTCAGCTTAAGCACTGTGTATAATTCATGTCTTTCCTCTGATTTCATACTGTATTCTTTTTTCATAAGAAGTGATTTATTTCACACTTTAATTGACCATGAAATTTCATTTTCATTTAAAAAGTCAGTTTAATTATATCTGTAACAGTGCAATGAAACACCTTAAACAATTCTGTTTTTCATCTTTCATTTTCATATTTCAAATAAAACTGGACAGTTAATATTTTAATTATTTTTTCTTTTCCTTGTCTTTCAGATATAACAAAACCTGTTCTATGAGGGGAAGTAAGGATGACCAAGGGAGAATTAAACTCAGCAAGCTACATCTTATTCTGGAGGAAAAAAAAAAAAAATAGGGAGTTATAAGGGATAAGCCTGAAGATCTTTAACTATAGTTATAATAAATGGGATATCAAGCAGAGAGAACATGATCTCTGCAGAAAGCTCTCCAGCAATATCTTGAAGCTAAAGAAGAACAAGAGCAACTGATTGGCACTTTGTTACTTGAATGGTGGCCTTACTGATGAGGCATAAAGACCATTAAGGATGATTTTTACACTATATCAAATCTTCCAGATGTCAAACTTAAAACTGTGAAAGTTATCATGCACCAAAAAAAAAAAACAAACCACACCAAAAAACCACCCCAACTCAGAAAGCAATGCCTTTCCTAAACAGCCAGGACTTACATATATTTCTTCCTTTTTATTACTTTTCTGGTATATTCTTCATCATAATATCTCCTTTACTCTCCTACAAACCAAGTAATCATCTTCATTTATATGCAATATGAGCCTACTGCCACTACTGCCACAATATAAATGTGTTACATTAAAAATTAAAAATATTATTTTTTACACTCCATCAAGATGAAAAGTGAGCCTTCATTCTCATTTGCAGTTCTGCTTCTACACTCTCATCTTTCTTGTATTGTACTGTAGGACATGATAGTAATAGCCAAATTCCTACAGACCTTAAATTACCTCAGCTGTGCTCTAAGCTTGAATCCACATGATAGCAAATACAGAAGAATTTTCAAAGGCAAGCTAACTGGGTTGCTCTGCTTCACAGGGAATCAACTTCTTTGATCTGATGTCAGAACAATAGAGAAAAGAAATGTATGGGATGGTTTATCTTTCCACACAACACTCTTAAAAGCTGAAACCATTATTTGTTTTGGAAGCTAAGAAATCCAAAAGTGACTCTTTCCATACAGTCTGCCAACCTTTTAAAAAGTAAAATGAAATGCTTGATAGGTGTGTCTTTTGGATCTTTTGTCCACTTAGTTGTTTGATTTTTTTTTTCTTTTGCTGGGGCAACACTGAACTCCACATTCGTGTTTGCAGAGAAGTAAGGTTAACTTTCAAGTTGGCTGAAGTCTTGACTCTGGTGAGCATTCTGTTTTGTAACTTGAAGGTTAAATTCTTCTCAGAGAGCATTGCTGGAGTTAGTGTTCTCACTTCCAATAACTGTGGGAGCTGCCTGACCTTTATAAGTGCAAGTCAATATTCACACTGTTAGAAGAAGCATCATGGAGAGTAATCTTCACAATCTCCAAGAGAAGTGCTTTGCCACAGGCAGACCATGGCCACTGAAGACGAATCTGTGAACAGTCAGATAAAGCTGTTTTAACTGGATTCAAAGAGTATCTTGTACACAGCTTCAGGTTCTATTCAAAAGTCTGCAGACCTATAGCATCCACTGCTTTCCTCCAAAATTCAATAATGTCAATTGAAAAAAAAAAAAAAAAAAAAAAAAAAGAAGAGAAGAACTATAAATGTTGACCTCTAGGTCATCCCCTGCAACACTAATCTCTGTCAAATTTAGACTCATGTAACTGGAGAATATATAAAATAACTGCCTATTGACTTTATCCTCTACCCCAAAGAAGGTTTAGTATCAAAATCACTTGGTGAAAGACATTGTAATAACATATAATACTTTGAATTCATCACTGCACCTCATAAATAATACTCCTTTTCCAATAGGAACTCTGGGATTTTTGAATTCATTATCAGACCTATAATAAACACCATCATCTCTAATCAAACTCAAAGCAATAGCAGCTTTTTTGTGAACTGAAAAGGTGCCTGCAAAAGCAGAGAAAAAGAAAAGCATAATGCTGGTATTATGCAAATATTTCCATTAGCACTTATAACGAGGTGTATGCAAGTGAGAGAAGGAACCCAACTAAGAAAGAATGACCCAAGAAGTAGCATATAAGTGAAAGCTGGTTATTTTTTATGAAAAAAAAAAAAATGATGTTATGAATATTTGGGAACAAAATATACTTTCAAAACTCTATCAGTCCCTATCAGATGTTATTAGAAATCCCAAAATTTTGTGGAACCTGTTGCTCCAAAATAAATGTTTTGAACCATACTTCCTCTTTTCTAAATATTCAGTAAATTAAAAGTCTGTTTATAATTTAATGATAGGGAATAAATGACATCTGCAACTTGGCAGAACAATGTAAACTGGGGGTTCTCTGACTCAGACTAAGTTTCTAGCTCTGTTTACAACAGAAGACAAAGAAAGAGTCAAGCTAGTGGAAATTTTGCAACTTAGCTAGTATGATAAACTAATATAGTATCTCTCTCTCTCTCTCTCTCTCTCTCTTTATTTTTTTTTTTTTTAATATCTGTTTATTCAGTCCTGTGGCTCATGACCTGGCTTATGTTTTGAAACATCTGTTACTGGCTGCAACCAAGACAACCAGCAAATGTTAGAAATTTCGTAACACTTTAGGAATGTTAAAATATTATTTATGGGAACACCCTACAATTCAAAAGTATTTTAACTAAAAAATGGTTAATTTTAGGCTACAGGCTGCACATCAGACTATATCTTCACATATAAAGATGAATTATTTTGTCATGTAGAATTTAAACATGAATGGATTTTAGAAAAAAATCTCACAAAAAATGCATGTATTTCAGTTTTAGCTTTCACAGCAAATAGAGAACTTTGGCAAAAGTTTCTATCCCATAATGTCATGTGGACTCTTCCTTTCAAAATCTTCATTTAGAAAGTTCTAGTTAAAATGAAAATGTTTTGATTTTATAAAGCTCATTTGATCTTTATTATAAAGATCATGATACTTTAATTTTTCTTTATTTTGCTGAAGAAATCTTCATTTTGACTTGCTACAGCACTACTTTGCATATGCCAACATTTCCATTGTTTCATCTGTGATTTGTCATACAGTTTTTCCTGGGATTTAGTCTTCTTTCTGAAGTAGTAACAAACTGACTAAAGATGCATAGTGGTCATATAACTCTTGTCCATTCAGAGCTGTGTCTGTTTACTTTCTGAGGGTATAATTATATGTATTACAGGCAGTGAAGTCCAGCATTTTTCTTATACTGGTGAACTGGTATAAGGTGGAACAAGAAGAAAAGAATGATGAAGCAGTGACAAAAGTCGACTAATTAAACTCAAAATCACTCAGAATATATATATATATATTTCTACACTATAGCTTTAAACTGTCAATTACAGAAAGATTTGTTTTGTCAAAACAGATTTCATAGTCATAAAAGTAAATTCCATGATGTAATTACTGGAAAGGTACTATTCATTTAATTTATTCGGATTTTTAGACAGATTTCAAGCAATTGTTCAAAAAGCTTTTATAGTCGAAACCAAAATACAATAACAATAACAATCCAAATGCAGTTTCTTGACAGTGATTTTGTTACTCAGTTTTAAGGTTTTTAATGGTGCAGAGCTTCCTTGGGCAACAAATTATATTCTTCATGGTTTCTATTTCTTCCCAGGAGGAAATATACTGTGGTACCAAAAGAATCACTTACATTTTCTATATTTGGCTAACATCTCTTACAGCATTTCATATTTTTTTTTCTGTTTTAAATCTGGTCATTCTTTTGATGCCAAGAGTTGTTATGATTTCTAGGGCATGGTGAGAAGTTATATGGAATACTCTCATATAGAGCAGATATAAGCAACTGTCACAAGACCTTATTATGGCTTTAGCACTAACATTTAGCTTAATTGGATATAGTATCCAGGATTTTCAGGTGATTCAGAGCAAGTTGATTTGTTTCTTTAAGCAATGAATCTCAGGAAGGGTATGTTTCTGTTAATTCTATCTTGCATTTTCATGTGAACTGCTAGGCAGGGTGTGATTTTGTTCCCACCTACACTGGTTACTGGTAGTAGTATTACGCATCCACAGATTTCTAAACTCAGTGAAGCACATTCTCCATGCAAAACTGGATGCAAATTTTGTGTGAGGCAAAATGTAATAATTAAAAGAGAACAGTTACAAGAAAATAATTAGCATGGTAGAGGTGTAAAGAGACTATTACAAAATGTTATGGTGAAACAACTGTCTCATCTAGGTGTCATTCTGATCCCAATACATTACCTTGAATTTCAAGAAGTACAACAAACAGGATGGTATACAATATTGGTAATTAAAAGGAAGCTGCCTCTGCCACAACCTCCTCCATGAAAAAAAAATAAACCAACACTAAAAAAATCTATCATAAAAAACCAGCAAACAAACAAACAACAACAGAAAAACCACAAAAAACCCACACACACCAAAAAACAAACACAAACAACCAAAAACTTAATATAAAAACTGGTGCTTTTCTGTAAGAGCACAGGCTTGGGCCACGGCTCACTGAAGAGGTTTTGCATCAAAAAGACACAAGGCCCCAAAACCCACCTGATGGATTTATTAAAAGGGGCTTCAGGTCTTTTTTACCTTGAGACTGCGCATAGGAAAAATGCTATGATGCATCTCAGGGACTCAAAATAACACAGTTTTAATAGCAAACTCTGGAAAATAGGGGAACTTGGCAAAAGTTTGAAATAAACATTCAATCAACATAAAGTATTTCACAAAACTTTGACTTAGCAAATTTCAACCCATCCACATTTAATTTAACCAAATATCAAGAAAACGGAATTAGGAGAAGTAAAGAGAGAGAAACAGAGAGAGACAGACAGAGACAGACAGAGAGAGAGACAGAGACAGAGAGAGGCAGAGAATTATAGCTACTGCCTTAAATCCAGTGTAGAACCAGTTAATAGAAATCCAAGAATGTGGAGGCCACATGGTGTTAGTTTTCTTTGCTCTGGACTCCTGTGGTCATCACAGGTGGGACTTTTGGTCTGCCAGCCATTCTGGGGCTGGGTTAGGGGCTCTAGGGTGACAGTGCTCCCAGTGTCAGCCAGTGACTGACAGCTGCACTAGAGGATCTCAAGGAGGTGGAGTTATGGAGAGGATGCAGACCACCATTCCTGAACCTGATCTGCTCTCTCTCTCACACACACAGAGTTGTTTCTAGGCATTGAATTTCTTTCAGTCCCTCACAATATTAAACTGTTAGAGAGCATCCAAAGGAGGGCAACAAAGATGGTGAAGGGCCTTGAGGAGGAGCCCTGTGAGGAGAGGCTGAGGTCACTTGGTCTGTTCAGCCTGGAGAAGAGGAGACTGAAGGGAGACCTCACTCTAGCCTAGAACTGAGGTAAAGGGAAGGGACAGGCATCCAAAAGAATGGCTGGAATTAGTGTCAGTGGAGGTTTAGGCTGGATATTGGAATGAGGTTCTTCATCCAAAGGGTGATTGGGCACTGGAACAGGCTCCCCAGTAGTCACAGCACCAAGCCTGACAGATTTCAAGAAGTATTTGAACTATGCTGTCATGTACATGGGGTGACTCTTGCGAATGGCCGTGTGCAGGGCTAAGGGTTGGACTTGATGATCCTTGTGGGTCCCTTCCAACTCAGCATATTCTGTGGTTCTGTGAATATCCAAATTGTCAGTCAAAGCTGATAAACTGTTTCCATTTTAAGACATTGGGGGTTTTAGGTTGCATATTTGTCAATTGTTTGCAACACTGAAAACAATGTTACTATACAATGTCAGTCTCTGGATGCAACTTTGTCAAATTTTTCTGAAGAAATATCTCCAGATCATATTAATTTCACTTTTGAGAATGAAGGAGATATTTGCCATTGTTAAGAATTCCAGCAGTCTTTTCACAACACAAAAAATACTTTTCCTTCAGAAAAAGCAAAGACTTTCAGCAGGTATGTTGTCTTCATATCAAGACATGATTTTTCCAAATGTATGCTTAAAGGTTTGTTTGAAATGAAACCCTTGAAAAAATCTCGAATTTTGTTTTATGTCCCACAGAGAGTTCTGCTGCAGTAGTGCTGTTTTGTTTCAGTGGCTAAGAGGGCTTTTTTCTCCCATTGCTTCAGAAAATTGAAGAGAGAGGGAAATGGCAGAATTGTTGCAAATTCACTGCGACAACTGAACTGGACAGCAGTGAATATGTGAATAGTTATTAAAAAAAAAAAAGAATTGCAGAAAATTAGTTTGACGTTATCAAAATGGAATCATCAAGGTGTTGATTTTCTATATATATATGAAGTATGAATATGAACTGAGCAGAGGATGGAGCATCAATGGACAATATACAACTGCAACTTCAGCCAAACAAATATATTTTCTTTGCTGCATGTGCAACAGCCCAGAAGAAAGGCACATGCAAAATATGTGCAGATTGAAGTGGCAAGTGATACTGGAATGAAAGTAAAATATTTTTTTCCATTTTCTATTTCTTGTTCTTTTTTAATAGGCCTTGCTTTGTGCACTCCATGAGCAGAGTGCCCCATAGCCAATTCAAAGAATAAACAAATTTGCAAAGGGAAAAAATGGAGAAAATATTTCTGCTCCTGAAATCTTTATATGAAGTATACTTGGCTGAATTTCACAGACACAGAAGAAATAGCATATAAGTTTCCATACATTAATACTTCTGTAATGTGAAATGCTCTTTCCTTAGAAAATATGCTATTTTGGAACATCTTGATGCAATGATAAAGGAGTCCAAAGGACTTCAATAGTGAAGTTCTTGGAAAAAAAAAAAAAAGGAAATTAATCTGATGTAGATCAGACCATACCAGGCTAATATCAAGTACTCTAAGGACTGAGTGAGGTAGTTTGAAGATATCTACTTATTATCTGTATCCATTGAGTTCAGAGGTTTTAACATAAAAAACCAGAATTATATGGAAAGCAGAATACTTCTTTGCAAGTAATGTACTATTTTATACTCTCACATCAGTATTTCTGCTGTCTTATGAGAAGTGTTGGTAACACAGGAGACACAGAGGCTGAAATTATTAGCCATTGTAACTGCTACAGAAAAAAATTGGTGATTAAACTATGAAGGAATAAATTATATTTGGTTAATTTGTTGAATAAATTATATGTCTAGATTCAAATACAGAAATTTAAACATCTGCTAATGAGTAATCTGGATAATGTTAGTACTAAAGAGAATAATAGAACTGAACTTTGTAACAGCAAATTATGCTTTTTCGTGCCTGAATTTGTTGGTATTTATAATTAGGAAATAACTTTATAGAACTGACTAATTGAAAGACAGAAAATCTCTAGTGCTAACTACTTTACTGAAATGAGATTATACATGCATATCAGTGAAAAAAAAAGAGTGAAAATAACCTTAATTTTATATTTTACACATTTTCAGTCCTGCTCTTTTATGAAATAGAATCATAGAATTAGAGAATCATAGAATGGTTTGGGTTGGACAAGGTCTTAAAGTTCATCAAGTTCCAACCACCTCACCATAGGCACAGCCATCTTCCACTAGGTTGCTCAAAGCCCCATCCAATGTGGCCTTGATCACTCTCAGGGATGGAACATCCACAGCTTCTCTGGGCAACCTGTGCCAGTGCCTCACCTGCCTCACAATAAAGAATTCCTTCCTAATGTCTAATCTTAACCTGCTCTCCTTCACTTTAAAACTGTTTCCCCTTGTTCTGTCACTACATGCACTCCTTGTAAGCTCCCTTCTGGAACTTGAAAGGCCACAATAAGGTCACCCCAGAGCCTTCTCTTCTCCAGGTGGAACTCCAACCCTCTCAGGCTTTCCTCACAGGAGATGTGAGGAAAAAATCTAATTGTCTAACCCCTCTAATTGTCTTAGTACACCTAAGGACAGCATTCTGCACACCAAAATGGCCAAAGAGGAAATATAAATATACTTTGTAAAAGTTTATAATGTTTTGTTCACTTCTATTTTATTCAATGTGAGATTTTTGAGTAGACTTATTAGAGTAGACCAGCTGCCACCACATCCTTTCTGTGGGTTTTTCTGTTTACCAAGGGTTGACTCCAGCCCTTCCCTGTGCATGTAGTTATCTTGAGGATGGGACTTTGAAGAAAAATTTTAGGTGGTTGCTCACATTTAGTGAGTTAGTATATACTGAGACTAATAAACCACAACCTTATTCCTAGTCTCAGTCATTACCAAGATCATTCACTGTGATAACCAAAACCAAGCACAGCCAGACATCACAGATAAATGGAAATAAAGAAAAATCCAAATAGTGCATTAGAAACTGTTTATACTACTGTATATACTGTTTCACATTAGACTTTCTCGGCTAAAAGGTTCACTTTAGAATACATATAAGCTTTTTATTTTTATAATTTTAAGGTAATGTTCCCTCACTGAAAAATTTAAACACTGAATCTTCTGAAGTCCCATATCTCAACCAGCTTTATTCTGGACAACTCTATAGACTGAACATTTCAGATTAGTCTGTTGGATTTCATACTTTAGATCAAAATTCTAGTTTTTCCAATATTTGGAATAAAAGATATTTTTGAAAATTGGCATTAATTATTTTTTCCACTTTTTCAGGGTTTTCTTCTATAGCTGTTGTTAGAGATTTACCTCTACAAAACAAGGGAAGCACCTGTTATTTTAATCTGTGCATGGTTAAAATTTGTAACTGGTTTTCTTTCTTAAGTACTATGTATTATTATTTATTCCACAGATCCACTGAAAATACATCTCAGTTACTAAGGGATGTTAGGAGCTGTCACTGCTTCCAGCAACTCAACACCCAGGAATTCATCCTGCCCTGCTGCTGGAGCCCACTCCTGGAAATTCAGAGACCAGGAGGTCTCTGTGCCAAACTGCAGGTTCACCAAGGAGCAAGTCTCAAGATATCTCTCATGCTGAGTGAATTACCACAGCCAAGTTCCTGCCTTCAACAGCACCCAAATATAGGATTCATATACAACATAAATGAAGATTGACAAGTCGCCTTACTTCCTGTATAGAGACCTCGACAAATTGGAGAGATAGGCAATCACCAATCAAAGGAAGTTTAACAAGGGGAAGTGTCAGATTCTGCACCTGGGATGGAGCAACCCTGAATATGCTTGTACACTGATGAACAAGAGTTTGGAGGGCAGTCCTGTGGAAAGGGACCTGGGGGTCCTGGGTGTTGGCAAGTTGAATATGAGTCAGCAGTTCCCTGGCAGCCAGGAGGGCCAACTGTGTCCTGGGGAGCATCAGGCAAAACATTGCCAGCCTGTTAAGGAAGGTAATTGATAAAGACTGAACTTCATGAGTAAAAACAAACACAGTGCTTCAGATTCATAACATTCACAAGGACACGCACATTCATAAATCACTGTGAGTAGTGATGCAACACGGTGCCTCTGTCCATCTGATACCACTCCCCAGATATCAGGCCCTATAAACCACTTCCCAGGCCCCCTGATCCTCTGCAAGTTCAGCCTGATACTAACCAGGAAACAGCTACACACACTCACACTCATCACACAGTCTCCCCACACTCATGAGTCCCCCCCTGAATACCAGCAAAGAGTCCCTGTTCTGATATTCACTGCTGGACCAAGTGTGTTCTACCTACTGGCTCATCTGTCTTGAAGCTTGGTAGAGAATGAAGCACATAAACCTCATCACGTACCATTTTGGGTCAGATACAGACACTTGACCTGCTCCAGCTGCAGTCACTAGGATACAGGCGTTGCAACTTGCAGCCACCAGCACTGACCTCCTTACTTGCTTCATTCACACCATTCCGTCCTCAGTAGCTGATTCTCAGGATACACATCATATCTGTTCCAGTAGCTGGCACCGAGACCACGCATACTCTCCAGTCACTGGTGGCATAGGCCAAAGTCCTCTATTCCTCCATTCTGACTCCAGTTGGTGACACCAAATCCATTCATGCTGGTCCCCCAGTAGCTGGCACTACGGGCATGAAAACTGCAGGACCTAACAAGACCATCTGGAGAGCTATTTTTTGAAAATCCTTATTTGATTTATTTGCACTGAATATAACTTTAATAGCTTTCAACGCAGAATATACGTGAATATAGCTCCAGTCTCAACATTTTCACAGATTTTTAATGCAGAGATCTGGTTTATGTTGTTTTCATGCTGTTATCCAATACTCTAGCATCTCAAAGAATTAAGGTTGTAAGAGAGAGGTGCTGTGAAATTTCTACAGAGCCAAGACCTGATGCATAATTCTTTTGTAATTAAGATGTTGACTTTATTATGATCTTTGCCAGAAGATCCTTCCACATATTGCACTCAGAACTTTGGACTGGGCTGAGAGGTCTGTCTGCAAACTTTAGGTCATGAAAGCTGCCAAAATTTAAAAGAAGTGCTAAGATCATTTAGCCACCTCAAAAAGTCTACTTCCCCCTGGTTTCTCCCACTCCTTTCTTTGAAGAAGAAAATCATAGCTGAAGTGCTAAGAGTTGACAGAAGAAAATTATATCTTTTAAAACATTTAAATCTTTCCACCCCCTAATTGCAAATTGCCAAACAGATTGCAAAGGCAGCTTTGACTACTATGCTTACAAGTTTTGTACCATTTGTCTGTTAAGTTCAAGATGGAAAGATACTCTGAAAGCTGCCAGTATTTTTTGTTTATTTTTTTTTAGTGTCATCTGTTTCAAGAAAGATTGAGATAAGGTGGAAAGAACAAAAACAAAAAACAGAAAATGCTGTTAGCCAAGAGCAAACAAATTACATGTGCATGCTACAGAAATCAGGCACATATAGTGAGTTCCCTCCTTAAATAAATTCAGTGCTGCCAGACTGATGGTATATATCTGCACTGCAGGGAGTATTGTCAGACTGCTGGTATCTCAGGTCTGCTTTTTTCAGCTCTGGACTAGCCATTCAGTTCTATTTTATGTCTTAGAGCATCTTAGCTCTAAACTGAAGAGATTGCTCATGAGATTTCTGTTTATGCTGTTTCCTCCTTGAATACCTCTAATAAAATTTTCAACAAAAATATCAATTACAACAGCTTTTCTGACTTACATTTTCAGTCCAAGAAGTGCTAATGTTGCACATTCTGTTCCAAAACACTTCCAATTTTGGATTAAGAAAAACAAAGACAACATGGACATTGTAGATGGAAAACTAGGAACAAGATGAACATCTTATCTTTGATAATGTGATTATTGACTCAGATGACTGAAGGAAACTTCCTTTCAGTCACATTGTGACTGATACAATGAGCAGTGATATCTGGATGGATATCTGACTTTCTCTCTGGAGATCCTTGAAGATCATCCTTATAGAATTAACAATACAAAGTAACATGAGATAATATTCCTTACATTTTAAGGCTGTTATTTTGACCAGAATGGTTATGTCAGGTAACAGTTTACATATATTGCTTTTTCAATCCCTGGATTCATGGAAGAAAGAAACACTGGTTGCAAACTATTAATTAAATCCATTTTTTTAATTAAGTCAACCATCCCTAAATCTGAGAATAGAATATTTCTCTTTTAAGTTAAGCAATAAATGTATGTAAAAAAAAATAAGTAAGACTAATTTCCTACTGTTATTTTGCTTTAGTGGCCATCAGTAGAACAAGCTGACATTAAGAGATTTGGTACAAAATGAAATAGACAGCTGGACATGAGCTGTATCACTGACCCAAATAGGAGTTACATAGACAAGGAAAAGTTTCATGGGAGTGAAGATCCTCACTCCGAATTTAAAACTAGTTAGAAGACAGAAAACAAAGTGAATTAATAAAGTGATTATTGGCAAACTTGCTAAAGAATTTCTGTTATTCAGTGTAACTGTCAAACCAAAACAGATTTAGTAGCAAAGCACTCTAATGTTTAGACTATATTACCTTATGTCAGTTTGTCAAAATGAGGATTGCAGACTACTTCTTTAAGATGAAATGAAACCAGAAGAAATGAGCTCATCTGTTATAACTTATTATAACACTGCTCATCATAGGTGGTTACAAGCTAATATATGTTAAGAATTCTAGCATAGAAATTAATTCAAAATTCTAGGAAACATAATATATTTATATACAGTAAGTCTTTGGAGTGTTGAAAAACTGCAATAAAAGGTAAGTTGCTTAATGTGTTGATACTTTATGATTGCAGGATATGTTACTAATTTACTCTGGTAACTTCTATACACATAATATATTTAACATAAAGCATATATTACAGGGGCATACAATACTAGTGAAATTAAAATCCTGAAGTACATTTCCATTCCCATTTTTTCATTAGAAACTGTAAAGGCAAATTCTGTTAACTTTACTGTCTTTCAAAAATCACAAGATAAGGCATAATAAATGTAATTCTAAAAACTGTATTGATAATCTCTTTTCATATGTTCCTATGGTAATTGTCACATACTTAAGAGATAACTTTAGACAGATGTTTTTATTATAATAATTTTTCTTCATGTTTAAGTTAGGAATTTTTCATCTCCTTGCCAATTTGCAGTGTCTTTCTTATCATCAAAGTGAAAATATTTTCTACAATTGCTTCTTTTTGCCAAGAGTATTTTCAACATTTTAAAGGTATAACACATAGAAAAAAACTACTAATAGTTCTGATAAAAAAAATCTCAATTTCTTTGTTGCAGCTATCTATCTGTCATCATCACTGTTGTCATCACGCATCACTTGGTAAGACTTTTACTTCAGGAGGAATTTTGCATTTCTCATTTTTAAAGTTCAGAATCCACAGATCTTATAATGCTCTCATGCTGATAATGCACTTCAGTAATTTTGCTGTACAGCAAATATTTCTGTGTGCAAGTTTTAAACAGTTATTCAGCTAATAATGCCACAAATCAGAGACTCTATTTAAAATGCCAGCATGTGCTTTCCATTAATATCAGAGAAATGAGACTGGCATTATTACTGATGCATAACAAATGAGACTCAATGAGTAACTCCAAGACATATTGCCCTGTGTACAGCTGTGCTATCATAAGTATATAATTTTATTTACTACATTGTAAGATATACATTTTGCAAGGGAAGTCTGCTGGTTTTGGCAGAATAATCTTTTTGGCTGGAATAATCTTTTAAATATGATAAACAGAAGCTAAAGGCAACATTATGTTGGCATATCACTGTTGCATAATCAAAATTCTAAGCAAAATACACTAAGCTGGACACAAAAGTAATTTTTACATGCTTCAAAAGTAGTCAGTCTGTTCTCTGACCAATTCTACTGAAATCCACAGAAATGCTCATATAAGTAATCTGCTTCTATGTTCCACTCACTCCCATCCATTGTCTTCTGCCAACCTCTTTCAGTTTAGGATCATAAGATCATCCAAACAGCTCAATGTCTTTATTGCCATAGCCATGTTATAAGAAAGACAAGATATGTAGTGCTATATTTTGGGTTTTGCTGAGCAGTGCTTACACAATTCATGGCCTTTTTTGCTTCTCATGCTGCTCTACCAGCTGAATGGCTGGATGTGTACAAGAAATTGGAAGGAGACACACTTAAGACAGCTGACCTCAACTGAACTAAGGGGTATCCCACGTCATACCAAATTATGCTCAGAAATAAAAAATTGCACAAAGAGGTAGGAGAGGAGGATGTTTGTGGTCATGATGTTTGCCTTCCAGGTATCTGGTAATTATGACGAAGCCATGCTCTCCTGCAAAGGAGCTAAACATGTGCCTGCTTATGGGAAGTAGTGAATTCATTCCTAACTTTACATGCACAGCTTTTGTTTCCCTGTCAAACTGTCTTTATTTCAACCCATGAGATTTCTCACTTTCACTCTTTTGATTTTCTTTCCCATTCCACCTGGGCAGGAGTGAGTGAGCAGCTGTGTTGGGCTTAGCTACCTAGCAGAGTTAATCTACAACACTTATAAAAGAAAAAGTTGAATAAATTATCTCTCACCTATTACATCAGAACATGTAGACAAGCATCAGATTCTCTCTAGCCAAGAAAACTTTTGATTTATTCTGTGAATATTCAGGACGAGGTACACCATCTTGGCTGTCAGTAATGAGAAACTTGTTGTAAGTTGGTTACTAACATAGTGTCTTCAGAAAGTTTAATATAAACTCAAAAAAAAGGCTTGTCATGAGGAATTTGGTTATCAATAATTATTTTTTCACTCCTTATAATCATATGACTTCTCAGCCAGGTTATGTTTTTTTCAGGTTTTGCTTGTGAAGACACCCAACTAACCATGGGAAGTAATAATACATCAAAGACAATGGCACATCGTGGACAAAATCAATGGACTGTCTTAATACCAAAGAATCCTGAAAAGAAAGTTTAATGTCTGATGTGAAATGTCTGCATTTAAAGACTATGTTTCTGTGATGGTAAAAATTAAAAAAAAAAAAAAGTATTATTCAAATGCATTATATAGTATTTATTCTTAAAATTAATTTGTCTGGAAAAAAACCCAACAAACTGGATGTAGTCTTTGAAGTATAGAAACTTACCTGTTGTAATTTTTATTTCTCAGTTGAGAATGAAATTCAAGAATGAAAGGCTAGATATATTGTCTTTATAACATACAGTCTATCAACTGTGCTGTTTTATTATTCATTGTTAGTCTTTATCTGATTAAATTACTTGTATTTAATTTGAAACTTCTGATGGTGCTACACTCCATCATGAAGCCACAGAAATTCCTTCTTTGATAAACTGACATTTGAAAATGTGACAGAAGCTCATATTTGTTCAGACTGATGTATTTTCTGAACATATGAGTGAGCATAAGAGATCAAAATCTTACTGGATTAAATTTGATGCTCCAAATAATTATCACAAAGTTAGTACAGAAAAACATACTACAGTGATAAAACAAGTATCTTGATCAGTAACCTCATTCTTGGCAACTAAAATGGAGACATGTATCTGACAACAATTTAGCAGTAACCTGAAGTTATCTTTTCACAATTAATACAATTCATCAATGAAAACCAAATAAGCAAATACATAACCCTCAGAACAAATTATTTTCTCTGTAGTGCCCCTCAGTAGTACTAAGTATAAAATATTTATGCAATTAATCCAACTTACATAGATTTAAAACAATTTTACTTAATATAAAACATAATCAAGATGATTTCTAAAATATTTCTTCATATTTTTCTCTGTTACTTTTTCCAGTAAAGAAACTTTTAAAAAGCCCAACCAAAACAAACACACAATAACCTAAACACTCCCCTCTCCTCCAAAAAAAAACCCCAAACTATAAACAAAATCACCCAAACTCCTTAAGCAGTGACACTGTGTTGCATAGTATCACTTTCCCCTGTTATAACAATTTCAGAATTTAGAAAGACATAATAGCACAAACTCTCAAAGATAATTTTCTAAATTATATGATGATGGAATGTGGAGTGATATTTCTGAAAAATTCCTAACAACTCTATTCAAACAGGTAGAAGAAAACCTTAAAAATATACGTCTACCAAACAAACTAGCAGAATTACAAAGTAAACAATTTTTTTTTTTTTTTTTAAACTTCAGTCAGGACTAACAGCCAAAAAGCATCTAGACTTCTTCAAGTAGCAAGCCTTCCTAAATGGCAATATCTACCCTTGCTCAATATCCAGTGTTCAAGCCCCTCTAGAGTCCCATCAGCTTCTCCTTTTTCTGTTTCACCTGCCATTCAAATTACAGCCATTGTTAGAGCCTGTTTCAGAATCAGTCAATTACCTCTGGTTTGCAGAAACACACACAGAGCTGAAAACCTTGTTCTCAATGGACAGAAATAAATCTTTAATATTTGGAAGAGAAGCAGAAATATATACGTGTCTATTGTATCTTATTAGTTTATTTCATTACAAGGTGGGGAAAAAAAAGTTAATCATTATTCCATGTTTTCTTGGTGAACATCTAAGTTTTCTTTTCATGACAAAATTTGCTGTAGTTCATAGGGACAGCTCACTGTGGCTATAGGGTAAAAGGAGTTTTTCTGCACAAGGGTAAATTTCACCCTCTACTTACATCAATATTCTACTGCATTTGTTTCATTTTATTGAGTGAAATAGAACCAAATATGTAAACAACATGATTTTATAAAATCCATCATTTTCCAGTCTTAATATTATTGTATTCCTTTCTTTCCTGAGTCTGCCTGAACCTTGTTTAGAGGATTAAATGTCAGTAGAATGAGCTTTACAATAACATCAATTTTTTATTTTGCATATATGCTGAGAAGAATCAAAAGGTGACAAAATCAAGTTTACAAGAAACCTTAATCCAAGTACAGAATTTCAAATATAATAGATACAAAATGGAAGACACAACAGATCAGGTTGGTTAACTCTGGTAAAGTGGTAAAGAGGAGCTAGAGGCAGACCAAAAAAGTCAGAAGCACCAGAGTTACTGTAAGTTTCAAAATGTATCCCATTATTCCCATTATTAAATGCTGCTGAAAGGTCAAGTAGTATTAAATAGTGTAAGGGCCATAATGGGTAATTAGGAAGATGCCATCAATATCTTTTGCCTGAAGAGTTTTCAGAATCAAATGAGACCATATGAAATCAAGCAATAATGTATTATACAAAATGCCTTAATAATTAATAAATAAATTATATCCTCTTTATATTCTCTTATATTATTATCAAATAAATCATATTTCTGTTGGAGAAACTGTCTCATCATGGCATGGGGGAGTGCACCATTCACTGAGTAAAAACTGCCTGAATGACCAGACCCAGAGAGTGGTGGTGAATGTAGTTACATTCAACTGATGTTTGGTCACAAGTGCTGTGCCCCAGGGCTCAGTGCTGGGGACAGACCTGTTTAATGTTTTTTTTTCAATTACTTCAATGAAGGTTTTGAGTGCACTCTCAGTCAGTTGGCAGATGACACCAAGCTAGACAGAAGTTGGTCTGCTGAAGGCTAGGAATCAAATGCAGAAGGATCTGGACAGGCTGGATCCCTGGGCTAAGGCAAATTGCATGAGGTTCAACAAGGCCAAGTACTAGGTCCTGTGCTTGAGTCCCAAGAACTCCACGTCATCCTACCAGGCTCAGCCAGGTGGCTGGAAAATTGTTCAGCACGCAAGAACCTGAGAGCCACCAACAGGCCACCAACAGCTGAACTTGGGCCAGCAGTGTGCCCAGGTGGCCAAGAAGGCCAATGACACCGTGGCCTGTATCAGAAATAGTGTGGCCAGCAGGACTAGGACAGTGACAATCTCTTGTACTCAGCACTGGTGAGGCTGCACTTCAAACCCTGTGTTCTGTTTTGGGACTCTCACTACAAGAAAGACCTTGAGATGCTGGAATGTGTCCAGAGATGGGCTATGAAGCTGGCGAGGGGTCTGGAGCACAAGTCTTATGAGAAGCAGCTGAACGAGCTGTGGTTGTTCAGCCTGAAAGAGATTCAGGGGAGACTTTACTACTCTCTACAACTACCTGACAGCAGTTTGTAGTGAGGTGAGGGTTGGCTTCCTCTCCCATTCTACTAGGACAAGGGAAAGAACTTCAAGTTTTCCCAGGGGATGTGTATCTTTGATATTAGAAAAAATGCCTTCACTGAAAGGGTTATCAAACACAGAAACAGGCTGCCCAGGGAGTAATGGAATCAGTATCCCTGATATTCAAAAAATGTGTGGACGTGGCACTTAGGGACATGGTTTACTGGTGGACTTGGCAGTGTTAGGTTAAGGGTTGGACTCAATGATCTTAGAGGCCCTTTCAAACTCTAAAACCTAATTCTGTGATTCTGTATATGGAATATATATTTGCTTTAGCTCTCCCTTTTTTCTTAATGTGTTATGAAAAAAAAATAATAATTACTCTCAACAAAGGAATGATATCAACAAAATAATTTGAAACTTTTTCAATCATTATATTTTTGTTGGGTTTTTCTTTCAATCAGTTTTGTCTATAGAATAAGATTAGAAAGATCTATTTTCTGTATGAATCGTGAATAATCAGGATTAGTTAAACACATGGTACCATGTATATAAACTCAAATTGATATTAGAATGTCAGTATTTCAGTGAGTCAAGCATCATTTTAATCCTTTCTAGACAAACTCACCATCATGCTATTAACAATGGTTTGTATTCTTACACATATGAGCTTTCTTTATCATTAGAATTCTCAGTGTGTAATTAGGTGTTAATATGTGAGAAGGTATAATTTTTGACAGTTTTGGGAATAAGACAGAAACACAAATCTCATTGTCAAACATTATTTGAGAATGTCCGATTGCAGATAAATATACTGACTCTTTATGAAGCCCATCAGTGGTTGTGAGGTGCTTGAACATCTCAAAGATTCTTGGATGTATGTATTAACATCACTTTTCAAAGATGACTGTGTACACCAAGATGTATGTACCCTATGTTCCAAACTTATGTT
The DNA here is from genome assembly GCA_035047845.1 of Dendrocincla fuliginosa. NCBI lineage: Eukaryota > Metazoa > Chordata > Aves > Passeriformes > Dendrocolaptidae > Dendrocincla > Dendrocincla fuliginosa. The sequence continues at coordinate 34,859,044 of JAWWMO010000174.1, forward strand.
CATTTTCTGACTTGATGTGTTCTGGAATGAACTGCTGCACACACCTATAAACACTCCTACGAGACACCAAAGTCATCCAGATAACGTTTTTTTAAACTGTATTGCAGATTACATCTTGTTGCTATTATGACCTTATGTTATGTCCAGTGCATTATCATTGCAAACATGATCTTATTTGGATAAAATTGTCAGGGAAAAGATATTTTTGAGGGCCACACTGATTTGAGTGTAATAACATGTCTGCCTCATATTTAGGGCACTGACATGCCAAAAAAGAAAAAAAAAGTATAAGTCTAGATAACAGTAATTTGCAGAAGTTATACAATAATTTGTCTTCCAAGATACCTTTCCACATGTTTTTTGTTGAATAGTTGCAATATGATATTATCTGAGTATGCTAGAGGTAAGAATTTTTTTGGTCCATGATATGATTTTATTAATGAAAAATTTAAATTTAACTTCAAGCATAAAGTGTATTTATTATAATACTTTTGGGGAAGAACTTATCAAATTCATGGTGGGCATCTCCATTTGAGAACAATATTGCAACATGGTGAAAATAAGAAATGATGTGGTTTCATGAAAAATTCATTAAAGACAGTTTCTGCCAATTTCAATTATGCCAACAAAAAAGACTATGTACTTTTATATTTAAAAAAAAAAATCATGCTTCAAGAAATTGATTAATTTGCAGTTACAAAAAAAATCACAATATCTTCACAGCTACATTTTAAACCACATTTTGAAATTACTGTTGATATTTCTCCTGGTGCTTTATTATGAACATTTTTTTTTTTTGAAAAATTAAGTTATTTTGTTGGTTAGTTACATAATCTGACTTTTTATATGCTGACTGACTGAACTGCACACACAAACACACACACACACACACAGAGGCATATATCTGATTAATAGTGTATAAAGATTTTTTGTAGCTTTGAGATCACTGTTCAAATTCACTTTGGATTTTGTTTTGAATAGCATAAATTTTACTTTTTACTTTACATGAAAGACCTATTTTTTTTTTCAGAAAGTAAACATGAAAGCCAAAATGTAAGTTAAATTAAATATTCATGTGAAAAAATATCTTCTGTAAGACATATTTTTAAGCAACATTGAAGCATTTTTATTTCAGTCCAAGCCCTATAAAAAACATTTAAAAGATTTTACCACTGCATTCACTGTTGTTTGGAGCAAGTTTTCATGTCTAGATTCAGTAAGTTACTTCAAAGATTAGAGTTTAATTGTGTGGATAGTGACATTATCTCCTCTCACCTTTCTAACATACTCCTGTTCCCCAAGTACCACATCCTTTTTTTGCCAGCAGTTTAAATGATGGTCATAAATGGGTAAAACTCAGACCTATTGTTCTTTTCTACGTCTGAAATTAGCTGATGCTGTTTCACATCTGAAGAAGGAATTAAATATCCCAAATATAATTTTAAAATTCATGACATTGTCACTAGTAGTACTGCTTCCTCTTAGAAACAGTTGTTTCATGGTGACTCCTGCATACAAGATATGCCTGAATAATTGGACTACCTCAGGATAAAAGGACAGTTATTATTATAATTTTGCTTTATGTTCTTTTAGCAATTCAATAAGGTGGCAGACTTATGTCAAAAAATCATCATGTTACCTTAGGTTTTTAGCAGATGTATGTCTGAAGCATTTGCTACTGGGATGCAAAGAAAGGTTCTGCAAGTGATGCTGAGGAATTTGAGGCAAAGATTAATGTGCCTTTATTTTTTTATGTAAACACATTATTTGTACTCCTGCAGAAAAGACTAAAGGGTGCCCCACATGATGATGCAAAAATTATAACCTACTAGAAATAAAACAGGTTCTGTCAGTGACTGTGAGCTAATGTTCAATATAAACAGTCCTAAGAGATTGAGACCAAAGCCTCAGGCCTTGGTATTCCTTACAAGACAGTAGTTGCTGAGATACTTCTGACACAACTCAGTCAGAGGCCCTAACTGTTGTGTTAGTATTTACTACTATGAAATCATCTGTAATTTGTCATTTGAAGTTTCATATTCTTTCCTGATGAAGCCAAACTTAAAAAAAATAAGTCATGATTTAGGAAAGATGCCTTGATTTAAAATGGCATGCATGACAGAAAAAGATTTGTTTTCTTTTGTGAGGGCAAGTACTTTCTGAGTGATATCTGAGGATAACCTTTCAAATACAGCTGTTATCTATCTGAAACATGCATCAAACTAATGTGTTCTCTTTTCCTGTCTGTAAGACACGTATTATGAAACATTACACCATTGATATGTAATGAAAAAAGAAAACTCTGTCATCACTGAACATCTGGAACTGCAGTGATGATGTGGGGCAGCTGTTGTCTTTCAAAGGAAGTGAGATTTACAAATACACAGAGGCATTTACTTCAAAATCCTTTACTTATGAAATAGTGTGCCAGGAATGTCCATTTCCACTTCATCTTATACACAGCATTCAGAACAAAGTCAAACACACACAGAGTTGTATGTACAATATTACTAATGTAAGTTTGCAATGTATGAAGTCTCATCCCTTTAGCGATTCCCTGAGACCAGTAAGAAATTCAGTCACAGAATCTTGTATATCTGGAGCTGAACTCAATACTGATAAATAATTGGCATGAAATGGATCAAATACATTGTTTACATTGGTTTTACCATTATTAATAATTTTTCCTGTTCTTTAGAATACTGTTTATTTAACTCTGTCTTTTTCCAATTTACTTTTCATATAGCGGAAGAGGCTGAAATCTGAAATGAAAATTTTTGCCTGTGTTTTGTATTGCTTCTATCTTATGCAGAGCATTTAAATTAAAATTGAAAATAAAAATCTGTAGACAGAGAGATTGTCTTACTAAAGCTCACTTTTTCAGTCAATCTGGTCATCCTGCCAAATGCCAGTTCTGCATGATTTTTATAATGTTTCTGAATACCAGAAAAATAATCACATTCTAGTCTCATAGATATGGTCTTATCTAAATAGTTTTCTCTTTCCCTTTTGAACATATCCTTATCAAGCTTCCAGGGAGTTTATTAATGCCTACAGTTTATCCCAGCACATACTCCTGGCCTTTGCATGATAAATCAATGAAATTCAATAGCGCTTTCTCAAAGTCTCATCTAGACAGTTCCTGTTACTTTTCTAGGTATTCTCTCTAAAGCTGCATACTTTAAATGAAACATTAAAGATCTCCACAAATCTGCTTCTTTTTTTTTTTTTCTTAAGGAAAAATAAAAAGTGCAAGAAAATGTCTAATTTCCTGAAACAGAGAATAGTTTACATTTCTTGATTAAAAAGATGAATCACTATGGAATTTGGAAAAGAAATTATTGGTCCCTGAGATGTTGCCTCTTGGTAACAGAGCAGTCTATACAGGCATAGGGTCCTATGACTTCACAGAGCAGAGGTGCACTAGATCATTGCCCCTCCATTACTGCCATTTTTAATACATCCTATGAATTCTCCCCACAGAATTACAGACACAATGTAAGAACAATTATACCAAATTATACCAACTCTCTATATAGTGAACTGAGAAACCCACCAAAACAAAGGAGATCATTCAGTGCTTTAACAGCGTAAATTGCTCCTTGTTCCTATCTTTTGATAATTATCTTTGAGTTTATTTTTGTGTTTCATGCTGGGTAGGATCAAGCTGGTCCTCCGGTTTCAGGATATGGTATGGCTTTTACTTCAAGAGGCATTTCCTTACCTCTTATAATGATTCAATCCTTTTTGCTGCATCATTGGTTTGAAGAATCAGGAACAGCTTACAACTTTTGAGTCTACACTTCCAAATACCACTAATAAAGAGACTTAATTGAATACAATTTGAAAAATAGATTATTTTCAAATGATCTCCTATTTTATTATATAATATTAGAGGAGTATTATAAGAAGATCTTGCTAAAATCTGCCAGGAAGTACTGCTTGTGAAGGCATTATAAATGGAAAGATTGTTTACCTGTTATTTGCTCCCATGATATGGCATCAGTCTTGTAAAACTGTAAGCAGAATAACAAAACTAAGAAGTCCTCCACATATATATTAACCAATCCATGTATTTTCTTTTAAACCCTGTTTTAATGGTAATAAGAAGAGAGCAAGTTTATATTATATAAAGGGATGACCTGGAAAGTGATTGCACTATAAAATGAATAGCCTCATTTTTCACTATCCTAAATTTTGTACAGATTTCATCTGCATAAAACACTTAAATTACTACTAGCCTAGATCTTGACAATTGTACAACTCCCTGCCCTCTTTCTGTAAAATTGCATAACTCTATTTGAAAGCTATGATGGAGTTACCAGGACACTTTCTTTGATCCCTTCCTGCTATCCCCACACCCTGTTTTCAGAGTAATTCTACATGAGCATAACTGTCAATGGAGTTTCTCTCAATCTGTATAACAAAGTGATGTAGCAGCGTGTTAATTTTGATATCCCAAAATATTAGTAAAAAGATAACACATTAACAACAATAAATGGATGTGGTTACACCAATGACAAAGTACTTTACAATTCAGTCAATATTTCAACACTGCATTTGTTCTATAAGGTACTTAAATTTCATTATCACTTTGACTTCTTCTAGTATTTGCTAAACCGCCTACAAAGATAGTATTAAACCAGATTAGATACAGTTGGACAAACCAAGTGTTTTATTACTCTACTTTCACATCACAAAGGAAAAAAAAAAAGTCTGTCTGGGAAAACTCTTAATGACATTCTGTATTCATTTATAATAAAAGTATTCTGAAAGGAAAATTTCTTTCATTATTAAGAATGCCAACTAAAATGCCGTCATTGTTGTATGCTGTCTTGGATTGATAATATGTAGAGACACCTCTAATTCACAACTTTGCATATTATATTATGAGTATATCCAGTTTAATTTTATAAACCTATGGAACTCCTTGATTGTAATGATATTAATGAGGCAAAAAATGAAATTTTAGTCATCACAAAATATAAGTTTGCTGTGGACCATTCTCAAAAACAATAAACATTCTTATTTATATAAACATTTTGTGTAAGCAACGTTTTTACACCAAATTCAGACATACCAAAGATAGCAGATACACCTCCAAGAATTCTTTTTGGCACTTTTGTCATATGAGTCATAATTATGTCTCATTATGCCAGAATGGCAACATTTTAATCTCTGAGATGAAGGAAAATAATTGTAGTGTGTGTGTATTTTCTACTAATGTGTTTCTCCAAGGAAAATGGTAATGTTCTTGCAGAAAATAGCTTGGAATTCAGACTTTTGTAAGAGTTGATGTTCATATAATGGAGGGAGGGTGTCAGAGTCCAATACTCTAGCTGTCCCTTCAATGGACAGGAGGACATATGTGGGTTGAAGCCAGCTCAAGCCCATTGGTATCTTTTTTTATACCCTATGTTGGGCTGAATCATGAATTCTCTCCCTCCATGCTAGTCTGACTATGTCATGACTGATATTTATGTTCTCTTAATGAACTCAGGAAGAAACATTTACACCACCACCTTATCTACTCAACTGTTGAAAGATATTAAAAATTAAGACCAAGTTCCAGTTCCCCTTTGTGGGGCAATAAACTCAGCTTTTATGCAACAGCTGTGATAAGACATCCTACATTATTCCTTGAGCTTTACAGCACATCATACTTGTTCATATTCTCTGAGCTTTCCTCCATTTAGGAGACTTATTCAGTGAGTTGCATTTTACCACTAAGGGGTTTAGTCTGACACAGAGGAGGGTGGCAGTAGTTTTTACATATGCATCTACCAAAAATTAAATAACTATGGCATTTTTTTTACCAAACTTTGGGGGAATTCTGAAGTTATAGCTTTAAATAAAGTGCTGTAAATTAAATTCTCATTTTTCTGTATCTATGAGGATTAACCAATATAAAATATACCGATAGTACTACAGAATGCTGAAAGACTTTAAAATTATTCAGCTGGATCCAAAAAAAAAATTCTTCATTGAATTATTAAGGAAATTAAACATAACACTTTCAAATTGAAAGAAACACTTCTTTCAACTAAGTCACTGTATTGATGAAGCAGAACACATTAAGTTCTACAGATAGTAGAAATAATAAGTCTTGAATTCATGAGAATGCATTAATTACATTTGAATTCTGCTACACTGCCTCCCCACTGGGGAGGCTGAGGTATTAAGATTTTTCTCAACATGTTTAAAGTATGTCTTAGTATACTTTTCATAAATTATTAGAATAAAAGGTCTAGTTCCTCCTATAATGTGAAAATACACAGACAGAAAATCATTTAAGCACCTCCTAAGTTTGAAACAGCATTCAAAAATAGAACTGTTGTTTTTAAAAATTATTATGGCAGGAAATAACTTATTTTGCTATGAAGTCTTGGAGCTTTTGAACAAATATTTAAGTTGGCTGTTAATGAATATTTTTCTGGTTCCATATAGAATACAGTAGTGATTACTTTCAATTATTAAAAAAGTTTAATTAGTATTTAACTTAATTAATGCCTTAAGATTGGATAGATTAGTTTTCTTACACTTCACTGTGCTTTAGAACAATGACTTTTTATTAATTCTTTAAAGTGAAACGAAACCTCTTCAGAACAAAATTTGTCCAAAGAGCTGTTCAGTTTGTTAATCTTTTTGACTTACCAACCCTGAAAATGTAAGACAACATGATGTACTATTCTCTCTCATCTATTCAAACTACACCTACCTAGTCATTAAGAGGATGAACGGCTTTTCCATTTCCTCTGAAATGAATAAAATTAATTTTATTAATTTATGAGAATATTTATATGAACATTTCCTACAACAATCTGAATTTCACTAGACTAACACAAGGAACGTGCACAGTAAAAATTCTACAACAACAAACAGCCTGTTACACAAAATTCTATAGAAACTGTGGTGGAGGTATAAATCCTACGCTGCATAAATATGCAATTATGCAATACGCTGCATAATGATGGAGCAATTACTTCTCCAGCTGCAGGTAAGAAACTGATTGGCAACAGCTCTGATAAAATCCAACTGTAAGGGCATATTAAGTGTCTGCTCAAAGAGATGCAAAAGTTTGTTTTATGGCAAATTCTTTGTATCAAATAGCTAAGATTCTGTGTCCTTGTCTTACAGAGAAAAACATTCAGGATTAGAGCAAAGAGACTGGGAAAGAGATGAGGGGAAACACTTCTGCTTCCTTATAAAACAACAATGATCAGGTTTGATGGTAGGCCTTCTAGATTATTACATGCAAGAAATAAAATGTCTCAGTGTGGTCCTGAAATTAACAATGTCTATTACCCTTTAAAATGGATGAAGTAGACATCCTAAAAGGTTATACTAGAAGTGGTTATTAACTGAAGTGCTTATAAATGGATCCAGGAAATTTTCATTAAAAGACAGAGGCTGGTCAAAGAATATAATGGTAAGATGTGGCTTTACAGAAGCAGAAAGAAAGCAACAACAACAGGTACAGCTGGTGATTCTGCTATTCCAAAAATAGCAATGTTTGTCACTGAACTACTGACTCTAAAGGTCAGTACTAAGAGGAAAAAGCAAAACCTTCAGCTAATGCTACTGTCAGTTCAACAGTGATAGCTGGACACCTTGTTGCAGGGCACAATGTTGGCCTGATTTTAAGCTCATATATAGGCAGGGGAGACAAGAGGCCATGTTGTGGAAGGCAAATTAGTATATCAGTGATTCAGTGATTAGCTGGATCAGTCATTATCTTATCTTGAAAATCTACCAAGCTCCTGAAAATAAGAGAATGCAACTCCTTAGATGCAGAAAAATAGATTAATTGTTCTGGTTCTATGCAGAAGTACCAAAAAGACAGGTTTTTTTCCTCTCAAACTCGGAGAAATCTAAAGTCCTTACAGATTAAGTTAATATTGGCTATGTAACTCATATTTGACTTTTCAGATGTCTTTCAATTATTATTGAGAACTCTGGGCAGCATTAATTTACTAGGAATGAATCTTACTGTCCTGATATTCATTTGTAAAATAGAGAACCTTCAACTGAGTGTGGAGAGAAGATATAAATTCCTTCTCACTACCTAAGACATAGGAAAAAAGACTTTCTTCACTCCCTCTCTTTGGGTACACTCCTCTAATGGCTCTAAATGAAAATGTGAACTTTGCTGATTATTTTCTTCCTGGTAAAAATGAAAAAGAGTTTGTGTCTCACCTATTAAACTTTAAAAACAAGTTTAATAAGTCTGTAAAGGATGTTCTTCTTATTCATTTCTATACTAGTTGAATGATGTGTAAGTGTTCACAGAAAAAAATAAAGATTTCAGTCTTTAACCTAGAAAATGTAACTTCAATAGTCATTTGTTTCTATGATTCTGATAGAATGAATAGAAATAGACCTTGTAAAACAGGCAGTAGCAAACTAACTTACACTTTGTAGTTAAAGTTTACCATTTGAAACTTGGAAGCATAAAAAAGCAAATCATTATGGGACAATAAAAATATACTCTGAAAATATTAATCACAAAGAGGACTTATAAAAGCATTCATTCAAGAAGATAAGAAAACCTGTCATAATTAAAATGTCACAAAATTTGCAGAGGCCAGTATTTCTTTGTGTTAGAGGCTATGAACATAATGATTATGCAGTTATAGTGCTGGGGTAGCTGCATAAAATATTTTTATTTCACATGACTGTTTTCAGTCTCTCAGTGCTGATTTCAACTTGTCTTCCAAAAGAGCAGTCATTCTCAGTCATTTTGAGGCAGCCAAGTGAACCAAAAGGTCAATCTAATTAAAAAAAGAAGAGAACTTCAGCCTACAGGGAAAAGGATCCAGTAAATGCCAAAGGAGTTTGTATTAGAGAAGTGCAAAGTAAACAGTCCGAAAAATGAAGAAAATCCACATTGCTGTCAAAAATATACAAACAAAAGAAACGTATGTGACCTTTTCCTGCATTATAAATAAATAGTCTTGTCTACATAACAGAGAAATACAATTTATTAAATATAAGGAATACAGCCTACAATTAGGTAGCTTGAAAACTACCATTTTATCAGAGAATCAGATTACATTCTAATAAGCACTTTGAGGTGGGGAAATTGAAATGAAACCTGTTTTGAAGTTGTTTTTCCCCCAAAAGACATACTTAATGAGTTTAATATCAATGTGAGTCATCCATCATTCAAAAAGGCTCAAAGAAAAAATACAATATTAGTGTATAACAGTGACTCAGTCAAACTCACAAAGCAGGAGATTTAAATCTCTGTGGCCTTTGTAACTTCTTTAGTCAAAGAATTTACTAATGAAAATCAAACTTACTTTACATTCTTTTGAGTCTGGAATATGGATTAGAAAAACATAAGAACTGAATTTCAGAATGGGTTTTCCAAAATAATTAATAAATTGTACAAAAAATCACACCAGAGAAGCAACTCACAAACTCAACAGAAAAGAAATCACAAGCCCTCCAGAGAATCTTTGTTCTGCAGCATGACCCCATCCTTCAGCCATTTTAATTGATGAAAAAACTTTTGGTTTTAGAAAGTTTGCTTCCACCTTTCAGAGTAAGATTTTCATAAAATGTGAGTATATTGGAGTCCACCTTCTGTAACAGAAGCACAAATGTAAAACATAAATGCTTAATGCAGAGACAGCATAATATACTGTGACTGGAGGTGCTTTTCTTTGGTTTTCAGTTGTCTTTTCCCAAGACAACTGGTCAGTGTCTCAGTGTTTTCAAAACAAATTCTCACTGGAAAAAAAAATGGAACTTGAACTAATGCGGCAGTTAGGGGTTCACTCCCCCCTTTCCCGTCCCCTCTTGGGGCCACGTGGTCAGCCACATGGTCTCCAGACGTCCTGGCAAAGAGACACACACACACACACACCGTAGGGCAGGAAAGAAGAGAGAGGAAGTTTATTCACCTGGCCAGGGTTTTTATAGGGCTTCACAGCCTATAGGATTCAAGGGTTGAAGAACCAATAGGAAAAGGGTTAACAAGGACCAACCAAGGAAAGTTTCACATCGCCTGGCCAAGGCTTGCATACTAATTTGGAAGATAAGGGATTTTCTCTCACGGGGTCTGGGGAAGGAGAAAGGTGATTCAGGGGAAAAAACAAACTCTATTTTACAATACAGTAAAAAAGCCTCAGGTTTAAAAGGCACTTTGGTTGGTTTCTTCATCTTCACAGGCTTACTGTTACAAACTCATACACCATGTACAAGTAAAAAGAGATTTATTTTGAAGGAAATTCTGAACTCGCTCATTAATCTTGGAGCTTAAAAGTGAACCCTTGGCACATTTCGTTATTTTACTAATAACAAGTTCTCTCCCTGTATGTACTTGCAAAAGGAACTGTCTATAATGAATAAGTGTAACAGGAAGAATTTTGGGCCCTGCAATTCATGTTTCATTAATGATCGCATTGATAATATTCACACCTGAATCAAATTTCGTTCCATTTTTTCCCTCTGCAACTTAGACCAGGATTAACAAAATAACTGTCATTGAGAAAGGAGATAACATTTTGAATTCAGGGAAAATAAGATCTGCTGAACAAAAGAAATAGACTGCCTTTCCTTTGTTAGTCTTTGCAATAGAAGCTTTTGGACCTGTTTTGCTACATTATGGTTGAACAAACTTTTCTCTAATTTCAGACAAATGTACTGTTATATTATATTGAGAAGAATGTGCTGAATGTATTAAAGCAACTTTTATAAATTGCGTCTCCATTAGGTTTTCTCTTATTTTAGTTTTTTATCAAGTTCCTTCATTTTTCTTAAGAAGTTTTATCGATGGATCAACAGTCATAGCAATATATTTATTATTAATAGATAGTAATGATTTTAGTATAACACAATGTCTTTTTGACTATTTGAATTCAGTCTACAATGTATATTGACATTGACATGTATTTTTTAATATTTAAAACCAGTTTTTTGTTCTTTGAGAAAAACACAAAATACAAAGATCTAATTGCTTTTGGAAATTCAGTTATCAGTGGATATTCCATACTTTCCATAAACTGACATTCAAGCAACAAAGCAGAATTATCATATTTTGTTAGCCTAGAGTTTATTCTGAGTTTTCTAGCAAATTGTAACCATACCTTCATTTCCTGTAATAGGAGACAAATACTATACCAACCTGTTTGTCAACTATTACATTGAATCACAGAAGTGGCTGCATTTCCATAGTTCATTTGCATTTCCTTCAGATTTGAAATGCTGCACACGTAGATTCTTTTCCGTAGTAGCCAGATCTCTTAGGATAAAACTCATCTCCCTGAAATATAATGAAGAATTCAGGTTTCTCTGTAACAATAAGACTGCTCCTTAATGTTGCTATACTGCATCAGCTATGCCTTCTTTCTGCATCAGTGGAGAGACCCTTAAATCTAATCTAAGGAGGTACCCAATCAATTACTTTGAATTCTGTATTGCGTATGTGTATATATTACTGTAGATTTCCAGCACTCTGAAGTATTTGTGCACTCTATTGCTAAAACACTTGGCAAGTTATCAGACCATAAGCTGAATACCAATGATGTTGATTTGATTCTTTCTTGGGTGCATAAGGGTTTAACACTGTTCTTCAGAATTTCAGAGCGCCAGAAACACACACTAATTGACCTTTATATTCAGTAAGATTTAAATTTGAGAACATTTTATTAATCTACAGGAATAACAAAACAAAATGAATATGTAATGATAAAATTATGCTTATTTGATGAGTTATGTTATTTCCCAGCCTGGACTGGATGAAACAAATGTATAGGTTTTGTGCAGAAAATGTCACAACCTGTAATTGAATTCTACTTTTGGATGTCCCTATTGGCTGCAGTATGAGTTTTAAATTACATGATGGAAAAATCTGAATTAGATTTTAATTGTATCCATGGAAAACATGGTTCATATATGCCCATACAGGTCTGACAGTGTTAAAGCTCTCAAGGCATAGCTATATTGAAAGAGGTACAGCTATACTGTTCAGAGGTACCTGAGCTACTTCCAAACATAGTACTTCTGCAGCTGGAAACTGTAGACTCTGGGGTTATACCTCAACTACTTTGTGGTGGTTTAGTTTTCTTGATTTTGGTCTAGGTCTTCCGTGGTAACAGGGTTATAGCTAAGGAAGTATTCCACACCATTCCTTCATGTAATCAGCTGTATATAAAGACAAGATGGAAGGTTTCCTCTCTCTATCTCTTCCTTTCAGGTGTTTGGAGGGCAACAGGTCTCAGTGTGTCAACTTACCTCTTATCTATATGAGCTGAGGCCTATCTGAGAGCCGTTGTCTGAAAGCCGCATGGAGGTGGAGAAACCACTTCTCTTGAGGAGAGTTTGGTGAGAATTTATTGTGTTAGTTGCTTATTGAGCTTTTCCCTGAGTTTACAAGTGTGTGTATCTGTTTTGTTTTGGTTTTACCCATTTTTGTCCCTCTTCCCATTTCCTTTTCCCCCTTTTCCCTTTTGGGCTTGTTTGGAATTCTTGTTCTGTATATTCGTAGTGTTTAATTGTATATAACTAATATATGTGAAAATATATATACTTTTACTACAATTTTCTTTTGGTACTTTTTTTTCTTCTCTCTTGGGAGCGGGGAGTCTGTGTGGCCAGCAGCTGGATTTGGCAGGGAGCCAACCCAAACCTCCACATATTTCTACTGAGAAGCTATACAAGTGAGCTATGACAGAAGCACTGCAGTTATACAGGACACTGGATCCAAGTCCAAAGGATTACTATTATCTGGGGTTGTGGTACCTGTGGTACTATGTTCAGTCACACAGATATAACCGAAGACATGGTTACTATCTGTAATCTTTCCTGTTCTTCCAGCTTCAGCTGTTTCCTGAAAGTGTTCCAGCTCTCTTATTCCTGTTTCTTTTCCAAGAATGTGTGTACATTGGAGGCAGACTTCAAAATCTTCTTCACATTCCTGTGGCAAGGGACATCTCAGGAGCAGGCAGAAAATAAGGAACGACATAGTATTAGGCATTTTAGTGAATATGATTTAAAGAGCAAAGCCTGTAGTTGTTTATTTGCAGATCTACAATGAAATATTTGATCATCTTCATTATAAACCAATTCAGTCACGATTATTATTGTTTGAACATTTCTAAAACAGTATCACAAGAGATTAGCAGTGCATGCTATTGTTTATCACTTAGAACAAATGAAGTATTTTTCAGTATTTTCATAATTTCATAGAGGAGGGAAGCAAAGGAATACATCTGTTGAAAGCATCTCAGTAATTTCAGGAAAGGTTCACCCACATTCACCCCAAACCAGTTCAGCCATATTTTTTCATTACACCAACTATTCCTGAACTCCAGTCATCCTCTTGATGCTCTGTACCCTGCCCAAAGCTGTTAATTCCCCCGAGTGCACTAGGGGATTGACAGAATCTGCCAGAAATGTGAAGCTAGATTCTCTTTCTTTTGTAACCTCTGAGTGGTTCAAAGAAAATCTGCTGCACAGACCAGAAGCAAATGTTTATTTGTATGTAATACAGCTGGTTGACTCTAGCAGATTAATAGCTCAAGATATGCATAGCAGTCACAGTTCAGGCACCAAACTTAAACATGACTTGACTCAAAACTTTACTTGAAAAATAAATATTGTGGTAGATTTATTAAGTCTTTCTAAGCAAATGTAGATTTTATACTATTTAAAATTGTAATTTCAGTGCTAATTTCTTTTATGTCAAGAAAGTATGTTTTTGTTAATACCTAAACTGTATCTTTTAGCCTACAAATTGAGCTGATTATGTCTATCCTCAGTGGATATAATGAAAAAAACCCAAACTAACCAACCAAACAAACACCAAAAACTGTCTTTTTTTTGTTTGTTTGATTGGTTGGTTTTTGTTTGTTTTTTGTTTGGGTTTTTGTTTTTGTTTTGTTATGAAAAGAAAACAATTTGGAACCAGTAAATACAGATTTATTTTTCATCATATGCCCCACATTTTCTTAAAGCATTTGTTATAACAGGAACTACAGGTAAAGGCAAAAATCCTCAACAGGGAGATGTATCAAGCCATACATATTTGAAAATTCATATTAAGTCCCCTGAAGCCTTTTGTATTTGGAGTTTGGTGGGTGTTTTTCCAATAGGAAATTATTTTACTTCCTTCAATCTTTATTTGTAGATCATATTCTTCTATTCTTCTATTATCACTGTTAGTCTTTGTAATTATTTCATTTGACCCACAGGCTCTAACTAAAATTATCCTAAAAATCTTATAATTTACAAATTGTATTCCTCTTAATACATCTTCCAATACATTTTGACTATTGTTTGTCCAATTGTCTTTTTTTCAGCTTAATCATTTTTTCATAATTTCAGAATCTTCCCTTCATTTTTGTTGCTTACCTATTATTTCATTTTCACATAATATCATAGAATGACTTGAGTTGAGAGGGGCATTGATGATCATCTAGTCATACCCTGTCTTTCAGGGTATAGGGAAGCCACAAGAATCATATTTGTTTAATATATTAAGAGCTACTTCCACTTTCCACTTATAATTCATATAGGAAACACTATATAAATAAAAACCTCATTTATTATGAGATTCTCAAAAGCTATATTCACAACACCTTGAGAAATGCTAAAAATCATAGCTGTTATTTATATCTTTCATTGTAACACCAGATTTGTGATTAGTGTTTGACTGAAAGCTCTAAAAGCATTAGGCTTATTTGACACTGGATCAGTTAATCTGATAAATGCTCTACATATTATATTGCTAAAGTATATATAGTATATATAAATACCTTTACCCAGAAAATAGAATATTTTCAGTTAGAAGGGACCTACAACCATCATATAGTCCAGTTCTGGACTGATTAGAAGTTGAAGCACTTCAACTTGTTCAGTGTTTGTCCAAACACCTCTTAAGCATTGGCAGGTTTGAGGCATCAACCACCTCTCGAGGAAGTCTGTTCCAGTGCTTTACTAGCTTCTTGTTAGATATGCTTCTTAACATGGTCTGAACCTCTCCTGATGCACTTTTGAACCATTCCCAGGAATAGAAAATTCCAGGAAGGAGAATGAAAGTCAACTTTGCTTTAGATCTAAGAAATCTCAATTCTACTCCATCCTGTTTTATTCTATCCTGTTATTATCCTAGGAAAATTTTTTGATAATTTGTTCTATTTTACTTTTTCTGCTCCCCAGAGGTAAGGCTCGAGGCAAACAACTGCAGAAATTAAAAAGATTAAGTTCAGGCAAAATAATTTTCAGCCAATTAGAAGCTGATAATTAATATGAAATATTAAAGGAGGAGGATTCAGAAATTATGCTTAATAACATATATAAAATCCTGGCTTAGAGGAAAAGATCATTTTTCTCAAAAGAGATCTCTAAGACTGGAGAAGTAGAATCTGAGGACATTAGTTTTTTCTTAATTATGTCTGCTATGCTGTGCCTTAGAAAAGCTGATGCAGTGGTATCACAGCAATGGCATTTTCTATATTATGACAATCTCAATAACCAGTATGCTGCTCAGTAAAATATTGTGGAACTAATTTTACATTTAGACTATTCCATAAGATATAAAATCACTTTTTAAAAAGAATAATTCTACCCATGTCTGTTTTCTGCTGGGAAACAATATTTTCTGTACATTGATCCTTCATTGCTCACACCTCATTTGGCAAAATGAGACAACATAAGATGCTCACTGAAGTGCACCACTGATTACATATTTTTGCTTCCAAAAAATATAGTGGCTGCAGATCCTTACACAATACTGGTCTGAATGTCTATATGCAGTTTCTCACTCACAGAAATGCATTTTTTGTCAGACTATTTATTAAAACCATTAATTCTGAAATAGTTTGTTTCAGGTTATTTTACAGATTCACATACCGTCACACTAGTTTTTGTATATACAGTGGACCCTCATTAACCCTTCTGAAATGGTAACATAACACCTAAACAGCTTAACTTGCCTCATTTTTAGAAACAAAAAAAAAAAAAGACTAAAACATTTGGAGGAAGACAATCTACTCTAGATTTTCCTTTAATGTGAAATAAGGGAAACCAAAACATATTTCATTGGAAAATATGGAGGTAGTACCTCTTGATATCTGTGGGAAGCATTCCGGTGAAGCCATAAAATTTGTTTCTTACTAATTCCAAAAGGCTGTGGAAGAAACAGAGTGAATAAGCTTTCCTGATCAAACTCATAGGACTAGTCTGTTCAGATATTACCACAGATATACCATCAGCAAGAAGAAATACAATTATATGTTAATGAGACTTAGTTAGCATTCAGTACATGCAGAAAATCCCTACTCCCTGAAATTAAACAATTAATGAAATGAAACTTTATAACCTGAAACTTTATAGTCTAGTACATAGACTTTGTAATACTACCATCTTTATCAGAATTCATGTCTTTATTTATTGTATGATCTCAGGTTGCCTGAGAAGACATATTGCCTTGAATTAGCATTAGTTTTAAATCCATAAAATTAAAGGAACTCATAGCATTTTGCTTCTCCTTTGCTATCTTCACGTAAGATTTTCTACAACAAAAGTAACAATTTGAGACTTATTCTAATGTGTTGAAAATGTTATAATAGAGCTAACGTCTTCTACAGAAGAAAGTCAGTCCAGAAGCAAATAGTTTTGCAATAAACTTATCTTTGGATTTTTTTATCAGCAAGATGCCTTTGTTGTACAATTCTTGGCATCTTTTCTGTCATGAATAACCCTACACTCATTTCTATCCTATTTAATTACCCACTCTGGCTTAAAACATAATCTGCATTAAACCAGCTGTGCAACCTTGAAAGAACACCATTTCAATAATACGCTGATGAAAACAGAGCAAGCAAGCTATTAATTTTAATAGGAACCCTCCCTTCTGACTATAGCCTGGACACCATTTCAGAGCCATATCCATTTATCGTCCAGAAGTAGCATCCCTGGTGAAATCATTATGGCAATAGATTCCATTCATTGCCTGATACTGTGATTAGCTAGATGACCATCCTGGGCCAATAAGGTCACCTTTGAAGTGTCAGATTCCCTACTAATTCAGTGGAATAATTTGTGGAAACACTGCTCAGTAGCAGAAGGAAATGTATGTGGTAAATAATGAAGAAGCTTAATATTATTTCAAAATTGTTTGTCAACAAAAATCTGCAAGAGGACAATTATAGTTTAATGCTGCAAGAGTCTCAATCACTACATCCAATCAGTTATGAGTTCTAGCCAGAAACCTTAATTGTTAAAACAGTCACATACTAATAACGGCATATGTCCCCTGATCTCCTAAGTTGCCAAGATATAGAGCAGAACTCTTAAATTTGTTTGGTTTTCTAGTTGTATTTGTTGGACACAAATAGAGACCATTCAGGTGTAAGTTTTACTATCTCAAGTTTATGTCCTTTACCAGAATGACTTACCAGATATGTGCACAAAGAACATGTGCACATATTAGAAGTACCAATGCAACCAAGACTTCCCTTTACTACCACCTACAACCACTATATTGGTGCCGTAGCACTATGCTATGTGAATTCTTGAAACTTAGTAATCTGTCAGGCCTGCTATACATCAATGAAGAGTTTATGCAGTCGTGATCATGACTCTTTGCTCTTCACTCTGATGAGCAATGAAATTAGAGAAAAAGTGTTGATAGATTTACAGAATCTGTACTTGGTTCATTTTGTATGGTGGAAATGCTGTAGTCATCTTATTTAGAGAAACATATCTTTAATTCTGAGTTATCTACAGTCATAATAAATCATGCATGTATTCACTCATTATTACCATATGGTATAAATACTTAGTACAGTCTTAGTAAATGCAGCTGTGAAGTTCATTAATTTCTATATGCCAATATATGTTCATGAATATAGATCCAAACATATATAAATTAGCCCGTATGGTAGAAATATTAAAGAATTTAATGCTAGAGTAATATCACAACTACCTATATCACCTAAAATAAATCTTTTTCAGAAATTTGTCAAAAATCTTTTGAAATGATTTCAAATGATCTAGATTTTTCACTAATTTTATTATAAGCTATGTGGTTGAATCACATAACATACTTTGAAAATAGCTTGAAGATAATGTTTCTGTTACAGTCAGGATGTAACCTGGAGAAATAGAAAGTGTAAGCAAAGAGACAGTCTGTGAAGAAGCGGCCTGTGCAGTGGCCAGGAATTGGATCCTTCTGTCCAAGAGTCCTTGGGGTGTCCTGAGATGGGCCAGGAGTTGGAGTCGACTATCCTGATAGGAATCTTCCAACTCAGCAGACTGTGTGACTCTAAGAAGGGGCAGGGTTGTGTCACTCACTGTTCAGGAATGTGAAGAGCTGCCTCTCTGAATAACAACTGCGAACAGACTGAGAGCCTGGGAGTAAAAAACAAGGACAAGACCAAAAAGGGACACCATACTGTCAGCCACAGGCCACTTGAAGAGGGGGCAGATTGTTGGTAAGGCCTTTTTTTTTCAGCTATGGGAACCGTGGCACTCTCAGGCTCTCACCCCAGTGAGGTATTGCAACCACCTGGATGGCTGCTCTAAAAGCAATACAGCTGGCTGTAAGCAATTTAGGACTGCATCTGGACTCCTGGTCCGGTATTGGATAAACCAGCTAGAGGAGAAGAGTTACTGGTCTTTGTGCTCACCAATGGAAATGAATTTTTTAGAGGGGTTAAGGTCAGAGACAGCATGGGCTGTATCGACCATGTTATGGTTGAGTCTGTGATCTCATGGAACATTGATCTGACAAGGAACTAAGACAGGACCATAGCATTTGGAAAAGCAAACTCCCAGCTGTTGAAGGAGTTGGTGAAGAAAATCCCCTGTGAAACTGTCCTTAGGGACAATGGAGCTGACCAGAGCTGGCAGCTCTTTAAGACTGCTTTTCTTAAGAGCTCTCTATCCCCGTGTGTAGGAAATCAAGCAGAGCAGGCTGGAAACTGGCATGATTGATCGTGGATCTACAACTCACACAGGAGTAAGAAGGAAATGCACAGTCAGCAGAACCAGTGACAGGCGGCTTGGAGAGAGGACAGAGATACAGTCTGGATGTGTAGGGTTGGGACCAGGCATGAGACATCAATATACGCTTGCAGCACAGAAGATAAACAGCAACCTGGGCTACGCTAAAAGAAGTGAGTAGGAAAAAGAATGTTGAGGAAAGTGATTCTGCCTCTCAGCTCTGCCCTAGAGTGACTCCACGTAGAATGCTGCATCCAACTCTGGAGACCTCAGCACAAAGTCCTGGACTGATTAGAGCTGGGCCAGAGAAGGGCTATGAAGATGATCAGAGGGCTGGAGCACCTCTGTCTTCCTATGAAGACAGACTGAGAGAGCTGGGAGTTGTTCAGTATGGAGAAGAGAAGGCTCCAGGGAGATCTAACAACACCTTCCAGTACCTAAAGGGGGCTTACAAAAAAAAAAAAAAATGGGGAGAGGAACTTTTTGTGAGGGCAGATAGTGATAAGATTAAGGGGAATGGTTTTAAACTCATAGAGGATAGAATAGGTCAGATGTTAGGAAGAAATTGTTTACTATGTGGGTGGAATACTGGAACAGGTTTCCCAGAGAAGCAGATGGTCCATCCTCAGAAGTGTTGAAGGCTAGATTGGATGGATCCCTGAGCAACCTGATCTACTGGGTTGTGTCCCTGCCCATGGTGGGTGGGTTTGGAACTAGATGATCATCAATGTCCCACTCAATCAAAGTCATTCTAAATTAGACAGGAATATAAATCTTATTTTGCCATTTTTGTTAAAATCTACTCATGAGCACTCATTTCTAATGGAAGAGTGAGGTAAGACTTTACTGGTCCTATATTTCTTTTGGTAATTTTACAAGTGTTACATGGCTGTTAATTTAGAGCTTAATTAATAAAGACTTTATCATTCTGCAAAGGTAACTGAGAAGAAACTTCCGACCCTTTGAAGTCTCCTGTAAACTCCTGTATTAATAAGTGACACTTTCCATTCTGAACTTCTTAGGTACCTTGAATGCTTGCTGTATGTGTAGCCAGAGGAGCTAAGAAAAAAATTCACAATACTCTAATAAAAATTGAGAGTGATCTATAAGCTAATTGGTTTTGAATTGTTTGATGCTGTAACTGTACTCTGAATCAAACTATGTGCAAAATACAATAGTGAACATTTTTTTTATAATAGACACTTTTTCCATTTATTTTGGTAAAACTGCCTTTTCCTGTCTATTCCCCCACTTCATAAACAATACTACTCTTCCTAAGGCTGTGCAATTGACCTTATAGATGGCTTAAATTCAATTCTGATCCATAAAGTATTTTGGAATAACTCATTTTCGAATCACTAGGTATATTTTCAGTCCCAGCTAGGCTGACACAGAAATGCAGTGACTTCTTATGACTAATTTTGATGTGATCTGTTTATGAGCTGCAATGAAATGACTGCTAACATAAACCGTAGGTAAGTATGTAATACCACAGGCTCCAAGCTACAAGCTCACTTAAGGGATTTTACTTTAAAAATATACAAGGCTCCAACAATTTGCGCACCAAATTTATTACAAGAACATTTGGTTCCTCTAAAACCTTAAGAGAGAGCACAAAGGAAAAATGCTGCACACATTTTCTCCAGAGGTACTTTTACCAGTAAACTTTAGAAAATAAGGGAGCTTGGCAAAAATTCAAAGGGTAACATTCAACCAAAATAAAGCATTACACAAAGCAAGGTGATTAGGAGAAAAAGTAAAGAAAGAGGGATGAAAAGATAACATTGTAGCTACCACCAGAGTCCTATGCTACTCCAGTTTTCACATGTCCAGGTGGTAGGGTTCAAACCACAATGGAGAACACATGTTGCTCCTTTTATTTACTTTGTCCCTGCTGTGGTCTCACCCACTCCTGCACCCAGGAAAGACTTCAGGTCCACTGTCCATTCTGGAGCTCTGAGGCAGGGTAAGGAGCAGTGGTCCTGGTGTGCCAGCCGTTCGGGGACTGGATTAGAGATTCTAAGGTATGTGATGTGGACAGTGTTCCCGGGCTGCTTTTGATGGACAGATGCTCCACGGCTGCCCAAGCAGGCTCACAGGGCGTGGTGTGTGGGACAGGGCATCACCTCACGTTTCTGAGATACCTCAGTCCAAAAGTTTTAGTGATCATCTGAAAGGTAGCAAGTGATCTTTCTTTTTTGTACTTGCACCTGGAGTTAGTTGGAGTATTTATGGATCTCATCCTTCATTCTTTTGTGCTAGACATACCCCCAAAGTATTTTATATGAAAACAAAATTACATCTACTAGAAATGATCCAAGTTTTTTTGTCTCTTTCCCCAAGCAAGACAAAGAAGTTTTGACCCATTTTATAAAAATAACTAATATGATGTTGCAAGGGGGAATAAAAATAACTGGTGAGAAAGGAAACAAAATGAACACTCCTCAATGGACGCACAGGACTCAACTGGACTCCTCATCAGAACTACCTCCTGTCACCCCAACCAATCCCACTAATTGCTTGGTGTTACTAGAGCTTTATGTTGTGTGTTGTGAGTCAGACTCTGAACTGGACTGAAGTAGTTTAGTTCAAGGAACTTCTCTTAATCTATAATATCTTGTGTTCTCTCAAGATTGGCCCCTATTATTATTTAATAATATACCATTTTTGGATGCTGGAGAACCTTAACTTAGCTTTATACCTGACTTTATATCCAAATTGTGCTGATGGCTCTAGCAACACTACTTTCTTGTCATGTCTCATTGCCAGCAAAGTAATAGATTAAATCAACTTAATAAAAATTTAACCATCTATATTTACATTTTTTCATTTTTAAAATATGTTCTAAAATTTAATAAACCACAACAATAAATTTATAGATGAGTAAAATCTACAGGTTTCTAGGGTTGCTTTTATGTCTACTCGAAACTTATATTTCAAAGTTGTCCTCAATCATATTTTTTTTTCCTACTTCTCTTTAAGAAATATAATAGAAAGTAGACAAAGAAAACATTCTAGTGAAAAGTGCTGTGTCCAGTGTTAGGCACCTCTTTTGACAGCCAAGTTCACCACATTTTCTGTACTCTTAATAAATATTATTGCATACTTAT
Source organism: Dendrocincla fuliginosa (assembly GCA_035047845.1). Taxonomy (NCBI): domain Eukaryota; kingdom Metazoa; phylum Chordata; class Aves; order Passeriformes; family Dendrocolaptidae; genus Dendrocincla; species Dendrocincla fuliginosa. Next base: position 34,881,108 of record JAWWMO010000174.1, read on the forward strand.
TTCTGTCCAGTCATTACATCTTTTCTGTAAACTGGTTTATTTTTCAGCTTGCAGTAAAATGGATTGTGCATGTAGTTGCCTGAACAGTTGCCTGAACAGCAATGTTTGCAGAAATATAACACCTTCCTGTAAAATTATATTAATGTCATACAACTACATTACAGAACATAAATTCAGATTTTGTTTGGGTTGATAAAATGTTTTCCTCTTCTTAGGTGCACTTAATTATTGCAGTTTTTCTCAGCCACAGAAGTACCTGCTTTGTTTTTTTGTCTTGAAAATATAATGAAAACTAAATAAAGTGGAAAACTGCAGGGCACTATTAAAAATGAATGCTCCAAAAATGGGAAATGTTGATTAAGGATAAAATAGTAGGCAAATTAATTGCCCATGAGCTGTGTAATCATTTCTAAACTTCATCCATTTAAAGAAAAAACTAAGTTTCTAACTTACTTTTAATTGATTTTTACTTACAAAATTTTAATGACTGCATGCAATAAAGAGAAAAGAAATTTTAAGATTTCCAGCAGAAGTTTTGCACCTCCCACATCAGACTTATATGAAGGAAAATATTGAACACTGAATTTCTGATAATTTTACTCTCTCAAAATTAGGAGACAATCAAATTTGCTTAGTAAAAAGGTGACTAAAGAGATAAAGATACATAATAACATTGTTGGTTTTAACATTGAAAATGTTGAGCAAAACAGTAGTATTTTTCAATACTATTGAAAAATATTTCAGTACTACTACTCTAATGGAAAAAATACTGAATTAAAAGGCTGTGTGGATGAGAAAATTCTGAGGACTACTGAGATAAAATACTTAACATCAGAGATAGAGATTTAGAGGGAAATAATCAAAATTAATTTTATTTATTTCCATCTTTCTTTTTTTGAGCAGGTAAAAATGCATTTCAAAGAAGGAAACCACTCTAAAAATATATTTTGAAAAATGGAATTTTTTTTCCTTATGTGATAAGATATTGTTAATGTACCATCCATTAACATTTTAACTTCTTAGTGAATTTAATTCTTGGTAAGGATACCATTCACTTGATTATATCGATTTTGTCTTTTCATGGGATACAGATTAGTTTAAGCAGTTTATTGTTCTTATACAACACCAAAAGAAGTAAAATATTTTTGAAAGAGGATCCTAAAATTTAAATTATGTTGCATTACACTTTTACCTTCCTGAGTAAGATCAAAACTTGAAAGATCTGCAGTTTTTTTAACAAGAGATGATTTCATATAGTTTTAAGGCAACAGCTCAGTAAAACCTTGCAACTTTAAGTCATTGGCTGTCACTGAATAAAAAGCTTCAGCATTACTGTTTTAATCAGTAATATTTGCAACATTTTTACATTTACATTAGTAGTTGACAGTACTTTTCATCAATAATTGCTCAGTAACAGAGATTAATCTTTACTGTCCAAAGAAATTCCTAGTCTAAAATGACATAGTGTTTCACAGCCATTGAATGCCAAGATGGGCAAGACTAGTGAACAAAAACGAATGAAAATGTTGATAAAGCTTCATTACAGATAAAAATCCCTTAACATTCTTAGTTTAGATATATGATAAGTTCTCCTGAATTAATCACAACCATGGATGTACTGGGATATTTTGGATAGTCAGCAGTGTTTCCTACTTAGAAATGCCTCCCCAGCAGATACTTTCTATCAAAAGGAGTAAATCTATGTTTGTATATAAGGTCCGATGGCTGAATTTCCCTTCCTTTTTAGAAACAAACACTCCATCAGTCAAATCATATGAAGCATCACATAAACATTTTACACTGTCATTTCATCAAATCAGTATTTTCAAAATATCACGGAGGAACGCTTGACTAGCTGAAAGAGACTTGCATTATTGCAAAGATCCTGATTGAAATTTTGCCCCTACTGAAATCAGTAAGAGTTTTGCTACTGAGCCCGGTGCGCCCATTATTTCCTCCTAGTCCAGGATGCCTGGCTGACAAAAAATGCAAAACTAGAATAGCAAATTTATAGTACCAGATGTTGTAAAAGAAATGTTGAGTCACCCTTAACAACCTATAATGCACCAAATGCTACTATAATGATAGCACTTTGCTATCTATTCCTCATTGTGACTATGACAAGATGAGGAAAGGGCTATCTAGTGCACGTGCCATCAGAGACAGGGGACTTGAACATATATTTGATTCTCCCTCATGCTGTGCCGTTCCTATTCCTGGTTTTTTTTCAACCAACTTTTTTTTTTCTTTTAATTGCAAAGTGAAATAGATATTACTTTAATTTTAAATTAAGACTTTCTGTATTAAAAAGGTGGCACAGGTACTTCCAAGATGATTCCTGTGTATATTAACTATTTTGTTTATGCAGATAAAAATGTCAAACTTAAATTCACTTCGAATGGGCCATGTGTAATATCAGGGTCTCTACTGTCCACTCAAATGCCATAGAAAATGTCTGACTTTATAATTAGCCAAACAGTTGTCTCTTCATATTCTCAATATAGCCTTCTGTTAGGTATCTGTTTCCAAATTTTACAACACTGTAGTGGAGGTTATGTGCTTTCATGGCCAAAATCCAGTTGAAGATGTACTTGCTCTGAAATCTCTTGCATTTTGTCAAAATTATTGGCAAGCAGTTGCCTTCATATCCTTTGCAGTGAAAATGTTTGACCTTACAGGGTCCAAATGGCTTATTGCCTAGTTTTGATCTACTTTGTACACTATTGGGGAAGAGATCGGAACCAGATGACAGACACCAAGGCAAACGGCCAGTGGCAGAATGGTAGGCCCGTAGGCAGAAAACTGAAATAAACCTGCCAAGCATTATTTATCTCAAGGGAAAACTGTCTCAAGCTGACTGCTTTTATGATTAACTTCTAAATGGTTAGAGAACCACCACCAACATTTATTGTGAAAATTTGACAGCTTGAACTTTTATTCCTTTTCTAAAAAGGATTTTCTTGCATTGATTTTAGAAAGAAACCATGGTTTGATAGCAGCACATAAAGACAGACTGATCTTCAGAAAATACAAACATGGATATATAAAGGATATGGTAATAAAAAAAAGTAATTTTCCCTTCTTTTTCTTCAGGCAAAGACAGTGTTAAACAATTTCAGTTTCATGGCAGTTTAATCATGTATGTTGGTAGTGTCTGCTGTATTATTCTCTCTAATACAACCTCAAGTAGCAACCCCTTCTAGGAAGCTCCATTATAACCTATGGAAACTGCTCTTGCAGTGTATGTAGGGAATGCCTGACTGTTTAAACTTGTGATATACACAAAACCAATCATAGAATCATAGAATGAGTTGGGTTGGTAGACCTTAAAGATCATCTAATCCAATCCCTCCACCATGAGTAGGGCCACATACGTTACTAGGTTACTCGTTCAACCAGAACTTCCAGAGAGGGGGCATCCACAACTTCTCTGGGCAACCTGTTCCAGTGCCTCACCACTTTAAGTAAAGAATTTCTTCCTGATATCTAATCTGAATTTACCCTCCTTCATTTTAAAGCCATTTTTCTTTCCTTCCTATCACTACTTGTTCTTGCAAAAGTCCCTCTCCAGCCTTCTTGCATGCCACCTTTATGTACTGGAGGGCTGCTATAGGGTCTCCTCAAAGCCTTACGTTATAGTCTTTTTGTTTGTTTGTTTGTTTGTTTTTTGTTTGTTTGTGTGCGTCTGTGTCTGTGTCTGTGTCTGTGTCTGTCTGTGTCTGTGTGTTATTTCCACTGGATGGAGCAAAGGAGGAGAGAAACATATGAAATCTTGGAGATAAGTGCTGCTGCTGGAAAAGGTTGTCTCTTGCTCCATTCTCAGCAACAGTCTGTCTTTCCAGAACTCTTACCACAAGATTTACTTTTCACCATCTTTAGTGGTTCAATGGCCTCTGTGACTCTTCTCCTCTTTATCTATATCCCGCCTAGCTCAATTCCTGTGAAATTCCATGAGAAAACTAAAAAAAAATTCAAATTTAACCTCATTTTCTCATACATTTTACATGCTGTGCCTTTGCAAGCTGCACAAAAGACAGAGGGCAAAAGACGGAGGGCAAAAGACCAAGCTGAAACTTTTAAGTAAAAGAATTTGGTAGTGAGTAACAGTCAGCTTGTGAGCAAAGATGAACAGCCTCACTAAAAAGGTTAGCTATTCGAATATTACACATACAAGATATAGCCTATATGTACTCGAGGGCTGCCTGCAACAAGACAATATATAGACACATCCTTGTCATCTCTAACCTAATACAATCAGCTTGTAATACTCTAAAGCTAATTACACAAAAACTTATTTTCAAGAACATTTTTTACCATCTTTTTTTTACTTAATTTGGTCACAGACTCCCAAATTGATTTCAGAGCATACACCATATCTTCAAGACTTGAACAGTATACCAAAGCATAAAAATTGAAGGCTATTCTGAGGTATTTTTGTGTAAAAGCAGGTAAAACAGAGAATTACACCCAGTTATAAGTCTGTCATTTATAAAATGATCCAGTGAAGATCAAGAGAGCTCCTAAATGCATTCACCCCTGGATTATGATATCAGAGAATGGTTAGAGAATCTAAGTCTGTACCTTATTACTTTATTTCTGACAGCGAGTCAGAAGTACCTCTTAATAATATTTATTTCCTGTGGATTGGTGAAACAGTCATGTGAACTCCGAGATGGGTCCCTTCCAACTTGACATATTCAGTGATTCTGTGATTAAGCTTGGAGAACTTTTTTTATGGATAGTACATAGAAATTCTCCTTTTTCTAGAAATCTGACTGATTAAAAAAAAAAGAAAAAAAAAGGTGTCTTTAGGATGAGAAACAAACAACATTAATAATTGCTATCTCTAGTCAACAACTTATATTTTTTCCTTTGTACACTGATGAATGTCCTAAAAGTTCAGTATATTGACATTTGTCTTCCTTTTTGTGTTCATAGTTTCTATTTTGTTCTAGCAATTTTTCTAAATCCATTCAGGTGTCATGCAACCTTTTCCCTTTGAGATGTTAGTGTTTAAAAGGTCCGTTCTAAGATTTTTTCAATTATTCGCTCTTATAGTTCATTTTTTGAAAATGTCTTAATATCACATCAATACTCTTATTTCTGTACTTAAACACAGGAGTAAATGCAAGTATCTAAAAAGACAGAAACTATTTATTTAAATGAAGGAAATTACTGTCATTGAGAGCTATAATAACTGAATGAAATTGAGAATTAATATATATAATTTATTATATATGTACAAGTACATGAAAGACCTTCCATCTATGGTATGTAATGTAAAGACAACTTCTTAGTCATATATTTGTTTTAATCTCCTTTGTAGTTCTTTTCATATTGTTGTGGAGAAAACAGTTTCTAATCAAAACTTGACCCTATACTTCAGAATTCTGGGCATTCCATTTTTGTAGAGATGTTGCTCAAGCAATATCTGCCTTAGTTTTCAGATAAATCTGGAATAGATGAGAAAGTTTAAAATATGAATTGTTGTAAATATGACTCATGTAACAATCAGAATAGAATGCGAAGACAGCTTGATGTGAAAATAAGACTGCATGATATTTGTAGTACAAACATATATTTGCATCTGGCAATGACTCTAAGAGGGCATTGAGAAAATGCTAGGGATGACTTTAAATTGTACTAGGTGAGCCATTTACACCAGCACATTGAAAATAATATGTTTTCTGCTGATCACTCCAGGAAATACTTGTGCTATTTATAAGTGTTCTAAAGAAAACTGAATTCCACTGTGGTATATTACTCCCCAAAACTTAAATAAAAGTGGTGACAACTAAACCTTTCTTTTCCTAAAGCTCTTGCCTCCCAGAATTCCATGTTAATAACTTATCTTCTCTCCTTTGTCAAACATCTGTGTGACCTACTTTCTTATTATTAACTACACCTTATTCTGTTACTGGGGTTTGGTTGTTATACAGTACAGGAACAATCTATTTAAGACAAAAACCTACTGTTGAATTCAATGTCACAGCAGAGTTTCATAGCAGTCAGGAACTGCCTTGATAAATGACCCTGACATTAGTGTTTTCGTGATTCTACCTTCAATGTCATCGCATCACAATGCAGAGTGCTAAAGTAAAACTACTGCTACCTTCCAACAACATATTAAGTTGAAGCTTATTCTATCTCTGGATCCCATAGGCACAATAAATGGAGAAAATAACACATTTACAAACTGATAAAACCCAGCAAAACTAATAAAATCAGACATTTTATAGCTTGGCTAATAGTGTTCTTTGAAGGGCATCAAATAACACATCATGTACTGCTCCGAGAGAAATCAATTTAGGTACAGCAATACCGCCTCTGAGTGATGCATTTGAATACGCAGGAGATACTAAAGCTTATCAACTCATAATGATCAAAATTTTACAATTAATGCCTTGTTTTTGTTAATGCAGATGTACACGGGTTTGATAGGAGCAGCAACTACCTATTAAATTGTTCCAATATCAATAAGAATGTTATTTCAAAATTTGAGAAATATTTCAGCTACTCCATTCTCTCTCCTATTGTTGTGTGTGTCTACTGGAAGGACATCATTATGTCACCTTAGCAAAATGGACTTTTTGTCCTGTTACCAGACAACTGCAACAATAACTACATTATTCATTTGTTCTGAATCAAGAGTTATTACAAATACTTTTTATTTTCCGATAGCACATTCTAAGCAGCTATTACCAATACACTGATTGTCTTTGTTCTCATGTTGCAGTTTAAATTAATACTTCAGTCCCCTTTCCTTTTACTCTGACAGAGCTGGATTTCACTGTATTGATCTTAAGTACAAAGCATCAGATCTAGTCTGTTTTGAGGTTTATCCATTCTTGATCCCTGACCACGTAGCTCGTTTTAACAATGTTTAGTCTTCCAGAAGTTGAAAAATAAATTTGTTAAGTAGTACAGAAATGGGGTGCATGGTGCCTTGAAAGGCAGTAACACTCATTTGTGCTCTGATTTTATGAGATCTGACAATATAATAAAGATTAAGCCTGGAGAGTAAAAATTAAGGAAATTTCCAAGGATTAACTGGAGTAAGAAAGAAAGGTAATACTCTTCCATTTTTGTCCTTATCTCAAAGATCATTAAGAGAATGTCAATCTATTTTAGAGGAGAGACTTTTTTTAGTCAAATAATACAAAGAACTGAGTCCTGAAGACCTGGTGGCTGCCATTGCTAAAGAATATCACAGCATATCAAACACTTAAAACAGATAGTGTGTGTTCTTGATCCAAGAACTTGAAATAGAAAGACACAGCAGTATTTCTGTAGGGAACAAGTAATTAATTAGCACAGCACAAGTAGAGCACAAGTAATTAAAAAGTTTTTAAAATGTAAACCAACAAAATGGTGTTTGTGAACAATGTATCTGAAAATCATACAAGGTAGGAGGCAACTTACATGGAGAACCTTTTCTAGGATCCTGAGCTCATATATTAGTATATTCAAGCAACATCTGCAGATCTGTCAGCTACAGTTTAATTTCATTTCCTGAGAAATGGTGATCACTGTTAAGAACTCCTGAAAAATTGCTAAAAATTTCCATACTACTCGATCACATATACAATAAAAACACATTATGAGACTGAACAAATAACTTCCTGTTTTCTTTTATATTAGGTTGTATATGAGTCATTAGGTATTTATATTTTTATAGTCCTAACTCCCAATTAGCTGTAGTGCAATTGCTGTTTGTTCTTGTTCAGTAATTGCGCCTTTGCTGAAATAGCTGCATATCTCAGATATGTAAAATAACTTTTAGTTATAGGAAATTTGATACCTTTTCAAGGAAACTAATATATACATAGACACATATATGAGAGAATAGAAACAAAGATCTTCGAAGAACATGGAACAATACCTTATGCATGAAAGAAGGTTTTTCATGAGATTTCCTACCAAGGAAGTATTTGGTATTGCAGAAAAAAGACCCAAGACAACAGTAGGTTGACTGAGTAATTAGTCCATAACATTAGAAATTGTCTTTGAGGGGACTTATCTGAATTGTCTTAGATATATTGGAACTTTTAAATAAACATTTCTTGACTAGAAAGAGATCTTCCAAGAATCTAAATAGCCCTGGTGAAATGCTTCATATATTTTCTTCATATTAAAAAAAAAAAATAGTATGACAAAGTGTTTTTTAATCATGAGGTCTTTTCACCACCTTTTGAACTCCTATGAGTTCTTCCTATATGTTAGGCACTGGCACATCTACCCTAAATAAACAGTTGCATTTGTCACATGAATTAAATGGTTCTAGCATGTTTTTATGAGATCACAGCATGTCTTGTTTTACTAGAAAGATAGCTGCATGCTCTATGGTTTTGTACTTTCTAGATCAATGTATTTCTTATAGAACTGATCAAAGAGTGACTGACACGCCTTGGAAGACAAGAATAAGCATTTCAGGAACTGTTATTATCCCATCGAAGCATATGTCTGTTATAGTCAATCATCCAAATTAAATGTTCATGTATTCTGTATTAATGCCTGATACTGATATAATGTAATCAGTCATTCATGTTCACTGTTGTTTATATACCCTCTAATTAAGGACAGAAAATATGGCTTGGGTGAAATAGAAGCTAAGAATTTTTATTCTGTAGTGAGGCAACTGACCATTTAAAAATCTTGTGATTTTGACTAGTGCTGACTAAGTCATCTCATGTACAGTGAAGAGCCAGGAAACCTAAATCCAATCTCAATCCTTCAGGAATGGAAAACAAATTTTAAGATTTAATATATTAACGTTGCCTTTTTCCCAGTCTGTGAAATGATGATAGCCATATAATCTCAGCAGTTTCTTCTGGCACTTTGTAGCAAGTTATAGCATACCTCAACATTTGGGCAAAAAAACCAACATACATAAATATACATTACCTTTTTCAGTTCTTTGTGCAGTAACCATTGCCTTCTTCTGTGGTTTTTTTAGCCTCCTTTTTGCTCTTTGAACATCTCACCTTTCTGAGATGATTTGAATGATGCAGATCTTTCCTTTTTTTTTCTTTTTTTCTTGTATGTTAGGTAGATAGACAAATAGTAAATACATGAAATCTGCCTAAATATGCATGTAATGTAATGATGTAATCAATAACAGTCTAAATGGCATCTAGCTTAACAATTGCCTCTAACATATGTTTAAGTATTTTCTCAACACACAAAAAAAAAAAAAAAAAAAAGACTGAAGGAGCTAATGCAATACAAAAAGCTTTTATTACCAAAGTTCTTATGCCATCAGAGCTCCAAAAAGATCAAAACTAATTAAATACTAAATATCTAGGGCACTTCTTTTCAGAAGTTCTCAGCAGTGTTTGTCAGAGTTTAGATGAAATAACTCAATTTCCCATTAATCCTTATTTTTGCAAAATCTCTTTTGAACAGTACATTCAATATTTTACCTCCTAGAGTGTACTGTGTGGGCAAAACTAATACAAGACAGTCACAAACTTCTAAAACAAAAATTAATTTTTCAGAAAAGTGAAAAGACTAACTTTCTGGAAGCTTCTGCAAATTATTGTTTTCTATCTTCTTTATCTTTTTTTTTCAGGTTCTGTGCTTTCTAAATGTATTATAACAATAACTAGGACTGCACCTTTTGTACAACATTTCTGACAGAGGTTGTTATCTATGGCTCCTGATATTAACAATAGTTATTTAACAAGTGAATATGACTTATTAGGCCTCAAAGTTCTTCAAGTATTCTAATATTCTAACTTCATTGTCACTTCTAATTTATCCTGTCTGTTTCTTTCGATCTGTCTTCAATAAACCAAACAACTACTAAGGGGCTTAATGGCCTCCTTATTCTGGTCTGTGCTCAGTATGTTTTAGTGTGCCAATGTAGGGTTACTAGTTGGCAACTAATTTTAGTTTCACTTGTCTGTGTCTGTTCTCATCTGACCTGAGTTTCGACACACCTATGTTTGTTGCCTTTTTGCATTACATTTGAGCCAAATTGACATCAAATCTAGACCTGCTCACCTATTCCTAGTGAACTGTAATCCTCTTCTCTGTTATTCCAGTCGCCTGCCCAAGAATTTCCATACACTGTCTGTTTTTCCAGGCAGCAGAAGTTAACATCTCAAAAGAAACTTGTGTGTCATTAAAGTTTTTTTGGTGAATAGGATGAAAAATGAACTTGAGCTTTTGATTCCTATCAGGCAGTCATTATTAACCAACAGGACATAAATTGTTTTATAATTTATTGGAATTCTGGTCTGTATTTTTTGACCATATGTCAAACAAAATAAGCCACGTGTAATTTTCATTCTATGTGAACAAAAGGATATATCAGACTAGCTTGTCCTTTAATGTTACATGATGTTCAACAGCAGGATATTTCTTGCAAAAAGTAAAAAAAAAAAAGTTATTAAAGACTAGGCAAGGTGCCCTGAGTTTGACTTGTATCCTGAATGTTCATACTGCTAAACAGTGTGATAAAGTTTATGTTCCATCAATGTGTGAATGTGCTCTTTGCAAACGCTTTTTCTTCATGCCTGAAGAATAGGCAATAAAAAGAAGAGACACAGCATGTGAAGTAGATCCCATACAGATGCACTCTGATGTCCTTTTTCTGTTCCGCGTCAGATAATGGATGGGATTGTTACCAGTGATTATCTACTCAACTCAGTTTTGTGTTCAGTGAAAATGACAGTGAAAATCACCTGGTTTTTGTTTTGTTTTGTTTTGTTTTGTTTTGCTAAGAAGAAACTAGTAGGCAGACACTAGAGGCAGAACTTCATCAAGCAACACCACAAAATATGACATAAAACACAAAGTGACTGAGTGTGAACTTTACTTAGTGAGAATCATGGATTATTTGAGTACTGGATTCTAGTGTCCATGCCTAACACAGCAGCTTTAAAATTACCAGGATATGATTTCAATGTTTAAATTATAAATTCAATGTATGACAAAGTGGTACACTGAAGACAAGCTCTTGGATCGGTATATTTTTCCAGAAAGGTCAAAAGGAGCAGGTTTTCATTAATCAGAACCACTAAAATTAGTTGAATTCCTCTCCCACCACTTTACAACAGGTCTGTGGTCACAAGCCCTTGCTGGACACAGTTAGAGTCTGAGAAGATGTATATCCAAATAGCCTTGATTGTAACTGCTCAGTGTAAAATCTGATGTTATCTTCAGTGTTTGTGTTCCACATTCACATTACAGAACACAGATTACTTCACTCCCTCTTGCCTCCCCCCAAAACTAGATAAATTAGGGCTTTTGAAAGCAACGCTGTGAACTGCATCAAAACATAAAGGCTGAATATGACATTGGGGTATTCTGTTTTTAAGAAAAGGATCTTCCTGGCTGATACATGAAAACAGTGCAATTCTAAAACAATTACTCTGCTTTTTCTGTGTAAAAAGGTATGGACAGGATTTCCTTCTGGCTATCTCTCCCTGGCCTTACCTGTAAACACAGACTTGAGGGAAGAGTCATACAGGGAATATCACTTGCTTAAATGAACTTTTTTGTCATCTTTCTCCAAGTGTCTCTCCTGGAATGAAATCTGGTAGAGCTTCTTGATTTTGGAGGATTTTCCTTTTATGATTAATATTTCACCCTTTTTTTTTCCTCCCCTTACTTTTAGCAATAATAGACTATTTGGCTGTATTCATGACAAATTTTATGTAGAGATTCATCAGATCACCCAAAAATTGCAAGATTCACTCCATTTCTGCTAGAAGACCACTTATCTTTGAAGCAATTTGGCGTTGTTTGTTTTTTGGGTTTTTTTTTTTGTTTGTTTGGTTGGTTGGGTTTTTTTAGGAGAAACAAGTGTTAATTCAGTCACCCAGCTAGAGATTTATGAATTACAGATAAGCAGAAACTTGAAGTTCTTGAAGGTAGTAAAGTGATGTCGGTCTCAAAAGTGTATTCAAACACTGTGTCATTCACTTGATTGTAATAAGTCTCTCTTTTTAGTAGAAAGCTAATACTTGATCAAATCTCATGAACATGTAGGAAGGTTCAGTAAAGTCTTGAATGCAGATCAGATATAAAAGGGGTGAAGCAAATGAATTAAAAAATGTGATAAGAGTGTTAAGGACCCAAGAATCCCTTTTGCACTTTTGTACAGATCACAGGTGCGTTGACTTGTGACTTTGGAGCTGCAGTAAGCAATTATTTTCCAGTAAAAAAACCTTAGTCTGCAGTAAAGTCCTCAAGGGTATTTTCCAAGCCCCATGTAAGCAAGCATCTTTGTAAATGTAGTATATCCATAAATAACTCTTTAGAATTGAGGGGCTATGCTGTAGAAACAAAAGCCTTGATTCTTGAAATTTTTATATAATATAAATAGAAAGAATGGAATCAACTGCAGTATAGAAGAGAATATTTTGTTATGAAATTTGAACCCATGACTAATGGCTGGACTGGGGACTCATACATAAAAGAGGCTAACTAGCAAATAATATTTCAGTTGTTAAGCATGGAGTCGAAATGCAATATTACATTGGTTTCTTTTGGAAACATTTCTGTCATTCATGTAGTTAGAAACATGAATAAAAAGTTGAATAAAATTTTACCTCATTTTATGATTAAGTCTGAAGATATTTCGGGTAGAATATGAATCAGGGTGAAAATTTGCAGCGCTCCTTGCACTTGGATATTGCAAATCCGAATACAGTGAGAAATAGGAATTCTCTAAAAAAGCTTAGTGGACTCAGAAACTGCAGAGTTTTTCCTAACAAGAAAAAGAAATTCTTATTCTGATTGTCTTTGATGACACAAGTCAGTGGCCATCCTGACAATATCAGAAATCTAAGAGACTCTTCTCCAGCTGTAGTCAAGTCCTAAGGTATCAGTACAGAAAGTCACAGTGACAGATAAGCAGAATCCCACATAGGGTTTGGTTTGATTTGCTTAGTTTTTTGAACTCTAAAGACTTTATAGCTCAAAGTGTTCACTGAATATGAATAATTATTATTAGATTGGAATACAGGCAAAAATTCATAACACAATTGTAGATGGATTTATTGTAAATGGTGTTATTTAAACACTACATAAAACTGATTACTTTTGTATAAATTACAATAACAGGGACGTATAGATAGGAGAAAACAGGAAGGAAGAGAGAGATAAAAAGGTCAATATGCAAACTGTGATCCCTAGCACTTCCATAATTACATTGATTCCAAACAGTTTTGTTCTTTAGATAAAGTCATTAAGTAAATCTAGCTGTTCTTTGCAAATATCTGAGACACATGTCCATGTATCATGATCCAGGAGCTGATCCTAAAAAAACAAACAAAAAAAAAACTGGTTTGAAGAATATTTAGGCCCTGAATAGTTAAAAATAATTCTAAATATGCAAATGGAGCAGCTTTGCATACGCAAGTAAAAGATTCTGGGAATGAGGGTGACACATTCTGGGAATGCAAAAGGTGACACATCACATCCTCTTAGTCTAACTTTCCTTTTCACTCAAGCATAGTGTCTTAAAAAAAAATCCACACTTAACTGGAGTCATGTGTAGATTCTTTTTCTCTAACAACCATCATCCATATTCATAAGAACCAATTGCTCTGAGGAACATGGTTTCTACTAGAACCCAATGGCTCTGCACATCTTACTCCCAGAAGTATAGTATCACGTATCTTTAATTGTTATAATGACAGTGTGTTGTTTAATTCATCTCATGCTACCATGCAAGTTGAATTATTGCCTAGTTCAAATAATCTAAGCTTGTCAAAAGAATTAGGCAAATGTGGCTTTCCTGAAGAGTAATTGGTTAAGTGCCTATCTGACAGATTCTGGTTTCTGAAGTCATGTACTACACAGGGAATAGAGTATAGCTCTCTAAGTTTTTGTTCCAACTCTGTAAATGTACTGGGACTGGATTAGAATAGGCATTAGCATAAATTCTCCTTGAAAATGTATGAGGGTTTTCATCTAGAAAATTATGTGGAATGACAATGTAGAACAGCCTTTTTTTAGAAAACTGACATTTTAACGATTTTTTTTTTTTTGTAAAATCAGTCTTCAAATCCTTTGAACCCATTCTGTTGTACGTGCAATTCCTAATTCTGCCGGTTCTGTAGTCCTGTAAATTTCTTATATTGATGGAATAATATTCAATAAATCCATGGAATATTAATGTTCATATTCATGTAAATAAATTAGTTTTTATATGACTTCAGAAGCAGATCTAGGTAGTAACAGTTTAGCCATCTCACAGTTTCCATTACAAGACTTTCTCAGAAAGCTGCTTGAATGTTTGGAGTGGGTTTCTTTCAAAGTTTCGTGAAGAACTACTCCAACAAATCCTGAAAATAATGAAAAGTTTTCTTTTTTTTTTTTTTTTCTATCTCCTGTTAAAAGTGATTACAAAAGTTTGAAAAAGACATTGTAGCCTCCCCATAGCTTAGGATAGAAATCTGAAATCTACCAAAACACAGCCCCTCACTCTCAGGATTATAACCTATACTTTTTCTAACAACTGGAGACACAAGAAGAAGGTGGAATTCTTTAAAGAGCTCTCATTTACCTACACCTGATAGAAACTTATTAGAGTGTAGCAGGTAAGTTCACCTATGACTTCATTTTTACTGAGCATACTCTGGTGTTATAGCACTTTCTGGTGGTCTTGGTTCGGCTACATCAGGTAGAATGGAGCATAATGCTGCCTAGCTTGAAATAACTATGTTTGGATGAGCAGCTATGGTGAGCAAAAAGTGTAAGTTTAAAAAGGTATATATAAAAAGTGAAAATAAATGCTGTTTTGTAGTTTGGTGAAACTAACCTGCAGAAAAAACCCTCTGATAGCCCTAAGGTGTGATGTCATGTGAAAAACCTGATATTTTTCAACTTCATTCACTTCTACCTTAGCAAAACTAATTAATTACAAGCCGCTACAGAAATAAGCAAGACTCACCAAATTGCAATTTGAAAATTAAAATTTTAGTATTATATCTTTTAATTATATTTAACTTATGACTTTAACAAATTATTTATTTTAATTTTTAGATAAAAATTTACTTTTATATGATGTGAGAAACACGCACCTTATATGTGATAAATCTTACCTACCGTGTGAGAAATTTGATAAAATTCCTCCTCTAAATAGAATAATTCTGTCTATAACAAACCTTCACCAACTCAAGTGAAGTTTTCCAGGAAATTATTATTCTCATGTCTTTCGCCTGCACCACTGACTTTTGATACATTGTTTTTGCAGAATTTGTCACTAACAATAACAAAAGAGATACCATTTCTCTCATCTGCCCCAAAAATAGATGACTTTTTTAAATAGATTACTTTTTCATTCTATTCTGAATACAGAGAAACACAACACTTTTCAGTATTAAATCCTTAATTCCTCATCCTCTAATGAGCTTCCATTGTTTAAAGTGAGTCAATGACCTAATGTTGTACAGCAACTAAGAGTGAAAACAAAATCATCTGATGTTATTCACTATCTCAACAGCCAATACTTTCTTTCTTCTGCTTACTTATGAAATGGCAACATTTAATTTGTGAGCTGATTTTTCCACATTTTGATTTACGTAGAGTTCTTCAATACTGCCAATTTTCTGCATTTTTGTTTGTTTGTTTGTTTGTTTTGTGGCTTTTTTTGTTTGTGGGTTTTGGGGTGTGTTTTTGTTTGTTTTTTTTTTTTTGTGGTCTTTTCTTCATTTTGATTTCACTTGCTCACTATTCAGTTTTCTGCTCTTGTAAGTGTAACAAAAATATGAAATGTCCCCTGATATTTACTCTTCAAAATTTCTTATGGCAGTATTTACCTTTATGGGGAGGGAATTTGAAGTGACAGCTGTACAACTGGAATTTTTCATCTGACTTGTAGTTTGGTAAAACATCATGTCTTTCCTAAGTAGCTGATCATACCGCTGTATCTACCTGTCTTTAGATTTTTTTTTGTAGAATACCTCATAGTGTCTCATATAGTATTGTATAAATTCCATTATTTGGACAGAAAAAAGAGACTGTTCATTCCTAACAAACCACAGAATCATAGGATGGTTTGGGGTGAACGAGACCTCAAAGATCACCTATTTCCAGTCCCACCACTGCCATGGGCAGAGATATCTTCCACTAGACCAAGTTGTTCAAAGCCTCATCCAGCCTGGCCTTGAACACCCCTTGGATGGGGCACCCACAACTTCTCTGGGCAACCTGTGCCAGTGCCCTCATAGTAAAAAATTTCTTCCTAATATCTAATCTTATTTTAAATTATTTTCAATTTAAAACCATTCTTGTTTGTCCTACATGCCTCTGTAAAAGGTGCCTCTCCATCTTTCTTGAAGGATCCCTATTGATATCCGAAGGCTGCTGTAAGGTCACCCCAAAGCTTTCTCTTCTCCAGGCTGAACAATCCTAACTTTCTCAACCTTTCCTCACAGGAGAGATTTTCCATTCCTCTAGTCATTGTCATAACCCTCCTCTAGAGTCACTGTATCAGGTGCTGTGTAAGGGCACGGCACTCTAGGTGGAGTCTCAGAAGAGCAGAGTGAAATGATATGAATAATAATCTGTTCCTGTGAGACCCATTAGGAAAAAATAATAATAAAAAAAAAGCTAGTCAAAGTTGGGAAACATAATTCAGGTGATATCTTTGATTGACTAAAAAATCTCATTTCATTCCTATTAGTGCATGTATTAATATTCAAAATATTTTTGAAGAAAAAAAAGAGAAAGAGAAAACTGTTCAATAAAAAAGGGTTGTGCATCATAATTTAAACATTTGCATTAAAAGTTTTTTTTTTAATTTTCAAATTAATGATTCAAATAGAACAAAAAAACACAAAAAATTCTGTAATAGAAAGTATTAGAAATTTATTTTTCATGAGTTGTAATAATTTTATTGTATAGCCTTTGAATTAGCACAATATACACATTAAGAAGAAGTAGAAAACACGCACTCACAAATTTGTTATTACCTTAATTCTCAATTCTTATTCTACATTTGAGATATATTTAAACTTTTATATTGTACACTAAAAAAATTAATTGTAAGTAATACAAGTTTTATTCCTCTCGTAACAAACTTCTCATTCACAAAGTCAGCTAAAGATGTTTGACAAATTATATGTTCTAGTTCAGTAACCTTGATTTTCTGTTGGACTGGTCTTCTGTAGTTTGGAAGACAGTGGCAGCCCAGGGGCACAGTACAAAAATAGATTTCATATGGTTTGCATTTCTTTTCAGCTTTTATTATTTTACTGCTAAAGTAATATTTTCCTAAGAAAAAGGAAAAGAAGATTTTGTTCTATTCATTTTTTGCAGCCCTTTCTTGGGACTTATTTGAAATAATGCTATTTAAAATTAAATTCAGGGCTGTTCTAATTTCCTAAAGCAAAATCTTTTAAGATTTTTAAAAAGCCCCTTGGGAACCAAGTGTTAAAAAAAGAAAAAAAAAATCTACCATCAACATTTTTTTTTCCTGTCTCAAGCAGTATGATCTCTAACTTCTGCATGGGTAAAAATGTGTAGAATTATCTCTGAATTTTCAAAGGGATGAGTTACACAGTAATAAAAGTGTATTTTCCCATGAGCACAACATTCTTAACACCCTTCTGAAAACAGGCCTCAGAATAGGCAAAATATAACTTTCTTTGGAAAGTTTCATTTTCACTTCTAATGCCTAGATATGTGTTGCAGAAAGAGAAGAGGAAAATTAAGGTGGTATTTACAGAAATATAGAACAGCCTCAATTCATAACAGACAATTGAATGATACATATTAAATAGAGGGTTAGTTTCTAATTATAAAACTTTTAAAATTTTCATCAAATATAGCTATATGGAAAGATATTATTAAAAGTCCTAAGAAGCATATCTGTTGTAAACAAAAGATAAATGTTGGGAGAAATTTTGTATTCCTTAATTCAGACTTACACCCTAGGAACACAGTTGAATTCAGGTAAGTACTATTGATGACACTATCAATCACAGAGGCAGAAATGTCTCTTCCACCTCTATTGATGTTTATGGTTCTCTTATTTCCGCACCTACCATGACATCAAACCCATAACCTTCAGTAAGACACAGCCTTACTGGAATACATTGCTCTCCACTGAAATTCCTCCACAGCTTCCTCACCTTCTTTCAGGGTACTTTTATCGTCTGAACTAAGGGTCTATGAACAGTTCCTAACCACGGTTTTCTTTCACCTCTGTGCATTCAGTTATACCTCCTCAAGCTATAGCCTTGTCTCTCAGGTTTCAGCTACATGTTCTCTCCTACTGCAACACCAGTTCCCTTAAACCAGAACCTAGCTATGTTCCACTTATTTGTAGATAAATGATCTCAATAATCTAATCTTCCATAGCCATCTGTTCCAGGGCTATGCAGAGGCTTGGTAGGACTCAGCCTTTTCTGTAGGTTAGAATCACTTAAGAGGGATCTTCACAACTGTTTTGTTGTATCAGCATATACTAAAGCATATGTTGCTGGATGTTCAAAACCCACCCAAATGCATTTCTGTGTAACCTGCTCTAGGCAGCCCTGCCTTGGCAGAGAGCCTGGACTATATAATCTTTAAATGTCCCTTCCAACCCTAACAATTCTGTGATTCAAGAGACAAATTTGATTGATTTACCAAGGTATGATTCTATATTGCAAAGATAGCTTAAGAGTCTTACAGTCTTTCTGTTTCCTATCTGCTTGCCACTTTCCTCCCAAAGCAATTGACTATCCTGTCAGTTGTGTGGATACTGCCTCCAACTAGTATAGTTTCCTCTGCTATCATGGTACCTGGAGGCTGACATAGTTATTTAAATTGTAAAAGTATAGAAAAGTCTATTTTAAAGATCCGATCTGGTTAATGTCGGGTTAGTTTTTCAGATTGTCTGACTGCTCTATTATGCAGCTAGGCAGCATCATAGTAGTTTACTGTGATCTTTGATTTCTAATATAAGCATCCTAAGTGCAATACTGTTAAAAAATGGACAGAGAAATATGCAGAACAATAGACATAAAATTTCCTGGTCTCCTTAATTCCTAGTAAGTACAGCAAAAGGAAATTTATATCTTACTGCTAGGTGTAAGGAGATCACATATCTGTACTGCCTGATATATCCTTTACACCGTGAACAATATTTCACATATACTTAAAAAGCTAAAGGAATGATTTTACATTTATTAAAGTATTTCTTCAAGTATTTTATTTCAGTAATGTGACTGTTCACTCAACTCTTGTTTAGATTTTGGCTACCCCAACTCATGCTGCTGGAAGCTGCACCATTTGGTCAAAGCAAGAGCACCAGGTAGGAAGGAGAGATGTCCAGGAAGGGCTGAAGGGCCATTATGTTGCCATCATAGTCACCTGAAGACTGATGTCTTCTGCATCCATTATCTCTCTTTCTGCCAGTTTCCTCGGAATCTACTAATGTACGGAAATGGTTTAGACCAAACCTTCAAGCTTCAGGGTATGAAATGCCAGATTACCCAAAACACCTTTTGAAGCAGATGTACTGCTGAGTCTTTCCTGCTTCTCAATGGGATACTGGGGACACCTGCACTAAGATGGAGGAAGAAGAATGAGGACACTCAACATCAGCTAGCTAAAAATCTTTTTTTTTTTTTTTTGGTCACATGTGCATGATATTGAGAGTTACAGGTTATAAATTATGAAATCTTAATACTTGAATGGTTAATCAGTGAATTAATGTGGCAGGATAGTCTGGGCGAAAAGGGAACTGAGCTCCTGCTTGTCATGTTTATTTATTAGGTTTTGTAATGTGCTCATTCCCTACAAATGCCATGTTTTCTATGGTGTTTTCACAGCTTCATTTTGATGTAGACACATAAATCATAGATCTGATCAGGTGGTAGATCAGGACGGCTCATGACAGTGTAATTTTCTGCCTGCAAAGCAGTCTTAGTGGGATCACAGTGACAAACTGTGACTGTGATAGTTTGGTTGTCAATCAGAAGCCCAACCATCCTACAGTTTGTTCACCAAAGACTACCTTTCTCACCTGAGACTGAAAAAGGATCAGAGTTCATTGACTCTTAAGGTATTTCCCTACTTTGGTTCTTACTGCAGAGCAATTTCATTTTACAAAAATTAGACTTCTTTAGTCCAATTTGGGTTCTGGAACTAAACCAGATGTGTTTCAGAAGCACACATAATATTTGTCAATGTTTCTTTAGTCCATGAGATGATTATGTAGATAGTCTAAAGCAAATTTTCCATACCAGATGTGTTGTGTTCTGGGTCTTCCTACTGATTTCTTTAATTATTCCACTGTCATTACATCATAAAGCATGCTAATGTATATCCAACCTTAAAAATATGAAGCAAAATTAACAATTGGACACTTCTGGGTTCTGAGAAAAGGGAAGAGATTGAAACCACTTTTAGTTATTGTCCAAAATATATATTTTTACGGATTAAAATTACTTTGTGAAAACATAGTTCAACACAACTTTTGAAGCTTAGCTGATTTTAAATCTTTATTAAATGATTTCTAGGGCATTTGTAAGGTGCACAGTATAGAGGTATTTTACTATTTTTATAGAGGAGTAATTTAGGTGCACAGGTAGAGTCAAACTGAATAATGATTAACTATTAAAGTTTTAGGGGGCAGATAAATGTTTTTGCAATCACTAGTCTTTACATAAGGGCTTTTTGTTGGTGTCTTAACTTCTTTGTTTACACTTGCTTATTTGCAAGTTTATATACACAGCGATAATGTGATGTATCTATTCATATGCTGAAGTTCAATTTAACTGACATATTATTTCCACATTATTATAATAGTCATGTTTTCCCAATTGCTACAGCTAGATTTTTAGAGAAATGTTCCACGCACCATGACAATATAGCTTACTAAACTGATCTGCTGTTATTTTAACTAAGAATATGGTAGCTTCTTTCAAGCATCACTTAATTGCATTAGACACCATCAAGTAGTTCCAGACAGGTTGAGATTTCTTTGTTATGGGGGTTTTCCCCCCAGTTTATCTGGCCTCTGGCCATGATCCTTGATAATTGTATGGGTATTCTTAGATCAAACATTTATTATTTCATTTCTCTTACCTATCTTATGACTTCATCAAGAACAGAATAGATTTTCAGAATCATGTTATTTCTGCTATATTTGAGCAGAATATAGACCTATACATAGACATACTAACATGCAGACATACAAATTGACTGCATACACATACACTTTGGAAAAGTCTCGCTGAAGTACTTTCATATGGAAAACATTGCTCTTTGAATGGTTTCATGTGAACTTTGCAACTGCTAAAAATCCTATCCTAACAAGAAAGGTAGAAAATGTATGAGTCACCTGGTTCATTAATTCTTATTGGATATTAAATGTTTGAGTCAGGTTTTTACTGATCAGTAGTTTAGTGGCTTGCAGTGAAAAATATGTTTAGACATGCCACTACTGGTCCCCATGTGTTGGAAGAAAAGAGTATCAAAATGATAAAGTGCCCACTACATATGCTTTTGGAATTTCAGCAATGTATAGTACTACTCAATTAGATTATGCCACCAGTAAAATTTGGATTGTCACCCAATGACATTTGTTCAACATAAAATTGAAAGTAAAAGTGCCTACTCTCTCAGATGCTGATGCATTAATGATTTTATGTGTTTAAAAAGAAAAAAAAATAGAGTAAGAATATTAAAAATATGTATCTTCTCGAGAAATGCTTCACCTTCAGAAGAATACAGGTATTCTTAAAATTGCAGTTATTTTATGAGGACTAATTTCTTTAATCTATAGTTAGTTCTATAGTCAGTGGATACCCTCAAGAGGAAAATTCAGAACATGTAAGTTGGATAGTTTTATGCAGCATTTCAATCAATGTGTTGCTTTTTTTTTTGTTTTGTTTTGTTTTGTTTTTTGTTTGTTTGGTTGGTTTGGTTTTTTTTTTTTTTTTTCCTAGGAATAGCAATTTGCACTTGTTTCAAGAGTTACATATTGGTGGAAAAACTTGATTTATAGTAGAACATATTGCTATCCCTGTAGGCCTGAGAGATTTGTTTCCTTCAAGGTTGGGTAATTTGTTTTCAACAGGTAGAAAATGCACAACCATGAGGTAGAAGGTGACACATAATTTGAACCAACAGCTTTACTGTAGGAAGAACTATGGTACAGAAATATCATCTCATGCTCGCACTAACAAACTTTCAGTTATTCTCCATTATCTGGGAATAAGACTGTAGAGGTGTTTATATGGACAGTAAATTGAGACTATTTCACACCTGCATCACCCACCTCCTGATGGATAGTGCTACTCAGAGCAGATTCCTAGTACCTTTCATAAGTGTGAAATCCAGTTTAAGGTTTAGTAAATGAAATATTTTTTTTTATTCATACTAATGTCCATTTTATTTATCTCATTACATATTTGTTTACATAAAATAGTTTTTTATTAATTGAAAAATTTACATTATGTTTGTGGACTTTCCTTGTAGTATGCACTTCATTCAACTTAAGCAACAACAATATAATCAAATTAATTGGCAAATTTTTGAAAATGTTTGATGTTAAATATGGACTATCTGGAATTACTACTAAACAGCAGAGTCAGAAGGATCCAGGCATTAGATTTGTGATATTTCCTTATTTTGAACATATCTTGCAATTCTACCTGTTTTGAGACTTGTGGCTTGCAAGTCTTTCTGACGTGTGATGCTGAAGGACCATTGTATGGATATTTTAAGGGTATCTAAACAAGGGGAACAATAATACTTCAATAAAAAATTGAGGGCTGCACTTTCTGATGTTTACAAAGTATTACACCTGATTCAATAAATAGTATTATATTTGTATGATTCAAATAATTAAAATGTAGATAGTCAGTCAAAATAGTTTATTTTATATGAAATGCAGAAAAATAAGCAGTCTAAGTAATATCAGAATTTAACTGCATACCATAATATTGATTGGACTACCCCTGTAGCCTGGTTTTAAGAAATACTGGCAACCTTAGCTAATTGGAAGAGTACAACACACTTTGGAATATATTTGTGCTAAAAGAAAGAAAAGGTTCCCAATACTGTAAATACTTTTGGTTTAACTCTTGATGTGCCTTTTCACTCCACTTCATGAGGCTATATATAAAATCCCGACTATGATTGAATATAATGAAGGTTATTTTCTGGGGCAGTAATCCTTATTTTCACTGACTTAACTGTACTTTCCCTTTTCTTTTCCCTTTTCTCTTTTTCTCCATCAGTTATGTTGTAGAGGATCAAATATTCACTGCCCTTCGGTTAGGAGCTGGTTATTAACAGATACTTCTCTCTGATTCAAGGTACAAATGAGATCATATGCCAAAGTCAATAGTACTGGTTTCTTTTAACAGCAAATATGAGGTAGAGAGAGAGAAATAAAGAGAGAAAGAAGATGGGGAGACAGACAGGGAAAAAGAGACTGAGAGAGACACAGAAATTAAGTAAATGGATAAAGATATCACCACCACATGGATCCTGACAACATCCTTCTAAGTCCTTCTTCTGGTCTTCTTGGTGGTGCAGGTCCCTAAGTCATGTTTCTGGAGCACCACTTTTATACAGTCCAAGCCCCAGATATTCATGGGAATAGATGTCGTTACCACAGTTTGGGCTGGCATGTGTATAAGCAGTTGTTTTTTTTCCTACAGCTTGCAAAGTGGAATTTTGTCTGGTGTGTGAATTTCAAACTTCATCTTCATTTAGGTCTGTAATTAATGTTCTCCTTTCTCACAGTTTCCCATGGTGGGAATCTTCGTTCAGATTTGCCTCACCAGGCCTGGGTCCCATTGTTGCCAGTCTTTGCTTATCACAAGTTCCTGTCATGGCCTTATCTTATGTGAATTTTCTACTTTCACATTACTTTGAGACAATTCATTGCATTCTTTAAGTCTTGTCACTTTTTTTTTTTTTTATATGCATGCAGGTTTAATCATACAGTAAGCGAGCAGTTTCAATAGTTGAAAGAGGACACACAGGACTTTGGTATTGTGCAATATTAGGTTCTGGAAACCAAATTTTTACTCCTCTTTCTTCAAGATCAATAAAATTTTCACTCACGAGAAAGTGCAACTACTTAAAATTAATTCCTTCTTGTTTCTGCAACAATTTTTTTTCTTTCATTTCCCCCATCTATCTTAATTAAATAAAATATTATGATAATTTGTTTTTCTCTTTTATGATAGTAGAACTGCTTCCTAGCTCTTCCTAAAAGGGTTTTACTACATTCAGAAAAAGCAAAAGACTAGTACAAAACTCACATATGTTATAGCATGTTCTGAAAATTTGAGGGATTTCAAATAAGTATAAGATATTTCACCATAGGTCATGTAAAAAGGTACAGTTATTTGTAGCTATCTGAATTTATAGTTATTTTTAAATCAAATTTATGCACAGTACATTTTATTTAATAAGATTGACCTAAAAGTTAGAGAGGGCATTAAATTTTCATACCGAATATTCTGCATTAAAAAAATATTTCTGTGGATAAACCTCTTTCTTAACAGTTTTACTATGAATGATTCTATCAATAATGAACAGAATACTATGGTAACATTTAGAATAACTGCCTCAAAAAGAAATTTAAAATTTACAAGATTAAAAGTAATGGAATCTTGCAATCTGTATATTGACGAAAACCTAAATTGTGTTTCTTTCTTTGACCTACAGAGATTATCCTCTTTCAGTTTAACCATGATTCCAAAAAGGTTTGGTTCATCCAGATATAGAAGCCCAGAAGATAAGGGGCTAATATGTACGTCTCAAATACCAGTAGCCAGAAAGCCATGGAGCCAACCAAGGACTGTTGGTAAGAATACACTGTGAGAAAGAACAAGAAGAATGGGGCCATACAGAGGTAGAGCCGTGTGTTTCTTGGACAAATGTCCTCATTCTGGCTTCTGGAAATAAGCACCATGGACTACGGTGCAAGCACAGGAATGAGGTTGAAAACCAGGCAAGGATTGTCAACCAAAGATCAATCCACTGGAGGCAGGGGATCACCAAAGCCTCCTGAAGTCCTCTGGCCCATTTCCAGAAAAGTCTGGAAGAACAAACTCTGCTTGATAACTAATTTGCATAGGAAGAGGTAGACTTTCCTCCCGCAGCAGGAAAACTTATCTAAAAAAAGACACCACACAAAATGCAGGTAGCATGCCCCCAGGACCCTGGGCACTACATCAGCTGGATGCAGCTTTAATCAGACAAAAAAGTGAGAGATAGACAAAAAAGTGAGAGATGGACAGATGTTCATAGGTGAATGCAAGTCACCTATTTTGCTGCCTTTTTCTGAATAAAAGGGCAGTATATTGCAGTTACAACTTTTAATGCCCCTGGAATAGCAGTAATCAGAAGTATAACAATCAATTCTTCTTTGTATTCTGAAGGGGGGAAGAAAAAGAAAAAAACCTTGACTTTCTTTTTGTTTGTTTGTTTTTAAAATATAATTCAGTGGGGGATATATCTGTTTCATCAAAGGATTCTCTAGCTGTCCAAAAATCTCAAAGAAAAATCATCAGTATTCAAAATACATTAAAAAAATTTAAAGGTGCTAATCATAACTTGAAAAACCTAAATTAACCGAAGTAAAATTAGAGCAAGTACAGAGAAGAGTACTTTTTAAAATATATGCTTGTTTCTTTGAACTTTTGATGTGGTAATTCTTACCATGTTTTGGATCTCTTCTGACTATATTGGACAATATGTATGTCCTGAGCAAGTCAAGTCAAACCTCTCTTTTCTTAAGACACATTCCAGTTTTGTATTCTCAATCCCTTGGAATAATAATTGTTTTTCAGAAAAAGAAGTATTTTATAGAGCTCTGAAATGCCTCTAGGTGACCAGATTAGAAATGTAGTTTGATCTAAAAGTTTATCAAAGAAAACTACTTAATTTTCTTTCCTTGTTTTTATGTTACACTACTTGAGATGTTTCTGTTTCCTCACAAAACTAGCAATTGAGAAATCCACTGGAATTAACAATTGCATTTTATAGTTGCAAGAAAGAAAAAGAGTAGCAGACTTAAACCTGTTTTGAAATTACCAAGTCTGTATTCTTTGCTCCTCATTTTATTCAAATGTATGTGGTGGCAATGGTCAAACTAAATAGTAAAATTTTACCTGGAGTTCAAGATTTCATTCCTTCCAGTTGCATGCTAAGACTTGCTAGCATCCCCCACTCAACACTGCAGCACAAAATGGGAGTTACTGCACAGTTAGAGCTCTTCTTGTTTGGCTAAAATATAACCTATATGATAGTCACTTTTCTGTATGGTGGGAATATTATTTATAGTGGAGTTCTCAATTGAATTCTGACTATTTTGAATGATGTATTTCTAGGCCAGCAACTCAAATGCCAGGGGAGAAATGAAGCTGAAATAGATCTAAAAAGATTTATTGTTAATCAATGCATGGAGGGAAATCTATTCAACTGTTTAAAGATTAGATATTTTCCTCTCTAATAGACAGAAACTTTACCTTCAAATTCACAAATTCCTTCAGAGATTCCAGGATCATTGATTTGGAAGGCCTGGCAGCCCTCAGCCTATTTCCATGACAGTGCCACAGATGGTAAAACGATTGAAAAATTGCAGAGAGTCTTTTGAGATTTTACTTATTAGTTATAAATGAAAATTACCAGCTACAAACTAGTAAGTAGTGAAGGTTTCATAACCAAAACATGTGCAACAGGACATTCACACAGTATAAATCTTTTTCAAAGCAATATGAAGCTTTCAGCCCATAGCATTTGGATTCTTACATTGGTACCTCCCTGTGCTTGTTTTGACTGGGGTAGAGTTAATTTTTCTCCCAGTGGCTAGGATGGGGTTGTGTTTTGAACACAATGATAATAATAGAGATGCTTTTGTTATTGCTGAGCAGTGCTTACACAGAGCCAAGGCCTTTTCTCTTTTTGTACTGCCATGCTGGCAAGAAGGCTGGGGGTGCATGGAGCCCGGGCGAAGACAGAGCCAGGATAGGTGACCCCAAGTGACCACAGGGAAATTCCATGCCATATGAAATCATGCCTAGAGTATAAAGTTATCCACGATGGAGCCCTGTTGTCCTGGAGATGGCTGAACACCTGCCTGCCTGTGGAAAGCAGTGAGTTAATACTCTGTTTTGCTTTGCTTGTGTGTGTGGCTTTTGCTTTCCTTATTGAGCTGTCTTTATCTCAACCCCCGAGTTCTCTGGTTTTCACGCTTCCAGTTCTCTCACTGATCCTTACTGGTAGGGGAGTGAGTGAGCAGCTGCATGGTTGCTGGCTGGGGTTAAACTGACACCACCCTCCATGCCCTACCCTGGGAAAATAAGTTAAAAAGATCAAAACAATGTCTGTGACTTCTGTGCTCAACAATTTTATGGGATTGGGAAATTTATTTTTATTTGGTCCTTAGTAATAAGTATATAAACATTATAGCAAAAAACAGGCAGTGTAATTTTTCAGTGAGGAAATAAAAGCCCTGCATCCCT
The DNA here is from genome assembly GCA_035047845.1 of Dendrocincla fuliginosa. Lineage (NCBI taxonomy): Eukaryota > Metazoa > Chordata > Aves > Passeriformes > Dendrocolaptidae > Dendrocincla > Dendrocincla fuliginosa. The sequence continues at coordinate 34,908,548 of JAWWMO010000174.1, forward strand.
CCTAGGTGACTTCCCTTGGACATGGTCAAGATGTACACATAGGATAATAAGGAGGTAAATAGGAAGGACAATAAGGTTATGTGAAAGATATTCCACTACATTGTTGACTCTGTAATCTTCATTCTATGCCAAGTTTGCTAGTTTGATTAAGCATTACTCATAATGAAGTAAATGCTTCAGTCAAGACCTATGGAGCCTTATATTATTTTCACTCTATTATCACAAAATGAGCTTGAAGAGAGTACTATGAATTAAAAACGACAAGACTGTGGGAGTCTCTCTCCTACAGTATGGCCCACTATGAAAATCTAAAATTGCTATCTGTACCATTTCTATTTTTACATATTTTTGACATTTTTCATTATTCTGAGGGTTTTTTTTTCATCTTAAATTCGTTGGAAGATACAATCAGAAATATTTTTTTTTTTCTCTTTTACATGTACTACTACCTTAACACATGCTGTGGAAGTACTACTCTCAGTTCCAGAGTTAAGACTAATCTAAGTTTTGAATCCAAAGCAAATATCAAATGACCTTATTTTGTTACACAACTACATTCTTCATTTGTTTTTTTCTGAAAATTTCAAAGTAAGCTTTCATGGACAATTTTTAAAAATTGATCACATATTACTTGGGCTTAATATATACTGCTCCTCCATCTTCAATTATCTTTAAAATGAAAGAGGTGTAAAGATTTTCCATGTTTCTTGGCTGAAGCTCTTTAGTAGGATTCTTTGGTACAGCTTGTACTTCATGCCTTAAAAGATAAAAGGATTTTTCCTCTCATAGTCCTGTTGAAGTTGGTTCTTTCATGGGATGGATGAATACTGCAAATATTCTGCACAGCAGTATCTTCTTTCAAGGCTTGCCAAATTCTAGGTGATTATGCTGAAATGGTTATCTGCCCCCCATTGTTTTCAATTTGTTCTTAAGAAAGATATCTGCTGCCTTTTCTCTCTGGAAACAATCATGATTTTGAACGAGAGTACCTCACCTTAACTGAATGTTATTTAGAATAATGGGGAATGGAAACATTTGAAAGGGAGTGATGGATGAGTTTCTTTAAGGATTTTACCTCTGAAGGTAGAAATAGCTATACTTAAGCATTTTCAAAGTTTAAAAAGAATACCCTCCATTAGTTTTTTTTTCCCTAAGGCTACATTGATTAACCTCTCCCTGATGGTTTATTGAATTTGGTTTTGTATACTACCAAGAAGAGAGATTTCACAAGCTTGATCATTAACTAGTTTGTATATTTAGCTATCCTTATAATAAGAAAACCTTTCTGTAAACTAAGATCATTATTTCTTCCCCTATCCAGAGCAGGTAGTAGAACAGAGAGTACTGCTGTCTTTACAAAATCTGTTTATTTGATAAGAAGAACTTTTATGTCTTCTCTAACACAGAAAATCTGTTCTTTCAACCTCTCTGTCAGTCATATTTTATAAATAACTTGTCCTCCTAATCAGTTTCCTCAAAACTGACCCCAGTTATTCTATACCTTTATTCCCAAAACTGGTCAAAACACCCTATGAGACCTTCTCAATGTCAAATAAAGCAGAAGAATGACTTGTATGCATGTTCCATTTGTGCATAATGAATGTCTCCCCAAGTGGGTTTCATAAGGAATTTATTCTTCCAGAATTATTTCCCATTTGCAGCTACTTATTTCCCATCACATATGCATTTGCTTTCCTTTATGTAAAAGGAGTGCTTTGTTCTCCTGACTGAATGCCATTGTCTTGATTTTATATGATTTCTCTGGTATATCAAGATTACTTTGAATTCCAGTCTTCTTTTCAGTCATGTGTCAACTGTGCTAATCTGGGTGTCTGTAGTTCATAAGAACTTCTCAAAGAATCCCAGTGAACCCCAGAATATTCTGAGCTGGAAGGAAACCACAAAGATTGAGTCCAACTCTTAAGTGAATAGACCATGCAGGAAAAGATGCATGCCACAACCTTGGCATTATTAGCAACTGAGCTAATTATGTTTTATTTCATCATTCAAGCTAGTGATGAAAATGCTGACCAGAACAGGATTGAAGACAGGCTCTCTAGTCCAACAATGAATCTGTGCTAATTAATCTGAGTATGATTTTTAATTGGTTCGGTACCTATGTGGTGATTCAATTCAAATATGCCTGCACAAATGCTAAGTGGAAGTTTTCATTCCACAATCAAAATATGCCCCATTTATTACCTTCTGCCTTATCTACTAGACCAGTCAGCCTTTCAGGAAAGAAAATTTGGCTGGCTTGACTCGATTTCTTTTTGATAAATCTGTTGTTCATTGTTTCTCACCATCATTGTTTCCTCTAGGTTTTAAAAAATTTGATTGTTTAGTAATTTACTGTCTTTTGGAGTGTCAAAGTTAGTCTGTCTGGTCTGCAAACTTCTACTATTTTTATTCTTTTAAATTAATATAATAAAACACTGAACAAACACTGCTTGTCAGAGTGCTAGTATTTTTTTGCCAAAAATTTTTAAATATCTGGCTTTGTTATTTTAAATTGATGGAGTATAGTGTATTCTATGGACATAGTGTTAACAGGAAATTGTTTTCTACATCAAATCTTTCCTAGATATATATCGGAGACTGAAGGAGAAAACAAGGGATTGGCCAAAGCTTACTCTAAGCAGTAGAAAACCTCCCAGCTGAAGCTTCAGACTTTGGATAAGGCTCTTAGTATGTGTCTGGCACTTGCATCAGTCTGGCACCTGCATCACTTTGACAGACAGATCAATTTGTGAGCCTGGCTATGCAAACTAAAAAGTCTTTAAAAAGGCTTTGCTGCTATACAAAATGGGAAGTAATGACATAGTGACCATAATTTCATTGATAAATGTAGCACTACATACTCTGTGGGAGTCCCACTGTGCTAGTGCTTTGTGTTTCAGTAATTAGAGATTTAATAAGAAGAATAGAACTGCAATGTTTTCCAGTGGAGAAAGGAAAAGTGACAAGTTTAAGGAATTCACTCTAACAAAATTCTCTAAGAATTCACTTCAAAGAATATGTGCTAATAACGTGTTTTGTCTTGCTCCAAAAAAAACCCCAAAGCAAAAACATCCCCACTAATTAGAAATCAATCCACATTCCTTTTATTTATGCAGTTGAAAGTTCGCCATCTGGTGGTTGTTTCAACATGAAAAAAACCTGAATTTTATTTGAACAGCTGTTGCTAAACAGAACATGGCATGACAAAACAGATCAACATCTGAGCAATAACTATACCCATGAAATGTAGGAATGGAGGTTGCTTTAACATCTTTAGCCAGGATGCTTTATGGATTGGAGTGGTGATAGGTTTGGATGCCTACATAAAAACTCACATTCAGGAAAATTAGTTTAATCAATAAAAATACGGGCAAATAATATATTTTAGGTTCCAAAATTAAAGATAGGATTTGTCTTACTTCAACAACTGAAAAATTACATCAGCAAGTTGTCTGACATATCTCTATTGTCAGTGAAGAAATAGAGATCCCTTTAAAGAGCAATTCATCTTCACCTATTAAAGGCATGCAACATAAATATGATGAAACACTCTCTGGAAGGACTCATCTCTGTCTCTAGTCTACTGGCTTAGAGACTGTACCCTTTGGACAAGTAAAGTTATGAAAAATGGAATCGAGTTGGTCAAGTACTGGAATTTCCCTGTTGCCCAGAAAATCTTTCTGGTCCTTATGCGTCAAACAAACCAGTTGACTGTGAGCTGTAGAGGGCACAATTCTGAATTGCTGAGGCCAAAAGGGTGGTAACAGGGTAGGCACTGAACTTGTGCTGTTTCCAGTCGTATTTCATGTGCAGATATCCATGTACTGTATCAAGGCATTGTGAGATTAACTATGACTTCCCTATTCATGAGCTTTTAATTTAATTTAGGACATCACTTCTGGGTTTTGTTTGTTTCCCCATTGAAGAGACGAAGTGAGTCAGCTTAACAGAAAATTAACAACTTCTCAATCAGTGCCTGTAACTGTGCATCCTGGCTACAAAGTAAAGATCATTTAACAAATTACTAAGATGCCTGACACTTATTTCTACTTATTGTATGCAGTAACATACATGTATGTGTAGAGCTATATAATCTGTTGTTAGAGAACATTTTCAAATGGCAAAATGATGCTTCAAAAACATGCTTCAGTAATGTCAAGGTTTAACATTTAAGACTACTGTGTAGTAACTATGATTTTATGATAAGTTTGTTTGGTTTTTTTTGTTAAGAGATAAGGGTTTTTGGGGGGTTTGGTTTTGGTTTTGTTTGTTTGCTTGTTTGTTTGTTTTGTGGTTAAAAGATAATAAACCAAAACTCACAAAATATAACCTACAACTTATTGAACTAATGGTACCAATGCCTACATTGTTACCTCAAATTCTTGGTATAAATGTGCACCATTGTACACCAACACAGCACTACAACCATCATGCATTTGTTAACTTTCAATATATGCTACACTTCTTTGGTAGTAAAATCAGATTTTACACCATAATGTGAGAAATTAAGGTCTTATGAAGTGTGTTTCGTTGCAAGATGCAGCTCTGATGCAGTGGTTGATGTGTAGTGTCTCTTCTCTGTGGGACCATCCTCAGTGGGCACCAAGTTCAAGTGATGCATGTCCTGGAATCCTATTTTAGAGATTTGATCAATGAGCTTGTAGACAGGCAAACAACCTAATTAAATTTGTCATTAATGTTGCTTATAGAATTATCTAAGCATAACCAATTAAATACGGAATTTGATTTATGGTCAGGACCTTGAAATAGTGAAGAAGAGATTTATCTCAGTATTCTATTTACATAAGCTCAGAATGACTTTTGACAAGGAGCATCAGAGTTATTCCAGATTTAAGCCAATAGAACTTTACAGTTCAAAGAGCATACATACGAAGTGCATGACAACTCTAGAATTAGAGATCTCCTTGATGCTGCTGAATCATATATGAAAGTTCATGTTCTGAAAAACATGTGTTCACAAAAGTATTGAAATAAATAACTTCACTTGCAAAGAGTGAAGGAAAGACTATTCATTATTTCTGGGTGACATGTTGTATCCATCTTGTTTATTTTGACATGACATGACTCTGTTGACTAAAACCTTACATTTCTTCTGTTGAGTAAAATGGTGGTCACTAGCAAATGCATAATGCAACAAAAACAAATGTTTCCCAAATAAAAAGAAATTTGTGGCTCTCTGAAATGAAACAGTGCAGGTCAGTTACGTATTCAATTCATTAGGTCAATCCAGAACTAAACAAACTTCAAGTTGGAGAAAAATATACCTTGAATTAATGGCATGTTGGTCATCTTTCTTTTTCCTGAAATGTTTTTGTTCAGAGAATTACCATTTTTATTATAGTAAATAAACTGAGATAGAATTAAGAAAAATAGTCAACTCGAAATTAATTTTTTTTGAATCTCCAAATAAATTATGGGAATAGGTCAAAGCTCTATGTGTCATGTTCAGATGCAGCTAATTGCAGTTTAGAGAATGAAGACATTTCAGACTAAATAAAGCTAAAAATGCATTTGGTGTTTAGGCTAAGACTATCCAGCTTGCAAATTTTGTGACTAACTCTGTAATGAGTTTGGATTAAGAAATTTGCAATAATTGTGTAGTACTTGGCTTTGGCCTCAAGATTCTGGAGTGGGAAGAGAAAAGAAAGCATGCATGTTTCTTCAGAAAAATAAATATTACTTGCTAGAAATTTATACATAGAACAGTCACTCCTTTAGCCAATTCAATTGCTAGAATTTACAGCTGGGCAGTATTTTTCTACTTTTTTTTTTTTTTATAAATTTGAATTCACTTAGTAAAATTCTGTGCTTGAGAGAGACTGAAGCTATTCACATTTGAAAATTGTCAAAATATTTCCTTTAAAGCTTTTTACTTTCAGAAAGGCATTTTGTTGAATATTCCTCTCAGAAAAGAATTAAGCAAACAGATGAAGTGAGAATGAAATAAAATATTTCATCTCAGACTGATCATCATGCTTATGAATTGTTTGAGATTTGTATCACAGAAAGAAATAATTAAATATTAACCACCTAAATAAATATTTAAATAATTTAAATGTTTTTCAAGTTGGCTTGAGCAGAACTTTTTCCAAATTTTCCATTAAACTAAAAGTTCTTTGGTTTAAGCTTTTGGAATTTCTGTCAATGTGCATATGATATGAAAATTATGCCTGTGCCACTGCAAAGAAAAAAAAATATAGAAGAGTATTTGTATAGATATTATTTAATTACCCTATAGAAACAGAATGTAGGATTTGAAGAATCCTTTCACAACAAAACACCATGGCACAAAAGAAAGATGACACTGAAATTTGAAATATTCACGGAGAAATAGTAATATCACATAGTTCCTTTTCCAGCTCATTTCCTTCTAAGAATATCTCAAGCCTTCAATAAAAGGATGAAGGGAATGTTATTGTGTGAATCAACATAAAAGTTAAGGACACTATACTATCTAATAAGAGGAAAAATATTTCCTCAGGACTTGACTCTCCTTTGGCAGCCAGCTATAATTTTTTCAAAGTTTTCTACATATTATTTACTCAATCACTATTACTATGAAGAAGAAAATGATTAGTGCTCTTCCTTTGTAAACAGGGTATCATTGGAGAAAGATTATATCATGCCCACCATATTTATGGCAAGAGAAGTAATTTTCAACATTGCTTCCAAAATCTTGATTACAAAACTCATTTTAGAATGATGATTTGAATATTTTGAAATTATGTCTTTGAAAATATTTTTCAATTTACTTTGAATTTTCAACTCAATTTTAAACAATAGGATTTTTTTTGACAGCTGAATTTTTAATGTGACTGTAAATGAAAACACTAAAGAAAAGTAAATAAAAAATATAGCCCTTCTTTTTGTGAAACGCTGGGGCAAAGGACCTTTTCAATTACTTCTGAAAGTGATAAAACAGTCCTGATGATAAGAGGTCTTCTGTCTTCTAGGAATCCTAACTTTCCTTTTCTTTGTTGCTCATAAACTCTGTTACCAGAAAATCATGCCAGAGTTCTGAAATTGCTCTGAATTACTGCTTCTAATAGAAGTCACGGTTTAGCCAATCCCCCTAACAGAAGGAATATTAATTTTCCATCATGTAAATATTGCATTTTATTTTGATAAAACCAAAAAATTCACAACACTTGCAGGCTCCAAGTAACATAGGGTGTTTCATATACATGATTTTGGTACATTAAAACATCTATATATAAAGAGTCACATATAAATATGAACAGTACATATGAATTTCATGTTCTTTGAGATTGCATTTTTAAAGCATGAGCACCTATTTTTAATCTGGGAACGTACATTTATATATTATTATGAATGTACATTTATATAATATATACATTGCATTACATACTTTATGACATATATATATGTGATATATTCTACCATATTTGTACATCTTTTAGCAATAAATTTATGCAGCCCATTTAAAAATGTATAATTTTCACAGTATTTCTCATAGCATTAACTTATTGTTTACATTGGATTGCATTATCCTTTTTGTACTTATCTTGGTTTTGCAAAACAAAACAAATTTAAAATGCACACCAACATATAATACTTCCAGTAAATCTGTATCAGCCCAACCAGCATTGTTTACATAGAAATTAAGTGCAATACAGTACAAGATTACAGAAATGAAATGTATACAAATAAACCGCAAATAAACTAAGTGCTATCTTAAAGTATAATGAACTATTGATTAATAATGCATTAGAAGTTAACACAGAAATCAAATTAGTCATCTCAGGAAGTTTGCATGCAATTTTTTTTCCTTGTCACTGATGTCGTGGTAGTAGTTTTTAAAGCAAGTGTGATTCTATGATGAGTTCATTTAGTATTCAGCATAATAGCACTGATAATAATGGGCTCAATTTGGCTTCCATTATATAAGCATTAGATAATGGATACCTATATTAAAGTGTTACTGTTATGGTGGTGCTTTTTTTCTTCATTTAGTACGCAGTGTTAAATCTTTAAAGGAAATATTTTATGCAAATTGTTGATGTTTTTATATTTGAATCATGACTAATTTTATGGACTCTGTAGTATCACTATTGTCAAAGTTCCTTTTGACATGACACTCTAAGTAATTTGACTTGCCAGTAGTTCTATTATGATTACTTACATCACAGCTTTTTACTTTCATCTTTTCTCCCTTTGTCAGCTTTTTAGATCCTGTGACCTGTAGTATCATCCAACAAAAACATACAGACACACATCTGGCAATGCTCTGCTAATGTTACCATGCTACTGTTAAGGCAGTTAAAGTGTCATAGACCAGTACACTGGCTTGCTCTTCAGTCAATGACCTGTTTGGCTTATAGTGTACTAGAACTTCCCCTAACAGTTGCTGATGCAGTACTTCTGTGTCTTTAGTGGGGAAGATATTTATATTAAAGATTAAGAGATTTAAGTTCTAGGAAAGCACAGGATGAGGTTTTATTTTATTTAAGGCTTATCATACTCCAAGATCCTTTAGAGTAGATGCTGCGGAAGTTTATTCATAGTCATTTAACTATGAGGATACTTTAAGACTCTTAAGACACTCAAAATGCAGAATGTTATCAGATGTGGTTTTTTTTGTTAGCAAGTGTCATAGAAAAAAATAGGAGTTACAGTTCTATTTAGCTCAGCTTTCTGTATGCATCCTGCTTTATTTTTTCCCTCTACTCTGCTTGATAGGTATTTGTTCCTACAGCAGGACAAACCAGTGATTGCTTCCTGATCTATGTCTTTTCGTGTGGCCATCATCCTAGGGCAGCAGATACATACTTTTTCCAATAGATCAAAACTCATCAAGATCATACTGTTGCTCTCTCATATGTGTACCACTAGATACTTTTAGGGAGGATGTCAGGTCTGATTTCCCTAGCCGTGCCAGAACCATGGCACCACAGCAAAACATGATCGGTAGCCTCAAGCCAAATGTGGCCATGTTGTCAACATTACACATGGCCACACAAGGTCTGAGCCAGTACTAAAAGACTCAGTCTCTTTTTGCTGCACTCAAGATTATACTCAAACCATCTTGCATACATGCAGTCAGGACATTGCAGTTTAGGTTTTATGCCAGGTTTGGGCTTTAGGTTAGAGATCTCATCTGCAACTGTCTCACCAAAATGGGAACCAAGGTATTGCCCTACAAACAGGAGTCTGAGAGGGTAAAACACTGAAAAATGTGAAATAATGGATATATGTCATTATCAGAGATTCCTGGTAAATACAATGATCAGTACCTACTGATTTATAACCTATGAGGCTGAGGACAAAACTTTTTTTTAACAAAAAATGTATCTGAGAAATAATTACAACAATCTATCATGCTAGGTCAACTAGGGGAATATACTGTCCAGACAGGCATTACTGCTGGTTTTGTTTGGATTTGTTTTCAGGCGCAAGGATAGTTCTATTTGTAAGACAGACAACTGAGAATGAAAGGATCCACATTTCTGGTAGATCCACAGACAGAGCTTGCAGTTATAAGCATACTGTTTACATTTCTACATTCTGCAGTGAAACAAAGAATCAAACCCAATGACAGAGTCATTGAATGGGACATTCCTTTGCAGCAGGATGATTTTGGCACGGTCCCCGTTAGCAACTACACACACTCAGTTGCATTGCAAGAACAAGGTTGA